>CM077569.1:46533914-47783135 GCA_039657325.1 Stephania cephalantha | reverse complement strand
AATTAATTAGTTTAAATTGTTCAATCTTTTGTATAATAAATAATACAAGCATCAAACAAAAATAGCATACCTCGAGTGTCGACTCCTTAGATTTGGAAATACGTATTACGTCAAGTGGGTCCCACATCTGACCCTGAAATGACACGCCCGGCCTGAGCTAAGTTTTAAGGTCGTTACGGTCTTCCCAACTAATTAGAACTTCTTCCTCGAAATTGAAGCAATTTACAAAGGAAAAAAACTTTCTTGCCCGAAACTTCGAAGAGATAGGGAAAGTACTCGCGCATGTATGACTCGAGCTCCACAGCGTCGGCTCCTCATTTCCTTGATCTTGGCACTTGTGAAGGACGATGGGATCTCTTTGTTCCTCGGAATTTTCACTTTACGATCAGGAATACGAATAGGCTACTTATCATAAGTAATGTCCTCCCTCAAGTATATATGGCTCCCGAATGCCTTGCATCGTGATCCTACCTCTTTCGACTTATCCGAAATCCGAAGCATGAAAAACTTTATGATATACGAATGTAGAATCCCGATATAGCGAGGTGGTAACTCCAGCATCGTACGCAGAACTTGCCTATTCGTTTTTTCACTCTTAATGGACCAATGAACTCTTGGCGTAAGCTTTCCTTTAATCCCAAATCACATGTGACCCTTTATCGGTGAAACTTCTAGGATAGACATAGTTTACGACATCATACTGCTAAATTCTTGTCGTGACACATGTCATAATACTTTTCCGCACCTCTCTAAAGTACCCTTCAACCTTAATACGATCACTGTCATATCTTCTTTGTATAAGATCCACTACAATCTCAAGGCCCACATAATTGCCACATCTTCAGTGCTCCGATCCATACAAGATGGAGATCTACGACTGCCACCAGAATGCCTGCAAAGCGGTACAGCCATACCAATATTGGCTGTAATAGCTAACTATTGTAGGCAAACTCACACATGTACTGTGATGATACTCTTCCCATGATCCCTCCCAGTACTCTAACACACACATCCTTAACATATCCTCGATAATCTGAATCAATCTATCCGATTGTCCATCGATCTGTGAGATGATAGGCCGTGGCTTGAGGTCTGACAGTACCATGTGAAGCCGAACTTACTCTGCATTCTCTCACGAATCTAAGACATAAATCAGTGGCCCTCTGGCACAGTTGTCGATAACAGAAATGCCATGTAGTCTTGCATAATCTCCCGGATCCTACAAACTCGTCAACCTATCAACCCGATGCTATGGTGGTAGAGATCGGTAAAAAGTAAGCATGGAACCTTTTTCTAACCTTTGTCCATGTCCATCACCTACATACTGTCCATATGTCCGCATTGAGATTAAGGTATGTCACCGAAAAAATTCATGCAATATGCTGCCCACTTCACTCAGGAATGGGAAGTGGTTGTAATAACCCACCGGGCCTCCAATGCTCTACGCTTAACTCGCCGGCACACGCCTACACACGCTTGAACGTGAATCAAAAACATCGGTCTTCATCCCCGGCCAACTTAATAATTACGGCCGCACATCACCGCATACATCTTGAGTCCGACTCCGTGATGAACCGTAAAAACGTTAGTGGGCGAGCCTCATCAAGTATCTCATCACGCAACTAGCCACTTTGATGGAATCCACGATACCACGACCTCTTAAATCTCAAGTTATGAGTCTGTGCTGATTGAATTCAAATACTGATGATCCGAGACTACGAGTAAACTCTAAGAACCTCTGCGGGTATCTTTGCTCATGCAACTTCTTCCGACCCTCCTGGGGTACACACTCTGAATCGAGCACTTCATCGGGATCCTCATAATACGCCCAATAAGTCAACACTTCGTACACTGGTCGAAATATCGACATAATATAGACGACTCGACCACCTCGAGTAAGCCATACTCGTGTGTCATGTGGGCAAGTAATAACCTATAAGTCTCGCCCCTCTACGGCTCAACGCTGGGCTCGCAACCACATTGGCCTCCTCGTGGTGGTACTCCAATGAGAAATCATAGTCCAAGTGAGCTGAACTCAAGCCAAACGCCTCTGTCGCATGTTCAATAACTTTCTGAGTGATGAGGTACTTCAAAACTGCGCATATTTAGATAAAGAACACAAGCTTCTCTCCATAAAGATAATGACGCCATATCTTTTAATGCAAAGACCACTCAGCCTTCTCGC
This sequence comes from Stephania cephalantha, assembly GCA_039657325.1. NCBI lineage: Eukaryota > Viridiplantae > Streptophyta > Magnoliopsida > Ranunculales > Menispermaceae > Stephania > Stephania cephalantha. Next base: position 47,780,950 of record CM077569.1, on the reverse strand, counting down.
TAACTCCAAGTCAAGCGTGTAAGGATAGTTCTTCTCGTGGAATCTTCGAACATACGGGACCCGTAGAGCAATCAACTCAACCGTCCCGCATTAAAACATCAGCTTAAATCGACCTTAGAAGTATCGATGAAACATCCTCAAAACCCTTCCCCGACTCGGGTAGTGCCAAAGCTAAAGTGCGGTAGTCAATCTTTTCCTTTAAAGTCATGAATGCTTGTTCGGCGTACTTGTCTATTCCACCTAAAACTCATATCCTTCTCTTCGTCAATTGTCATTGGTCTTGCCGTGAATCTTTTGAGAAGTTTTGAACAAAACGCATGACAAATAAAAGCATGCCTGACCCCAAGAACCGCGAACATTTGTCACTCGATACGAAGTGTAGGCCAATCTATCGCACTTGCTACGAATTTAGCGGGATCCATCGGTCACTTCATAAACCGCCCACTGACGCGATGTGCTCCAGAAATCCGACCTCTTCTTAAGCCAAAATTCACACTTGCGGATCATTTTGCATACGATCTTTGCGTCCTCAAAGTCTACGAAATCATCTTGAGATGCTCCCTCGTGATCCTCAATGCGAAAAAGGATGTCGTCTGATGAACACAATGATCGAACCTGATTTAAGCCTTCTCTCAACACTCGATGCATAAGATCCATAGAATCCCGTTTGGGGCAAATAGTCGGCCCAAAAGGTAACCACCATTTATGAAACTCGAGCAATTCCGTATCGAGTGCAAAAGAAAGTCTTCTCCCTATCCTCTGTTGTAATCCTCACCGGTGATGGTACAAAACGATATCTCAAATCCCAATCTTCGAACAAACCACTCTGGCGCTCCCGTCCCACCTTTGTCGAATGACAAATCGCTTGCAATGCGCAGGAAGTGGATACTTGTTCTTCTCACTATCACCCCGTTTGTTATGCCCATAATCAATGCATAATCTCAAATCCAATATCTTGTCTTTAACTAGCTAACAAACAAGATTGGCGCGCCTGGCAAGGTGACATGCATGCCGATGGATGAACCCTAACTCCAACAACTCATCAAAATGTTGTCTTCTTAGTTCCTCTAACTCCTTCTGAGCCATGCGTGCAGCCCCGCGGAACAAATATAGGTTTGGTCCCTAGACTAAATCAATGATGAATTCAATCTCCCTAAAGGCGGTGGTAATCCTGGGTAACTCTATAGGAAAAACATCTAGAACCCGCAAGACACAACAAAAATTCCTCATCCAGCCTCTAGTCTCTCGACCATCGTCTATCGTATCAAAATGTTCACTAACGAATGTCTCGACTTCTACGCTAAAGCCTACTTTGCCTCTAGTAATAGGTAAACTAGCTCAAGTCCTCGAATCCAACTCGGGATATCCGAGAATCAAAGCCGTAACTCTCTTCTTTGAAACAATGGATCTGCAGGCAATGATGAACACTTAACCAATCCATGCCCAACAATGCATCAAACTCTAGAACTCCAATACTCTTAGGGTCTGCTGGTAAAACATGACCCTTTATCTCTACCAAAAAATCAACGTACAATAAGTTCGTAAATCTCGTCTCCTTGCAGCCATGCGTAAGGATCAAGGGTCTCTCTAAGATCTAATGGGTTTCTAACCCAACTCATGTACCATGCGACAAGAAATAAAAAAGATGTTGTAGAATCGGAATCTAATATGGTATACATAAAACGTCTGCAAATGTAAATCATACCTCAATTAGGTTCTGAGTAGCATCCAATCTAGTGTGACAACATCATGAACGTGTTTCATAGCTCACTGTGGTGTTTGCGTCAACTCGATGCAGTGGACACAGCACATGTGACTAAATGACCATCTGGGCTCGTCTCAACTGACTCACAACATCGTGTATTTTGAGATCCTGATCCGAGATTGAACACTACGTCCCCCATCCATACATCTTCCCCACTACCACTTGCCTCTGCTTTACCGTAGTGCCATTGTCTGCTCAAATTTCTTACGATATTGCCGTCGCCGAGAACCCGACTACAGCGGTCTTAGCCACAGCCGTGGTGTGCCGATATAACTTTCGTATTGCTAGCATATGATATTATTGTAAGAAGACGTTGTAATAAGTGGATGCAACGAGATCCCACACTCGAGCTCGATCCGACATTTCCATGCGTGCCTCTGCCTCAATTCGTCCTCATCCCTTCCAGGATGCCACATATATCCGACCTGTCGGTGGTGAGTCAGGAGCGCTGTGACCTGCACCGTAGCCAGTGCGCATGCTCAAAAAGAACCAGCCTGCTTATACTCCTGCTTATAAGCCTCTCCTAAGGTTCCTAAGAGCTCGTGGTCACCACCTAGACTGATCTCACCGGCAACAGGCCATTCATGAAATAATGACAGTTTGGCAGCCAAGTCACGCGTATTAATCTATGTGTCCTCGACATAAACCATCAACGCGGTAAGTATCGGCCTATATACTACATCATTGTCTCGTCAATGTACTGGTCATTTAAAGTCTGGAATCCCCTTCGGTCCTCTTGTGTTCCTAGCAACCGGAATGGGGAAATACTTCTAATTGAATCTCTACTTGAACTCGGCCCAATCTCTTGGCTTCCATTTAGTAGCTGCACCATGTTACTCAGCCACCAAACATCGACTGCCTCTCCAAACAACGAAATAGTATGAAATGCTCTACCTCATATAATCTGAGTATAGCCAAGACATCGTGAATCTTTTCGACTCCTCATAAACTTCTTCTCACCGCAGATCCATACCACTCATGAACTTATCAGAGTGATGTCTCCTTGAAATCATTTGAGGATCGCCTCTTTTCAGCTATCGCCCAAAGAGTACTCCCATCGACTGGGCTGCTCGATGTATCGCTCGCATGATGTATCGAAGTAGGTGGTACTCTCTCAACCCTTCACCACTGGGTCCACTTGGTTTTTGTTTGCACGTAGGAGTCGTGGAATAATGGCTTGTAATGTCGTCAACACTTTCGCCTTGAGTAGCTAGTGCTTCGCAACATTTGCAAATGTAGGAGGCGATGATGTAACATGGCACTTCTTGATAGTCTGGAGAATTCCTCCTCAAGTTGCTGGCCATGTGACAGTGACAATCACTGGGACATCTCATCTAACCTCTCATAAACATCACTTTCTGAGTTAGGTATCGTTGATCTCGCTGATCCTGTCATTGTAATCTGCCTGAAGAATGTGATTCCTCAATCATAATATAGCTATCATAGTGAATAACATAGAACACATCAAATAGCTTATATATATAGTCCAATTTTCGATTTCCCCCAACTCTCCTCACTTCCTAACTAAAACTTAAGCAAAGATCACGGTGGTTCCACTCTAAGTTCCAACCTTATCCTAGCTCCACATTATTGATTTGTGTCTTATGTTGGTTGTGCATGGTTGTTCTTAAGTTAGTGCATAAAGGCAGTCCAATATGAGATACTAACCAGTTTGTGGCGATCGCCCCAGTTCCCACAACCCAACCTTGGGCCTCGCCTCGGCCTAAACTTATGTGGACCCCGAGTAATCCTCGACGTCAACCTGAGAAGCCTGATCGACCTTCCTAACCATTTTTCATTACAAGGCAAAGATAATTTAACATTTATAGTGAGTTATACAAATTTGTAAGGTATCACAGCTTTATATAAGCGATTTCAACTTAAACAAATCTAAGAAATTCTACACAAATCGGTCACGCCAAGATGTACTGTGGGAGTGGAAACCTCGCATAACTCGCTCAACATGTATAATAAACAGAGAGAGATAAAATAATATCATGTACATATCCCAAAGTATCTCATGCGTAACCCATATACCCTATGCGTGACAAAAACAATATACATAAGTAATACAAAACCTACAAAATGCGAGAGGGAAGGCCGCTCCAAAGTCCCTTACAATATATCTCCTAGTACTCACCCCTTTCCCCTTACTCGATTACACTTGATCCGCACTCGGCTTAAACACGAGAATAACGAGCCTGTGTAATTAATGCCATAGGATACTAAACATCATTTCAAAATAAATAAATCAGCTTTATATTCATGCGTATAGAATGAAAGGTATAAGGATGCATGAATTAATAAAAAAGCCCGTAAATAAAATGAAATCAATCGATACATGAGTGTCCAGGGATGTAAACATGGAGGTACAAGTAGTCCTGATTAATAGGTCGTCGAAGTCTTGCCAAAACATCAAGACTTCCCAAGCCCTAGGACTTGGTACACTTACAAGCCCTAAACCCACGAGATAGCTGAGACTTCCCTGGGACAACCATGCTAAGAACTCACACCCCATCAAGCGAATCACTATCCATCAGGCAAGGTGCATCCTGAGGTCATACTCGATATGTTACCTCACCTACTCACTCCTTCCAAGGATCACCAGTTGACTCACTTGCCTCTGGACAACTCAATCAAAATGGAATTCCAAGGATAGATAACAAAGCAATGAACAACAATATTCTAATAGCTTAAAATGAAATATCGTGCATTTCCTAGTCAATGGTTTACTTACCTCAATCCACAAGCTTATTCTAGCCTATCCTGTCTCCGACACTCTTTTAAACGCGCTTTTGAATCCCCTCGTAGCTTTTCCTTAGGTTCATGATATCATATTATAGGTTTTTGAGTGTGTTGGGACCTTTGTTTGTGGGTATTACATATGATTTAGAGTGGTTTAAGAACTTTTTAAAACCGTAAATTTTTATACTACTGTAATTAGCACGTTAATTTTGATATTAGCGTGCTAATTCCAACTTTAAAAGATGCTACCTTAAATCTTCTAGCGCGATAGTCAAGATTAACGCGCTAATATAGCGCTTAATTTAAACATTAGCGTGTTACCTTCTAATATCTAGTACGCTAATAAATATTAGCGCACTAGATTTCCCACCTAGTACGCTATGGTGCGTGGTATGAGACCCAAAATCCTCGCATTTCGGATTCGGGTTTCCTTTACACATATGCCATGTTACCCCTCATATACTACTACTAGAGGTCCTTAACATCAACCCCACACAAAAACAACAACAACACCAAATTCATGAGTTCTTGAAATGACCAAGCTATGTTAATGGATTTACCTAGCTTGGTGACTTGATCTTCTTCTTCACCAACGAAATTTCATTGATTCAGTGATCTCCTCTCCTCCACCAAGATTACTCTATACCTCTTCTTCTTTCTTATTCTTCCTTGCCAATGATGAGAGTGAGAGAGAATGATCAAAAAGTTGACTTATAAAGGTTGTATGGATAAAGATTGAACCATGGCCTTTGATCTTTTATGCACATGCGTATCTCGAGACATGTCTTATGGTCCACCTTCATTCAATAATTTCACAAGTCATGCGCGAATGACTCTAATAGTTAACTCCGAATTGTCTCTTGATTTGTCAATATCGTGTCTCAATGCACATCTTTAATGACTATTGATTTATTTCTAAGCTTAGTGCACTTTAATGTTACATTAAATATGACCACATTAAAGCTACTTATAAAATCATATTTAGATCAAATTAATTAAGCTTACTCCCGTAAGCCGCTACATCTGGTCCCACGTTGGACACGCAACCCGAGGTACGTCATCCGTCAGTCTCGAACACCGATATACCCCGCGTGTACCTTACCCGCATTTCTGTAAATTAATTAGTTTAAATTGCTCAATCTTTTGCATAATAAATAATACAAGCATGAAACAAAAATAGCATATATCTATGTGTCGACTCCTAAGATGCGGACATATGTATCACGTCGAAGTGGGTCCCACATACGACCCTAAATGACACGTGACACGAGCTAAATTTTTAGTGGTCGTTACACTATTCTACTTGATTTACATACTTAAAAATCAAGAATGACATAGCACGTGAATAAGAGTCAACGAATACCACTTAAACATAAACCAATACCACGATAACAATCTCATGAAATGAGATGAAACTATAAAGTCATGATATCAAAAGTACAATAGGCTCATCATTCCAAATGACTGTAAACAAGAAGCATAATGGAAAAGAAATGAAAATAAATATCTCAATCAAGTGTACTTATAAACCACTCAAAGTTCTTAGGCTAATCTCGACCTCTTGACACCCATATCTCACGTGGCTTAACCTCTCAAGACTCCTCCCTAGTTTCTGAGGTTAATTGAGGTGTTTTAGGACTTATAAAAATTATCAACATTAGATTAAACCAATTAGAAAAACCCCAAAGTTTTATTAGAAATTTCACTACTTTTCAAAAGTCAAGATCATTACAATTTTTATTAGAAATTTCACTCAAGATCAAGCCCGTGTTTCTTGCTAAATCATAGTTTTTCATATAAAAAATTCATCAAAACACCTACAACTTCAACATACCATAACTTTGTCAATTTAAATCGAAATCTGGATTTTCTTGATAGCAAATTTATTGATTTTTACCGATGAATTCAAAAAAATGCTATTTGTTTCTAAAATTTAAAACATCTTCATATCAGAACTTAGTAAAAATAAATTTCATGACTAAAATTATTGTTTTTTTACCAATAAATTTCTAATTTGAAATTCGAGGTGCAAGGACTCATTTGATGCTTCAATTAAGTCATAAAATCATTGAAAGGTTTCTCAACTCATTTGAAATAAAATCCCTATCATTAAGACCAATTCATTATAATATACTAAATTAATAGTGTACGTAGAATTACCTAATTATTGTACACCACCAACTAGATCAACTTCTTCAATTCCACAAGAATTCCTTCACAAACTTGCTGATTTTCTTCTCCAATCTTTTGTTGTGTTTCTGGGATCAAGCACCGCGTAAGTTTTCGAAACCTTTTTCGAAAGTCCCCAAACCAAGGTCATATTGATTCCATTAAACTAATGTACCAAGAGAGAAAAATCATGACTAGTTCAAGAACAACTCCATAAGTCCTTTGCTTGGTCTTTATCAATTCCTTTCAAGATGTTTCTGCCGCATACAAACGTCCTCTATCATAAATCCATACACAAACAGTACATGATCACGATCCTGAGTGCTAACGCAAAAAAATTCTAGGTAAAGATTCTCACAAAAACTATCTAGAAAAATCTCTACAACAATATATGTACCCTGGTATAATGACCTTTCACCTTAAGCATATGATTAGTGTTAATCTCATTTTTAATTAACTCGTTTAGTTAAGCTCGTGGTTCCCGCCTTGTCTCGACTTCAGCGCATACATGAATTTGCATGTTGTTTGGTGTTTGATGGACTGTAGTATTATTTTATTACATCCTCAACCTCCTTCAAATTCCGACCAAGATAGTAAAAAGTGCAAAACAAAAATCTAAATTTCAAAAACACCTTGAATTAGATACAAATGTATATTCCATGCAAACTATATTAAACGAAGTTAATAAACGACAACCTAATCCTACAAATACGATTCCGACCCTTCAACAAGAGATAAATCAATTAAAGATCGAAATAAAATTATTGAAAGAACGATTACTACATCTCGAAAAATCAAATTTTGAAACATTTTCTGCAAATCTATGATAATAATGTTTTCATTGAAACTCTTACTCATTACGTCCATCAACGTTGGTTTACTCTTGTACATCTCGCCATAAAAGATTTCAAGTATAATGGTTTAGCTCTCTAATTGACTACGTGCGTATTTAAATTGTATCCGAGAAGGTTTAATTCCCTTTCGATGATCTTTGCGAAAATACCAATAGTCGAATCTCTACTATTTGAAGGAAATAAGTCATCTATCAAACTTAAAATTCCACCTCGCCCATATCTCGTCACCAATCCATTTGTATACATACTTCTTTCATTATCGTTAAAGATCTTCAAAGATGATCTGTCACTAACACATTCAACCTTTTACTTGCTTTCTACCAGGGTATAACAACAAAGCTTAATGAACAACGAATTTTCTTTCCTTTCACACAATTACCTAAACCAAGATATTTGAATCAAATAATCAATCGAATTGATCACAAACAAACCCACGTTACCTTCCTCCAATTTGAAATTAATTTTTTAAAAAACAGATCACATTTTAAGGCACCCCCCTTTCAAACAAAGCTATCTATGTTTCAAGACAAATTAAGTAAACAATGTTGTTCCGAGCTCCCCTCCGCTTTTGTGATAGGAAAAAACATCAAGTCACCCTACCATATGTCGATGACTTCCATGAAGATTAAATTCCTACAAAAGCAAATCCTTCCCAAATGAATGCTCGCCTTTAAACCTTTGCGATCAAGAAATCAAGGATCTTCTCACAAAAGGTTCATAACTCCCTCAAAATCTCCTTGGAGTTGTACAATGACCCCTTCTATGTCGAAAATGCTCGCTAAATTAGAACGAGGAGCACCACGACTAGTAATAAATTATAAACCCTTGAACAAAGTTCTAAAAATAATATGTTATCCTCTCGCCAAATAAGAATGATTTAATAAAACGAATCACAACCTCTATCATTTTCTTTAAATTCGACCTCAAATCAGGTTTTTGGCAAATTCAACTTAAACCGTAAGATCGTTATAAAACCGCCTTTAATACTCCATTTGGCCAATATCAATGGAATGTAATGCCTTCTGGTCTAAAAAATGCTCCTCCGAATTTTGAAAGATAATGAATGATATTTTCCATCCTTATCGAGATTATATACTTGTTTATATTGACGATATTCTTATCTTTTCCAAAACCATCGATGAGCATTGGAATCATCTTTATACTTTTCAACATATTATCATTACCAAAAAGAATTATGCCATTTGTAAAAAGAATTGGTTGTTGTATACTTCTAAATTATGGAATCAAACCCAAAAGAATATGCCACATCAGAAAAAAGAAGTTTTAGCAATTGTTTTATGTGTTCGAAATTTCAATCCGACGTTTTAAATCAAAAGTTTTTGATTTGTGTTGATCAGAAAGTTGCTAAAGAAATCATTTTAAAGATGTCAAAAATCTTGTTTCCAAACAAATATTTGCTCGTTGGCAAGCACTTTTAAGCATTTTTATTTTGATATCGAATATATAAGAGGAGACCATAACTCTCTTCCTGATTTTTCATCCAGAGAATTCCTCATAACCCATTCTATTCATTCTATACAGATCATGGCCGATAAAGGTAAATCTCTCTTAACCCAATTTTCATATACCAATAAATTATCTCCCCTTTTTAATACCTACAATAGAGTCTCTGATGACAATAAATCCGTCTATAAGTTTAGTAACCGCCATTTAGTCACCCTTCTTGAACATGAACTTTTAGATCATTCTTTCGACACCCAAGTCAAAATCCCGATGCCACCTTCTTTCCATTTTATACCCACACGACCTCATGTTTCCCTAAAATTTTATGAAGCTATACTTACTTCAAACTAATGCGTTATCATCGAACATTTTAAAAAATAAGATTCTACCGATGTTGCATACTCTAAACTCAAAATTTAAAAGGTCATTACACTCATTTGTAGCTGGACTCTGAAATGTTGTTCTGAATGCCCATATTCTTATCGATCCAATGACGCTCCCGCCATACATCAACCATCGCCCGTTAGCTATCAAGATTATATTGAAGCATGGAAAGTCATATTATTCTATAGAGAACCGCTTCTCCGTACATTCGTGGTACATAACATTTAAAAATCCTAAAGAATTAACTCCGCCAACTTGGTTCCTAAATGATCATGGTGGGTTAAATTTGGTCCAATCGAGAGACATATTCCCGCATAAAGTTCAAGCTCTATATGAAAAAGAAAAGTGATCTCTTTTCCAATTCATTCATAAACATTCTATTCCCTGGATCCTTAAATAGACATACGACACTCATAAGGTCATTCAAGCCAATAATTGTACCCTTACTTACCTCTCAAGATATTTAGGTTAAATGGTAGGACAAATTTGACATTGATTCCATTCAAGAAACCTCAATTACCCCATTACTTACGCCACCTCTCTAAACCTTTCCAATAACCACTCTGCATTTATCTCTCATTTTTCTCTTACCTACTAAAATCTTATAAATAAGAAAGTTTGCACAAAGACCTTCACCATCTACACCGAAACCACCGGCTCTACATCGATCACTCTAGATATAGCCACTACTATTCTTCAACAACTCCAACAAATGGAAAAGTGCATTGAAGATAAAATGGAAGCAAAGCTCAAACAAATTGAAGATTTATATTCGCCACATCCAAGTAACTAATTCAAGGCGATGCTACTTCATCTGTCCCATGAGTTCATAGATCTCTAAAGATGTCTTCCTTCTATACGATGATCACGAATCCAGCTATTCATCATCCATTAATTGACCATTTAATTTATGAGCTCATCCATTTGGACTTCCATCATGTGATCTCCCAAACCAAGACCTTTGTTATTTTTGCAACCGCTTGCCCTACATTGGTCAAATGCCGAAGGCAATCTTCTTCATCCTATGGTTTTACTGGCCTTCCCGAGTTCAAGTAGTTATTAATCAAGAAGATCTCCAACGATTTCCTCCCATGTTCATGCTTGGACTATGGACATCTCTACAGGTTCTCGACCCATTTTTAGGATTTCATTCACTATTAAAAAAAAAGTCCACGCCCATGCCATCAATCATTTTTGGCCCATGCCTCCACGTTTTCCTCGCCATCAGGGAGCCCATGCCATCTTCTTATCCAACTCATGCTTCCGTGAGTGTCATTTTGCATGCCTCTATTGTTGCGATTCTCTCAATAATTTCACTTCTCGCAGACAACTTGTTATCCTCTCAAGGTCTCTTCAAGACTTAAGTAAAGTAAAAAAGTATGGTCTTCCAGGTTAAAGTTTACGATCCATCACGCCTGGGCTAGTTGGACGTTACTTTTTATCATGCTCGATTACTTTGCGTCATATCAAGTATCTCGTCAATTACTTTATGCCCCATCAAGCATCTACTTAAGATAATGTGCATCAACTTTTGTCAAGATGTTCTGGTTGTAGGACTATCTTTCCACGATAGTGAAAAGTCAATAATGGGGAGCCCCTCCTTTTGAGAGATCATTTTTCTCTCTATAAATAGCAAGGCTCAAGAAGGAGAAGGCATTAAGAGTTAGAGTTTGAAAGTGGAGTTTAAGTGAGTTTTCGTTTATGCGCTTCAAAATTTGTCTTTGAGTTTGAAGTTTGAGTCACTTGCCTAAACCGGTTTCCTAGTCTTTCTATGTTTGTTCTTGTAAATCGTTAACCTATTTGAATAATATCCTCATTTATATATCATTGATCCCTTTAGCTATGGCAACAAGCAATCAGTTACTCTCCCAACCTAGTTTATTCTTATATTTCCGATCGCCAAATTGGTGTATCGAGCCAAGTTCTTGCAACAAAGGCATTCTTCAACCACTCTAAGTATTGTTCTTATTCTTCTACTTATTTATTTCGATATCGAACATGATTTTGACAAATAATTTAATCTGGTGATGAATTTTTATTTGAAAGCATATCTTTTCTATTTGCTCTTTTCTAAATTATCTCTCGGGTTTCCGTCTTCGTTTGTTTTTAAGCAATCTTTCCTAGTCGCGTAGTAAGTCTAGCGAGAAGTGAGTGATGCGTAAGTCTAGCAATGAAGTCGTTGACCAAGATTTTTTTTTAACCACCAAAACTAAAAACATGAGTGAATTAATGAAGAAAATGAAAAGTTGTTCTTTCTTTTAAAAATCCTCCTATTTAATTTGAGTCTTCATCCTCTTCTCAAATCGATTAAATAATCCTCAACCCATAAGTAGAACCCCTCAAAGCTTGACCTACGAAACATAAATGAAATTTCTTATCAAAATATAAAACAATCTCTCCAAAATTGGGATATGCCAATTATTGATCCAAAACAAGTTTACACTCAAGGATCTTTCTCTAGAAATCAAGATTTTATTATTAAATTAGAAGAAGATACTTAAATCTATTGATGATGAAGGACAATAGATTCTTCTTATACCTCATGACAAGATTAGTTGTTATAAAAAAACGATATATACCTTCATATTGGACTTATATATGTAGCAATCAAACTTCTGACAACTCTAGGCCTAAATACATTCATTTTAGCATCACTTCGAGATAAACGCCATTTAGAATTTAATGACTCTTTTATTAGGTATAATTGAAAGTGCGCTTTAGCGTAAGGACCGATCTTCTTTTAACTCGCTTCCCTAATTTTACTTTGAGCCTTCATGATCAATTTGTACATGAAGCCGCAACATTAAGCATCCATACTCAAGGATTTAAAATGAAAGAGTATGTTCTAATGTAGTTGTTGTCTACCGCATCTATTATAAACTAATGCATACAATAATTCCAGCTTGTTGCATATACCAATCTACAAAAGGGCACCTCTACCTTATTTCTTACTTAATATCCAAATTAAATGTATTACACGTGAACAATTAAATTAGAAAGATGTAGATATACCAAAAACATGGATAATTCAAGATAAAAATAAAGACGAAAGTTCCAAAAATAATACATCCGATCAAGTTCACAATATTATAACCCATGATGATGGCCGCGTTGAAATGAATTTTGCCTCTCGAAAGTCTTGCTCCTCTTTGCCAACTTCGATTTCTTCTAGAGAAGAGCCTCATCGGGCTTCAATAGTTGTATCTAGCTTCCTACCGAGTTGCTTATCCCGTAGAAACCTCGTATGATTCAAATAGTATCAATGATTTTACCGAATATCAAATTCATATGATAAACACTCTAGATGACGATTTTGAAGTTTCGATTATGCGAACTTAAAAACTCAATTTCTTACTCATCCATTAACGCCAATTTTTTTTGCAAAATATGTCCAAAAGCTCAACAAGCTATTATACGTGGAACGTTATTTCACTTATATCAAATGTAATAAACACAATATACATTTTCTTGACTATTTAGCACATTCTTGCCCAAAAATAATTAACAAAATCAATACCATATGGGAAGGCTCTACTTTCGAGAAAAATATGCAAACCCATCCTCCATTAGCCCCCTCAAAATAAAGGATCATATTAAGGCTATACCTCTAAAAAAAACTTTGATGATGAGACACTCCTCACTCGAAAAGATTTAAACCGCGTAATCGAACAAAATAATTTTACTAATATTTATTTATCCACTTTAGGGACTCATTCGAAAGCTATAGGTTCTTCAAGTAAGTCGCCCATAACTCCTACTAAGACTCCTAAAATAATCCTTTGTTAACACAATCCTTTTTACCACCTTCGCAACCATGCCCCCTACGTGCTTAGACCAAAATATTCTAATGAACTATTACAACAAATAGCTTTCAAAATTAGACGCTATAGATTTAAATTCTTCATCCTCATCCAAGAAAAAAGGATAAAGCTCCACTCATTGCAGCCTAGATAATGATACCGAGCTCACATATATCTCATCTCTCTCCGACAATGATCGTAGTTCTCAATCACCACCTACTTCCCTCTTTGGCTTATTCTAATTCGACACGACACAACTATTGACATTCAATGTATTCATACGACCCATCGTACAAAGAAACGTCCACCCCTACATTCACAAGATGAAACAATATTATACCAGACCAACTCTCACCGACCTAATCCTTGAAGAACCTGGATACAAACGCCTAAAATTTGATGGCAATTCAATATTTGAATGGAATATATATGGCCTATCTCGAATATAGAATATTTGAACTTATTCAAACATGCAAATTTATGCTAAAGCTTGTATTATGCAAGACCACGCTTTAAGGTCATATCGCTAGTGCCATTACATGTGGATTTACAGACAACTCCATGGTTGGTGGCATAGCGCCAAGACTAATCGCCAAAGAACGACTTGATATTACTAATTCAAGAATCAAACACGCTAATGGTAATCCAGCTTTTAGATCCCCAAGGACGTCACAACATATACGGTGTCGCTACTTTACTCACAAACGTAATTTGGCATTTCCTAGGAACCTTATCTACCGTAGATGAAAAAACTAGAGATCAATTACAAAGCCTACGATGCAAACGCTTCAACGATTTTCGTTGGTATAAAGACACTTTCTTAACTAAGGTTTATTCGTTAACCACCACCGATTCCACATTCGAAACAACGTTTTATTGTTGGTTTACCTCCTTATTTCGATGAAAAGGTGAAAATCCTCCTTCGCGAAAAAGGAAATGGAACACTCAACTATAACAAACTATACCTTATTGTGATTTGATACAAGCAATACATCAAACTGGTTTAGCTTTATGTAATGATTTAAAACTAAAAAAGACAACTAGCTAAAGAAAATAAATCCAAATACCAAGCTTTAGAGATTTTGTTACAATTTCGAACATGACTCTACTTATCAAAGGGTCTCTTCAAAATTTCCTCGTCGACTTATAGAAAATCAATAAATTTCCACACACCGGTTCCTATTATCAAACGTCCAAACACCCTCCTCCTAAGTACAATCGCGCAAACCTTTTCGCAAATCTTTTAAACGAGGTCCAAATACCTGTTATAATTGTGGTAAAATTGGCCATTATGCTAATAAATGTCATCTTAAAACTCCTAATAAAAAGGTTCATAATATTCAAGATGAGTCCTCCGACTCTACTCCTCATGATTGTGCTCATTGTCAATGTATTGATAACCTCCCAGTAATACAACCACAACCTCTTCAAACTGAAATAAATGTGTTCACCGCCCATGAAGAACTCATCCTTGAAATTGGTGACCAAAGAGTTAGGCTCGTGGTTAAGCTCACCTTATCTCACTAGCGCGTACATGAATTTGCGTGTTGTTTGGTGTTTGATGATCTGTAGTATTATTTATTAGAATTAATTAGATTAACTAGCCTATAATTGAATAATTATAAAATTATGGGACGTCTAATATGTGTGTGTGTGTCAAGGGTGATGCACACGAGTCGTGAGGTAATGTGCACGCCGAGTGTACTTTGCAATGGCGCGCACGACAAAGTTATACGCGTGTTAACATAGGCTTATATATATTTATATATAAATCGTATATATAAATATATATATTAAAAATAAATAAATAATTAATAATTGGTGGTCGCTTTAGTGACACGCATGGTCGAGGGTGACACGCGTAGGAAGTATATGAGTGTGCACGCCCGAGGGTAGTCGTTGGCGCGCAAGGTGAATTTATGGGCTAAAAAATACATTGGTGAATACATATATATATATATATAGGTTATATATAAATATATATATATATATAGGTTATATATAAATATAAAAAATGAATCCTAAAGTTTAAATCAAATAAATTGTACATTGGATTCACTTCGAGATACATGTTACGCTTGAATGAAGAGGTGAATGTGTGGAACATTGAATGTTGGAGAAATTTTTCATGCCTCGAAATGTGTGTAAACAGATCATAAGGAAAATTAATGTGACTTTAACTCTGTCTTTTGGATCGACTTTGAGAATCGTGCGTGCGCATCTCGAGAAAAGTTGTGATTGAACATAATTGTCGTACAGAGGAGTCAAGTTGGTTAATAGTCACAGGGATCGGCCTTAAGATATGTAATGCATATCTCAAGAAAAATCAAAATAAGAAATAACATATTAGATCCTGCTTTCGAGATTCGTGTAATACGAATCTTGAGAAAAATTCTTATTTTTCCACACATAGCTTGCTCGTTCATTCGAACCCAGAGATAAATCGAGGGTTTAAGATGGAGGGTGAGAGAGATTGGGAACCGAGGTGAGTTTTTGTGTTGTAGTTGGTTGTCGTTGTATGTTGTTACTGTTGTGTTGTTGTTGGTCATTGTTGTCGTTGATGTTGTTGACGGTTGTTGTTGTTGTTGTTGTTAGGATGGGAGCCGAGAAGGGAGACGACGCATGAGGTCGTTTCCCATCCCAAAATGAACTGAGATTGAACCCCAGCTCAACCGAAGAAAAAATTTTTCTTTCTGCTGGGAATATAGAGGAATGAGGAAGAAAAAAAAGGGGCTTGACATCGAACCGATCGAACCAGACTCAGCTTCGGCTTCAATGTCAAACCACCCAAATAATAAAAAAAAGCTAGAAAATGGAGAAAAATTCTCGAAAAATGAGGAAAATCCAAAAAAAAAACAATATTTTGATAAAATAAATAAAAATTGATGAATTTCTAAAAAAAATAAAGAACTCGGGATTCGTGCGAAGACTTGTACCGAGTTTTACCTCGAAAAAGTGAAATGGCATATTAACCTAGAAATTTGAAATTTTGGTTTAAGATTTGAGTATGACCAATTTAGGGGTTCTAATTAATGAATATTAGACCCAAATTGATGACAATTGGTTGAGTTTATGTTCTTGATTGACAGGGGAAAAAGGTTTATGGGTCTCGGGAGTCGTGTAAGTCTGTAAAAAGTTAGGAAAGCTCGACACAAGTAAATGAGACTCGTATTCTTATCAACTATGCAACGTAATTAGTATATTTAGTTCATATAGGATTATGGACTAGAAATGGGGCAATGTACCATGACTTGATTGTAGTTGTTTTATGTTAAATTCCCAAAGAGATGTAAGATGGGCGAATCGATGGAGTGACAATGGAAGTGTTGATCATTACCAAGACTTTCCCTTCAAAACCTCGAGGTACCCGATTGTTGCTTTCCTATTTAAGTTTGATACATCACAAAAATCACACGTCGGCCAACGTGTGATTTTTTGTGGACCATAATTTAGTAACGTGAGTTTACAAATCAGTTTTGAAAAGAAAATACAAGTCACGAGTACAGTTGCAATTGACCTGTGAACTTGCATTCCGTTATCTATTGTTATATCATTTTAATGCCCAAATAGATATGTATTAAAATCATATTTCTATTCATTAATTGATATGTTTACGAGCATCACTTACTAAGCAAGTTGGAGGGCTCATTTTCCAATTAATATTTCAAAGGTTGTCGACGTGCTCTTCGACTCAGGAACTAGAAGATTAGGAGTTTATAGTCTTCTCTACAAGAATTGATTTCCTTATCTTTGTTTGTATATTGTATTGAATTAATATTTTGTAATAAACAGAGTAGGGATACGGTTTTACGATTGAGGTTTATGCCAATTTTTGTATATCTTATATTTTATTGAAAAAGTAATAATTCCGCGCATTTTCAATTATTTATTCGATATAAGATATATTATATTGCGATTATCGTGCATGAAGGACGGATATATTGTTACTCTAATTGAGTTCGACTGTGTACCGGGCTTAATTATGGTTTCAAATCCAGGGTATCACCCTAATCGTGATAGAGATACTACACCGATGTCATATTTATAGTACAATATGTCAACTTGTAATAGAACTTCATCTCCTAGTCACACTCCAAATAGAGTCTTAGATAAAGCCCAACTCTAAAAAGGATAGAGTCATAGATAATCTACAATTACTAATCCAACAAGAGTTGTAATTTATCTAAAACTCAAATGAGAATTAAATTCATACTATAATTCAAATTAGAGTCCAATTCAAAATAGATTTACCAAGAAACAAAAGATTTCTAGTCACATTAGAAATGTAGGAGAATTTTGAATCCTAGCCAAACTAGGACACTTAATGAGAATCTTGAAAGTGAATTTTATCAAATAAAATTCATAAACCTAGAAAATATTAAATCGCGCAAATCTATTCTTTGTGTGCGACACAATAGGTTCGTACAACAATGGCACTCGAACCAAATTCTTTTTTGGCACACAAATCATAAGTGGCTTCTAGCAAGACATTATGACTACCCAAGTTGCATGTAGATCAATAAGTCGATACAACCTAATAGACAATGTATATCATATCTCTTTGTCACGCGATATTTTTTATTGAACATAAGACATGGAATGTCACCCTTATAGTTTAATCTACTAGTCTCTATCTCCGAGTAGACTGAAATTATCAAGTGACATTAATCCAATAAATTTACTAGACGTGGCCTTTTATCGCCTAACATATCGAGGGCCCAATAGATATCTCTCTAAAAAATAGAGACAAATCCCATCTTGATCACGCAACTTCCACACATTAGTCGAACAATAACCAATCACAATCTTTATAATCATCCGGTTAAAGACAACTTCTAATTGTGTCAAATCATTGTGCTTCAAAAATAAACAAGGAGAGTGAAAGGAAATATTATTGATTTTCTGACGGTTTACTTACCTTAACAAACAATAATATCCGAGCTAAACGCAACTCCCACACGTCTCGTACTACACCATGATACTTGAAACTCGATGTTCTAGGTCCCTGGTACTTATTAGAGTTCATTAGGTATGTTTTATAACATATTTAAGTTTAACTATCCAAATATTATAATACATTCCACTATTTGCCTCAATATCGCTTTCAACTTAATTTAGACCAAATATTAACCTCAATGTGTCCTAAACAAGTTTATGCTAAATCTTCTGGTCCCTAGTCGCTTGTTCATACCATACCCGAAGGCTTGATGCGAAAGGATAACCAGATGCCTCTTTTATTCATTTTAAATGCTCCTTTAACACTTAACTCAGCCAAAATGCCCAAAGTCGATGTTACAAAGTTGTAGGCATTTTCCCTATTGTTTTTAAGTGTTATTGAATCATCAAAGTCCATTGGAAACCATTTCAAGTCAGTTTAATGCATTGGTTTGCAAAACAAATCCCTTAAAGACCTTAAAATAATTTCCAAAATCTTGATTTTTATGCAACTTGAAATGCAAATAAAACACTCATATAAATTCTCAAAATTCTCGGTGTTGATTCATTGAAGTCTATTAACATAAAACCAAGATTTTTGTGTGTAAAAATCTCATTATTATGATCAAGAACCAAATTTGAGACTCTAAATAAAACTTTAAGTCCTTATTTGTAAATATTGATCTTTTATTCAAGCATGACTTGAAAACTAAGTTAGACACATCAAAAAATCACGAAAGTCGATGTTCCAATAATACATTCTGAAAATTCTCGTTCAATTCCGATATCATTTGATACTCGAAACACCTTAAATAAAAAATCAGCTCATTAAGTAAATAAATTTCACCTATTTCAAAACCATTTGAATAACCATTCAAAATACATCGAATCACTTGAAACTCTTGGGGAACCTAATTTATAGTATTTTAAGCTAATGGAGACTTTGGTTATTTTTCTATAAGTGGAGGCCCCGAAAGATGTTCCGACATCAACACACTTACAAAAAGAATTATCTATGCGGACAAGTGCTAAATTTCAGTCCATTTTTGATAAAGAAGATAACTCAACTTTTAAGAGATAATAGTGTTAAGTTGTTTTTCTATGTATAAGCTTTCCGAAATGGTAAAGTACGCTCAAATCGATTAAAATTGAAAGAGTTATGCTCAAAATGCCAAAACAACTCACTTTGATAGTAGTTTCAACCAAAGTAGAATAACAAATTCATAACTCTCAAACCACACATCCAAATAACGTAATTTTTGGTGAGAAGCTTGTTCAAATATCCAAGAACAACTCATAAAAAACTAACCAATTCCGAGAAGAAATGAAGGATTTATGCTCTCTAGAATTTCAAATATAATCTTGACATTTCATCAAACTTGTAGTATTCATGAACAACCAAATTCACAATGCATGGTTCAAACCCCTTAAATTTTGTCCAAAATTTACACCCAATATAAAACATCATTCAATTTCAATATAGGAGTAAAAACTCAAAGATTAAACACCCATATATATAAGAAAATCAGTTCTGCTCTTTCAGCTTACCCAAAATCCTTAATTTTGAAGCAAGACATAAGTTTTTCATGAATATGAGAGAAACTTTGATTTTCTTGATTCTTAATCATCTCATAACATTAGAGATTCATCAAACTTTATTAAATTTCAGTACTAGAATGATTTAAAGAACCTCAAATCATTACAATGTACTATTGAAATGAAATGGATTTGTTACCTAAGGTTTGATCCTTCAAAACTCAAGCACCTTGAGATCCTTAGCTCCAACTACACCTTCTCTTTGATTTTTCGACTATTTCTAACCAAACTCATCTCTTTTCTCTCCAAACCTAGCAGAAGTATTTTGTGTTCATTCATGGTGTGGAGATTAAGTGTATTTTTTATACTCAAACTTTTGAAGCTTGGCCATTAGATTATCCTAGTACCATTTCATCCATCAAATCTCTAGATTTATTCATAGTTGGTGTTAGCTCTCACATGCATACCATATGATCTATTATGATTCATTTAGATTTCCACATGAACATATCACTAGGTAAATCAATGTACTAAGAGTGTGGTCTCTATTCAAGTTTCTAACATATCATGTTTTTGATAATCCATAAAGACTATCGTATGTATTAAGTAAATATGATTCATGAAATTCATTTGATAAGTTAGGTACCATAATAATATGAATATTTTCTCGACTTTAGGCTTAATTTATATGTCTAAGCCCAATTACTCACTTAGGAGATTTATAACTTTCCAATTTTTCCTAGACGTAGGCCTTATTGAAATGAAGCACATAGATTTAATTGATTACATCTTAAATTCTTTTGAGACTCACTACATAGTTTAGTTGACTAGTTAGAGTCTAACTATGTGAATTAATCCATGAACCTAGGCCCAAGTTTTCAATCCATCCAATCGTCTCGCACGTACCCATCTCGAGGTAACTTGGCGCACTCGGCTTTTATAAAAAAACCATTTAAAATGTTGTGCACACATATATAAACATGTAATTCATGCGTCAAAGTCAAGTAAAACTATTTAATTATTACCTAGCTTGGTGTTGACGCCCAAGTACCGACCGAGTTCGCTGTGTAGAATTAGCCGCCAGGTTACGATCCTACAAAGCATACAACTATGATTAGATTATTCGGGTCATTACAGTTATTATTGTGGGAACAATAATAAATTAAGACTAGTATGAGTCTTGATTGATAGTCATGTGATGGTTATGTGTATACGGATACGGTCAAGATCATGAGTATTCGTAGTGAATGATACTCGGATCGACCCGCTATGAGAACACTACATGGTCAATGTCATAAGTGATTCTCATGAGAGAGTTATATCATTTAGTCATTTGACTTGAGATCGCCACTAAGTGGCTTAGGAGTTTGAGTGGTTAGGCCTAGTTGAGTATGATCACTGAGAGTTGAGCGTTCTGGGTAGCTCTCGCAACTCCTCTCGAGTCCGAATTCTTTTGATGCGAGCATCTGTGGTCACCGTGGCTCCTCAATTGGCATTCAAGTTCCATAAGTAGCATACATCCAGGGTCACCGTGGCCTCCTTTGGAACTCTCTGACTCGCGGATTAGGTAAAGTCAAGGTCCCGAATGAATTGGTATGGCTTGTGAAAGTTCGGTCCACAAGATCAACTTCCGCACTTATACTTTTTGTCGGTGTAGAGTGTATAAACCACTCTCTTCCTATCTTTTACTCCTGGACCACTTTGTTCCTATCGTTGATTATCATAGTCCGTCTATCATACACTTTAATTGCTTTTATTTGTCGTTCTTTCATTTCTTGCATGATCTATAGACTTATCATTTATTATCTTGAAATATTGTTAAGTTTCGTTGGATTTACTCCTTGGGATTGTCTTCACATCGGTGACAATTGCAGTACTTCTAGTAGCAATGGCAAGGAGCCTCGTGATCGGTGATTATCTCGAGCTTCCCTCAGACTCAGCTCCTCTCTACTACTGCCGTAGGTTCTTTTTGATATTTTGGATGTACATATGAACTACACTTGTTTCTTGTTATATTTTGGGATATTATGGGTCGTGAGACTCGAGATACATGTATATGATGACTTGATCGTTGTATTGTACTCGATTCCCACTTCATGCATATACATGAAATCCATTTTTGTAGGATTTCCACATTATGATTGTTCCAATTCTTACTCATCAATTATTTAAGTTGTTTTAAATTGACTAACTTCCGCTGAGACTTATTAAGACTTATTTAAAGTAAATAGCAAACTTAATAAGCAACTAATGATCGAATGACATGTAAAAGATGTTGACTAGGCACGCGTTGATTTCACGGGGGTTGGCTGGGAGTCCATGAAGGCTTAGGCCGGGCAAGGCCCAATTATTGGGGTTGGGGCCGTCACAATAACTAACTAGAGACGTTTAGAATAATATTGTAATTATCCATTGATACTATTATAAAAGAAACATGCATCTACTTATAATAGTTAAACAACGTTTACAGAATTGGCCTAGGGCACTTACCCCAACATCTTCCTCTCCAGCACTTTACTTCTTCTTTAAGTTTAGGAATGAAATGGTTTGCATGAACTAACCCATTCAATCTTATATATATTGAAAAAGTTGTTTAATAGCCATTGATCTTAATGTACACACGTATCTTGAGATTAATCTAATGGCTTATATCTTGATTTTAACTCCACTAACTCTCCACTAACTCTCTCTTGCTAACACAACTTCTAACTCAATTGGTCTCTTGATGTGTCAACATATATCTCGAAGAATATCAATGACTAATGTTTTAATTTGCTAACTTAAGTTACATATAATATAAAATCAATTATAGCCATATCAAATTCAATTAACTAAGCCACATTAACTTAAGTTAGTTTACCACATCACTCTCTACCCAGTCCCATGCCGACATGCATCTCGAGGCGCGTCTCCGCTAACGTCTCGACATCTATATACAAGTAGGAGGGACTTAGTAGTCTACACATATACATCACACTAGGAATATATCACAACAAAACTAACATATACATCGGCCACATTGTCTCGGTCAATGCACGTATCTCGATGCATGTCTCACGTCATAAGTCAATAACCATAATTAGGGACTAATTTACTATTAGTAAATTATGGGTCATTACATGTAGCGACTACTTTGTGACAAAATAGTGACAAGAATTAGCGACAACGTGATGCGTGTCGCTAATTTGTCGCTATATTATGGTGGAAACCTTTCCGTGAATGGGCTTATTGGTAATTTATCGCAAAACAATTACGACAAATTAGCGACACACCTCGAGATACAACACATGGAACGTGTCAATCGATTTGATTACTTCCATATTTTGTGTTAGATTAGCAACATATTAGCGACTAATTTTGGTTTGACACGAATGCGTCACAAAATGTTCATATGAACAAGAGGAAAACAAATCCTCTTCCTCTCTTATTTTTCTTCTCTCGCTCACAACAAAACCTTCCTCTTAGTCTCTCTCTCGTCCACTCTTTTCTAGTTGTCCATTTGCTCGTCGTCAACCACCCCTCCCATGCGCGCGTCCCTCCTCGCCGTCATCTCCTCTATCCCTCTCTCGTATGCCCTCTCTTTTTTGTTAAATTGAGGTACTTTTTTAGGCTTAAGCATTTATATATGTTTTAAATAATTGTTGATTATTTGTTTTTGTTGTTCTAGAAGTTGCCACTGCCAGGGAATTTATTTTAAATTTTTTTCTATTGTTGAAAAGAAAATTGATGAAATTAATTTTGTATATGTGTATATTGTTGCTAAAATAAAACCACTTGGTTGCCATCACTAAGTTAGCAACAAATTAGCGAAAATCGATTTATCGCTAATTAGCCACAAAGAGAATAGCGACAGATTAAATATGTCGTTATTCCGTCGTGACCCTCTTTAGTGACGAAAAACCAACGATTAGCGACAAATTTTTCTATCGCTAATCTCCTACATTTTCGTAGTGATATTCTATCTCTATTCTTGCCCATTTTTGTAATGAATGTTAGGATTATTTTTCTCAAGTAATTACACGATACCAAACTAGTCCAAATAATTTAGGTTGAAAATTTATCTCACAAATACTCAATCAAGACCTAAGAGCATCTCCAATGGGGATGTGGATTGGGGGAGAATGGGACACGTATAACATAATAGACATTGAAAAAAAAAACCCTTCTCTAAGAGCATATCCAATTGTATGTTGATTGAATGTCAATATGCACCACCTAGGATTAAATTGACATTAAGATGAAAAAAAGTTCTCTAATGTATTTAGAATGTCATGCTGATGCGGCATAAAAAAACTGACATTGTCAATTTCGGATGTGAACTCTAGATATTCAAATTGACATCCACGTAGGATTTTGTTTTTTTTTTATAAATTTTTATTTGCACATTTTAATTGACAAAATTATAAAAAATGCCACCTCATCAATTGACGTTCAATCCACATCTGCCATTAGAGATTAGTTTTAGAGTCCAATGTCTATTTGAGCCATGACATCTTATTCACGTTGATGACGTGGCAAGAATCCACGCCTACAATCCACATTGACCATTGGAGATGCAAATAGACATCGGACTCCAAAATTAATCTCCAATAGTAGATGTGGATTGAACGTCAATTGATGAGGTGACATTTCTTTTTATAATTTTGTTAATTAAAATGTGAAATAATTTTTATTTTATTTTTTAAAAAGGAAATATAATCCTATGTGGTTGTCAATTTGCATGTCTAGAGTTCACATCCGAAATCGACAATGTCAATTTTTCCTTATGCCACATCAGCATGACATTGTAAATACACATTCCTATTAGAGACCTTTTTTTCATCTCAATGTCAATTTAATCTTAGGTGACACACATTGACAGTCAATCAACATTCCATTGGAGATGCTCTAATGCAAATGTCAATTTCGAATGTAGAGGTGGCGTAGCGGACAAAAAATGCACACTGTCTACTTTGGCTATGGATTTGTGGAGGGTGCAATTGACAGCCATGTCATCCTCTCCAACTTATTTATTTGTTTTTTATTAGATTTTATTTTCATCTTTTAATTAACAAAATTAAAAAATAAATGCCACCTAATCAACTAGATGCAATCCATATCTACTATTGGAGATTGGTATATGGAGTCCGATCCTGTGAAGATTGCAACTAAGTTGTGGAAAGTTTAAGGAGGAAAAGTGTGATCTAATCATTGTAGACACTAGTGGATCTACACAAATGAAAATTGCTATTTTTTAAGAAATACGCCAACTTTATGAAACAATAGTATGGTACTTCCAATCATGCATCATTTTGTCTCTTCTAAATTGTGTTGATGGATTGTTAATTCTATTTTACCTTAATATTGATGAAACCCAATCTTGTTATATTCGTAATGGACAACAGTATTGGTCAAGTCGCATTTGATCAAGCTTAAGCATTTAAAAAAGTGTCTCACGGTGTTGTTATTGTTACAAAAATGAATGGTAATGTGAGAGGTGGTGGTTTTCTTAGTGCGTAAGTACTACATCGATCTGTTTTTTTCCTTCATCGAAAATATTTTTTCATTTAATGATAACATATATATTATGCGATAAAATATTTTTTGTCACTCTGATTTGAGACGGTAGAAGTTGGGATGTAATGTAGATGGTTACATTTTATAAGCTACACGTAAATGATGATATCTTGTAGTCTATTCATATTATAAATCATCATGTCGTCCTCAATTGAAGTGGTGCAGTGGTTAAGTTGTTGTAATATGTTTCATGACTGAAAGGTCTTTCATGCTTCAAAAAAAAAGGTCGTTTCATGAAATTCTAATATTCAACTCCAAAGAGGTTGTTGGGCGCCCAACATGCTCATATGGCATTAGTTTCAGCCTAAAGGCCGAGACACTCGTGGCTATGCGCACACACCGACACATACAAATGAACTGTATATCTATCATGTCTTAGTGGTTTTGCGATATGTGTTTTTTAATTTTTTGTGGATGAGTATGAAAATATTTGCATATCTCATGTATCATTAACATCATTTCCTCTTTGTTTTGGTTAGTCTATTTATTCCTTTTTTCTATTCTTTCTTTCGTTTTGTGAAAGTCATTTTTGAAAGACAACATGGGAGTGTATTCCCTAATAAGAGAGTAGAGCGAAAGACCTTCAAAATCTTTAACATTGAACAACACTTGTTAATTAGAAATTTAGTGAACCTAAACTTTTTTTCCGTAAGAACTAGACACTTACAAATGAGCTTTTTCTTTAGTTTATTTATGAAAAAGAAAAAAATTCCCCATATAACACTACTTTTTTAAATTAGAAAGAGCCTCAAAGGCCTCGTTAAAATGACAAATTCTTAGAAAGGAAACACCTATTACATCATCCTTGAGAATCGCAGATAGCCCATCAGGGCATTGATCAAATTCATGAAATCCAATTGAATGTTGCGCCGCAGAGGTAGCCAAATAATATGCTGCACGATTTCCTTCATGATGATTGTGAATAATGCAAACATACCAATTTCTTTGAAGGAGACGCCCAATTAAGGAGATCAAATGTCGGTATTGGTTTACCGAAATGCTTATACCATTTAGAAGCTCCACCACACTCTTATTATCCATCTCTAAGCTCACATTTCGGAAGCCTTTGTCCCATGCCAATTGTAATCCATGCAATGCTCCCCAATGTTCCAACTTAAAAGACAAAGAAGCTCCCCACTTAGTAGCAAAACCAACCAACCAGGCACCACAAGAGTTCCTAATAACACCACAACACTAGTTTGTTTGTCGATCTCGCTTCAATACTCCATCGCATTAAGTTTAACCTAGACTGTTCATGGGCGGGCTTCTGGCCGAGCCCGCCCAACCGTGCTCGGTCGAGTCCAATCGGCCTAGGCCTAAGAACCTTAGCACAAACCCGCCCACTATATATATATGCGAGCCTACACATAAGTCCAAGCCCGACCCATGTAAAAAAATGTAAAGCCCAAGCTCAACAATCAAACCCATGAATAAATATTTTAATATTAAAAATCTAAAAAATAAATTATTTATGGACTTTTTTGACACCATGTGTTTATATATGTATATAGTATATTAATATATTTTGTAAAAAGGAGGAGTAGCTCAAATGGTAAACATCACTTAATGTGTGCATTAAGTCATAGGTTCGAACGTCTCATACAACACTTATTATTTTAGAATATATTAGTTATAAACTTATATGTTTTTTAAGGTAGCCCAAGCGTAGCCCATTTTAAAGCGGGCTTACTTGGGCTGGAGCTCGAGCTGGGTTTTTTTCTCAAAAAAGGTTGTCCAAGCCCGATTATTTGTTCACGGCTTAGGCGCAGTAATGTACCCGAGCCCATGATTAGGTCTAGTTTAACCCATTGATCATATGGGCATTTCCACCCAATCAAGTGTTCAGACTTGGTATGTTTGTGCAGATTGAGGGAAGCAAAATGACTCATTGGAAAATTGGAATAGTATTGTCCTAGCCAAAATCAAGTGATATAGAGAAACACGGGAGACCTCTTCCTCTCCAATGACTATTGGATTCCTTCTGTTCCATAGTAACCAACAAGTAGTTGCATGTATGTAATGGTGAGTTAAAAGAGAAGCCATACGGTCGAACTTAGAAATTTTCCCCAAATTAATAAAGCATTAGGGCATTCTGAGAGATTCTTACATCACAACAAGCACTACATCTATCATCATCGTGTATGTACAACATCACCCCTCATTAGTAAGGAGCGCATCATGGAAAGCCAACCATAAGAATGCACGTACTCTTTCGGCATACGTAGATTTCAATAAGTCTAACCCACGAGGCATTTTGGTCATATAAAAGACGGGTTAATTTCACATATGGTCACTCAAGTTTATAGTTTGTAACACTTTGGTCACTAAGCTCATATTTGTCCAAAATATATCACTCAACTTTACAAAACGTTTCAACAATATAACTCGACCACCCTCCGATCAAAAATCTGGTCACCCCCGCTTACGTGGCGACACGTGGGATTTCATGAGAGGTCACCAAACTTTTCAAGTGATGATGTGGCAATTACTACCCAATTGAAATTTTTTTGTTTTAAATGAAATCACACTATGTACCAAAAACAAAAAACAGAAATCATATTGGTGAGCTCATCTTCTCTCCGTTGCTCGCTCCTCTTCTTCTTCTCTCTCTGTCATCTTCGTCCGTCATCGTCTTCTCTCTTCGCTCCGATCGCTCCTCATCGCCTTAGAAAACGCCACCTCCGGCCTCTTTTCTTCGACTTAACCCACCCTTTTTTACTTCACATTTGGGTAAATTTTTAAGTTTAAAAAGTTGAAATATTGATCATCTTCTTTGTCGCGGCAAGAACAGAGCAAGCAAGAAAGGTGCATTTCATCGATTTTCATAGTTCATCTTCTTTCACTTCATTGCTCAAGAACTCATTTCATGTTCGAGTTCGAGGGGACCTAGTTTGACGCCGTTGAATTGACGATTTCGAGGGTTGAATAACCTTGCGCTTGACATGAAATCTATTTGCACTCCATCGCTCAAGCTCGCACCAAGAACAGGGTGCCTTCAGGGCAACACTAGTTCAGATATTCAAAACGAGATTTCAAGGTAAGGGATTTTTTCTATCAAATGTTAATGGTTTTAGGGCAAAGACTGATTGGATATTAAACATTGTTAAAGAACAATTCCCGATAGACCCCCTACGTAACACAACCATTTAGTTTTCATTGGTGATATTTACTCATGTGATGATCTTAGTTTCCTATTTATTTCAAAGATGTTTATTTAACATTACTATTGGCTTCTATATTATTAAATGCTCAATTTTTTCCTTTTGGAAGTTTACTCACTAGACTCGAAATTATTTTTGTTGGGATGACCGAGTGCAGATCCTTTGATGAGCAAGGGCAATGAGGTTTTAGGCAATTACCTCTCGTGAATTGTTTCTACGCCACTTATGTTTGATTGCAATACGTATGCCATTTGTTGATCAATTATGGTTTCTCATCTCACTAGAGGTTGTTATCGATCAATTTTGATGAATTTGTGATCATAGGATAATTTGGAGGTGTTTTAGATTTATTTGGATGAACAGAATGGTGTCGCTATTGCAGTGTCCGGTGTGTATAACACACTAGGCTTTAGACATAGCGCGCTATGTGTATTGGGAGGATTAACTTACATGCAGGTAGCTCACTATCCATGTTAGGGTTTTAATTGACTATAATACACTTATATTAAGTAAAATTGGTCTATGATAGGTGTTGATTAACCTGGGAGAGAGTTATGGACGAAAAGTTAGGAAATTGTACAAGGACTTAGACCGAGGTAAGTACGGATTAGGTTATTTATCAATATTGCCTCGACTATTTAGTATATATTGTTCATATAGTTGTTAGAATGAAATGGGGGATTACGTACACCGTGATGGATTTCAATAAATGGAAAACGATGACCATGTTATAACTCATAGTTTTCATAATAGGTTTATAGGAGATGGGTTCCCTTCCCGACCTATATATAACTCTTGCTCAATTCAATAGGTTGTATGTATTACATACACATTAGAGGGCTTGGGATAGAACCATTGTGCATTAATGGATGGGTTAGAGAGCATATCGGCCAATATGTTGATCTAGCAATTGTATTAATGACGTCGGTATGTAATCGAACCTAGTTTTATAAAATAAATGGGAATCACAGCTTAATAGTCCAAATGACTTGCTTGCATCCGATTATGTATTGAATCTATATGTTTTTTATATTCTTGTTAGATATCATTGGGGCATGTTGTTATTGCATGATATCCTTGTTTACTATATGGATTTTTGATGATTATTGTGGATTCATACTTACCGAGCAAGTTGGAGCGCTCGCCCAAATTAACTATTTCAAGTTCGCAAACCTCGCGCTTCAACCAAAAGGAAAGAGAAGATTTATGAGTCTCGTGTCTTCTCTCCGATATAATGAGTTTTCTTGTATATATAAACTCCGTTTGACATATTTTGATGTATATAAACAGATTGGGGTGATTTAACTATGGTTTCATATTTTGATAAACTCCGTATTTCGTATATTTGAATTTATCGAAAACGTTTTAAATTTTTTTGCTGCGTAATATTTTGATTTATTATTTCGATATGAATATACAAAGTTGAGTTTATCGTATAGATGGAGAGGTCATTGTCGGCTCTGGGTTAAGTCTTGCAGATTAGCAGGCTTAATTAGGGTTTCAGCCTGACATTTTCCCTAATCAGACAGGGGATGTCACATAATTCCTCATCTTCAATCTCTAAGCTTTCAATAAAGCATCTTTAAGCCCTCATCTCGTTTATGCTCAAACGATGAGCCCAAATAAATGCACCCCAATGTTTACTAAGTGCACCCAAACGAAAAAACAAACTTTAAAAAGTTCAATTCTACTACAAAATGACCTTTATGCCCCTCATTGTGATCAACCTACCATATTTTCCTCTTATTGTGTGCATCCCACCTTCATTCCTCACACTCTATTCTTGTGATTTGTATGGCAATGACACAATTTTTGCTCACCGATGATTTTCGGTACTTGTATGTCAGTTGAGTGTGGAATGTCAATCTAGATGTGAAAGACTTGATGCTCCTTTTACATTGCTGCAACTAGTTGAGAGGATCTCTTCAATGAAAGACAATTAGACAAGTATCATCACTATTTAAACAATTTTCAAGGTATTATTTCTTTTCCATTATTATTAGATGACTACTTTGTGTTTCTCAGTAAAGCACTCGACTTGAGAGACCATCTATATCTTCTTCTGCATTGAAAAGTTGGTATCTCATAGTAGAAACACTATTAGCCTTGATAATCTCTTATGCATTTCCCAATTTCAACTTACAGGACCTTTTGGATGAAATACTTTGATAACTTTTCATTCATTAAGAAATTGAATTGCCCCTAAAGGCATTAAATTCTTTTAAAAAGTCATGGAAGAGAGTTCATACTTTAGGAGGATTGTGGATGGAATTAAGACTTAGCCGCACGCCTAGATCTAAGAGAATAGTTTTTTTTTCCATCCTTAGTCATAAGGTATTCTTTAGTTCTTGACTCAAAATTTATTAAATTACAAAATTTATTAAGTTACTAAATGATCTTGCTTATGTAAAGGGACATTTTTAACATCCTTATCATTGCAGGATTCATTTTGACAAAGGGAGATGGTGGTCAAGAAGAAGTGAAGCCTCGATTTAGAACAAAAATATTTTGGGTCGCCAAATATTAGTAAGCAAGAATTAATTGACTTAGAGGTTGGTCATCAAGAAGAAGTGGAACCTCTAGAAGATTAAGACAATTGAACAATTCAACAAGAAGAACTAGAAGAGAATGAATGCAATGATTTTTTCAAGAGTGACAATGATGTTGAGGACGATGATGACTATCAAGAAGTTGTTGACGAACAACTGCAAGGTAGAAAAGAGGAAGGCCTAAGGTTATTGCTCCACCTCGTAGTAGTGCACTTGCGATTGTTGAAGTTCATGACCAAGATTCGACTATGCAACATCAGATGGGCTACACACATATGATGATTCCGATGGATCTGAGAAGTCGAGGTATCTAGATTTTGATGAGTTCAAAGACATGGCAGACCCACATCTCGAATTAGGCATGAAATTCTCTTCTTTCAAGACATTTAAGATGGCATGCAGAAATTGGGGCATTCAAAATAAGCGACAAATACGGTTTACTACGAATGACAAGAAAAGGTGCATATGTAAATGCCGCTTCAAGTCTAGCAATTTTGAGTTTCGATATTTGCTTCTCACATGGCTAAAGATGACTCGACGATTCAAATCAAGTCAATCAACTTGAACCACTCATGTACCAAAGTGAACAAGAATTATCACGTGACTTCCGACCGCTTGCAGAAAAGTATATTGAACAATTTAGAGTTGACCCAAATTGGTCAAGATTCTGGTATTATCCAAAGAGTCAATGATGACTTGAAGTTTGAAATCACCGAATGAAAGCTTGGAGAGCAAAGAAAAAAGCAATGGAGATGGTGAATGGAGATGAGAAGAGCTAATGCCTCAAACTTAATTCGTATGCACTTGAGCCGCAAAAAACTAATCCGGTACAAAATACCAAAATAACGCAAAGATCTAGGGGTCTTTCAAGGCATATATATATGTCTTGCTTCATTGAAAAATGATTTCAAATCGGATGTATGCCTTTGATTTCTCTTGATGGTTGTTGGTTAAAAGGTCACTATGGGGACAATTACTTGTCATAGTAGGGATAGACCCAAATGATTGTATATTTCTCATAGCTTATGCAATGGTTCAAGTTGAGAGTAAAGCCACGTGGCTATGGTTTTTAGAATTACTTAAGGATGACTTAAACATTGTCAACAAATATAGCATTGCTTTCATGTCTGACAGGCAAAAGGTAAATTTATTTTCATGTTTCTTTGTTATAATGCATGTTTGATTCCATTATTTAATCCTTGAGTTTTACTCTCTCTACAGGGACTTGTTAGTGTCACAACTGCTTTTCCCCAATTCATAACATAGACATTGTGTGAGGCACTTGTACACAAATTTCAGAACAAGGTTCAAGGGAATGGAGCTTAAGTAAATGTTGTGGAGTGCGACTAGGGCCACATATCGCGAGAGAATGACCTTTTGGTTAGACGAATTGGAGAAGGTTAATAAAGATGCAAGATTGTGGTTGAATGAGGTTCCTATCGAATCTTGGTGTAGGGCCCATTTCCAAACAAGCCCCAAGTGTGATATGTTGCTTAATAATTTGTGTAAGTGCTTCAACCGATACATTTTAGATGCTAGGGACAGAGGAATCATCACCATGCTAGAGATGATAAAAATAAAGTTAATGCGGAGGCTTAGGCGCAAAAATGAGGCAATGCAGAAAATCATTGCTGAGGGGAGAGATCGAATATGCCCTAAGATTCTAAAAAAGCTTGAGAAACTTAAAATGAGTCTATTTACTATGTTGTTGACTATTCGGGTGGCCCTTCTCGTGTCATGTCATGGACACGGGAATACATATGTGGTAAACATGATGAATTTGTATTGTGATTGTGGAAAATGGCATCTTACATGCATCTCATGCGAGCAAGCATGGGGTAGCTGCTATTATGTGAAATGATGGGGACCCAAGGATTACATCGGTGGGTGTTACTATATAAGCACTTACATGAATGTGTACTCACACTATATCAACCCAACAACGTGAGGAACTATGGCCTAAACCAAATGGAAGATGTCTAACCACCAAACCACCAAAGACAAATCCAAAAAAGAGGAAGAAAAGTAATAGCAAGGATAAAGGAGCATATGAGGAATTGGAGATTGCATGGCATCGCAAAAAAGATGTCTAAGACAAAGACGTATGACTTGCCAAATTTGTCATACTAAGTGGTCAAAACAAGATATATATTTATTGGTTATGAAAGTGTAGATGTTATTAAAGCAATAATTTTATTTTTGTGTAATTTGGCTTTGCATTTATATAATTTATAGAGAAAGAAAGTGGTCAAATGAAGGAGTTCAAGTCGATGAGAATTCTCATGTGGTGAGGCACCTCTTGAGCGTGTATTTATGTTACATCGTTGGAGGGATTTGAATGGTTTGGAAAGCTCGCCATCAATTACACTTAATCGAGCACAATGGAAGAGTTTGATTGGTTTGGCATTACTTATTTATTGAATGTTCCCTTCTTTGATTTCTTAATAGCGACATCAATGAATTGAAAACTTAGTCAGTTTTTCAAATTTTTGGCAACTTAAGTTTTTTGATAACTTGCAAATATTTTATTATGAGTTTGAAACTATTACCGATGCATGGTTCTTGAATATTGACATCCTAACCCTATTACAACCAATGCAACATATGCAAGTGTTTCCCAACCTCTCCCTGCGAGATATGCATGTGGTGAGACACCTCTTGGGCAGGTATTCATGTTACATTGTTGGATTTTTACAATAACATGTGGTTTTATTTTGTTTTTATTAATAATGTCTTTCAAATATTTGACAGCACAACCCTATTACAATCAATGCAACTAATGCGAGTGCTTCCCAACCCCTTCCTGCAATGCCAAGTATGATGAATTCTTCGCAACCTATTCCGAGGATTTCTCCAAAATCAAGAGTGAAGATTTCAATTGTTCGAGGTCGTGGCGGTAGAAGAGGTGGAAGAAGTGGAACAGGTGGTAGAGGCGGTATTAATGTCAGCCGCACCAACTAAATCCACGTTCGGACACTACCAGACCCGCATAAAGTTTTTTTGTTTATATAGTTTTTTGTTTATGGGCTTGGGAAGCTTGGTTGACATGAAATATTGGGACTGCTGTTAAAATCTAATGTTCTTATTTTTCGACTAAATCCATTTTGTTTTCTATGAAAAATTAATCAAGCCACAGTACTTACTGTTGGCTTCATGCTTGGAATTTTTTCACTCTGCTCGTTGTTTATCTGCAATAGATGATCACCAACATAACATAATTATATATAGGGAAACAAAATTAGCACTAGTATTGGAAAGAAACGCTCATAAAATAAGTTTTACACAAAATAAATTCAACACAGTTTTTTTTCATTCATAAGCTAAATAACCACAATACAAGGTTTGGCTTAAGTTTTACACAAAATAAAAGTTCACCCAATAAGACGTGCCAAACAAAGAATACAACGACCACCAAGCATAACCAACATGCAACTAAACAACCATTGAGTTTTATTCGCCCCTTAAACTCATCTTACAACCTCTTCTCGCTTTCTATTCGGTAACTTCCTCAACAACCCATTTATAACAATCGTTGCACTGTCAGTCATTTCAGATCAAGCCAGTTAAAGTATTCGCATCCATATCTATGCTGCAAAACAATGAAAATTCTCCTTAAATTCCCTTTATATGAATTAAATTTTACAAATTCGTATAATATACAAATATACAGAAAATACAAACCTTGTATTTTCTACATCCATAAAATCGTCGTCCTGGATTAGTGGTCGTCCACGAGGTGAACACCACTGCTGGCAAACCGCAATAACAATACTCGTGTCCTTTTACTAATTCCATGATCTTTGGCCAAGATACAAATATAACAATAAAGCTACAAACAAACAAACTCTTGTCAAAAAAACTTCATTCATGATATCAAGAAAAATACCAGTACAATAAGGGAAACAAAACTTCATTGAATCTGATTTCACCAAACCTCCCAAGCGAAATTAATAGCAACAACTTCAAAAAAAATAATAGACCCCATACAATGAATATAATGCAACCTCATACAATAATGTATGGTACATTATTATCACATTATTGACAAAAAGTCGGGATCAACTCCAAAAATAAGTTGCTATGTTGTTGTTGTACTCTATATGTGTAAATCATCTATTGATCAAACTAAGAAATTAGAGACAAACCCTCAAATGAAACTTCCATTTCAAAGTCATTGATACAAATAGAGAAAAGATTTTTATCTCTAAAATTTTCAACATACTGTTGCTTGACATAGTTTACTTTCGTAAGATGATCTAGTATAGACAATTGACTTGTTCCAAGCTTTTGATTCAAGCATTTTATCCTGAGCTAGTGTAGACAATTGTAACAATTCTTGTCTAATGCCAAAACAAATTACTTGTTCGTATACCAAATTTTTTCTCTAAACATTTCTTTTACCTTATGAATTCTAAAATGAAATGGATGTTAAATTTCTTATTTTGGTGGTGGTTACAGATATGAGGACTTTCATGGATTCTACATAGACAAACCCTTAAAGTCATTGTTTTAGATTGATCTTTATGGTAACCAGTCTCTTGTACTTCTAGAGGTATGATACTGTGAGCATGTATTTTAAAGTCGAAGATACTACACGTACTAAAACCCTTAAATCCACAAATCAAACTAAAACCCTAAAATCCACAAATCAAGCAAAGAAAGTGCAAAAATTATTCAAAGAAATCAAACAAAATCACATCGAACCCTTCAAATTAAATAGAACTAGAGAGAGACTTACAGAGATGATGGGGCGGAAGCAAGAGAGAGGAGAATGGGAGAGCGGGTGAGCAGAATAGAAGGGCGAGAGGGCGCCAACGCGGAAGCGAAAGCCATCGCGTTCTCGTCACCAAGTGTTCTCGAGATGCAGAGCGAGCAAGAAAGAGACCGGAGGTGGCGTAGTCGAAGGCGATGAGGAGCAATGAGGCGAAGAGGAGCAAAGTGATGACGAAGATGACGACTTTGAGAGAAGAAGAAGAGGAGCAAAGCAACAGAGAGAAGAGAAGCTCACCAATATGATTTCTTTTTTTGTTTTTGGTACGCAGTGTGATTTCATTTAAAATAGAAAAAAAAACAAATGGGTTAAGCAGTAATTGCCACATCATCACTTGAAAAGTTTGGTGACCTCTCATGAAATCCCACGTGGCGCCACGTAAGCGGGGTGGCCGATTTTTGATCTGGAGGGTGGTCTGAGTTATATTGTTGAAACGTTTTGTAAAGTTAAGTGATATATTTTGGACAAATATGAGTTTAGTGACCAAAGTGTTACAAACTATAAACTTGAGTAACTATCTCAGAAATTAACCCCATAAAAGACCCCACCCAAGTTTCATAAGGAAAGCTTTATTCATCTCAAACATGCCTCGGATACCCAAGCCTCCACTCACCTTTGGTTGACATAGCTTACTCCAAGCCACAAGACTTGTTCTTCTCTTGTTATAACTAGAACCCCAGATGAAGCCTCTACATATCTTATCGATATCATCACGCAACCTATAGGGAGGGAACTGGTTTGCATTGTATATAAGGGGATCGACGATTGTGCTGATTTGCAAAGTGTAGTGCGACCAGCAAGGGATAATTTCAGAGGGTCCCAACTCTGTGCTCTAGCCAAAACTTTCTATTTCAGATTGACATAGTGGATTTGTCCACTTTGTCATGTAACAAAGGGACACCAAGATAACGACCCAAATCGGTAGTAATAGGGATATTCAACTTACTAGCAATGCTATCGGCCAGATGAGGGGAGAAGAAGATTTGTCACTTAACGTAACTGATTATATGGCCTAAATGATCACAGAAAACTTGTAGAATATTATCAATCACCGTTGCCTGATCCACTGAAGCTTCTGCAAAAAGAATGAAGTCAACAGCGAAAAACAAATGTGAAATAGCGACATCATTACTAAATTTGGGTGCAATCCATCTTCCATTATGAACCGCCTCTACTATGGCTTGAGAGAGACGTTCCATGCAAAGGACAAAAATATAGGGAGAAACTGGGTTGCCTTGTCGAACACCTCTAATAGGGCAGAATGAATCTGAGGTGACGCCATCCCACAATAATTGAAAGGAACTAGAAGAGTAACTGCTTAGAATGATATGAGATAAGAAGCACAGTATCTTAGCATCATTAAGAGTGTCCATAATGAAATTCCAGCTCAATCTATCGTAAGCCTTCTCGAGATCATTCTTGATAGCAAACCAGCCCCGTTGTCGTTTAAGAAGGCGCATAGAGTGCAATAATTCATGAGCCACTAAGATATTGTCAGTGATGCGTCTGCCTTGGACAAAACTTGTTTGGGAGGGATGCACTAGATGCAACATCACCAATTTCAGCCGATTAGCCACAACTTTAGTGATCAATTTGTAACACACTGTTCATAGGCTAATAGGCCTAAATTGGTTGATTCTCTTGGATTTATCAACTTTTGGGACCAAGTTTTTGAGGGATTTGTTGATTGAGTTATCAATCATACCACAGTCGAAGCTTGCTTTAACCATAGTGCATAGAGATTCACCCACTACCTCCCAATTTTTCTGAACGAAAAAGGCCGGAATACCATCTACACCTGGGGCCTTGTTAGGATCCATTTCAAACAAAGTTGCTTTTACCTCATCATCTAACACAGTTCTACTCATATCCCGAATTAAAGCCTGCAGGGATGAGAATTTGTTTTTAACAACATATAGAAGGCCATTGGAAGAATTACCAACATACACATCTTTAAAGAAAGAGTATGCCTCCTATTTAAGCATATTTTGATCTTCACACAATCTCCTGTCATGTCGAATAGCCCATGAATTATGTTTCTCCTTGATTTTTTGTTGACTTTAGCATGAAAGAAAACGGCCGTTTATATCCCCCAACATGGACCAATCCGAATTTGAACGTTGAAGCCATAGTAATTCTTCTTGTAACAACATAGTCTACAACTCCTTACGTAGTTCCTTATCTAGCTGCAGCAGGTTGTGAGTTTGGTGGGTTTCAAATGCCCTTTGTATGCCCGATAACTTTGTCATTATACTTTTCTTCCCTTTGAAAGATATTTCCAAATATGCATCTGTTCCATTGGTTTGCCATTGTAGAAAACAGAGTGATTGATTCCTGGATATGCTTAGAATGATTCCAATTATCTTTGACAAAATTCTTCCAATCAAGGTAGGCTTCCCAAGCGGTGAGCATTTTAAAACGCTTAGGTCATCCCAAGTGTTGATAGTAAGAAATAAAGGATTGTGATTGATGCAGAGAGTTTGTTGGGAAGGAAAGAACAACGAAGAAGATAACCCAAGACACCCAATCCAGGGGCCAATACTCAATATTGATTCAATTTGATAAAAAGTTCCCTATTGTTGTGTCTCTACATCTTTTTATACTAAGACAACAAAAACCCTAATACATAAAGACTAATATACCCCTGTCATATAATAAAGTATAATACATCAACTTAGGCCCCTACATCAGTGATTAGAATAAACATTGGCCATATGTAGGGCCGGCAATTTGGGTCATGAAACGATTAACACAACACGACACGACACGTAATAAACATGTCGTGGGTTTGGCTTAAGTGGGTCTGGGTCATAAACATGTTAACACGTTTATACACGGTTAATAAACGAATCATTAACATGTCAACATGCTTAACTCGTTTATGACTCGCTTAACACGACTAAAGAATAATGTATAAATAATAAATATAGTATAATAAATAGATTGGTACAAAATTCACCCATTTGAATGCATGTTAGTAGCATGATTTATTTATTTTATTTATAGACATCTTTTATCATATTTTATTTTATATTTGAGAGAAAATATAAATTTTACTTTTAATATATTATTTATTTTTAGATTTTATTAATAATTATTTATTAAGAAAAAATAAAACTTTTCACCAAAGTAAAATTTAGATATTTTTTTAGATGATTGTTATAATTTTGTTTATGTTATTATTTATTAAGCAAATAATCAATTTTACTAAATTAAGTTGAGTGGAAGCTTTTGATTCAAGTAGCCGACTCCAACTAATCTAAAAGCGAGGCTTTATCGTTATTTTTAGTGGCTGTATTTGTAGGTTCTTGGTCCTTTTTTCGGTTTTCAACGTAGTATTTGACATCAATTATACCAACCAATCTACGTCCGTACACTATTGGGCCCCATACTTAAGGCTTCAGTTTGAAAGTAAAAACTTTTGCAGTCTAGAACGTAAAACCAAGTTCAAAATGATAGTAACTGGCGGGAGAGTTAATTGATAATGGTTTTTGGATCATGTAAGAGTTGTCCGACAGAACATATTTCGTTTGTGGGTGAAAAAGTTGTGCAAACACTTCGCTGATGAGCTCACGCATTGCCTGAAATGGCTGAACTGTGATGTTCTTTGGATTACAATCTACCCATAATGTCATCGACACGCATCCAGTGCTGAGAACAGGTTTTATTCCATGAAGATTGAAATTCCCATGTATCCTTGATGTTCTATGAACCAAGGATGACCAAGAACCGCTCAGTTTCAATCTTCAGATCCACAGCAGCACAATTGGCTTAACATTGTTGCTTTTCCTCTCAATCAAGGCACTAGAATAGCTCAATTAGTATAAGCATAGATACTATCACTCTTGTTTTACACGATCAAAAGAATCTCTCTCATTAGACCAACTTTTAATTCCTATCTACTCACACTGCACAAGCCACTCACTCACAGTAACATACAAGCACTAGTGAACTTTCTAGGGATTAAAAATAAAGAAAGACAGTAATGGCAGATCACACCATAAAAGAGGTCAGATTGGAATTCTGATTCAGCAAGCTCATGCTCACCAGTTAGATTTAACTCTTACAGGAATAATTTAATTGCTTTCTGATGTGTACTACCAAAAGTTTGGTCATTGTTTTAGTTTGATGAGATCAATACCGAGGAAACTCGTAAAGCAGGGATGCTCTTTTCGGCTTGGGCCCTAGGAACAAAAAGATTTATACCACAAAGGAACTTTATCATACAAAAAGTGAAACAAGAAAGGAACTAGTAACAAGAGAACTGATTTGGGAGGGACAGACTAGCAATCAAATTCATCAGTTATAATAAAAGTTCATAGTCAACACTCTCTATCTGCAATAGTTCTTCACTTCTTCTCATCTTTAACATATGATTTTACAGATTACTGACCAGTTCAATAGGTAAAATAACATAACTATTTTAATCCAACGAACAGTAAATCTTCAATCTCAAAAACCTCTAAAAGACTAAAACAACAAGTATTCTATGACCGAAAATTCCAAGCCATGTATGTTTTAGAATTTTGAGCATCACAGACAATAATACTCCAAATGAACCGAATTAAGACTAGAAAATTCAACCGAAAAATATCATATTAAGAACTTTTACTTGTATAAATTCAACTGAACAATAAAAAAAACCATGATAAGAGACTTGTTCCATTAAACTAAACAATCCTTCTTAGTAATAGTAATGGGTCGATTTTACATAAGTTGTGATTAAGTTTTTTTTTTTTTTTTTTTTTTTGATATGTGAGTCCAACACGAGCAAAACCTGGGACCTCCCGAAACCTTGCCTTTTAGCAAGTGATGCCTCATCTATCTCATTAGAGTTGCTTTTTTTTTAGAGGCCAGTTTTGAGTAAGTTTGACAAGAGTAGCAAAGTGAAACACTTCTAAGTTGCTGACCAGTTAGGTGTTGAACTTATCTTCTCAATTTGCCCATCTATATGCACAACTACATCAACATGAACAACACCCAAATCCAATCATCCACCAACAACAATTGATAAGTTGGTTTTTATATGCTTTTACTAGGCTATTTTAGTATATTTAATGTGGAAAGTTTTCAAAATATATATTTAATTATATTTATTGGTCGATTTCAGGTGAGACGGAGTGCGCGGTTGAATTCGTGGCGAAAAAATACGCAAAATGGAGTATTTACATGCGGTGATCTGGACACGGACAATTTGCCTCGAGTTACGCATTGTGCAAGTAGGTAGAATAAGAGACAAAGCAGACCAAATGACGCAGGGAGTGACACAGCTTCGGCCACTTGAGTTGAGCCGTTGTTGGATTGCCTCGAGATCTGCGTTACACTCTCTCCCACACATTTGCACAATGTGTGCGATTTCCAGCTTCGCCGCCACGTGGCGCGTCGTTGATTCGCCCAAATTGCTAAAGCACGTACACGCGGCACCAACCGATTCGTCCACATGTTGTTGATTCGTCCAGCCACCACCAAATAGCTTTTCTCACGCTTCACCGCCAAGGATGTGCCTTGGGATGCGCGTCGACATTCTCCCACTTTTTCGCCGAGTTTTCGAGCGACAACAAACCAATCCTTAGCCCGCCACGTGTCGCCTCCCGATTCGTCCGTAGCGTCAACAACTCCTCCTCCAATCCGCTTCGCCACGTCTCCATCTCATCGAGACGCCAAAGACGGCAGCCATTAGACATTCCTCGTGATACGTAATTGCACGTTCGTCTCATGAAGTTCGAACAACCGAATCGAACCAAACTTCCTTCCTTGTTTGCCACGTGTCACGACACACAGTCGTTCTCCAGCAATAACGTGCTGCCACGTGGCGGTTTTCATTTAAAATGCACCAATCAAACGTTGCTACGTGTACGAAACCCATTTTCACCCCAAAAACAAATTCCCCTAGATGCTCATCTACGCAGTGTTACGAGACCAACCCTCAAAATTAGTTTCTCTCACCTCCGAGAGCAATTTTTAGTGATTTTTCATATTATGAACTAGGGTATTCATACGAGGAGTCGACATTGGAGCCGCCACACACAACTTTTCATTCTTGGAGATTGTAAAGATGATGTCCAAATTAGACCAATCTTCGCCTAGGTCGAAGGGAAAACAAGTGGGATTCATGATTCATGGCATATACTATGTGAGATCTTTTATTTTATTATTTAATTTGATTTAATTTAATTTCTTTTATTTCATTGTTGTTAATTTTAAAGTATATGGTTTAGATCTAAGATATGTATGTGGCAAGTGCATGCTTTTAGGTGGACAACCTATAGTTATTTTGACCATTAGTATCCGTGTAATTGTGTTTTTGGACCAATAAAGTGACGAACAATCACCCGTTTGCCGTAAAACCCTTTCGGTTCTTGAGTGTGCAACAATTGAATCTAGGTTAAATCTGATGCGGATGCGATCCGGTTACTTAGGATTAGTGTTCCCACATATCCATATTACTGCGGTTAGTGTGTTAAACCCGATTGGCGTATGTCTAGGGTTATACATTGATTAGGGAAGTAGTTAGTGGCGACGTCCTAGCTATCGAGATTAGGGGAACTAGGAATTTCTCAAGCGACGTCGATTTCCATAGCTAATCTAGGAGAAATTGAATTAATAACTTTGGGAATGATTGAGGACCATTAAATGCTATTGAATCATGATTCGTGTTTGTGGAACCATAGACTTAGGTGATTTCTTCTCATTGATATTATTTTTGCGAACTTTTTATTTGTGCTAGTTTAGTTAATTATTTCCTTGAACTTTATGAAAACCCCCCATTTTTAGTTAACTTGGAGTAAAACTCAAGTCATGTGGATTCGACCTCGTATTTACCACTACTACACCCTTGTGGTTGGTAACTCGATTGCGGGTTATATTTGGCACGCACGACACGTGATCAACAACAAAGTTAGAATTAGTATCTAAACTAACAAGATTAAGCTTCAAAAAAAGAAACAGTGAAAGTATTGTATTCAAATTCAAACTAATATAAGATTAAGCTTTTAACAATGAACAGTGAATTGTTTACAGTAATTCATTCAATTCAACTCATGCACATGAGTTGAGCTTTTATGACTATATTGCTATAATTTAAGGAGAAGACAATTCAATTCAATGCAATTCAATTCAATTCAGTTCAATTCAATCGCCATACCTTCAATTCTTGGAGGAGACACAAGTCAACAAATGAAACTCGCAATGCGGCGAAATCGACTGCAACAGCAACCTAGCCATCCCTTCCTGCCTCACAACAGCACCCTTCTTCTCCACCAGCACCACCCTCTTAATCACACCGTAATCCCCCCGGCCCCCCACAACATACGCCACCAGCGCCGCCTGCACCGGCCCCAAACTCGGATTATACGCCGCCGACTCCATGTAAGACCCTTTGTACACCTTCCCATCACAATCCATCATAGCCACTCCCGACGGGCACCCACTGTACGGCGCATGAGACCCGTTCGCCGCCTCCAGCGCCGCCGCCCCCAACTCTCTGGTCCAATCCGCCCACCCATTAATCTCCACGCCTGCATTTGAATGATCACAGAAAACCAGCCCATTGTGATGGGGCTCCAGAATCAAGGGCACGTCCTTGTGGAGCAGATCGTCCGGCCCGAAGCGATTCGGGAGGAAATGCGAGATGGGCTTGAACAACATCTCATCTGATGAGGTGGTGATGCAGATGTTGATGTCGGTGGCGCGGCGGAGCTCCTGGAGGAACTGGCGGCAGTGACCGCAGGGGGCGGAGGAGACGGCGATGTGGAGGAGGAGGGGCTCGGAGTGGAGGGCGGCGTTGATGATGAGGAACTGCTCGGCGTGGATGGACTGGTGGAGTGGGACGCCGGGGAACTCGATGTTGCCGCCGAGGAAGACGCGCCCGGAGGCGCCGAGGGCGGCGGTGCCCACGTGGTATTGGGAGATTGGGGGCGGGCGAGGGCCTTGGCGGAGGGGACTAGTGTTGGGAGGAGTTGGAGGACTGTGAGGTTTGAGTTTTTGGCCATTGATTCCACTTCTGATGATGGGATCACAAAACGTGGTTGCTCCATTTTCATCTGAAGCCAGGAGGTGAGGGAGTTGGAGTTTTTAGGCTTGGGGATTTGTGTGCTTGAATACAACAAAGACAAGGAACGTCAATTCTGTGGGGGGCCAAATAAATGGATCATATTATAGACACGTAATTCATTCATTTGTTGGTATTCTGTCAATTATCAAATGCTTACCAAAACCAATTTTGTCTTCTTGCCCACGGAAAAAACAAAAACAAAAAACAAAAAAAGAAACAAAAGGACTTATAGTTTTTAGGTTTCATATAATTTGGCATCCCGCGTTTTGCTCGCGGGAAAGATCAATTATTAATATATTTGATTAGATTGAAAAATATTTCTTTGTGAAAATATAAAAATAAATTCGATGAGAAAAGAAAAGAAAAAAAAACTTATCATGTTCCAGGAATAATATTATATAATTTTTCTATAAAAAATGAGAATATATGACTCGAAAGGTGTTTTTTTATATATTATTATCTTTTTATATACTACTGATTTGGAGTTGGTGAAAAAAATAGATTGTAAAAAGTTGAATTCGTATTTAATTCTCAAGACTAATTGTTTTTGTTTAGGACGCCTCGCCAACACAAGAAATAATGTAAATAAATTTAAAGAAATAAAATTTGAATCTAGCTTATCAAGAATAATTATAGAGTGCATTTTTGTATCCTCTATTGATGAGGATGATATGGAAATCTGCGTTAAAAAAACATACTTAAACAAAATAAATATCTTACGTGTAATCACCATAGAGCTCCTCGTGAAAAAAGAAGAGCATCGCTATGGGCACCCCACCAATTAATGAAGACACACCAC
Organism: Stephania cephalantha; assembly: GCA_039657325.1. Lineage (NCBI taxonomy): Eukaryota > Viridiplantae > Streptophyta > Magnoliopsida > Ranunculales > Menispermaceae > Stephania > Stephania cephalantha. Next base: position 47,736,409 of record CM077569.1, on the reverse strand, counting down.
TGTTGAAGGCACCAAGTTGTTTACCAAAGGCACCCAAAACATTTGAATGAAATCTCGAAATTGCCCCCAAGTGCACCCCACCACCAAATACAAGTAGGGGTTTGAGCATTTTCTCTGTTTGAGCATCGATCTCTGTTAACCAGTTTGAGAATCTCCTCTGTTTTGTCGCTCATTCAAGTAGGGGTTTTCTTTCATATTCAGAGATCTCGAGTTGTTTGCATTGGGTACGTTGTAGGGCTAGGTCTTAGGGTTCCAATCTTACAGGAGGTGTTTATTCGGCAGCTTATAGGTATGTTTGAACTCGATTTTGATAGATTATAGTTCGATTTTTGTTTGTTTTGTGTGGTTCGTCTACTAGGTTAGGCAAATTTGCGAACCCGTTTTTCTCGCCACACAAAGTCGAGAAGATGCTAACAATCTCGCTAACCATGACCGAGATTTAAGTTTAAGGTTAGTTGCACATAAAGTCTCGATTACATAGTAACGAGAGACACATTGTTGTCTCTGCTTATCCATAACCGATATTATGCTTATGTATTATTGTTTTAAGTAGCGTAACGTCGCAATTGCTCTCGGTCGCCACATACCGAGAGTAATTCGAGTGTATAGTTGCGTTAGTCTCGGTGATGTACAACCGAGAATGAACCAATTGTCTCGGTTGTCCATTACCGAGACTTGTTGTTTTATCTCGGTCATGCGTCACCGAGATTGTAATTGTTTTCTCAAACCTCTTGACCGAGACTATAAAAATGGAAGATTTTGTTCTTATTTATTTGAATTTTACTTCTTTTACTCTCCAGTGCTTACATGTTGTAGTCTTATCGGGTATGGCTCGTTTGAAAACCTCAAGTGACTAGGGAGGAGGTTGGTGTTGAGGTGTTGAGGGTAATCATGGGCGAGGCGGCGGAGACCCCGATCGCATCTTATCGGAAGAGAAAGAGAAGGTAGATGTGAAGGGAAAGGGAAAGATCGTTGAGAATCGTGCAAAGAATGTTCAATTGCACAATGAGGGTTCCAACATTGACACGCGTCGACAAAAAGATATTCTAGTTGCCCAAGGCGAAGATGAGGCTTATGCATCGAGTCTAGTAGTAGTGACTCATCAACACCAGCAGACACCACTAGTATCGATCGTAACGTATGTGGGAGTACTAGTGGCGGAGGTGGCTATAATGAAGGGGGAGTCACAAGAGCAATTGGAAATGTGTGCTCCTTTCTCCCAGGGTCCTTCGATGGATCATTGTTGAAAGAGCTTTAAAGATCATGTCGCATTAGCGATTTGGAGTAATGAGGTATATAAAGTTTCATTGAATGAAGTACTTAAAAACTTATGGTTTTCATATAGCCGATGAAATGTTTTTTGTTGTTGTAGGATCGCCCGACACTCATGTGTATCAATCACGGTGCTCGTATCTAAGAACGGGACTTACAATCGTGCCACCCCGACACCGAGGGCCTTCGAGGATGGTCTAGGTTGAATACGCTGATAGATCGCTCATATCGCAAGGCTAACAAGGAGGTTATATATGCCTTTATGGAGCGGTGGCGGCGGAGACGAACACATTTCACTTACCATTTGGTGAAATGTTGATCTCCTTAGAGGATGTAAGCATTCTCCGAAGATTCATGTGACGGGCAAAGTGGTTGTAGTTTAGAACTTTGCGAGGTACACCGAGGAATCTCGTTTGGATGCGATTAAGCTGGCATCTAAACTACTTGGGGTTAGCATTGAAGATGCTGAGGATGAAGTGAACATCAGCAAGGGGCTCACAGTGCGAAAATGTTGGTTGAAGAGTCGATGGTGCCCCAAAGCTGGTTCGAGTGACACTACTTATCCCCTTGTGGAATGCACAACCCAGGCATACTTGTTGTACCTACTTTCTTGCACCTTTTTTGCTGATAAGACTGGATCTCGGGTATCTATTACGTTGTTGAAGCTTCTAGAAGATTTGGATGACGTGGGAAAGTATGCATGGGGTGCAGGTGCATTAGCGTACTTGTACCGACACTTTGGGTCTGCCACCAGAGTACAAGTTTCTCAGATTACCGGCTACCTTACATTACTTGAGGTATATTTTTAAATCAACTTACATTGTTTTATGAATAATTAGAATTAGGTTTTGCATTTTCTCACTAACTAACGTTGTATGTATTTGTAGGGATGGGTGTACGACCATTTCAAACTCGGGCTCGCCTCATCTAATGCAAAGTACATGGACTACGTGCAACCTCGTGTCTCAGATGGATTCAAAAGCACGAGACCGTGATGAATATTGGCAAGGTTGGGTCCATAAGGAGAACGTTGGACGGGTTGCGGCAGAGCTAGGTGAGTTACTTAGCCAATCTTATTGGTAAATGTTAAAGTTTGTTTATGTTTACTAATTATGGTTGTTTATGTTTGATTAAGTCACTTGGGACCCTTATGTTAATTACAGGGATAATGGAGTCGTGCACACAATGGCCTTCTATAGTGGCACATTGAAGTACATGGATGTGGTGGAGCCCTACCATCCGGAGAGGATTATGAGACAGTTGGGCCACGTGCAATCTATACCAGATCCTCCGTACCGCCCATTGGAAGCACATCGAGGCCCATCTGCACTCAAATACTCTGTCAAGTATGGGTTCCAACAAGACAATTGGGAACGTTGGCGTAACCATTTGTTGGCCCCCGAAGTTCGCAGTGAGAAGGCACAGTTCGAGTTTTTGGCTACACCGGACTATCTACCTTGGTTCCTTAAAGTGTCTCACCCAGTGATCGTCGACCCGAGCCATGAAGATGAAGACATGGTTGCCACAACCATCGCTGACAATGAGCTATTGAAGGTATTGAATGTGTTTTAAGTGTTATGTAGAAGTGTTTGACATTTCTTGAAAACCCGTAATTTTTAACATTAACATATTTCTTTTCGTTTTCATCGGCGTAATAGGCGTGCGTTGGATGCGGCACTACGATGGATGGACTCCCGCCGAAGTTATGTACATTCGAGTCCTGCGAGGAAAATGGCGAGTGACGTCGTTAATTTCCTTTCCGGGAGGAGTCTCGGTCCTACCACCACCATTACCACTACCACCGCCTACACCGACACATCGCCCCTACCCAGCGAGGCCCTAGGCGGTCCCCAAATGATATAGCACTTCTATTCCACCCCGGCTAATGCTCAACCGCCACCGGTCGATGCTCGCCCCCAAAGAGAATGCATGGCAAAGAATACAGAAGAAAGAATTTGAAGAAGCCAAAGCAATGAGGGACTTGATGAATGTTGGATTATGGAACTTGTACTGTTTTAGTTTTTGTTGGATTATGGAACTTGTTGAATGTTGTTTGAATGTGGGACTTGTTTGAATGTAAGGCTTGTATGGTGTGAATTTGTTAAATATTTTACTGTTGTCTATGTTTTGGTGCTATTGTTTGTATTAAGACTTGTATTGTAATAATTCTGGTTGATAAACATGTTCATTTTGTGATTAGAAAATAGTCTCGGTCCTTCAGGACTGAGACCGGTATGACAATATCGGTGCCTTAGGAGCGAAACAGTTGTTGTACTTACGCACATATGTCACCGAGTTGTATGTGCAATGTACCAGTTTGGCGAGGTTTCGGTTGGACGTGTCCGAAACGTTCACATAACTCTCGGGTATGTATCTCCGATATCTTTACATGAGTCTCGTTGACTACTAACCGAGACCATGGTGACATTCTCGGATATATCATGTCGTAACCTAGTAGTCTCAGTAAGGTATCGACCATAACCCACCGAAACTATGCTAATAAACTCGATAGCCGTTTACCGTGAACATTGGTTAAATGATTCGTTATAGTGTCTCGATTATGCATGACCTAAACTACACGTTTAGTTTCGCATAGAAGGAACCGAGAGCTCTCCAGTTGGGTCGTGCACGGGTCAACGAGTCGTCTCTGTAAACCATCAGATTACATGGTGAAACACTTCTCTCCGGAGTGTCATACCGAGAATTTTGGCCAATTGCCGGTTATAGCATGTCGAAACATATGCGCGAGTCACGAAACCGCTTGGCCGAGAGTTAATTTTTTTTAAAGAATTATGTCATTTTTGACTACATAAAGTTCACAATTACAAACCATAACATATCAAAATTAGCTAACCGAGAAGCATACACATAAAAACTTATAAAACAATTAACTTTGATACATATTTATTGCACTCAAATATTCTTGGTACGACAAGTATACACATCAAAACTTAAAACGTTAAACACGACTATTGATAACTAAGGCGAAGCTAAATCTACTACGGAAGATGTGCCTTCTTAAGAAGTTACAACCGGCATGATTTCTCGAATTATGAATCCATCACGCCAACCTTTAGCGCACTCCTCATTATACCTTTCCTACGATGAATATAATGATGGCGGCGGTGCATTCACAATCAACATCACCTGTCAAATACAAAGTACAACAATAATCTATTATCATTAGAAGATGAAAAAACACGATTCACAAACAATCTACAAACTTACCCTAACCTAATGGATATTTCTATCAATAATCATGGAAAATATAATTCGATTATCTAACGATGACGGTGGGACATTACGTATAATGAGAAATGTCGAGCAACTACCATGCGAGAGGTTTACTAGATTGACATTAAAGGCCGTTGATATTAATAGGCACATGTCCGGAAGTGTCAACCATTCGTCAAAAGAGGCACCAACATGATCATCCTGACAATGCACATCGCCTTCACCTTCTCATAACTCGTTCCAAGCACTTCCCGCCAAATGTTTTCATACCCGATTATCTCATCAAACATCTTTCTACGTACTAACTTCCAACTATCGACATCGGGAAGTCCAAGCCCGAGGCAACACACCGATATCCACAATTATCATCGCCCATCACATTAATAATGCTCTCAACATATGGCAACCAATCCGGTTGTATGCAATGAGAATAACCAATCTTAGATACACTTTGGGTCTCCCGACATGTACGACGTATTTTAGGCCCCACTTGATTTTTCTTCTTTCTCGAACTAGATGCCTCTTCTTTCGATAGTACGTACTCAAACCCGCTAGGCAATCTTGTCGTCGAAGTATCGTCTTCATCATGTTTCCTCTTTGATCGTATCTTCTTTCCTCTATTCAGCAAACTCCCAATTGAAGACCCCGGTGTCATTCCCTTTGTCTTTATTTTTGTAAGTGAGACAACTCCCGGTGTAGATGAAGGACGACTAATTTCTCTAAGCTGCTGAATAATCTTAATGTGATCGTCCTTGTCAGTGCAAGCATGAAACTTTTGCAACACTCTTTCAATCTCATCGTTCACATTGTACCCAGCCCGATCCATAGGATTCTCTAGTATCATACTCAACTTTCGCTAGTATACATAAATGTCCTCGAGAGGGATGGGTGAACCAACAAATTTATGGAAGTTTATCTCGTGTGCACAAAGAAGACCATGCGTGGTACGTATCTCACAACCACAACGAGTATAGTCATGTCCAACATCCTCTCCACGTTCCAATTCATCTATAATTAACTCAAACGCCCTTTGAGAGACATAACCACGCAATCGGCGATAAAAAACCATCAAAATATTCATGTTGCACCACATTCAAATTGAGCTCAAATGATGTCTTGATGTTGTTATGTTGGATCCTAAGAAGACCATCAACCACATTCCACAAAGTCTCAAAATTTGCCTGATCATTGCCAAGATGTAGCTTCAAAGTGGAATGAGCAGACTCAACCCTCTCGTGTCGTTGTTTCCCCAAAGTGCATAATTTGATATGTCCATGCCGGTACAAATTTCTCCTTGTAGATCTTCACCCATGTGTTATCCAAGTAATCGTAGTAGACCCTTCACATGACCGAACTCACAACGCAAGTCATTCATCCTAAGTTCAAATAAGGCCTCCGCTTAACATACAACACGCTCGTCCACCTATCCATGAAACGAGCGAAGCATTCGTTATCCCCAAACATCTTCTTAGTCTTGGCCAATACTATTTTGTTAATGTGCCAAGAGCAAAAAAGGTGAGACGATGATGGAAATACTTCTCAATGGCACTAATAAGGCCTAACTCCCGATCCGTAACAAACATGTCAGTTTTAGGCCACCCATCCAATATGGATCTCAAGTTCTCAAGTGCCCAAACATAATTTGCATGAGTATCCGATGATATGAAAGCAAACCCAACTGAGAACGTCAAATGCGTCGAAGTGATGCCAACAATCTCCAATTACGATTCGATACATATTTGTTTTGTAAGTGCAATCCATCAAAAGAACCGACGGGAAACACCGTAGCAACTTAATTGAATCAGGATGTGACCAAAATAAATAAGTGAAGATATTCATATCGGGATGCTTCCTATGCCACGACATCCACTTATTCTTCTCCAATATGTGCAATAGTTGTTGCATTTGAGTCCTCCCACCCGCATCCTCAATTAGGAAATTTTTGTCGTGCATTATATATTGTCCGCATTGTCGATACATTTTTAACATCTCTTTGCTTTAACGTGTTGAGGATATCTCTTGGCTTCACATTACCCTTAGTCATCTGCATCATAACCACATGCTCACCCTTATCCAATATTTCGCAAATGAGTGGTCGTCCAAGTTTTTGGCGGGGTCGTGATTGTGCCTCCCACACATGACAGTGACATACCACAAAGAATCAATATTTTCCTTGATGTTAATAAGGAAAGGGCATCCACATTTCTTTGTACCAGTTTGAGTCATCCCCGTTTCCTCTTCCTCTTCAGTTCTTGGTGTCAAAGCAAGTTTTGCCACTTTGGCTTTCCCTACTCTTTGTGACATTCCCCTAAATGTACCAGGACCTCTCACATGCAAGTTTGACCCTTCCCCTGCGCTTAATCCCTCCAAGGCATCAGAGTGCTTCGTTACTAACATAAACTTGTTCTCACGACCAATCATTTGAAACTATGAAATAGTCGATTCTCTAGATGGGAGTGGCCTACAAGGAGTAAACGCATCCTTGTAGTCTGGAAATAAAGTTGAAACCGACATTACCTGCAATACATACATTGTAACATTAGGACTCAACACCAATACACAACAAATTCACCAAAAAACTCAAAAATCCACATTCTCTAGTAGTATAGGTCCGCGACTTGAAACCAACTTTCGTTCACTGGGAACCGAGAGTTATGGAAGAGTCTCGGTATGAAAAATCGAGACTCTTCCATATGTCTCGGTCACAAAATGACCGTGACTTACGGATAAGTCTCGGTGTCTTTTTACCGACACTTATCTATAAGTCTCGGTACTCCGAGTCCGAAACAATCGCGCCCGTGCAACTTCAACTGAAAACATGAAAAACCAAAAAAAAACACAATAAATATCAACAAATACCTCTTCTTATACCTCCTCTTGTACCATTGCAGTACATTCGTCCATTTTAAGCTGAAAACAACTTTGGAATGGTCGAATTTACCAAACCCTACAATGAAAAACCAAATATCAATGTCACTATTTTGAACAAAAAAACAGTTCATTCGAATCTTGATATGGTTGTAAAACAGTGTTACCTCGTTATCGGATGATGTGAAAACGCAAGAATCGATACACGCCCGACAAACAAATATGTGGCTTTAGGTTAGAGATGAGATACCAATGTAGTGGGGTGCCCCAAATTTTGTTTGAAAATGAGTTGTGAGATTGGAGAGAGTTTATATGAAGGGGCAATAGTGTCATTTACGTCAAAGTGTAATTTAGAAGGGAGAATGACAAAAATGGGCGCCCTCATTAATTGGTGGGGTGCCCATAGCGGTGCTAAAAAAGAATGGGCTAGTTTGTTAACTTTGTTTACCAAAAAAAAACTATCATAAACGCTGCTACCACCATAATCCACCCATAAATTCTATTGTGTTGAGATTACTCGTTAGGAGAATGTACTAATCCCTTTCCAACTAATAATCTGTGCAAAGCGAAAATAAAAAAAATTCATAAACCCCGCCAACACCTCGCTAAGATACTCATAAATTCTAATGTGTTCGGATTGCTCAACTATGTCAGTACGATATCCCTTTCTAACTACTAATGCAAAGCGAATATAAGAAAAAAGAAAATTGTTAACTTAATAGGGGGATAATTTAGGATAGAGGGAGGCTAATAGTCACACACATCATATATTATATATATTATAATATTATATATTAAGAATGATGTCTGTAGGAGTCAATCATTAATCATTGACTCATATGTTGTTGTGTGTATATTGAGGTATATCTGTAGTAAGGATAGTGTGTACAAAGGTAAGTCACGTATCTGTGAAGAGTTACTCAGATGTAAGTGTGAGTATCTCAAGCATGATTTACTGGTGTATCTTGTGTAATGACTTACTATATAAATGAAAGATAAGCTATTGTTCATTCATCAAGAATAGTTAGCTCTTGTTGTCACTCTAGGGTTTCATGTTAAGGTTTCATTGTTAAGCTCTAACTGACCTCTTACATGGTATCAGAGTTTCACGGCAAATGCCAAAGAAGTTGAATTGAATGTCCTGGAGCGTAGATCTGCTGTGTGACCACCGCGATATAACGAAGTACTGGTGTTCTGAAGTTCTTGCAGTTTTGTGGAGTTCAGACTTATAAAGTGATAGTGATATGAAGACTTATAGTTTCGATTTAAAGATGAGGTGCATATTTGGTGATTTGAGGTTTAGATCTGAAGTCTAAGGTTTACAAAATCCATACTTCAAAGGTTCTTGGTAAGAGTTTTTGTAGATCGAGAGTTTTCTGGTGTTGCATGAATGCTTGTGAGGTTTTCTTGGTAGATCCAAAAGTATCAGTTATAGATTTGGTTTTTTAACGTTAGTAGATCTAAGAAGTTAAGTCATTGATATGACGATATGGCTTTTGGATCTGAAGCACTTGAACATGGTTCACCTTCGTCGTCTGTTTCGAGTGGTAGTTTTGGTTCAAATTCATCGATGTACTCACCGTTTGGGACGTCGTTAAGTCAATTTGTGACTATAAAACTTGAGGAGAATAACTATCTCTTATGGAAATCAATAGTTATACCAGCCATTCAAGGATTTGAGTTTGATGGATATTTGTTTGGTATATTACCAGTGTTGGGATATGTGCCTTAGGCCAATACTGTAAACGTTGTTTAACTATTATAAGTAGATGCATGTTTCTTTTATAATAGTATCCATTGATAGTTATTGTATTATTCGAAATGTCCCTAGTCAATTATTATTATGGGAACAATAATAAATTAAGACTAGTATGAGTCTTGATTGATAATCATGTGATGATTATGCGTATACGGATACAGATCAAGATAACGGGTATATGTTGGGAATAGATGGTGGACTGATCCGCTATGAGAACACTGCATGGTCAATGTCATAAGTGATTCTCATGATAGTTATATCATTTAGTCCTTTGACTTGAGATCACCAGAGACTTCAACATTAGGAGCACAATGATTTGATACAATCAAACGTTGTCTTTAACCGGATTATTGTAAAGATTGTGATTGGTCATTGTTCGACTATTGGGTGGATGTTGTGTGATCAAGATGGAATTTGTACATCTCTTTTAGAGAGAGATATATATTAGGCCCCTCGATATGTTAAACTGATAAATGGCCATGTCTAGTGAATTGATTTGATCAATGTCACTTGACAATTTCAGTCTACTCGGAGATCGAGACTAGTAGATTGAACTATAAGGGTGACATTCCATGCCTTATGTTCAATCAAAAGATATCGCGTAACAAAGGGATATGATATACACTGTCTATTAGGTTGTATCGATTTATTGATCTTCATGCTACTTGGGTAGTCATAATGCCTTGCTAGAGACCGCTTATGACTTGTATACCAAAATGGTTTTGGTTTACTGCCAACGTTGTATGAACCTATTGGGTTGCACACAAAGAACGAATTTGTGCGATTTAATATTATATGGGTTAATAAATTTTATTTGATAAAGTTCATTTTGAATATTCTCATTGAATGTCCTAGTTTGACTAGGATTTAAGATTCTCATACATTTCTAGTGTGACTAAAGATTTTGTCTCTTACTAAATCCTATTTTGAATAAGACTATAATTGGAATTATAGTATGACTTTAATTCTTATTTGAGTTTTAGATAAATTACAAATCTTATTGGATTAGTAATTGTAGATTATCTATGACTCTATCCTTTTTAGAGTTGGAATTTATCTAAAACTCTATTTGGAGTGTAACTATGAGATGAAGTTCTTTTACAACTCGACCTAGTGTACTATAAATAAGACATTAGGGTCACAATTGTTGTAGGGAATTCCCGAGAGAGATTTTTCCTAGAGAATTTTTGTGAGAATTTTTGTCCTAGGATTTTTAGGGCTAGCACTCCGGATTGTGATCATCCGTTCGTGTGTGGATTTCTGATAGAGGACGTTCGTCTCTGGTAGCGTCTTAAAGGAATCGATCAACACAAAACAAGGCAGACATGGAGTTATTCTTGCTAAGGTATGATTTTTTATTGGCACATCAATTTAATGGAATCAATAGGATCTTGGTTCGGGGATGTTCGAAAAAGGTTTCGAAAACTTCAAACGCGCATGATCCCCAAAACCCAACAACCAGCTCCAATGGTGGTTCTTGAAGATGGTTCACCTAATCTGGAATATAAGATCTGGTTCAGAGATATATTTCTTCTTGGATGGCTTACCAATGCTATGCATCCTGATTTTGCAACACAAGTGGTTGGAAATACACCAAAAGACATAGCAAATGAACTGTGGTTGGCAATTGAGCTACACTGTGGATCCAACAACAAAGTTCAAGTTCAAACACTCAAGAAATCACTGCTCACCACTCGAAAAGGTACTCTGAAGAAGAGTGAGTATCTCTCCAAGATGAAAGGGATTGCAGATAGTCTCGCCATTGCTGGAACGTCTGTGAGTATGGATGATCTGATCTCTAGTGTTCTACTAGGGTTAGATCGTGATTATCTGTCAATTGGTATGTTTTTTGCAAAGTCGAGTAAATTTAACTTGGCAAGAACTTTATGCTACATTGTTGGAATTTGAGAATGCATAAGCACAATATGATGCTATTCAAGGTATTAACTCCTTATCTATCCAAGATCTTCAATCTGTGAACACAAATGAGGTTAAAAACAATGGATCCAAGTTTACTTTCTCTACTAAAACTCTTAGCAACAAAATCAAATGGCTCTGGAAATATGGGTGATCATTAGGATATCGTGGATATCGTGGCAGAGGACGAGGTGGGTCTAGAAGACGAAGTGGATTCGAGTTTCAAACAAATAAGAGCAAGCAAACTTGTCAAATCGCAGCAAGTTTGGCCACCTTGCCGCAATATGTTACTATCGAAATGAGATGACGTATATGGGATCTCTTTCTAGAAATACTCAAGCTCAACACCGACAGAGGTTTTCTCATCCAGCTCCACAGAATTAGGCTTCATTCTTTACTGCTTCTAATGATGGACATGATAATTCTTAGTACATGAACAGTGGAGCCACCTCACACATCACTAGGGATCCTTCTCAAATGATGAATAATTCACTAAGAAGACCCTTTCTCAAATTAAGGTACCGTCCGACCTAATCTCGTCATTAAGCCATAATCTCACCATATACTAATCTTACCATATATGACTTAACAAGGAATTAGTCAGCCTTTCAAAAGCCTCATTACATACCCATTATTTTTCAAATAGACATTTACATATCCTATTTCAATTCATAAATAGAGTTAATTAAAATTTTACTTAAAAGTTTATTCAGTGGAAGTCTTAACAAATTAGCGGAAGCTTTTAATGTGATACCTAACAATTGTGGAAAAAATAGAGAAATAAAGATAACATGCATGTATACATATATAAAACAAATGGTGATAATATATCATCATGTGTCTGGTCAAGGTACTAATTCTCAACCCATAATAAACAACCCCAAAAGTATAAGAAATACATGTAAAAATAATACATCAAAATTAAAACCTACAAAATTTGGTATAGCAGCACTTCACTGGCTAAGGGTAGTCGCTGATCATCTTTTTGTCTGGCCTGCTACTTGATCGATCTGCACCAACCATCATAAAAAAGGACGGTGAGTACAGAAAAGTAGAAAATAACACTAAGAGATATTTGTTCACATTTTCAAATATGCAACAAGTATCTAAAAACATGATAATAGCAACTATGTTGAAGAGATAACATGCAAAGAGATATTTTAGTTAAACAAAATGAACTAACACTCGGCTAAGTAGTAATGATCTAGGGGCCGGTCGGCCGTGGTCTTCATCACATCAGCTTTTCCATTATATAAGGATGGAGCTGAGCTCTACATCAATGTGAAGGTCTGAGCAGTGCTCTTTTCCTTTATAACCTTTCGTTGGTGCTAGTCACCTGTGATATATACTTGCCAACAACCCCGGTCCCATACCCCGTAATGTCACCTAAGTTGTGCCTTCCAACAACCTTGGGACTCATTTCTCATGTGCTGCACAAGATAGTGGAGAGGTCTCGATCACCCTGGAAGTCTAGCGACCCTCGTATGTCAGCCGAACCTCTATCATAAAATGGCCCTAAATACAAGAACTACTTTCATATTTCAAGAGATAACATGGTTTGAGAATCCAACAAAGTAATTGCATACCTAATGCACAATGGAAATAGATTCACAACATTATGTAACACCTACATAATATCATGCTATTTCACTGTCCACGTGTATTAACAATCAAAATGACATAGCATATGATTTGGAGTTAATGAAATCATTTAATCAACAATCTATACCATGAAAGCAACCTCATGAAATGAGAAAGGATAATAAGTCATGGCATATAGAGTACAATGAAAAATTAGTCCAAATGACTAGAAGTAAACAAGTAAATAGGAATGAAATCTAAATAAATATCTTAATCAACTTACTTACAATCCACGCTATTTCTTAAGCTATTCCAGCCTCCCAACACCTCGTATCACGTATCCAAACTCCCGAGCCTCTTCCTTAGGTTCCTGATATCAAACTAATCCAAATAAATTGGATTTAATTCAGGTCAAATAGGTTTAGGAACCCTAACCTAAAACAACCCCTTAAGTAAACAATATTGAAATTTTAGTCATGTATTGCAAAGCACTTTTAAGCATGAAATTGTCCAAATCTCAACGCCTCCCTTGTACAAAGTTTTTGATCTCTAACTTAGCTTTTGTGAAAAGGTTTGGTTGCGAAATTCTAATTTGAAACGAAAGCGATATCGTAATTTTACTAAACACAGCTCAAATTGGAACCTAATCTGACCAGCAGATTTAGAAAATTCATTTCTCATAATTATAGTTTCAAAATTCATGACTTTTGGTCACAAGGCAACTAACATAGTAAATAACAACATACTAAAACTTTTGGTCACAAGGCAACTAACATAGCAAATAACGACATACTAAAATATGAGCTCTTTTGGATGAGTAATTAGGGAGTTATGTCATTTACAAGTTTAGTTTCAAAAATCTCATAATGCATTTAATCATCTATTTGTAGAACACTTTTGGACATAAAAATAATTGAACTACAAAATTCCAGTAGGACAAAGTTGTTTCCCTTTGAGTTAACTTTCAAATGTCACCAGATTGGGTTCATATCGATTTAAAATGAGCTAGTTACGACCAAATTACATAGGTTGGTTCATAATACAACAAGCAGAATTTTCATTTTGGACTTAAAACTTCAAAAATTTATATCTTTTTGATTTCAAAACCAAATTAAGAACTTCTTAATAGTTGGATTATCAGTTTGAAATGGGGAATCCAAATATATCAACCAATTTCAAAGACTTAATCATCCAGCCTCTGAAAATGGCCAAAAACCAGAACTGGTTTCAAACTTAAATAGAGAGATATGTACCTAGTTTGATGATCACCTAGCTTGATCAATAACACACTCCAAACCCACTGATTTCTCCTTGATCTTCTCTAATTTCCCTTATTCTCCAGTAATCTTTTTTTCTCTCATAAGCAAGCTTACTTAGCACATAAATTATTGAAATAAAGTTGGTTTGATTATGAGTTGATCTCTTACTTTTTATATGAAATGGATATGGTTGATTAATAACCATTGATTCTCATGTGCACACGTATCTCGAGACCTATCTAATGATGAACATATTGACTCATTTCCCTCTTACTCAATCTAAGTAACAACCATGTGTAACTCACTTGGTGTTTAAATGTGTATATACGTATCTCTATGATCATCACATGACTATTGTTTTAACTTGCTAACTTAGGTACATTAAATGTATAATCAACCATAGCCACATTTAAATTACTATTTAAGTTACAATAAGGCTAAATAAACTTATCACTATCACTTTCTACTTTGGTTCCATGCGACACGTATCTCGAGGCGCGTCCTCACTCACGTATCGCTACATATGCACAAGTAAGAGTGACTTAGTAATATGCGCATATACAATACACTAGGTATGCACTACAACAAATATAACATATACATCGACCATCTCGCCTCAGTCACGACACGTATCTCGATGCAAGTCTCATGTCATGGGTCACTGATCCTGATTAAAAGATTAAACTAGGATTTAGAATTTCGGGCGTGACAATTCTTCTCGGCTAATGAAAATTTGGTCCTCGAAATTAAACTTAAACTAAAATTATACTTGTTCGAAAAGGTACGGAAATCTATCTCGCATATAGTCTTCCCGCTCCCATATGAGCTCCAGATTTCCATGAAATTTCCACTTGACTAACACCTTCGGGATAAACTTGCCTCTCAACTGTTGTACATTCCAGTCTAGGATCTATACTGGCTGCTCCTCATAAGCATATCCTCGCTTCAGTCAATCTGACTTAAGTCAACTGTCGGTCTCTAGCCTGCCTTCGACTTAGCTAGTCAAAATATAGAAATATGAAATATTGGATGAATCCAAGCACCTTTCCGACCCGTTTTTTAATATTGAAAGGGCCGATGAATCTCAGTGTTAACTTGTCTTTTAGACCAAATCTGTGAAGACCCTTTCGAGGAGAAACATTTAGATACACAAAGACTCCCTCGTCATACTTGAGATCGTCGCAATATGTATTTGCATATTTTTTACTCGCTCTCTCTAGGCTACTTTAAGTTTGTGGCAAATCGTCGTATTTTCTTCGTGTGATCAACAACAATTTCAGGCCTTACAATGTCACGGTCCTCTGGCTCAACCCAACAAGATGGTGAGTGACACGGTCTGCCATATAAAGCCTCGAATGCTTTGCCATCTCAATGCTAGCTCGATAACCGTTGTTGTATGCAAACTCAAACAACGATAGGTACTTCTCCCATGATCTACCAAATTCAAGTACAAAAGCCCTAAGCATATCCTCGAGAGTCTGAATCAACCTCTCGATCTACCCATCGGTCGAGGGTGAAAGGTTGTATTGAACTGTAGACGCATACCATACTACTCCTGCATACTGCGCCACGTCCTAGACGTATACATAGTATATATATCTGACATGATAGTCAATTGTACCCCATGCAATCTAATAATCTCCCTCTCGAACAATACACTCAACCGGTCAAATGTGTAGTGAGTGTAATTGGTATGAAATGGGCGATTTCCTCAATCTATCCATAATCAACCGATAGAATTGTGTCGACGGTAGTCCTCGATAGTCCTCTAACAAAATCCATGGTTATGTCTTCCCACTTCCATCGTGGAATGGGAAGCATTTGTAACAATCCTCAAGGTCTACGATGTTCGCCTTCACCGCTTGCAAATCTCACAGCTTTGATAAACTTCGATACGTCTGCTTTCATCCCAAGCTACCAAAATGTCTCTTCATGTCATGGTACATCTTGGTCGTACCTGGATGAACCGTGAACGACGGTGTGAATCCTGAAGAATTTCATCTCTCAACTCTGCTATTGTCGATATCCACAATCTGCCTCTAAATCTTAGACATCGATCCGTCGTCTCCATTTAGTCAATACAATCAGTATTTTGGGCTAACTTTCTGAATCTCAGGTATAGAATGTCGCTTTCGACCATTTGACACTCTCTGTGTAGACACGGTTTGAAGCTTCATTTCGCACAAAATTATCACCCGAGTATCGGTAGGAATATATGATTGAGTCATCATCACCGATGCCTCGAGTAATTTATACTCATACGTCATATGGCATCTAACAACCTCGGCCTCTCCGTAGGTATCCTACTCAGCGCATCAACAACTACGTTAGCTTTTCCCGGATGATACTCCATAGAAAAGTCATAGTCCTTCAAGAATTCCAACTATCGACAATGTCTCATGTTCAAATTTTTTCGTGTGAAAAAGTATTTCAAACTCTTATGATCAGTGTAGAGTGTGAACCTCTCTCCATACAGATGATGTCTCCATATCTTCAAAGCAAATACTACCGCTGCCAACTCTAAGTCATGAGTAGGATAATTCTTCTCATATATCTTCAGCTGTCTGGATGCATAAACCACCGTGCCTCTGTCTTGCATCAACACATAACCTAGATCTATATGAGAAGCATCTGTATATACCAGGAATCTCTTTCCAGCCTCTAGCAATATCAACATTGGTGCGGAAGTCAACAATCTCTTCAGCTGAGCAAATGCCTCCTTGCATTCCTCAGACCAATTAAACGTGACGTCTTTCTAGGTCAATTTGTTCATCGGTGAAGCGATCTTCGAGAAATCCTTCACGAACTTGCAGTAATACCCCCTGCTAATCCCAAAAACTCATGATCTCTGTAATTGACGTAGGTCTTAGCCGCCAATCCATAATAGCTTTGAATCTTGGCCGAATATACAAAGTGATGCTCACTTCTTTTCTAGCAACATGTCCTAAAAACTTGATCTCTCGACGATGTACCAAAATTCACACTTGCTTGAACTTGGCGTAAAGTCGATGCTCCCTCAAAGTCTGCAACGTCTCCCTAAGGTGTTGCTCGTGATCATCTCGAGTCCTTGAGTATATCGATATCATTGATGAAAACTATCACGAAACGCTCGAGAAATGGCTTCATTACCCAGTGCATCAAATCCATAAACATAGTAGGAGCATTAGTCAAACCAAATGACATGACTGTAAACTGATAGTGTCCATATCTCGTACTGAACGTTGTCTTGGACCTATCCTCATCTTGGACCTATCCTCATCCCTGATCTTAAGCTGATGATACCCTGATCGCAGGTCTATCTCGAAGAAATACTGCACTCTTCTCAGCTGATTAAATAAGTCATCAATATATGGTAATGGATACTTATTTCTGACTGTGACCTTGTTCAATTGTCTATAGTCGATACATAGCCTCAAAGTATCGTCCTTCTTCTTCACAAACAGATCTGGTGCTCCCATGGTGATATAAAAGGTGTGATGAATCCCTTATGTCCCAAATCCTGCAACTGACTCCTCAACTGCTCCAACTCTCTCAGAGCCATGCGGTACAATGGTATAGATATAGGTCTAGCGCCTGGTACCAACTCAATAATAAGATCTATCTCTCTTGGTGGTGGTAGACCAGGTAAGTCCTTTGGAAACACGTATGCAAGTCGACCTCTAGTGCCTCGGCTCTCGATATACTACCACTATAAGTGAACATCAAACACCATGACATCTCAAATATCATTGTCTTACCGAAACAATCGATATGAGCGTGATACGCTGCTACCCAATCCATCTCTAACAATGCGTCAAAATCTAAGAACTCGAGAAGCCTGAAGTTTACAGGTAACTCTACCCCACCTATCTCTACTAGGACATCCCTCAACAAGACAATTAGGGTAAACTCTATCCTATAGCATCCCCTAACCCGATTAGGGTAATACCCGACCGAAACCCTAATTAAGCCCAGATTACCCTCACCAGACTTAACTAGAGCCAGCGACCTTTTTACCACCTACACTTGATAAACACTATTATATATTAATTATTGAAATAAAACAAATCATATACGCAGCAAAAATTTAAGATCTTTTTCGATAGCCAAAATAAGATATACAAGATTAAAGACAAACCTAATAAACCTCGGTTATATAAATCACACATCCCATGTAATATTACAAAACTATAATTCAACACCAATATATAAAACCAGATGAAGTCATTGCATCGAAGAGAAGTTCAAGACTCTTATAACTTCTCCATCCCGTAGTCGTAGCGCTTGTCGAATCTACACCGTAATGTTAATTGGGGTGAGCGCTCTAACTTGCTCGGTAAGTATGGATCCACACTAATCATCAATTTTCCATATAGTAAACAAGGATATCATGTAATAACAACATGCACCAATAATATCTAACAAGAATATAAAAAACATATAGATTCAATACATAATAAGATGCAAGCAAGTCATTTGGACTATTACAATTTGATTCCCATTTATTTTATAAAATTAGGGTCGATTACCCACCGACGCCATTAATACGATTGCTAGACCAACATATTGGCCGATATGCTCTCTAGCCCATCCACTAATGCACAAGTGGTTCTATCCCAAACCCTCTAATGTGTATGTAATCCATACAACCTATTGAATTGAGCAGGAGTTATATATAGGCTTGAAAGGGAACCCATCTCCTATAAACCTATTCTCAAGACTACGAATTATAGCATGGTTACATTACGCACCGTTTTCCATTTATTGAAATTCATCACAATGTACATAATCCCCCCATTTCATTCTAACAACTATATGAGCTATATATACTAAATAGCCAGTCAATATTGATAAATAAGTGAATCTGTACTTACCTCGGGTTTAAGTCTCCGTCTAAATTTGTTAACTTTTCGGTTATCCCACTCTTCCTCGGTGTTTCCAAACCTATCACCAATTATTTGAGATCAATATAGGTTCAATACACTATGTTTAGATCTCTTAGACCAGTCCCTAAGTCCCCCGGAAATTATTAATAAAACTCACTTCGATTCTTTGGTTTCAAGGGTCCGATAGCGCGCTACATGACATGACATGGATAGTGCGCTATCCATAAGTCGATCATTTTCTCCAAGATGCGTGTAGTGCGCTATGCGCACTGGACCTGCAATAGCAAAGATACTTCTCGCTCATCCAAATTAACCCAAATCACATCCAAACAAATCACAAAGCCATCAAAACGGATCGAGAACAACCTCTAGTGAGGTGAGGGACTATAATTGATCAACAAATAGCAAGAATTACTGAATTCCTAGCATCACCATGAAATTGAACTTTGATAAACACAAGATCAATTCATACCTATATGATGCTCAAGAGCTTTGTGATCGATTAAGCTCCTCAACTTGATCAAATTCGGCTCTCCGAATGATCTCCTTTCGATCCGGAATCAACCGAACCATCATCCTCTTCTCGATTGTTCGAATGAATTATATAAGAATGAATTTTTGTTTTTATGTATAGATGTTTTCTCGAGATACGCATCACACTATCTCGAGACCGATCGCGTGGTTGATGCGTTAAAGTGACACAAAATTTGACACATCAAACACTTACGCTTCGTTCGAGACGATCCAATAATCCATATATTTTTAATATTCTTTTATTTTTCAATATATATATATATATTTAAAACATATAAATATATATCACGTACTATTCACCAATAAACTCACCTGGACGTGCCTACAAGTATCTTTGAGCGTGCACATTTATGCCACGACCCCCTCGTCACACTTGGTGTCCCGGTAACCATAGTTTATTGGGTATTTTTTTGTTTTGTAGGCTTGTGTATAATTCTCGTATTATACGACCACCTTTATATAAATTGATTTAATAATTCAAACAAACACCATACATCATGCAAATGCACACACACGCTAATCGAGGTACGCTGAACTTAATTACGAGTTTAACTCGGATTAATTAGGATTTGGATTAGTACTAATCACCAGCTTAAGGTAAAGGGTCATTACATATCCCCTGCTGCGGTACTCAAAATCAAATGTATGCTAACTCTAACTGGTGTCAACCTTATGATGCCTATCATGCGACCAGAAATGAAAGACACCGTAGAACCCGAATAAAAAAATACATATAAATTTTTACCACAAATGGAAATCATACCCTCAATGAGTCCTCGTGTAGCATCGGCATCAAGTTGTGCTACCATGCGAACACCATCTCGTCTCTATGGTGGAACCACGGCAGTTGGCTATGGACAATCTCTAATCGCGTGCCTAACACTACAAGAAAAAACCAAATCAATAACAAACTAATCTGATGCTGAATTGGTATGGTTCTGTTGCTAAACCACTCTGCAACAAATCGACGACGATAGTAGTCGTTGCTAAAATCTTTGTTGCTGGTGCAACTCAATGACATATTAGGCATTATGTTGCTTGTTCAGATGGCGAATTTGTGACAAACGTCTATCGTTGAACAACGAGAATAGAACGGTTCTTGTTGATCGAAGTCCATCAACCTGACAGACGTGTCTATTGTAAATCTGTTGCTATTTAGTGATTTGCCTAGTCAAAAAGACATTTTCTCATTAGCAACTCAACTCATTTCTTTGTTCAAATGATTGATCAAAGAAAGATGTTGTATGTCGCAACTTTGTTGCTATTCAATGACAGACGAATCATGTCATCATCGGTGTGCCCATCAACAAAAAGACGCCTTGTGACAAATTAGCGACAAGACCGAAATTTATCGCTAATTGTCGAATGGTAATTTTTTCAAATAAAATTATAAACAAGAAATAGTAAAAGGAAAATCATAAATAAAATCTGCAAAAAACAAATTAAAAGCTACTAATATTACCAAAATTGGAAAGATGCATGTATATTATCAAAATTTGACAAACAATGTCTACAAAAGAATGAGATTAACATTTCATAATTAGTACTATACTATAAAATAGTAAATGAACATTATTCAACAAAATACAAACAACTACACAAGTCGGCTACACAAATTTACATATATACAATGTGTACAAAACACTCATATAACATTCTTTCACCGATACATAGATAGGCACTATACAAATTCTTTAGCTAGCGAGCGTATCCCATCCAAATCCCGAAAATTAAAAGGAACATGAACAATATTCGATATGCAACCAAAATATTCCAACACAAATTAAAAAACATCACATCCAATTTAAGTGAAATCAAAGACTATAAATACTTTTCTTAAGCAACTTGAGATGTAGGCACTTATTTAAAAAGTATAGTTGAATCTCAACTTAAAAGGCTAGGTTAAGGTTTAATATAGTCGAATTTGTCCCTAATCTAGCTTTGATCAATGTAATAAGTAAACTATAAAGCAAAATCATTAGGATGGAATCAAAGAGAGTTGTAAGATTAAAAAGAGAAAACAAGGAAAAGAAAAAGGAAGCCAAGTACAAGATAGATCACTCTTTCAATCAAATATAAGGTCTAGTGTGGCTTTTACCAAAACTCATTCTAACACAAAAGGTGCATTCATTGAGAATCCAATCTTTTCAATATTGGAACATACGAGGACAAATGAGACATCTAAATGTAAATTGAAGTAAAAATGTGCTCATGCGGTCTTGCATCTTGGGCCAACTTTGTTTCATGAAAGATTATTGATAAGCACATGTGCTTTGGTTCCCCTGTTCCTTGTATAGTAAGACCAATATTTGAGTTTTTTTCACTTTCCACTTTCAATGGCGAATCACTTTTAACTTGCACTAGTTTACATCAAATTTGTGCTTGTTTGCAATCCAATATCATGAATTGAACCATAAGATTTCATAGATTAAGTTTAATTTCAACACGACTTATTCACAAAGTATAATACTATTTCAAGAAATGTCTCCACTTTTTGTAATGAAGTCTTAGTTAAGGTTTCTTGATTAGATTCATAAGTTAAACTAGCTAGTAAAAACTTATGACACCAACAAATGTTAAATCTAACAAAAACTACCTATAAAGAATTTTGCATGAAAAAGCATATAGTGGCATTATTATTTAATACAATCACTTGGTCTCTGTAAAACCAAAATACTCTCTCAATCAACCCTCATTCTCCAAAACATTAGATGCGAAAAATAAACATAAAATTAAACATGGTAGTTGTAAAGTAATTATATCTTACCCAAAAAAACAAAAAAGCCTTATCAACTACTTCTCGTAAGCAACACCAATACCAAATGCCACCGCTTGCACATACCTGCAAATGAAGAATCACATCGACTACATTAGAAGGAAAAAAATGTGAAGATATACATTGACTCGTAATTAAAAACTCACCATAAAAAAAGATAGAACATCCAATCACTATTGTCGTGGCGGTGGTCGCGGAGGCGGCATAAGTTGCGACATAAACTCATCATGATCATCCAAAAGATGATGTCTATCCTCAGGCATCTCTCTATGTGGATCGGTCCAATGTCCAGGCTGGTGGTCATCCAGGTGCGCAGACTGAGAAGGTGCTATGTCGATTGTCAAATGTCCAGGCTGGTCGTCACTCTGAGGACCAGAACGCTCTGTAACTGGTGATAGTGGAGGTCGCGGTGTCGGAGTCACGTGGGGCCTAATACAAAGGTGTTGTATCAACAATGCCTCCATACGTGCTAAACGGTCTTGCAACTCTCGATTTTTTTCTTGGCGTTCCATCTTGTCCCTCTGCATTTGTTCTTGTCGTTCCATTCGCTCTTTCAAAGAATGTTTCTTGCAACCTCTGGTGGTCTCGTTGGAGCTCTTCTAACTCATGAGGTCCATATGTTGGTCCTCGAGATGAGCTTGCTTCCCCTGAAGATATGCAACGATGATAACCTTGTGACCCTAATCCGTAGACACGTCCCTTGACTTCTGGCACCACCTCAAGATAAACGGCATCCTCGTCAATCGATGTGTCGGGGGACTGGGTGAACATCTCCTCCAATCTCCGAGTGAGTTCAACCTGCATTAAATTAATAAACTAATAGTTAACTCTACTATTTTTTTATATTGATGTGCTACATGTGTTGTCTCGAGAACTATTTATATGCAATTCATATTACTTACATCAATCTTCGCGGATCTCTGATCGACGAAAGTTTGGCCGTCATGGCCATGGGTGTGGAGGTGTCGAAACATCTCCTTGCTTGTGGGACGACGTTTAAGCTTCTTCTCCTACAAGCGAGTTCCAGGATTAGTAGTTTTTATTTCCGCTCATCTACATACGAAACTATTTATATATGTATACGTACCAACGTATCACCATGCTGTCTCGCATATATACTTCCAGCGCTATGCAACGAAATACCAGTGCCCAGCCCTCCCACCTCGGACTTTCTATTCGTGCTCATCTCGCTCGGACTTCTTCTTGAATGCTTCATCTTGTTGCTCGTTTTCTTTTGTAATGCTCAAACACCTCATCTCAAGTAAATAGGTGTTATTCTTTTCTTCGCGATTAAATATATATTGCCCGTGTGCCGATGGCTGCTTCTTCCGACACCACGCATCATATATCGCAAATGACATTTGCAAGTCCCAAGTGAAGAACACCTACAAATGAACAAGTAATGGACACATTCTCATTTCTATAATCGAAACTAGTTTAAATAAACTCACTTCGATGGTTGATGTGAAGTTACTGACCTTCCACCTAAGCCAGTATATATCTTGTTGGGATTGTGGAACATATTCTCATTTCCATCATTCTTTCAAATATCCACTCTTGAAGACTAAACTCATCTTCCCTGCCGCCACTAAGAAGGGTGTAACCTACTATTTCGACATTTAAGTTAGTATAGGAAAATAATATTTTTATAGATTAAGTATATATTGTGGAGATTAACGTACAAGCCATGCTCGCAATGAATGAGATGAATATGAAGGTTTTCGTCTTCTCGTAGGGTCGTTTGTCGGCGGTCGAAAAAAGTCCGGGATCTCCTCAATCGCAGGTGGTATCGATGAGCGCAACATGTTAGTGGATGACCTCGCGGATGAAGTCCTATGTGGTGATGGGGGTCTACGAGATGTAGAAGTGTGCTCGTCGCCTACTCCAGGAGAATGAGCGGCATGAGTGAAGGTGATGGTGTGACGTGATGTGACGAAGAGGGTCGATACCATGCTCATGTGGGTATACATATCCTGGAGGTGATGGTGTGGAGTAGTGTGATGAATAGGGAATGGTATCATGCTGAGCTGGGAGTACATGAACTGGAGGAGATGGTGTGTCGTGATGTGATGCCGAGGGACTAGCACCATGCTGAGGTGTGTATACGGTTCCTAGTGATGAGGAGGTATAATGTGATGACGACTGTCCGAAGGCATAAGTTGGGTATGGACGAGCTACATGTGACAGACTAGTGTGATGTGGCAAAGGTTCAGTGTCGTGACGTAAGTAGGCACAACTCGAGCGTGATGGAGTGGTGTGATGTGGTGAGTACAAATGAGTCGGATGTAATGAGTACCGACCATCCGGATGGGAATGTGTAGCATGGTGCGACAACGATCCTCGTCCAATGGTGCAAGTCTCCTCCGTGGGTCTATTGATGTCCTCCATGTCCTCATCCTCCATATTACCACGCCCCCTACCTTTCGCCATATATAATGATATTTATATCTATCGCATAAACAAATAATTCAGTTGATTGATACAAATAACATTTATAGAGATATATGAAGTCTAACATAAACATCATATTTCAAGCAAATTGATAGATTGCACTAAAAACTCACACCAATCACTCTAACTCATCTTCGCTACCACTGTCTGATGAAGATGTGAATTCATCATCTTCTTCATCGTCCGCATTCGTCTCAAATTCATCATTGTCAGACACAATTTCACTTGTCGGATCAACAAATGATCGTCGACGCTAATGGATCTACATCTACTTCCACGATGAACATATTCTCATTTTGATCGGCTTGAAATGCATTATCCGAGATGGCCATTTCTGAACTAATGAAATTGGTTTCATCTACGAATTTTGGTTAAAGCTTGCATATAGCTAACCAATCACTTCGTTCCCTTCTCCTGATAGAAGGGTAAGGAAGATAATATACTTGATGTGCTTGCATTGCCAATATGAAAGGCTCGTACCTATTGAACCGATGGTTTTTATGTACTTCTACCAAACACAATTTACGAAGAAGTCGTGTACCATTTTGAGTAGGATCAAACCAATCACATTTAAACAACATTGTTCGGAGTGACCCATCATAGTAATCAATTCGAATTACGTCTCAAAATACACCGTAATAGTCACATACACCACTATTTTGTGTTGTCTTGTTCGCACCGTATGACAACGTGTCAAACTTATATACATTAACAAGGTATGCAGGATAACTCGTACATGAACGCATTGGTCCTTGTGAAATTTGATGAATCGCATCCGGCACATCGTTTTGTTCAAATTTAATATGTAATATTACAATATTAAAATCTTGTATGTTACATAATGAGATGTTCCACATATAAACTAATGTGAATTATGTGTATATAGACTATTACGTACATATTGCAAGAACTACGCTGCAAGTTGTTGCTCAAGTTTGATCTCAATAGCTTGATCGGTGATGTTTGGTTCTTGCAAACGAACGATAGACTTGAATATGCTACAAAAAATGATACGAGATCGACACTCGCATAAAAATTTCGAGAGGAAAAATCACCTTGAATTGTAATACCTTATAAACGGATCTACTTCCGGGCAATTTAGTAACACATATTGATGAGCTGCAACATACTTCTCTCGACGTGAGGTACCGTTTCCTCGCTTTGCCTAATGGTCGTCCGGGATGAATGAAAATTGAGAATGCACCATTGTTAGCAACACTTGGACCTACTCCACCAACATCATTTCGTTGGATTCGTTCGTGCGCAGTACTGATATGATCCTCGAAGTAGAAGAAACAAAAAGAAGTTGATTCCTCAACTAAGTAAGCATTACATATCGACCTTTCGCATTATTTCTAACATTGTTCTTCAAATGCTTGAGATACCTATATGATGAGAGAAAACATCGGGAAGGTATGTCCGTTAAATTAGGTAGCAATAACCAATATAACCTAAGATATTAGTTATTCAATACAATAAATGTTTATTGATTACAAAAATTACCTTTCGAATGGATACATCCACCGAAACTGTACTGGTCCGGCGATATGGGCCTCGTATGCTAAGTGTATGGGAATATGCTCCATTGAGTCAAGAAAACTAGGTGGGAAGATTTGCTCCAACTTACATAATATTTTGGGAATGTTAGAGTGCAACAGCTCGATTTGCGCCATATTAAGGTTCCTAGCAGTCAAGTCTCGAAAAAATAAACTTAACTCACTAATTGCAATCCACACTTTATCCTCTAGTAGTTCACGAAAGGCAATAGGAATCAATCTATGCATGAACACATGACAGTCATGACTTTTTAGCCCAAACATCCTCAATTTGTTGGAGTCCACACATCGACTAATATTTGAAGCATAGCCATCAGGAAAGCGTAACTGTCGTATCCAATCACACGAGACTTCTTTCTTACGTTTATCGAGTGTATAAGACGCTCTAGGATATGAGTTGGACGCAGGGTCATATTCGAGGAAAGGTAGATTGCAAATATCTTTTAAATCTAGTCTCGACTTGGCATTGTCCTTACTCTTCCTAGGAACACTCATAATTGTATTAAAAATGTTGTCGAACACATTTTTTTCAATGTGCATGACATCCAAGTTGTGCCTAATGGATTCGTCTTCCAATAAGGTAAGTCCTAGAATATGCTTCGTTTCCTCCACCCTGAATACTTGGCAATCTTATTGTTCACATGAACGGATTCGATTTCAATTACTTTCATCAATCCCAAAGCTTCAATTTCAGCCAAAATTTGTTCCCTAGATTTTATTGTCGGTGGTCCTTTTCGACAAGTTGTATCGCGCCTGAAGCCGTTCTTGTCACTTCTTAAAGTGGAGCCACGCGGTAGGAAGCGACGATGGCAATCTAACCAAGAAGTTTTTCCACCGTGCTTTAATTGTAATGCATCCGTGTCATCCATACAATAAGGAAAAGCTCTCTTTCCATGTGTGCTCCAGCCAGACAACATACCATAATCATGGAAGTCGCTGATAGTCCACATAAGTGCAGCTCGGAGTTGGAAGTTGGTTTTGGTGGAAATGTCGTAGGTAAGTACTCCTTCATGCCACAAATCTTGCAACTATTTTATCAAAGGTTGTAGGAAGACGTCAATTTGATTTGTAGGATTAGTCGGGCCCGGTACGATGACCGTTAAAAACATGAACTCCTTCTTCATGCACATTAAAGGGGGTAGGTCTTAAGGAATGAGAATTACAGCCACGATGAGTATTGTTTTCCGGATTGGCCGAATGTTTGGAAACCATCCGTACATAACCCTAAACGAATATTACGAATTTCGGCGCTGAATTCGATGTTCACATCATTGAAGTGCTTCCACGCAATAGAATCGGAACAATTTTGCATGACGATGCCGTTTGAAACGTGTTCCACATGCCAACGCATGTGCCTCGCAGTCGCTTCAGACGCGAATAAACGCTGTAATCGAGGTGTTAGGGGGAAGTAATACATTTTTTTCCGAGCCCGTTGCACGCCACTCCGTCCTTCACATTTAATTTGTTCATACCTTGATTCACCGCAAAAGTTACACGTCATCAACTCTGAATCCTCGCCCCGGTAAATCATGCACATGGACTCGCAACAATTAATTTGCTGGACTGGTAGCCCGATCCCTTGCATTAGTCGTTTCGTGTTGTAAAAGCTATCGACAAAACAATTGTTACTCGACAATGCATCTTTACAAAATTGAAGAATTTCATCGAACACCTTTTCAGAGATATGATGTTCTGATTTGATTTTTAGGAGTCTCGCGAGTGCCGATAATTTTGTCATGTTCTCGCACCCTGGCCATAGCGGCTGACTTGTTGCGTCTAACATATCATACAAGTTTTTAGTTCCAAGATTTAGACGTTGTTCCACATGACACCAATTGAAACTCGGACCCGCCAAGTCGTGCACCATCTCATGATACGATGTACAATAATTGGATGCATGTGTCCCTTCGTGGTCATCATATCTCATTTGCTAGGTTCGTCATGTACATTTTGAGTGTACATATAATCTTCTTCCCCGTGTTCCGACCAACATTGATATCGCAAAACGAATCCCCGACGAAGTATATGAAGTTCTATGGTGTCAACATCATAGTATGAACGATTACGACACTTCGTATGGTTGCATGGACACCGAATTTTCCTCTCGGTGGCGAATGTCCTACGGTGTGTCTTTGCGTATGCTATGAACTCGTTCACGCCGTTAATGAACTCTCATCGAGTAAACCCATTTTCAATACGACTATTCCACCATGTTCTTGTATCGTAACCTGACCACACCTATAGCAAGTGACTGGCCTACGCTGACCCTGAGCCTGATCATGGGCCTGTACCTATCTCTGTCCTTTTAGTGAACTATCGCGACCTCTCCCTCTACCTCTTCTTCGGCCTCTACCACCCTGCTACTACTGATGTGGCGCTGGTGGTGCTGGTAAAGCTAGCAAAGTAGTAGAAGCTGGCAATGCATGTCTGACTAGTGGTGGCAAAGGAGGTTTACCAATTATAGTCTACAATGGCATAGGAGATGATACGCAAGGCACAACTGAAAAGACTGTGCCTGATCCTTGAGAACCTCGCTCCCATCTCCTCGGTCCTT
Source organism: Stephania cephalantha (assembly GCA_039657325.1). Classification (NCBI taxonomy): domain Eukaryota; kingdom Viridiplantae; phylum Streptophyta; class Magnoliopsida; order Ranunculales; family Menispermaceae; genus Stephania; species Stephania cephalantha. The sequence continues at coordinate 47,707,783 of CM077569.1, read as the reverse complement.
TACCCCTCTATCTCCTCCTCTCATACTCTACAACCTGATCAGGTGTCAACGCTGGTACTAACGGTGTCCCGTCGGCAACTCTGCCCAAATAATATGTCTCATGAGAGTGCACGCTCGTAAATTTCACCCAAAGTCTTGGCACCTGAACTACAAACATAAAATCCTATATCTGGCCTCAGTCCATCTCCAAAGTGGTACACATCCTTCGAATCATCTCTCACTAGATCCATAGCTTATCACCGACTCGTCAGCTCCCTATCTAAGATACATGAATTTCTTCCTCAACCTTTTCATTACTGCAGGCAGAAAGTACTGCTAATAAAACTTCTTCTTGAAGGCATCCCAAAACTCAAACTCTCCTTTAAAAGCTATCATCACACGTTACCAAACATTGGCGTCTCTTTGTAGAGTGTACGATGAAATATCGCTTGGAGTCTGTCCTCAATACTTAAGATTTTGTGCAACTTCTTATGAGACAAGTACCCACTTCTCAATCTTCTAAAATCTCACCGACCATCAAAGTAAACTAGCTTCATCGCCTAATGAAATCTTTCACCAACTTAACCTCTACTCGTCGAGCTAGAAAATGGAGGTTCGAAAGACAATGTATAAATTGTCTCTATGGTCGAGAGTCTGTCACTACCGTATATTCTGCGTACCACCGGCACTGGCTTTTCGGTAATATGGGAGTAGTCTTAGTAGGGGCTAGTGCATATGCTGGTGGAACAAAATGTGACGTCATCATGGCAATAAACTCTGCCAACATCTTTCCCCGGGCACCTACTATGTCGATAGCCTCTGAAAATCATTAGATGATGGAACATAATGTTTGGCTTCCACCAAAGACTCGCATCCTAGCTATCACATGAATCGACCATCGATGTCTACAAGTTTATAATGAACGTGAATCAGCTACTACGTAGATAACGCATATATATACATATAGAAAACTAACATGTAAATATAAAAAAATCCAATCTCACTTTAACTCACTTTCCAACTAATGGTTTCTAGGTAAGGATCATCTGGTTTTCCACAGCTAAAATTCATGTTTTATGGTTTAAATTTTATTTGTTTCGTTTTAGGAAAGTTAGGCCTTTTACTACAAATTGTTGCTCTTGTGTCACATTGTAGAATAATCATATTCCACAGATTAAGCCCTAGTAAACTTAGGCTCAGAACTTAGGCTTTATAATCTTAGGCTCTGATACCACCTGATACGACCCCTTCTCAAATTAGGGCACCGCCCGACTCGTAATCCCGTCACAAAGCCCTAATCTCACTATATAGGACTTAACAAGGAATCAGTCGGCCTTTCAAAAACCTCATTATTTACCCATTATTTGGCAAATAGACACTTACCTATCCTATGTCAATTCATAAATCGGAGTTAATTAAAATTTTACTTACTTAAAAGTTTATTCAGCGGAAGTCTTAACAAATTAGCGGAAGCTTTTAATGTGATAGCTAACAATTGTGGAAAAAAATCAGGGAAATAAAGATTTCATGCATGTATACATATATATAACAAACGACGATAATATATTATCATGTGTCTGGTAAAGGTACTAGTCTTTCAGCCCATAATAAACAACCCCAAAAGTATATGAAATACATATAAAAGTAATACATCAAAATCAAAACCTACAAAATCTGGTATAGTAACACTCCACTGGCTTAGAGGTAGTCACCGATCTTCTCTTTGCATGGCCTGCTACTCGATCAATTTGCACCCATTGTCATAAAAAGGACGGTGAGTACAGGAAAGTAGAAAGTAACACTGAGAGACATTTGTTCACATTTCCAAATATGCAACAAGTATCTAAAAGCATGATAATATTAACTATGCTGAAAAGAGAACATGCAAAGAGATACTTTAGTTAAACAAAATGAATTGATACTCGCTAAGTAGTAATGATCTAGGACTGGTCACTCGTGATCTTCATCGCATCAACCTTTCCACTATGTAAGGATGGAGCTGAGCTCTACATCAATGTGAAGGTCTGAGCAATGCTCTTTGCCTTTATAACCTTTCGCCAGTGCCAGTCACCTGCAATATATACTTGCCAACAACCCAGGTCCCATATCCCGTGATGTCACCCAAGTTATGCTTACTATTAACCCCGAGACTCATTTCCCGTGAACTGCATAAGATAGTAGTGAGATCTCGATCACCCTGGAAGTCTAGCGACCATAGTATGTCAGCTGGACCTCTATCATAAAATGATCTTAAATACAAGAACTAATTTCATATTTCAAGGGATTACATGGTTGGATAATCGAACAAAGTAATTGCATACCTAATGCACAATGGAAATAGATTCACAACAATATGTAACACTATGACGACCCCTACTTCTAAACAAGGCACCGCCCGGCCTAATCCCGTACTTAAGCCTTAATCCACATGATCTAAGACTTCAATACGTATTAGTCAGCCTTTCGTCCCTATATCCTCCAAATCTCCATGTATTGTTATATTATCACATTGACAGATAATTCAAATGTTAAGCGGAAACATTGGTAAGTCAAATATTAAGAGGAAGCATTAATTCTTCAAAAAATTCCCTAAGTGTGGAAAAAAACTACAGCATCACATGCATGTATAGATATGAAACTATTCACTCAACCCACTGTACAACCCAAAATGACATAATTAATCATAATACAACAAAAGTCGAGACGTACAAAATGAGTGAGAAGAGTCGCCGAACTGCTCAGAGGAAGTCGCCGATCTTCTCCTTCCCCGGTCTGCTACTCCCACCGTCACAAACTAGACGGTGAATATAGTTATATTTAAGTACTAACCGGAGAATTTCATGTCACATTTCCAAAAGAAACGAATGGTATTTAAAAGCATAAATGAGCGAAATAAATTGCTGAAACAAGTAATGCAAGTAAATACCACAGTTAAAGATATAGAGACAGACACAGGCTAAGTCGAGATGATCTACGTCCGGTCGGCGGTGAGACCTATCACCTACCTTTTCCCACTACAATATGGAGTTGCGCTCAACATATCTCACATAAATAGCGGAGCTGCTCTCTACGCTTTACAACATCAATCTCATACTTGCCGACCACCCCGAGTCCCATACCTCGTGTGCCGCGCAAGTGTAGGTGAGTCTTGCCGAACCCCGGTAGACCCATGTCCCCGTGAACCGCGCATCTCTCGTGCAATGGACACTAGATAATCCCAACTTTAATTTCAAAGAAATATAATTCCAAAATTCTAGGTTACCAAGACAAGTTAGGCTACAAAGCCCAAAGGAAATCGATTACAAGTCTATTTAAATTCAAAGTAGTCCATTAGCATGCTTTTCATCAATTGTATTCAAGAACGACATCAAGTGTAAGAATTAGAGGCAATGAAATAATTCACAAGGCATCATGTCACAATATTCATCCATGAATAGATACAAGAACAACATGATGTGCGAGTTCAAGTAGTAATGTCTATCAATAGACGAATAAACAAATAAGAGAATGAAATGAAATATAAAATTCTCACAGTTGTACTTACAAGTCACATGTTTGTCCTAGTCTATCGATCCCTCGACAAATCGAAGTACGTGCTCAAACGCCCGAGTTCCCCCGTAGTTCCCTAACATTCAATAATGTCTCACTTAGGCCAAATGGAAGTCGAGACAAATTTCGAAAAATCTTTTTATTTATTTTCGGCCATTCGGTCCATTTCGCGTTTTTCGAGGTAAAACACTTGTATAACGTCTCGACCACTTCCCAATTCTTCACTTTTTATGGAAATCTCGAATTTCTATTGATTTGGGTCACAAATATGTTTTTCCCTATTTTTTCTGAATTTTTCCTGAATTTTTCCACATTTTTAGCTATTTTCTAGAATTTATTTTATTTTAAATCAATTTACTTTATTTAAATAATAATAATTATTATTTTTTAATTGGGGTGGATCCGGGTCAACCCGACCCTGTCCAGCAGGATCCGGGTCGGTATGACCCGTTCCCGCCAGGTCGGGGTCCGGCCCGGCCCACCCGGGCCCGGGTCGGCCCGACCCGACTCACACCCATCTTCTTCCTCTTGCGCGAACCAGAGCTGCTCTTTTTTTTTTTTTTTTTTTGATTCGCTGGGGTTGGGTTCGGCCCCAACCCCAGACCACCCTTGGGAGGGAGATGACCTCACAGTCATCTCCTTCCTCAACGAAGCCGCGCCACCACCATGGCCGACCAACACAACAACGACAATCAACAACAACGCCAAAGCAACTCAACAACAACGACAGCACAAACGACAACCGAAATCAACAACTCACCTTGGGTTCTTAGTCTCTCTCTCCCTCTCTCTCTTTCTCCTTCTCCTCCCGATCGTCTCTGTTTCCTTTCTCTCTCTCTAGTTCACTGTTTTTTTTTTGTGTTGAGGAGATAAGATCAATTGACCCATATATATATATATATTAGGTGCTTGAATGTGAGCCACTCATTTTTTTTTTAAATTTGATTTAACTAATTACTCTTACCCCACGAGCCTTGCCTCGGCCCACGTCGCACGCAACACGAGGCGCGTCCCTGCTCGTCTCGGTATCTCATACCCGTAAATGACTTAGTAGTCTACACATGTACAATACACTAGTCAAACAACACAACAAATATAATATTTACCTCGGCCACCAGTGCCTCGATAGTGACACGTATCTCGCCGCGTGTCCCATGTCACGGGTCATTTTGTCCCGATTCACGAAGTAAACGTGTATTAATTATTTGGGCCGTGACAATAACCTACCTAATAGCATGTTATTTCACTAACCACATGTATTAACAATCAAAATGCAATAGCACATGATTTGGAGTCAATGAAATCATTTAATCTACAATTTATACCATGAAAGCAACTTCATGAAATGAGAAAAGACAATAAGTCATGACATATGGATTACAATGAAAAATTAGTCCAAATGACTGGAAGTAAACAAGTAAATAAGAATGAAATATAAATAAATATATCAATCAGTTTACTTACAATCTACGTAATTTCCTAAGCTATTCCGGCCTTCAAACACCTCGTATCACGTATCCGAACTCTCGAAACTCTTCATTAGGTTCCTAATATCAAACTAATCTAAATAAATTGGGTTTAGGTTAGGTCAAATGGTTTTAGGAACCCTAACACAAAACAACCCCTTAAGACTAAACAATATTAAAGTTTTAGTCTTGTATTGCAAAATAAGACTTTTAGGCATGAAATTGTCTAAATCTCAATGCATTCCCTTGTACAAAGTTTTTTTCTCTAACTTAGCTTTTCGAAAAGGCTTGGTTTGCGAAATTATGATTTATAACGAAAGCGATATCGTAATTTTACTAAATACAACTCAAATTGGAACTAAATCTAACCAAAGAAACTTAGAAAATTCATTTCTCCTAATCTATAATTTCAAAATTCGTGACTTTTGTTACAAGGCAGCTAATATAGGAAATAACAACATAATAAAAGATGACCTCATTTAGATGAGCAATTAGGGAGTTATGTTATTTACAAGTTTAGTTTCAAAAATCTCATAATGCATTTAATCGCATATTTGTAGAGCACTTTTGGTCATGAAAATATTTGAACTACAAAATTCCAAGTAGGACAAAGTTGTTCCCTTTGAGTTAACTTTCAAATGCCACCAGATCAGTTCATTTCAATTTAAAAAGAGCAAGTTATGACCAAATTACATAGGTTGGTTTATAATACAACAAGCGAAATTTCCATTTTAGACTTAAAACTTCAAAAATTCATATATTTTTTATTTCGAAACCAAATTAAGAACTTCTTAATAGCTGAATTATCAGCTTGAAATGATGAATCCGAGATATATCAATCAATCTCAAAGAAGTAATCATATATCCTCTGAAAATGACCAAAACCAGAATCGGTTTCAAACTTAAATAGAAAGATGTGTACCTAGTTTGATGAACACCTAGCTTGATCATCACCTCCTACTCCAAACCCACTGATTTCTCTTTGATCTTCTCTCATTTCCCTTCTTCTCTAACAATCTTTTATTCTCTCCTAAGCAAGCTTACATAGCTCCTAAGTTATTGAAATGAAGTAGGTTTGATTACATGAGTTGATCTCTAGCTAGCTTTTCATTTGAAATGGATATGGTTGATTAATAGCCATTGATTTTCATATGCGTACGTATCTCGAGACCTATCTAATGATGTACATATTGACTCATTTCCCACTTACTTAATCTAAGTAACACCCATGTGTAACTCACTTGGTGTCTAGATTTGTCAATTCGTATCTCTATGATCATTACATGTCTATTGTTTTAACTTGCTAACTTATGTACATTAAATGTATAATCAACCATAGCCACATTTAAATCACTATTTAAGTTACATTAAGCCTAAATAAACTTACCACTATCACTCTCTACCCCTGTCCTACGCCGACATGCATTTCGAGGCGCGTCCCCAGTTCACGTCTCGACACCTATACACAAGTAGGAGTGACTTAGTAATCTACACATATACAATACACTAGGGATACACCACAATAAATATAACATATACATCGGCCCTCTCGCCTCGTTCACGATACGTATCTCAATGTGGGACCCACGTCACGGGTCATTGATCATGATTAAAAGATTAAACTAGGATTTCGAATTTTGGGCCATGACATTCACCATATTCAGGTAACCAGTCTTTAATGGTTGGCAATGGTCAATTGTTGCATATCATAAGCACTGTGTCGGCACGCATTTCATCATCTAGTTTTAAGTTATCATTTCATAACACATTGTGTGTGCTTAACATCAAGAAAAACCTTGTTAGTGTTTCTCAACTAGCAAGAGATAATAATGTACTGATTGAGTTTCATCTTCATGTTTGCTTTATGAAGGATTTCAAAACCAATAAAGTTCTCCTTTATGGTACTCTTCAAAATGGTATGTATCGCATTTCTGATTCTTCCTCTCATGATTTTCAATCTCCTACTGCATTCTTTGTCTTAAATAAAGGTTTGTCCACATTTTGGCACTCCAGGTTTGGTCATCTTGCCTAAAAGATTCTCCAACAAGTTATGCGTCATAAACTACATTTACTATCTAATTATGTTGTTGAATTATGTAATTCTTGTCCTTTGGGCAAGATACATACTTTTCCTTTTCGTTTGTACGTATGTACGTATGTCTACTCATGTTTTAGATCTTATTTACATCTCCCAGTTGTTACAATTACTACATTCATTTTATAGATGATTGTACAAAATTTACATGGTTATATCATTTAAAGTTGAAATCGATGTCTTTTCGCGTTTGTTCATTTCAAGTCCATGGTTGAAAATCAATTTTATACTAATATTAAAACGTATCCAATCGATTGGGGTGGTGAATATAGGTATTTTCGATCTCTTCTTGACTTGTGTGGTATAATTTTTCAACACCCATGTCTTCATACCCATGAACAAAATGGTTGTGCGAGAACATAAACATCGTCAAATTATTAAGATGAGTCTTATTTTTTAGCTCATAGTAAACTTCCTTTAAGATTTTGGTGGGATGCATGTGAAACAGCAGTGTTTATCATTAATCGTCTTCCTACCAAAATTCTAGATGGCATTTCTCTTTATGAAAAATTGTTCAACACTCCACCTGATTACAAAATTTTGAAAGTTTTTTGTTGTTTTTGTTTTCCTTATTTATGTCCATATAACAACCACAAGTATCAATTTAAATTTGAAAAGTATGTGTTTCATAGGTACAACAGTAAACATAAAGGATATAAGTGTTTAAGTCCTACTAGGAGCTTATAGATTAAAAAAAATGTAATATTTCATGAACATGAGTTTCAATATGATACTTTATTTTCTTTTAATAAATCTTCTTCTTTTTCTATGCATAGTATTTTGCAATATAATTCTCATTTACCTATTCCATCACATTTGTGTCCAAATTCTACACATTATGTTATTCCAAAACAGAATTCTGTTCCTGATTGTCCATCTTCCATTGAGTCCATTCCTTCACATATTTTAACTGAATCAGTACCTTCTTCTTTTTCTGATGTTACTGCACAACTCAATACTCATCCAATGATCATTAGAGCTAAGGATGACATATGCATGCCTAAGGCGTTTATTGCCACTACTGCAGATAGTAGTGATGAGATTCCTTCCTCTGCTACTATAGCTCTCAAGGATCCTAAATGGAGAGAGGTTATGGAAAAGAAATATCGGGATCTTATGAAAACAGCACCTGGTCTCTTGTTCCTTCTATCTCAAATCGAATGTTGTGGGAAATAAATGGATATTTCCCATTAAGAGGAATTCATATAGGTTTATTAATCGATATAAGGCTAGATTGGTGGCTAAAGGGTTTAAACAAGTACCTGGTATCAATTTTGATGAGACCTACGATTTTGTGGTTAAGGCATCTACCCTTCATGTCATTTTGTCATTCGTTGTGCATTTTGGGTGGTCTTTACGTCAAATAGACATTAATAATGCATTTTTTAATGGTTCTTTGCTTGAGCGAGTTTATACCAACCAACCTATTGGGTTTGTCAATTACGATTAGCCTTTAGTCGTGTGTCATTTACATAAGCCTTTATATGGTTTGAGGCAAGCTCTTCGTGCATGGTTTGATCAATTAAGATCTACTTTAGTGTCTTAGGAATTCCATAACTCAAAAGTGACAACTCTTTGATCGTTTATCATAAAGAACAAGTTAACATGTACATGCTAGTATATGTGGATGATATTATCATTACTGGCTCAGATTCTATCGTTATTCAATCTTTATCAATAGGTTGAATAAGCGATTTGCCTTAAAAGATATTGGAGAATTAAACATGTTTTTAGGAAATCGAAGCTCATTGCTCTGCTTAGGATCTGTATTTGACTCAAAAGCCTATATCCAGTAGCTTTTATGTGGCGGCCCTCGCCGCCCCGGGTGACGTGTCTCCGTGTACTCCTTGCCAGCGGCCCTACTACACGTGTACGGCACCCTGCCCGTCTTATTTCTGTCTCGAAATTCGTATTCACTTGTGTGTACAACGTATAAATAACATATTCAGCGGAAGTCGTACTTAAATGCAAGAAATATTAATAATCAATTTAACAAATCCTATTGTGGAAAAACCATGAAAAGTACGAGGTAGACAACTGTACCATATAAGGTATAGGCATGTACAAGGTCATAATACTCCCCGTTCCCAAAAGAATCAAAATATCAAAACAAAACACACATACAAGTAATCCTCAACGGTTGGCAGTCAGAGGTAGTCGCCTAAAATCCCCTTGCCCTTACTTGTACTCGGATCTGCACTCAATCATCACATAAGAAAATGGATGATGAGTCCAGTCAGTAAAATCCCAAGGAACTCCTCCGAGCATTCAAATAAACAAGTGGAAGTCAATAAATACTGTTAAATAAACATGCGAATGTAAACAGACAACTGTAAGTAGGGCATCGCATGCATAGATAACAATAAAGTGCAAATGTATGTGCATGTTCCAGTCAGACTAAACCATACGTCGGAATACCCTTCCAGGATCCCACTAGTGGGCGCACCCAGCTAGCTATCACCTGGTCCCTCTCGGTGGCCGGCGTCGACCTACGACGCACCGACACATGTAGCAGTTCATTAGCGGGTCGTTATCCACCGAGAACTCCCAATACACATGTTATAATCTAGACTGCATAGACACGTAACGAAAAATTCAGTAGGAGTAACTCTACCAACCGTCCAAACAATGACAAGATATAGATGTGATAAAGACCACAAGGAATACTGGAAATGAATGGAAATACATAGCGAAATAAATACTCAGAATTTTTCAATCGGGTTTTGCAAACCTCACAACGCACTCCAATACCCCGCAATCAATCCTCGAGTCCAAGTCCACTTGGTCCTTGGTTGCTAAGTGATCACCCGTGTCCACCTATGTCCAGTTATCAATAATTCCAATTAATTATGACAATTTACGACCAATTTCTAAAAAATTTGGGCCAACTTGCCATTTTGCGCTTTTCGAGGCAAAAACCCCGCGAAAGTCGCGTCCGGAATATCCAAATATTTTATTTTTCATAGAAATTCATAAATTTCTATTTATTTTATTGAAATATAATTTTTAGGAATTTTTCCCAATTTTCCCAATTTTCCTGAATTTTTTCCTTTTCCTTTTCTTCTTTTCTTTTTTTTTTTTTTTTTTAGTTTGGTTTAGGTCGGGTCGACCCAAATGGGTCGGACCCGACCCTGGACTGGACCAAAACAGTCCCACAGTCCACCGCGCGCATGTGCACTCGGTCGATCGGGATTTTTTTTTTTTTTTTTTTTTTTTTATCTGTTGTTTGGGTTGGGGTTGGCTTTCACCCCAACCCCAGTGGAATCGATGGCAGGGAAGACACCCCTGCCATCTACACCTTGACCCGGTTCGGCCTCCATGGCCGAACCCCACTCTCGGCCACCATGGCCAAACCACCGAAACCCACAATAAAACGACTAGGACTTACCTTATCATGACGTTTCCACCCTCTATTCTCTCCTTCCCGATTTCTTCTTCTCCTCATCCTATCCGTTTGTTCTTCTCTCTCTCGGCCTCCCGATCAGTTTCGGGTGTTTGTGTGTGTATGAGAGAGGTGAGAGAAAAGGTGGTGGAGTGTGGATAAGCTTGTTGACCTTATTGCTTGACTCCAAAGTGTGACACAGTTGGGACACTCGCCCATGTTTTCGGGGGTTTCAACGCCCGCTTTCGCGTCCGAACCGCGATATACGCGTATTGCCGCGTCACTAGCCACCTAATACCCATTCCATATTAGTTACTTGGCCAATTTTTATTTAATTTATGTATTTTCGTTTCCCCGACCTAATATTCGATCCCGTCAACTACCCGGTACCCGCGTCGACACGCATATCGAGGCGAATACAGTTCACACAATCTCGTTGTGTTTTAGTTTCCCCGACCTAATATTCGGTCCCGTCAACTACCCGATACCCGCGTCGACACACATATCGAGGCGAATACAGTTCACACAATTTTGCAAGTATTGTTATGCAACATACACACATGCGATGTATTTCAATAAATTGCACCGCAAATAATCAACCAACACACCATAAACTATCATACCTAAGTCCCTGTGTTCTAGTCTACCGCGGCGTCCACGTAGATCTGAGCTGGCGTCCACGTCTCTAAATTTAAGATAATTAACGACATTAATAAAATGGGTCGTTACAGTTCTTCCCAACTAAATAAAATTTCATCCCGAAATTTAACTGTAACTAAAGTCCCATACCGGGAATAACTGAGGGTATCGTGTCCTCATCGTCGACTCAAGCTCCCAGGTGAGTCCCTCCGTCCTATGATGCTGCCAATGAACTAGGACCTTCGCGAGTTCCCTGTTCCGGAGAATCTGTACTCGACGGTCAACAATCTCTATCGGTCTCTCCTCATAGGTCACGTCAGGCTGTATCTCCACCTGTCCCAACTCAATCGTCGGTTTCGGCCGTCACCTAGCGAGTCTCAACATGGAAATGTGAAATGTCGAATGAACCCTAGCTAACTGGGCAGGTAACTCCAACTGATATGCAACAGTGCTTACTCTCTCGTGCAATCCGGTATGGCCCAATGTATCTCGGTGCCGTTTTCCCTTAATGCCAAATCTTTGTTGACCTTTCCAAGGAGAAACCTTCGATATACACCATATCGCCCTCGTCATAGCTCGGACCACTCGCGATACCTATCCGCGTATTTCTTCGTCTATCATGTGCACTCGCAGCTTCGACGAATTTGTTGAATTTTCTCTGTGTGATCAACAACTATCTCGGGCCCTACTCACATATTTTCTCTTTCGGTTCTACCCAACACGCAGTGATCTACGGGGCCTCCCGTACAAGTGCTTCTTCAAATGGTGGCATACCAATGCTCGCTTTGATAGCCGTTATTGTATGCAAACTCACACAGAGGCAAATAATCCTTCCACGAACCCTTAAACTGTAATATACAAGCCCTGAGCATATCCTCCAAAATTTGGATCAATCGTTCGACGTCCGTCGTCGATCGAGGATGGTAAGCCGTACTAAACGCAACTGGTGTTGTTCATTGTTGCCTCCATAGTTTCGAGGTCAATCTGGGATCTCTGTGATGACACAATGGAAACTGGCACCCCATGAAGTCTAATAATCTCTCGCTCAAACAATATGCTCAGCTGGGGAAACGTGTATTTCATCGAGATTGGAATGAAGTGAGCCGACTTCGTCAGTCTATCAATCACTACCCAAACTGCATCGTGACGCCTCGATGTCTGCGGTAGCCCACTGACAAAATCCATAGTGACATGTTCCCATTTCCACTGTGGAATGAGCAACGATTAATAATAATCCACCGTGTCTCCTGTGCTCAGCCTTCACCTGCTGGCAAATGTGACAACTCCTAACGTACGTACCTACGTCAGCCTTCATCCCTAGCCACCATAAATAGTCGCCTCAAATCATGGTACATCTTGGTCCGACCAGGATGAACTGTGTAACGAGACCGGTGTGCATCCTCTAGAATCTCGTCCCGTATCTCCTGATCCGCGGGTATCCACAATCTCCTTCGGTATCTTAAACCCCAATCTATGGTTTCTGCCCAATCGGTGCATTCCGGATTCCGCGACATACCACTGACTCGCTTATAGAGCCCATCAGCCCTCTGACACTCAGCAACCCGTTCAATCGATACGGTCGGTCATTTGACAACAAATGTGTTGTTCCGCCGTAGTCGACAACTCGGCCATACACATAACCGATGCTTTATATAATAAGCCATGCTCATGTGTCTCTCCGTCGCAAACGATCTTCGATCGTCGAGTCCGCTCATGCTCAATGTGTCTGCTACGACGTTCGCTTTGCCAAGGTGATCCACAATAGCAAAGTCGTAGTCCTTCAGCAACTCCAGCCATCTTCGCTGGCGCATATTCAGATCCCTTTGGGTGAAGATGTATAGTAAACTCTGGTGATCTGTATACAACACGAATCGCTCTCCATAGAGATAGTGCCTCCAAGCCTTCAATGCAAAGACGACCGTTGCAAGCTCCAGGTCGTGCACTGATAATTCCCCTCGTGGGGTCTCAATCGTCTGGAAAGATAAGCAACTGGTTTACCATCCTGCATCAACACACATCCAAGACCAATGCCCGACGCATCTATATATACTGTCAAGGTCTTGCCCGGCTCCGGCAATGTCAATACTGGTGCAGATGTCAATCTCCGCTTCAATTCACAAAAGGCCTGCTCACACTCATCTGACCAGTCAAATCTGACATTTTTCTTAGTCAGTCTCGTCATCGGCGCTGCAATCGAGGAAAATCCTGCACAAATCGTCGGTAGTATCCGGCCAGTCCAAGGAAACTCCGTATATCGCCACAGACTCAGTGTCTTCCAATCAATGATCACTCGAATCTTTTTGAATCCACTGAGATACCCTGCTCACTGATGACATGGCCTAAGAATCTCACCGCACTTAGCCAAAAGTCACACTTACTAAACTTGGCGTACAGTCGGTGCTCTCTCAGTGTCGTCAAAACTGTCCTGAGATGTCCCTCGTGATCCTCACGAGTTCTGTTGTAGATCAAGATATCGTTGATGAACACGATGACGAATTTGTCCAAATATGGCTTCATAATCCTGTGCATCAGGTCCATGAAAATCGCTGGAGCGTTCGTCAGCCCAAACGGCATGACTGTGAACTCAAATAACCCGTATTTCGTGCTGAAAGCGGTTTTCTGGTATATCCTCTTCTCGAATCCTCAACTGGTGATAACCTGAGCGAAGGTCAATCTTCGAGAAGAATCTGCACCCGTCAGCTGATCAAATAGATCGTCAATCCTAGGAAGTGGGTAACGGTTCCTCACAGTTACCTGTTTCAGCTTCCTATAGTCGATGCACATCCTCATTGTACCATCTTTCTTCTTCACAAACAAGTAATGGAGCTCCCCAAGGTGACATACTAAGGTGAATGAAACCCTTCTCCAACAGCTCATCCAACTGTCGTCTCACCTCACTCTGCTCCGCTGGTGCCATCCGATAAGGTCGACTGGCAATCGGCTTGCGTCCCTGGTATCAACTCGATTATGAACTCAACAGCTCGTGGCGGTGGCAATCCGGGTGAATCATCTGGAAATACATCAACAAAATCCCTAACCACCGGGACGTCCTCAATCTTGTACTCCCGTCCGAACCTCGAGCTCAACTATCGCCGCAAATGCCTCCATCTCCTGCGTGTAGCTAGTCGACCTCTCGGTGATGGGTAAGTCGCTTCTGATCCAAGTAATACGAACTCTAGTATTCCAGAATACGAAACTCTATCCTCTTCTTAGTAATCTCTATCCGTGCATGATAGGATGCTAACCAATCCATCCCGAGTAGTGTGTCGAACTCTAAGTACTCCAATACTCAAAGATCACCGGTAGGCGATGTCCTTCCACCAATATCATCACGTCTCTACATATTCGGTTAGGGTATATCTTATCCCCAGAATGTCGAGGACAAGATATAGGTCTAGTGTATGTGTAACTAACCATAACAATCCAACAATACGTCCAGCAAGAAACGATAAAGTACTACCAGAATCAAACATAACATGCATATGACGACCAAATATAAGTAATGTACCTTCAATAAGCTGCCTAGTCGCCCCGCTATCTGGTTGTGCTAACGCATGCGCTCTATCTTTGCCCTGGTCTGACTCTCGCCGTGTCGATAGTGGTACCCGACGATCGGCCCTCAAGTGTCCCCTCTACCCACACCGGTGACATATACGGCTCTCTAGTCTACCCGTATGTCCATCTCCGGATCTCGGACTTTGACCCCGGTCTACCCGACCCCCGTCATGTTCCCCCGATCTCGACCCCGACCCCTCTGGGCCGTGACCTCTGCCGTTCCCACCGGTGCTTGAGAGGTGATAGAATGAACGGTCGTGGCTCCTCATATCCGAACCGATCGCCTGATAATCGTCCCGCGGCCCTCTCCCGTCTATCATCTCTCCGCCTCTATCCGGACGATCCATCGGTCTCTTCGCTCGATTCGACCTAGAACTCGCCCGATCAGTACTTCCCTACCAGTCACCCGTCTGCCACCCTCTCCAGTATGTATGTCTCATGAGCCAATGCCTTGTCAAAGATCTCCTACAGAGTCGTGGCTCCGGTCGAGACAACTGCTGACGCAATCTTGTCATCAACCCTTCTAATGAAATAATGGATCTGTAAGCGCTCTGCCGGTGACATCTAGAGAGAACTGAAGCAAATGTCAGAACCTTTCCATATACTGCGTCAAGGTCCGATTACCCTGTTTAGGGCCAGGAACTCCTCCTTGAGTCTCAACTTAACCTCCACAGGTATGTACTAATCATAGAATAGCTCCCTAAACTCAGCCCATGTCGTCGGTTCCGGATGAGTATTCGTATATGTCGTCCACCAAACTGCCGCATGCCCTCTCAAACAAGCTCCCGAAAGTCGTGCTTGTACAGACTCATCTTTCCTCATTAGCTTATGGAAACGCTGATGGGACACTACCCATCTCCCTGTAGCCTCGGGGTCACCGCCACCGTAAAAGAATCCAGTGAAACTTCAAAAACTCCTTAATAACTTTGCCTCTGGTGCCAGGACGAATGCCGATGTAGTAATCGTCTCAGCAGTGGGGGTGGCAGTAGCATGGTCCGTCGTCGTGAGTGGAGGCGTAAGAGTCGACGTCTCCAAAGGAACGACAACTGCGGTAGATGTCTATATGGGTGCCTCTGCCGCTACCCCCTGAATTGGTGTCCGGGGTACCACCTGAACAACAACTATCTCCGCCGGCATGCCACAACTATCGGCTCTCTAGGCTGAAGTGAGTGCGCCAATACGCGATCTCGCTCTCGTAATAGCCGTAACACCTCGGCCCATATGTGTCTCCTGGGCTGAGAGTCTATCCTCCACACTCGCCATAACCGGGACATCCCTAGCCGCATCGCTAGTCTCGTCTAGCCTCAAAAGGCGTACCAGACTGTCCGTCCATAATCTGCATCGAGAATGCACTCCGGATCAGTCTCGAGGTATATACGTATATCATATAATAAGATGAACATATAACACGCATATACGTTCTAACTCTACCCGCCTCACATCACTACCCAACTAAAGTTCTAAGGCAATAACTTCGGGTTTCCACATCTAAGTTCATTAATTAAGTTTTATTGTCTTAGGACTTTTTCTTTTCTCTGATACCAACTGTGGCGGCCCTCGCCGCCCCGAGGTGACGTGTCTCCGTGTACTCCTTGCCAGTTGCTGGCCCTACTACACGTGTACATCACCTGCCCGTCCTATTTCTGTCTCGAAATTCGTATTCACTTATGTGTACAACGTATAAATAACATATTCAACTGAAGTCGTACTTAAATGCAAGAAATATTAATAATCAATTTAACAAATCATATTGTGGAAAAACCCTGAAAAGTACGAGGTAGACAACTGTACCATATAAGGTATAGGCATGTACAAGGTCATAATACTCCCCAGCTCCCAAAAGAATCAAAATATCAAAATAAAACACACGTACAAGTAATCCTCAATCACGGTAGGCGGTCGAGGTAGTCGCCTAAGATCCGCTTGCCCTTACTTGTACTCGAATCTACACTCAATCATAACAAAAGAAAATGGATGACGAGTCCAAATCGTAAAATCCCAAGAAACTCCTCCAAGCATTCAAATAAACAAGTGGAAGTCAATAAATACTGTTAAATAAACATGCGGAATGTAAATAGACAACCGTAGGTAGGGCATCGCATGCATAGATAACAATAAAGTGCAAATGCATGTGCTGTTCCAATCGAGACTAAACCATACTTCGAATACCCTTCCAGGATCCCATTAGTGGGCGCACCCAACTAGCTATCACCTGATCCTCTCGGGCCGGCGGCGTCACCTACGACGCACCGACACATGTAACAGCTTCATTAGCTCGGGTTGTTATCCACCGAGAACTCCCGATACACATGCTATAATCTAGATGCAAGACACATAACGGAAAATCCGATGGGAGTAACTCTACCAACCGTCTAAACAATGACAAGATATAGATGTAATAAAGACCACACGGAATACTTGAAATGAATGGAAATACAAAGCGAAATAAATACTCGAGTTTTTCAATTGGGTTTTACAAACCTCACAACGCATTCCAATACCCCGTAATCAATCCTCGAGTCCTAGTCCACTTTGGGTCCTTGGTCGCCAATTGATCACCAGTGTCCACCTATGTCCATTTATTAATAATTCTAATTTAGTATGACAATTTACGACCAATTTCTAAAAGTTTTATGTCAACTTGCCCATTTTGCACTTTTCGAGGCAAAAACCCCGCGAAAGTCGCGTCCGGAATATCCAAATATTTTATTTTTCATAGAAATTCATAAATTTCTATTTATTTTATTGAAATATAATTTTTCGGAATCTTCCCAATTTTTTCCGAAAATTTTCCCAACTTTTCTTTCCTTTTTTTTTTAAGTTTGGTTTGGGTCGAGTCGACCCAAATGGGTCGGACCCGACCAGGCCCGACCCTGGACCAGAACAGGTCCAGGCTCGGCCCATGCGCACGTGTGCACCTTCCTCATCCGATCAAACCAGGTGGCCGGTTCGATCGGATTTTTTTTTTTTTTTTTCCTCATTGTTTTTGGTTGGGGTTGGCTTTCACCCCAACCCAGTGGAATCGATGGCGGGGAGACACCCCTGCCATCTCCACCTTGACCGGTTCGGCCTCCATGGCCGAAACCCACTCTCGGCCACCATGGCCAAACCACCGAAACGCACAACAAAACAACTAGGACTTACCTTGATCGTGACGTTTCCACCCTCTCTTCTTCCTTCCCGACTTCTTTTTCTCCTCCTCCTCTCCGTTTCTTCTTCTCTCTCTCGGCCTCCCGATCAGTTTCGGGTGTTTGTGTGTGTATGTGTGAGAGAGGTGAGAGAAAATGTGGTGGAGTGGGATAAGCTTGTTGACTTTATTGCTTGACTCCAAAGTGTGACACAGTTGGGACACTCGCCCATGTTTTTGGGGGTTTCGACGCCCGGTTTCGCGTCCGAAACGCGATATACGCGTACCGCCGCGTCAATAGCCACCTAATACCCATTCCATATTAGATATTTGGCCAATTTTTATTTAATTTTTGTGTTTTCGTTTCCCCAACCTAATATTTGGTCCCGTCAACTACCCGGTACCCGCGTCGACACGCATATAGAGGCAAATATAGTTCACACAATCTCGTTGTGTTTAGTTTCCCCGACCTAATATTCGGTCCCGTCAACTGCCGGCACCGCGTCGACACGCATATCGAGGCGAATACAAGGTTCACACAATCTTGCATGTATTGTTATGCAACATACACACATACGATTTATTTCAATAAATTGCACCGCAAATAAGCAACCAACACACCATAAACTATCATACATAAGTCCCCGTGTGTCCTAGCCTACCGCGGCGTCTACGTAAATCTGAGCTGGCGTCCACGTCTGTAAATTTATGATAATTAACGACATTAATAAAATGGGCCGTTACATTTTACAAAATGGAGGAATGACTAATGCTAAATCAATTAGTATTTTTTTCTCTGATGGGAAACAACTATATAATGATGGCAATGCTTCCTTTTTTGATAAAACTCTTTACCGAAGCTTACTTGGTGGTCTCCAATATCTTGTGAATACTCAACCAGACATTGCCTTTATCGTGAATTGACTAAGTCAATTTCAATAGTCTCATACTGCTACTCATTGGCAAGCTCTTCAACGTGCATTGTGGTACTTAAAGGGCACGGCCGAAGTGGTTTGTGGTTGAGACCTGGTTTTTTATTGTTTCTCACGAGGTATGCAAATGTTGATTTGGCAGCATCCATAGATGATCGCAAATCAGTTGCGGGCTTTGCTATTTTTTTAGGTTCTAATTTGATAGCATGACAACCTAAGAAACAACAAGTTGTGGCTAGATCCAGCACTGAATCTGAATATAGAGCCTTGGCACATGTTACAACTGAGATTAGTTGGGTTCAATCTTTTCTTTCTGAGTTGAAGATAACTCTGGTGGCTCCTCCAACATTGTTTTGTGATAATCTTAGTGCTGCAGCTTCGGCTAAAAACCTCGTTTATCATTCTCGGACTAAAAATATAGAGTTGGATATCCATTATGTTTGCGATAAGGTCTTGTCTGGTTGTTTGAATGTACATCACGTACCTTCGGTGGATCAAATTGTGGATGTCTTCACCAAACCTTTTACTGAATCACGGTTTCGTTATCTTCGGGACAAACTCAACTTTGTTGCACTCCCTCTTCATTTGAGGGGGCATGTAAGAGTCAATTTTTAATCATTGACTCATCTATTGTTGTGTGTATATTGAGGTATATCTCGTAGTGAGGATTGTGTGTACAAAGGTAAGTCACGTATCTGTGTAGAGTTACTCGGATGTAAGTGTGAGTATCTCAAATATGATCTAATGGTGTATCATGTGTAATGACTTACTATATAAATGAAAGATAAGCTATCGTTTATTCATCAAGAATAGTTAGCTCTTGTCGTCACTCTAGGGTTTCATGTTAGGGATTCATTGTTGAGCTATGATGAGCTCTTACAATGTCGCACATAGATTTTAAGTTGGATGGAAGAAATGGTAGAGTGCAACATGGGTGATTTATGATCGAAATGTTCTTACTAAGTTAAAAGGAGAATTTTATAGAATCGCAATTAGGTCACTTTGCTCTATGGAAGTGAATGTTGGGCGGTAAAGCAATAACAATTACATAAAATGAACGTAGCAAAAATAAGGATGCTTTGGTAGATGTGTGGTAAAACTCATAAAAATAGATTAATAATTTAGAAATTCAAAGATAAGTAGAAGTAGCACCAATTGACACAAAGATTAGGTAAGTAAGTGTATGTTGTGGTTTAGTCACCTGCAAAAAGACGACCTATAAATGCTCCAACTAGAAAACTTGACTTAATAGAAATTGTAGAAATTCGACGAGATAGGGGTAAACTAAAGTTAGCATGGGGCACATTAATTAGGAGGGATTTGAATGGTTTAGAAAGCTCACCATCAATTGCACTTAATCGAGCACAATGGAAGAGTTTGATATATGTAGCCGACCCAAATTAATTTGGAACTAAGACTATGTTGTTGTTGTTATTGTATGTATATATATATGTAGGGACGCGTGCCCTATGTCAGTCTTATGAACATTGTTTCTATTACTATTTTAGTTAATAAAATAGAAGATTTCATTTGTTGTTCATCATTATAATTAGTTTGCATGTTTACATTATAATAAGATCCATGGATGTTTACTTAGACATCTTAGTTGTCTATAGTCGATCAATATACTAGGAGCTATAATGAATTAAGACTAGTGTGAGCCTTGATTAATGGTCATGTGATGGTCATGTGATTATCATGCGTATTAGGGAACAACACACTGAACCGACCTGCTATGAGAAAACCACATGAATTAAGTCATAGGTGTCACTCGAGATAGATATATCATTTAGTCCCCTGACTTGAGATTATCATAGACTTCAACATTAGAATCATAGTGATTTTACATAATCAAACGTTGTCTTTAACCGGACGATTATAAAGGTTGTGATTGGTTACTATGTGAATAATGTGTGAAGGTGTGAAATCGAGATAGAATTTTTCCATCTCGTTTATATAAAGATATAATTGATCATTCGATATGTTTGACTAAAAATGGTCAAGTCCAAGTAAATTGATATGATCAATGTCACTTGGATGTTTTTAGTCTACCTAGAGATCGAGATTAGTACGATTGAACATTAAGAGTGATTTTTCTGTGCCTTATGTTTATTTAAAGGATATCGTACGACAAATGGATATAATATACACTATTGATTAGGTTGTATCGATTTTGATCTTCGTGCAACTTGGGTAGTCAAAAGGCCTCGCTGAAGACCGCTTATGACTCATGTACCAAATGATTTTGGTGCACTGCCAACGTTGCATGAACCTTTTGGGTCGCACAAAAAGAATGGGTTTGCGAGATTTTACATAACTCTAAACAATGAATTTTATATGATAAAATTCGTAACACACAAATCCCTAAGATGTGTCATTAATATCACTTTAAGTAAGGGTATAATGGTAGTTCACAAATGAGTTATTAAAAAATTTTAAGTAACTCTAAAACTCACAAATATCGAAATTTGAGTAGTACTTATCATGAACACGAATAACGAGGAGAATATGATAAAAAAATTGACTAATACGTTGTTAAGTCATACGTAACTATAATTAGGGCTTAATGATGAGATTAGGTCGGTCGGTGTGTTGATTATAGATTCAAGTCGTCACAATTTGTTTCTAAAAAAATCAAAATACTTAAAGAAAAAGGAAAATGCTAAAATGATACCCCATGTGACATCATGTGACGTGGCGTGAGGGTCGTATTCATGAGAGTCATTGTGCGCTTCGAGATACACACCACGCGTAGCGTGCGCCTGGAACTATTTTGCACACACTTATTTTTGCGTAGGGCCTGCGCGTCACATCACAAGGGTATCACTTAATGTGTCATTTGAGGTGTCATTCTAACATTTTCCTTTTAAAAAATTAAAAAAATAGTAAATATGTCATGTGTCATCACCATAAAGGTCATCAAATAAGATCTCCTTTATTTATTTATATATCTATCATATATATAAAAGCACGAATCACAAATTTTTGAGTGGTAATGAAATTTACCTATTTGCCCATACTTCTTTTTTTCATCTCCAAATCAACCTTTTCTTTTGTATCCAAATCAAACTCTAACTCCTTATCAATCCACTACACGTTTTTTTTTTCTTTATCTCCAAATCAATCATGAATTCATTCTCATCAATCCAATACACTTTTTTTTGAAGAAGTAATGTCCTAACATGACTAGCTTGTTTTTTCATTCACATCTTATCTCAATCACATTAGAGAATATTGATAAGTTAAAATGTACTTGTATTTCTAATTTTTAAATTTTAATTGCAATTTTGAATTTAAATTAATAAATTCTTAGAAATTAATTCCCGCGAGCGAAGCGAACGGGTAAATCGTGCGTAGCACGTCCTGAAACTAGTATATATATATATATATATATATAGATTGTGGTTTCTTATTGAGAAAAAGAGTTTTTTAGAAACTAAGAATATTATATTTCTACTTAATGAACACTAATGATCCAAAAAAAAAAAAAACTCTTTTTTAAATAAGAAATCACAATTATTGATTAAACTTAAAAATTATAAAGTTTTTATCTTTTATCTTCTTTTTTTTTTTTTTTTCCATGGTCAAGAAGACCAAATTGGTTTTGGTAGCATTTGATAATTAGCAGAATAATAACAAATGAAGTCATGTGGTACAACTAAAATAATGTCATGTGATGTTAATTTTGGGCCTTGGTTGACCTGATTTAGGTCAGCTCAGAAAGGCTTTGGGCTTTTCACTAGAAGCCCATCACTCAATTGTGAACTTCTACTTTGG
This sequence comes from Stephania cephalantha, assembly GCA_039657325.1. Taxonomy (NCBI): domain Eukaryota; kingdom Viridiplantae; phylum Streptophyta; class Magnoliopsida; order Ranunculales; family Menispermaceae; genus Stephania; species Stephania cephalantha. The sequence goes on along the minus strand of CM077569.1, from coordinate 47,685,282 downwards.
TCTTTGGTTATCAGAGCTTGAATGCTTGATAGGCATCCATGTGAGAGGGCTTTTCTCACCAGGATTTCCCATGCTTTGACCAAAAAAACAAAAAAAAAAAAATAAACTATTTTTCTCAAATTTTTTTTTTCAACATGCAATCAAACATAGTCTTAAAGAAAATTGAGAAATGTTAGTTTTATATTTTTTTCTTCAAGATGTTACTGTGTTTATTCATTATATTACATTCATACAATATAGAATCACTTGAACTCGTGTCTTTATATAATTTTTTTATAAAATTAGATATAACTCAAACTGCTCACCGTGCCAATGCTAATGACATTCTTCAACTTATTTGTCTTAAACATTTTGATACACTATGACAAAACTAATTAAATTAAAACCTACAAAACATGCTAATTAAAAAAAGTATGTTACCCTATCATTTTTCTTATTTCTTTATTCACTTACGCTATTGCTATGTATTAATTGTGCTAAGTTAAATAAGAGTTTGATTATAGTCGACTTCAATTAATTTAAAATTGATTCTTTGTTATTAATTATGGAAAAAATAAGGATGACATTTTTTTGGCACCCGAGATCATTCACACATCGATGTGCTCACGCGCATATCCCGATGCAAGAAAGGATGGACACCGTTACACACCTGATGAACAACTAGTAAACACAGTTACCCTAACAATTTTCCTATGGAAAATATTTTCCACCAAGCGTTTAACAGAAAATAAGAAGAGGAGATAGGGGTAGAACCCTTGAAAAACCTCTCTCCACAGAAGCAGCTCCACTCCATCATCTTCAACAACAATGGCGTCTCTAATGGCGGCTCATCGAGTAATGGGGAACTCCATGATCACTACCCTCTCCAAGGTACGATCTTCACACCCTTTTCATTTCACCTCCTCCAGACGCATCCAGACCCTCAAAATCTCACCTTTCGCTCTCCCCAATCTCCCATCCAACTCTCTCTCTACTCACGCTTCTCAAAGCGATTACTACCAGCAAAACCCTAGCGCTAACCCTAATCACTGGACGACGACTACTCAAAATCAAACCTATTCGAGCCCTAATCAGTGGAATCAGCAAAACCCTAATCATCAGAATCAGACTTATCCACCACGCGGAAACCCTAACCCTAACCCTAATCAGTGGAATTCTCAGAATCAAAGCTATCCCCAACGTGGAAATCCTAGCCCTAATCAGTGGAATTCTCAGACTCAGAGTTACCCACAGCGCGGAAACCCTAATTCCAACCAGTGGAATTCTCAAAACCAGGCTTACCCTCAAAGGTCAAACCCTAACCCTAACCCTAACCCTAATAGTCCGAACCAGTGGAATAATCAAGGGCAGGTTCAGAGGCCTGCCGTGGAAAATGCGGCAGCTCCGATGCCTAGTCCGCCGCCGAATGTTGATTTGGTTGGGTTGTGTAGAGACGGTAAGGTTAAGGAAGCTGTCCAGTATATGAGTCAGGGAGTTGTTGCTGATGCTGATGGGTTCTTTGAGCTGATGAATGCTTGTGGGAATTCGAAGTTGATTGAGGAAGGGAAGAAAGTTAATGAATTTTTGGTTCGTTCGCCTTTTAGGGGCGAGCTTCGTTTGGCTAATAAATCGATTGAGATGTTTGGGAAATGTGGAAGCATGAATGATGCCCGCAATGTGTTTAATCGAATGCCTCAGCGGGATCTTGATTCTTGGCATTTGATGATGAACGGGTATGCGGCGAATGGGCAGGGAGATGAGGGGTTGCTGGTATTTGAGCAGATGAGAAAGGTGGGGGTTCGACCGAATGCAGAAACGTTTGTTGCGGTTTTATCTGCTTGTGCTAGTGCAGAAGCTGTTGAAGAAGGTTTTATCCACTTTGATCTGATGAAGAACGAGTATGGAATTACTCCTGGGATTGAGCATTATCTGGGACTTATTGATGTTCTTGGAAGCTCTGGACATATTGTGGAGGCTGAGGAGTTCATCGAGAACCTACCGTTCGAGCCCACTGCTCAAATTTGGGAGTTACTGAGGCATTTTGCTCGAATTCATGGAGATATCGATCTTGAAGATCGGGCAGAGGAGTTGATGGTTGCCCTCGATCCTTCTAAGGCTATCAAGAACAAGATTCCAACACCACCACCAAAGAAGCGTTCAGCCATCAATATGATTGAGGGAAAGAACAGGGTCAGTGAGTTTCAAGCACAACCCCGTATAAGGGTGAGGTGAATGAAAAACTGAAGGGATTAAATGGGCAAATGAAGGAGGCGGGTTATGTGCCAGACACGAGATATGTACTTCATGACATTGATCAGGAAGCGAAGGAGCAGGCATTGCTGTACCATAGCGAACGTTTGGCAATTGCGTATGGACTGATCAGTACACCTGCGAGGACGACTCTTAGAATAATCAAGAATCTTCGAATCTGCGGTGACTGTCACAATGCAATCAAGATCATGGCAAAAATTGTTGGCAGGGAGCTTATTGTTAGAGATAATAAGCGGTTCCATCATTTCAAGGATGGAAAGTGCTCTTGCGGTGATTATTGGTGAAGATTTCATTGCTTTGACATGAACTTGTTACTGGGCTACAGAATTGATTTTATCCTGTTTGCAGCTTTAGTGTATAAAATCCGAAGAATGTGGGTTGTAGAAGAGAAAAATGAGATTAGTTTTTGGATCAGCTTCTCTGGATGGTATCATTATTTTATGCTTTCAATGAAAAAAAGATCTTGTTTTTCTTTTCAAATTAGGAAAAACTTGGAGCTTCGCCATTCCTCTTATGTCTTGCAGATGAAAGATGAAAACGTATTCACTATATTTTACAACTAGGTTTCATGTGTCACTGGAGATGATTTCAATGATAAGAAGAATAGATTCACTCCACTCTTCAGATTTATGTGGTTAATCAGTTATTGTGTTGCTCTCATGATGTTTTGTTAGTTAGATCAGTTTTCCTAAAATTTTGTTACATGCATTTACTTGTTTAAGCACTAAATCTAGTGCAATGAAAGAGTTTGATCCATGTAGTCGACCCCAACTAATTTTGGGGCCTTTGTGTTGTTGCCTTTACTTGTTTAAATTTTAAATGATGAATAAGCAACAATAGTATATGAATTTACGGCAAGAATTTATTCAAGTTCTTTCCAACGAGGAACATACCTTTTCTGGTGATATGCTGAACAATTTAGCTAAAGGCCGTCTATTCTCTGTCATTTTTGTTGATGTATTATGGTTCTGGATTTCACTTGTGCAAGGAGATGCTTGTGCGTGTGCTTTTATCACCTGCATCCTTTGTATTCTCTTATGATATGCTTACGTTGCATGATTTCGGTTCCATTAGTTCTCATTAATTTTACCTATATTTTTGCATTATATTTTGTATCATATGGGCGACATTGATCATTACAAAAGTCCACCTTCCTATACTTCCCACAATGAATCCTGATGGTTTTTCCCATAGGAAGTGTGGTAATGCGAACTATATTGACCTATATTGCGATTTTCGCAACCAAGTGAGTATGAAATGGACTTCTCCCATCTATCTTGTTAGCAGATTCATGTTTTTTGTTTCTGCATATTGATCGAGTAATTTCATTTCTATCATTGCTGGTTCCATTAGACTACTTCTCTGTTCTAAAGCAGCACAACTGACATAATTGCACGTAGTTTTATTTCCTATGAATGATGATGAAGAGTCACTCACCCTGAAACTAAGGCTATCATTCGTTGCTTGAAAGAGCATAGTTTTACGGCATCTGCAAGTCTGCATGGGGTAATACTTTGAAGTTTTAGTCACTAGTGTTAAATTTAATGTTGTTTGAAATAAATTGTGTATTTCTAACTTTGAAGTTTTTTTTTTTTTTTTTTTTTTTTTTTTTTTTTTTTTTTTTATGTAATTTGAAAGTGTTTCCTTATGTATAAATCTCGAAGCTATCTTTGTATCATTTATATTATTTTCGTGGCTCTGTACAATCTTCATTTTGTCATTATTTTTTGTGCTCGTCGTTAGTCTCATCATTTGGTGGTACATGTTGGTTTACTTAACTTAGTAGGTTATCTGAGGATGAAAAATTGAATAGAGGTGAAAAAGAAAATAGCCATTAATGATAACTTTCTTTTACAGGGGGCACTAGTCGCGAATTATCCGTGGGAGGGATCTCAAAGTAAAAGGTATTTTGTTTGGCTACATGTTGAAACTCATGCCCCAACTATTGCTTTATAACTCCTCTTTCCGTTTCTTGGTGCTACATATATTTAAATTTTTATGATGATTCTTTTCATCCTGATGGATCTACAAAGCTATTAGCATGTTAAGTTCTAGAATCTACTTTTGTCAGTTGAGTATTCGGGCCCCATATTCTTAACGATTTCACCATTTCTTTCTTATCCTAAAAAACATAAGATATTTTGAACGAACATGGAGGCTTTTATCATGCTGATTTCTGCATACTTTTGTGATCTCGTGTTTGATGGTGCTGCTGTAATTAATTGATGGCTTTAGGATAGGAATGGAGCAATTTAGAAAGCTCCAAAAGATTAGTTGAGTCCTTAACTGAGTTATTTTGTTTTCATTTAGATCTCTGAAGGGTTTTGATTTCTTGAGTCCAACTGTAGATGTAATTAGGCTTAACATGCAGACCAGTATGAAACTAATATGGTTTAATTTTGTGTCCCAGTAGTGTGGCTCGTGCCTCTGATAGTAAACCTCACTATCTCAGCAAAGAGGGGGTCGCCTCACACCTTTATTGATAACCTCAAGAAAGAATTACAACTCAGAGAGATGAAATCCTAACCCAAAGACAGAGTACTACTCTGCTCAATTTCCCCAAAAACCCTATTACAAGATAAGAGATGATGAGGCAGTGAACAGAACCGCCTTTTAAACTACCCCCTAAACTAAACACTTTCTGAGCCACACTTACACACTCACACACCGCATGCTCTCTCTTTACACTTCATGAGTGGCGTACTGTGGACCCCACGGTCCCACCCCAACCGCTTCGAACCAATTTGGGGTGGAGTTGTTTATGTGCTCCCAAGCTCCCTCGTAACGGCTTGAATTTAATTCATCGTTATTACCGATGTGTTTGCGTACGTGGTTGATACTCGGACGCTCGTGGGACCCGCAGCTAGGCCGGTGCGCGCCTTGAGCTAAGTAAATAGTTATTTTGTGTGCTGAATTGTTTAATTTGCGATGTTTATATTGAAATAGAGTAAACGACATCGCAATGTGTGTACTTATATTTCATTTGATGTGCGAGATTGTGTGTTAAATATTCGCCTCGTTATTCGCGTGGACGCGGGTACCGGGTAGTCGAAAAGACTAAATACAAGACCGGGTGACATAAAACACATCCAATTCACTAAAAATCAATTATAAATGGAAATAGGTCATTTCGGGCGGTAATTTGGACATTTGGGATTCAGTGGAGTCGGATTGGGGGTGATTTACGGGACACGAAGTGCGGTTTGAGGTGTGTAGTATCCCAACTGAAATTTCTTGAGCAATTCTTTATTTTTGCTTTTGAATTCATATTATGTCTTTCAATACTCTATTCTTGGTGTGATATAATGGACGGACGTTGAGGCTCTCCCTCCATGCAATTTCTGTGTGTATGTCCACTAGGCCATATCACGTGTGCCAAGAATCTCGGTGAATAGGTCGACCCAAGAGTTGCGTCGGGGCACGTGTGGGTGCGTCATAGGTTCCACGCCGACCACCTAGCGGATCCAGATACTGGCCTTGCTTGAGTGCTACTCGCTGGCAGTAGTCTATTAGGAGTCCGAAGTATGGCGCTAGTCTGACCCTAAGCTCTAGGAACACACTTTGAGCTTGCACTATTATCTATGCATGCGATGAGCACAATGTTACTGTATTTATTTCGCATGTTTATTTAATAGTTTTGTTTCAATTCCGATTTACTTTTCGTATTGCTCACTTAATTTCCTTGGGAATACTCACTCTGGACTCGTCATCTGTTTTTATGATGGCTTGAGTGCAGATTCTAGTACAAGTCGAGGCAAAGGCAAACTTCCAGAATACTTGTGACTCAGAGATAGTGAGTCAGTCTTGTATGTTTGTATTATATATACTTTGTTTTTATTTAGGGGATTTGGGATTGTGAGATATTTTAGGACTCTATACTTTTTGATATTTTGATACATTGAGGTGTGTTTTTTGTTATTGATGATATATGAGTTTTCCACACTAAGTATCAGAGTTAAATACATGACTATAATGTTTGCATATTTCAGATTGTCATGATGAAAGACTTCCGATGTGATTTATTTGAGATTAAAATGATCTTAGCAGATGACTAGAGTTTAGTAACAATTTAAATAGTAAATTGTTGTTTATTGTTGTTTATATGATGAAATGGTGGATGAGATGGCATGTGGGACACAAATTGGCGCCGGTTGACTAGGTTGTGGGCTCGCATTGACCCCGTGACACCATTTGGAAAATGGGTCATTACATCCCTCTTACGAACACCTTTGTGATAGGAGGACGCCCAGTGATGCTATCAATACTCCCCCGTGGACAACCACCTTGTCCTCAAGGTGGAAGACCGGAAATGATTTCCGTACACGAAGCACGAACTCCCACGAGGCCTCCAACATGGGGAGAGTTCTCCATTTGATAAGGACTTTCAGGCCTGCCTATAAGCTACGGTAGGCAATAGCGGATTACGGTTCCATGGGTAACACCATGGACTCAGCTGGAAATGGTGGCAGTGAAGGAGTGACAGGCGCTGATCCTAGTGCCTTCTTGAGCTGAGATACGTGGAAGACTGGGTGGACATTTGAGTCAGGGGGAAGAGCCAACTTGTACGCTACTTCGCCAATACGACTCACCATTTCAAAGGGGTCGAAAAATCTAGGACTGAGTTTCGTGTTGGTGCGACGAGAGATGCTTTATCGCTGCAGATGTGGCGCAGCTTGAGATAAATCCAATCATCCACTGCGAACACAACATCACGGCGACCCTTGTCAGCTTATTGCTTCATACGATTTTGGGTAAGTAACAGCTGATCTCGAAGCTCACGAAGGGCTTGATCCCGTGCCGTAAGTAAAGAGTCTAAGTTGGACTGCACGGTAACAGAGGTAATCCCGTACTTGATCAGGGGAGGAGGTTTTCGCACGTACACCACTTTGAAAGGTGAACAACGTAAAGAGGAATGGAAAGAGGTGTTGTAACTATACTCTGCCCAAGACGACCACTCCGACCACTATTTGGGCTGCTGGCCAATAAAATAGCGTAAGTATGTTTCTAGACAGCGATTCACAACCTCGATTTTCCCATTGCTCTGTGGATGATAAGCCGAACTGCGGTTCAATTGGGTATGGTGGAGACGGAAGAGCTCGTACCAAAAGTGGCTTAGGAAAATCTTGTCTCGGTCAGAGACGACTGTCCGGGGGAAACCATGTAACCGGACGATACCATGCAGGAAAATCTCAGCCACAATTTTTTAGGAATAAGGGTGATTCGAGGGAAGAAAATTAGTGTATTTACTAAAGCGGTCTACTACCACCAAGATATAGTTAAACCCATGGGAAATAGGAAGTCCTTCAACAAAATCAAGTGATATATCCTCCCAAACGGCGGTTAGGGGTTGAAGAAGGCACTGGAGCCAATGTTTTGTACTTGTTGCGTTGACATATATCGCATGAAGCCGAAATTCTTTGACGTCTTGAGCATTCCAAACCAGTGCAACTCCTCTGCGATTCGTTTGTAAGTTTTTAAGTACCCACCATGTCTGCCTACTGGACTCGCGTGGAAGGCAGTGAGGATCCGCTGCTTAAGGCTGAAGGAAGCAGGTAAAACCAACCTATTTCGAACAAGATGGCGGCCGTGAGAGAGGGACTAACCGGGTCTAGACTCAGCATCAAGAGTGAGGGCAGCCTGCACTTTTGAGAGGTATGGGTCGGCTAAGATTTCAGCAACTATGGGGGCTTCATCCGAGGGAGAGAACAATGAAAGAGACTGTAGCTCGGCCTGTATGGGGTAATGGGATAAGGCATCCACCACCACATTGGAGGACCTCGATTTGTACTGGATATCGAAGTGGAATCCTAATAATTTGATGAGTGAGCGTTGGTATTCTGGAGCGACCATCCATTGTTCTAACAAGTATTTCAAGACGTGTTGGTCCGTGCGCACTAGGAACCTTCTCCCCAAAAGGTAGTGACGTCATTTTTGAATGGCGAGGACGATGGCCATAAGTTCCCTCTCGTAAGATGATTTGGCTCGTGCTCGAGGAGATAACGCATGGCTGAAAAAGAAGCTATGGGGTGATCAAACTGAGACAAACAACTCCTACGCCATCTCCGGAGGCATTTGTCTCGTCGCCAAACAGAAAGCGGTGAAATCGGGCAAAGCGAGTATGGGAACACTCTTCATGGCAACCTTCAATTGATTAAAGGCAAAGGTGGCTTCAGGAGACCAATGGAAGGCATCCTTGCGGAGTAAAGAGGTGAGAGGGGCAGCAATCTTGCCATAGTCCCTGACAAAGTGTCGATAGTAGCCGGCGAGTCCAAGAAAGCCACGCAGGTCTTTGGGAGAGCCCGGAAGAGGCCACTAATCCATCGCCTTCACTTTCTCCGGATCAGCCAAGACACCCTAATTGGAAATTATATGGCTCAAGTAATCCAGTCGTGCCCTAGCAAAACAACACTTTTTGGGGTTAATAAAAGGGAATTGACTCAAAAGACAAAGAAGATCCGAGTGAGATGAGCACAATGGTCGGTAATCGACTTGCTGTAAATGAGAATATCGTCGAAAAATAAGAGCACACAACGACGAATTAGTCATTTGAAGATGCAATTCATCAATGACTGGAAGGTTGCTGGTGCATTAAATAAGCCAAAAGGCATTACCAAAAACTCAAAATGGCCATCGTGAGTTCGGAATGCCGTCTTGTGGACGTCCCCTGGCTTGACTCTGATTTAATGGTACTCGGAACGAAGGTCGAGCTTCGAAAACACATAAGCTCAGTTGAGTTCATCTAGTAGCTCATCGATAATTGGGATAGGGAAGCGGTCCGGGACCGTCACTTTATTCAAAGCTCTGTAATCGACACAGAAGCGTCAACTGCCATCTTTTTTCTTTACCAACAAAATCGGACTGGAGAATGGACTATTGCTTGGCTGTATGATCCCCGTCTCCAACATCTCACCCACCATTCGTTCAATTTCTGACTTCTGAATGTGGGGGTACCGATACGGGCGGACACGCACCGGCTCCGTGCCGTCCTTGAGGATAATTGCGTGATTGCAATCACGGGGATGCGGCAAGGGATGGAGGTTCAAACAAGGACTGGAAGGAAGCTAGAATGTCATAAATCTCAGGATTTGGGACATCAGTCAGCATAATCGTCTCGTAGGAGTTCTCACAACTTAAACACTCCACCAGAAAGCAACCCAAGACTGAATCAAGTGACCTCTGGATGGATCTACAAGAGACGAGAGCACGGTGGAGGGTCGGGTCGCCTTTGATAGAGATCCATTTGCCCTGGTAGAAGAAATTCATGGTTAGGTTGGGCCAATCATCCATCGTCATGCCCATCGACATCAGCCATAGCATCCCGAAGATGAGGTCAGAGCTTAACATTGGAATCAGGTAGAAATCTGCGGTGACCGTGAGTCCTTGAAACTGCAACTAGACCTCGTGGCTATGACAGCCCCTTTTCTAAACAGGGCATCGCTCGGCCTAATCCTGTAATCAAGCCTTAATCTAACCACATAAGACTTAATTACGTATTAGTCAGCCTTTCATCCCTATATTCTTAAATACATGTGTTCATCTATAATTATATTTCAGAGTTAATTAAATTTTTTTTTATCATTTTAATATTATTACATATTTTAAAGATTATGCAGAAGTTTTTACTACTCAAATTTCCTAAGTGTGGAAAACCAGGAAACACAACATCACATGCATGTATACATCATAAAAGTAAGGACGCAATATTATATATGAGTATCAAAAAATGGGAAACTATACACTCAACCCACTATACAACCCAAAACTATACAGTAAATATATAAACAGTAATAATACAGCAAAAGTCGAGTCATACAAAAATGAGATAGGAGGATCGCTGAAATGCTCAAAGAAAGTCGTTGATCTTCTCTTTCCCCGGTTTGCTGCTGCTCGACGGACCTACACCTACCGTCACAAACTAGACGGTGAGTATATTGATATTTAAGTAATAACTGGAGAATTCTATGCTACATTTCCAAAAATATAAGAAAGGTATTTAAAAGCATAAAGCAGCGAAAGAATTGCTGAATCAAATAATGCAAGAAAATGTCACAGTTAAAAATGTATAGACTGACACAGGCTAAGTTGAGATGATATATGTCCGGTTGGCGGTGAGAACTATCACCTAACCTTTCCCCGCGCTCAACAAATTCCATACAAATAGCGGAGCTGCGCTCTACGCGTATACATCATCTATCTCATTCTTCCCGACCACCCCGAGTCTCATATCTCGTGTGTCGTGCAAGTGTAGTGGTGAGTGCTCTTAACCCCGGTAGAACCATGTCCCCGTGAACCGAGCATCTCTCGTGCAATGGTCACTAGATAATCCCTACTTTATTTTTCAAATAGCAATAGTTCCAAGTCTCTAGGATTTCAAAATTAGTTAAGCTACAAAGCCCAAGGAAATAGAATACAAGTCTAATCCATTCCAACTTATCTCAATAACATGTTTTTCATCAACTATCTATCAAGAATATCATCAATAGTAGAAATTGGAAGCAATGAAACATTTTGCAGGGCATTATGTCAATAATATTCAAATATGAATAGAAATAAGAACAACATGATGTGAGATTACGAGTAACAATGTCTACAAATAGACTATAAAATTGTAAGAGTCAATGACATGAAATATAGAATTCTCACAGCTTTACTTACAATTCACAAAGCTTATCATAGCATATCCGGCCTCCCGACACTCCAAAATGCGTCCCCAAACTCTCGAGACCTCCCGTTAGTTCCCTGAAGTTGTTAGGTTTTAGAGTGAGTTTGGACCTTTACTTAGAGTTTTAAAATCATTTATAGTGTTTAAACCATTTTTGAAAATTGCTGATTTTTGTGCTATCTGGGCAATTAGCGCGCTAATTCCTAATTCTGATACTAACGTGCTAATTCTAATTTTAGCGCGCTACCTTAAATCTCAAGCGCGCTAATCAAGATTAGCGCGTGCTACCTCTAATATCTAGCGCGCTAGATTGTCCACTTAGCGCTATGTGCAGCAGAACCCAGAATTATGCATTTCGAATTCTTACACATAAGCCATGTTGACGCCTTGGAGACCCTCATACACACCACTAGAGGTCTCTAACATCATACCCAACATAAAACTACAACTAACAACCTCAAATTCATAAACTCACAAAGTTTGCTATGTTAATAGAGTGGAGAAGTAACCTAGCTTGAAGAACTTCTTCTTCTTCTCCCAACCTCACTGAATTGAAGCTCTTCTCCTCCACAAAATCACTCCAGCAAACTCTCTTTTCTCTCTTCTTCCTTGCCAAACCGATTTAATGATGATAAGAAATCAAATTGTTGACTTAAGTGGTTCATTTGACTTAATTGGATATGTTTGAACCTTAGCCCTTGATCATTTATGCACACGTATCTCGAGGCTCAACTAGTGGACCACCTTGACACACTTGTCCCTCAAGTTATGCTTAAGTGACTCCAATAGTTGACTCACTTGGCCTCTTGATTGCTCAATATGTGTCTCGATGCACATTATGTGATTATTGATTTATTTCACTAATTTATGCACTTTAATGTTACATTAAATTTGACCACATTAAAGCTACTTATAAAATCATATTTAACTCAAATTAATTAAGCTTACCCCATAAGCCGCTATATCAGTCCCACATCGACACGCAACTCGAGACCGTCTCCGCTCGTCTCGATACCTATATATCCGTATACTTTGACATAATAGTCTACACACATACAATACACTAGGCATACATCACAAGAGATATAAAATATACCTCGGCCTTTGCCTTGGTCAATGGACATATCACGGTGTGGGTCCCACAGTACGGGTCGTTGATCATGTTTAAGGAATTAAGCACAATTAGAGATTTTTGGCCATTACCGCGGCAGACCCCAGAGTCAAGTATCCGAGAAGCCCCACCTACAACGACGCCGTAGTCTGCGGTAGTGGAAACAGGGAGCTGTAATTTGCTGACTAGAGCAGGGGAGATAAAGTTGTGAATTGTTCCACTGTCAATCATGACCACAACTTCAATGCCCCCCATCACACCCTTCGCCTTGATGGTGCGAGGAGAAGGCATGCCTTCCACTGCTAGGGAAAATAGCTCCACGGTGACTCATTCCGCGGGAGATGTAGGACTTTCTCCTAACGCTGAAGACTCCTCGTCCTCGTCATTGACAAGCATAAGTTGAAGTTCTTTCCTCTGGCAATGATGACCCACAAACCACTTGGCGTCACAGCGGTAGCATAGTCCTTGCTTCCGTTGGACCTTAGCCTCGGCCTCCGTTTAGCGTTTGAGTTTGGGAGGGGATACATGTGGTGTCACGGCCTTAGACGAGGAAGGGCTCGAAGATGATGATGATGTTGGGCTTGTCTTAGTTGTTGGGCTCAGCTGTGTTGGGCTCCGTTGGAGACCTACTCCAGGGTCACGTGTTGGGCTCGTGATCGTATGAGTGATCCAGTTGGGCGATCTAGACTCGACTTTGGGTGAACCCAATTGAGGTTGGGTTTTGGGCCTTTCAACGAGCCTAAGCCCGGTGCGTCAAATGTGCGGTGCTTCCTCTCCACTTGGGTGGCTCTCTCCACGACTTCTGCCTCGTCCGCGACGGATCTACCACGACCTCCACTCGTACGCGGTCAACTAATTCATTGATGAACGGTGATGGCTTGCGTCTCTGTCGCCCATCGAGCCGGAGGAGTAAGCGCTCAAAACGCTCCTTAAACTCGGCCATAGTCGTCTCCTCGCTTTAGGAAGAAGAATTGTTGGTACGGGCTTAGAGGATCCACCTCCATGAAACGACGAATCACCGCGTTTTCAGCTATGTCCAGCTATATAAGGGCTTCGACTTCTCCTCCGTTTGCAACCAGATCTGTGTCGGTCCTATGAGACATATGCGAACGGCTATCAGCTAGGACACCTCCGGCATCTCGTGCAATGCAAAATAGTGCTCAGACTGGTTGAGCCACACAAGGAGATCTTCTCCAATGCATGTGGGCATCTTGATCTTACGAACCTCTGGACCTGATCTATATGCCGGCGGAGCTCGATCTAGTCTCCCGCCCACTCCCACATCCGCCATGCGGCCTGGATCTGGTGGATCCGCATGGATCTGATGCGTCTGACCACTAGCTTCCCCGATCTAGCTGGAACCGGATGCATGTGGACTGGACAGGAAACGCAGCGATCAGATCTCCTGGATCAGACCCTGGACTTCCAAATGTAACTCCCCAAACGAGTTTTCCAAGGCTGGAATCAGTTGAAGCTCTGCTGGGAGAAGTTTCATCTGCTCCTCCAAAGATTCAAGATGAGAATCAGTTTTTGGAGCCATGAGTGAGCTCTGATACCAATGATAACAAACCTCACTATCTCAGGAAAGAGGGGGTCGCCTCACACCTTTATTGATAACCTCAAGAAAGAATTACAACTCGAGATATGAAACCCTAACCCAGAGAAAAAGTACTACTCGCTCAATTTCCCCAAAAACCCTATTACGAGATAAGAGATGATGAGGCGGTGAACAAAACTGTCTTTTATACTACCCCCAAACTAAACACTCTCGAGCCACACTTACACACCCCGCACACTTACACACCGCATGCTCTCTCTTTACACTTCATGAGTTGGCGTACGTGGACCACCTGTCGGTCCCCACCCCAACCGCTTCGAATCAATTTGGGTTGGAGTTATTCCTGTGCTCCCAAGCTCCCTCCTACGATACACCTTTGTCATAGAAGGACGCCCAGTGATGCTATCATCCTCTTGGTCTGCGAATTTGGTCCACATTTCGAGTACATATGGTTTGTTGTATAAAGATGTGCAATTTAATGGCGTTGTTCTCTTTTTCAATGATTGTCAGTGATTTATTTGCCAATAACTCAAATGAGAAACCTGCTCCTGTGACATCCTGAGCTAGTTTCTTATAGCTTAATAATAACCATGTTAAGCCGAAAGCATCTCTATGGATTATGCATCACTTGCTAAAACGCAAGATTGGGGGAGGTCCCAAGTTCGACTCGTGTTAAGAGTCACTAATCAAAAAGAATAACCTTGTTAAATTTTCAAAAAGTTTTGTTATTGTTTTATTTTATTTATTTTATTTTTTATTTTTATGAGGAGTTAAACTCACGACCTCCCCACACACAAACAATTCAAAACAAAAAATATAATCATTTAAAAAAACATATAATTAACCAAACAAGTTAAAATTATAAATCACATTAGAGTTTGTTTATCACTAGTGTTTTGGGTGAAAACCTTGTAATATTATATAAAATTGATATATATATATACAATGTATATAGATGTATTTGATAAATACATGGATCTTCGCGGGGATCCCTATGGGTAATCCTCACTGGGATCTCCAATGGAGATACCCACGGGGATCCCCGCGGATATTACCAATGGGGATTCCTCGCGGGAATCCCCGCAAATATTTTTTTTCCATTCCCGTATTCATACCCGCGTGGGTATGAGATTTCATCCCCATCCCCACCTCCATCTCCATTTAAATTCCTCATCCTCATCCCCGTTGCGGGGAATCCCCGTCCCCCGTGGGGATTCCCCACCCCACTTGCATCCCTAGTTGTGCACATAACCTTGGATCATTTGAAATGGGAAATGCTAGGGTGCCCCAGCAACATGGTTTGAAAATTCTTTAAAGTTCTCCGAACTTCTCCGAATTAATTATATTTTTTGAAGTATCAAATTAAGAATTAGGTGTAAACGAAATTTTGCAAAACTTCCATCGAAGTTAGAAAAAAATGATAACATTTCAAATTTTAATGCTCACTTGTAAGAAAAGAGAAATGCAGTTAGGGTCAGCTTTTGTTAGAATATAATTTAAAGAATGACATGTTATGAGATAACAAAACCGCAATTTTACTTCGCTTATTAGAAATGGATTCTAATATATCGTCTAATAAAGAAAAAAAATAATCTAAAAAAATCGATCAATCCCGTCAAAATTGAAGTTTTGAAAACTTAAGATCAAGTATAGAATGAAAAAAATATATATGAAATATTATAGAAATCATATTTTTTAATATCTTTTGATGAAATTTGGATGTCTCTAGCACTTTAATGAAATTACTTAGACTTCTCTATAATATCAAAGTTTTATTATAATTCTCCACATCAAATTACACTTTCTTAAATTAATTCTAAATTTTAAGTGAGCGAAGTCATAAACGAAGTCAAAGTTTCGAACTTTGCCCCAGCAATGAATCGTCATATGATATTCAATACATCTCGAGATGCATCCACACTCGAGAATCAAAGGCGACTGGAGACTTGCGTGTTCAACTACCATGTCCATGTTGGGGAACCAAAAGTTTTCCATTTGAAAATCAGGTCGAGATTTCAGGATGAACCTCGGCTATGAAACAATCATTCGAAGAATATGTTTCTCATCGTATTTTAGGGCAGTACAAGGTAGCTTGGAGATTAACTTAACAATTTGTTGAAATACAAAGTCCCTTAATGTTGTTATTGTGTGTCACACTTTAAGTGTCACGGGCTATTGAATTATCTTATGCTACTAACAAATCAATTGAGGTGCTCCTTGTGTAGTTTTGTCATGTAAGCTGCCACATATGCAATCATCATATATGCAAGATCTTTAGATATTCTATGCATCTTTATGGAAAGACAAGAATCTACAAACAAGGATGGACAACCCGTTGCATCGCAATCAAATCTAAGAACAAGGAAACTCGAGATTTCAATCAAAGATGTCAATCAAAGAAGTTTCCTAAAACACCTTGGTGCCGATTCATTGAATGAGAAGGAATGTGAAGTCAAAGACACTACAAGTCTTCTCTATATATAGCTCAATGCTCATCGGTATTTGCATATATTAATCATTTTGATTAATTCGGTTGTTTTTTAAGAGCAAAGTGAACATAAGAGCACCATTTCACGAGTCTTATTCACACACACACTTGACTAAGGGGACTTAGCCTAAACACCGAAGGGATCTCTCGGAATCCAAAGAGATCTTGGAGATTCTTCTGTAAGAGCTAAGAGATAGGGGAGTGATTAGTACAGTAGGACTTGGTGAGGGATCACCAACTTGAGAGAAAACAAGTGCAGAGTCCTTTTGTAAAAGCTATAATCATTCTTTACCACTTAGTGGATCTTACACCTAGGTGTGGCCCCGCAGATGTAAGACTAGGTCCGAACTGCGTAAACAATTTATGCGCGTTATTTACTTCACTGCAAAACTGTTTTTACTTGCTGTTGCATTCAGTGCGCAAGAACATAAACTTATATTTGGGCCCACATCACTCATAGATACTAAGTTATTGTATGTGCCCACAGAGACATTCTGTGTGAACAGACATTACATTTTCATTCAGTAACTTATATTTGTGCTCACAGCACTCATAGATACTAAGTTACTGTTTGTGCCCACAGAGACATTCTGTGTGAACAGAGATTACATTTTCATTTGGTATCGAGACTAATGCCTATATCATTTGTTGTGTCAAAGAAGACAGGTCATAATTACAAGTAATGTCTCATCATCATCAATCTGATCAACCATAAGGTGTATCTACAACAAAGCCACCATTCCTCACTGGCACAAATTACACATACTGGAAATCTAGGATGGAATGATTCATTCTATCCATTTATGTGAAAGCATGGAAGGCCGTCGAAAAAGGTACTCCTTCCCTGAATAGGACGAAAAACCAAATAGCATGGATGATTGGACAGATGCCGAGGAAAGGTTGTTGCTTGTGAATGCCAAAGCTTTAAACGCTACATTCAATGGAGTGAATCAAGAACATATAAAGCTTATATCTTCATGCAAAGTTGCATGAGATGCTTGGAAAATCTTTCAAAATGTGTTTGAAGGAAGTGACGACGTACGTGACTCTAAGAAAGTGTTGTTGTCCTCACAGTTTGAAGCGTTGTGAATGGGCAATGATGAGACTATTGTCGAATATACAGCGAAGCTGAAAGATATCGCAAATCCGGTTGAACAACTCGAAAAAAATTACAAGAATAGAAAGATGGTTGAGAAGGCCATTCGATCTTTTCCCTCCAAGTTTGATGTAAAAGTTGCAACAATTCAAGAAACCAAGGGGCTGAAAAATATTCAATTTGATGAGTTGATGGGGTCTCTCACAACATATGAAATGCATCTAAATCAAAGCCGAAAGAAGCGAGAAATTGCACGCAGAGCTGCTTCACCACATTCCAAGGAAGATCAAGCCGAGGAAAATGACCTTGCCTTCCTCACTAAAAAATACAACAAATTGTTCAAGAAGGTATATGGCAGCAAGTTCAGTAGTGTTAAACAGAACATAGCTGGTGAAGGGAAGAACAAGACAATTTAATGCCAAGAATGTGATGGGTTTGGACATTATCAATATGAATGTCCGAACTTCATAAAGAAAAAGATGAAGTCTCTCAATACTACACTGAGTGATTCTGAATCAGATGATGAAAGCAATCATGTTGCATTCAGCTCCATATCAGATATCGACATTTTAGAAAAACAATCAACTAAATTGATTACCTATACTGCCCAGATTACCCATTCAGCAGCTGTGCCCACAGACACAGAAAACATCCAACCTGTCCTTACAGAAGAGGTAATGCTTATTGATTATGAATCTGATTTAGATTCTATTGATTCCATTAATATTACAGATATAAAGGAAGCATTTAAGGAGATGTACGAGAAGTGGTCAGAGGTAGTTAACAAAAACATCTTGTTGTCTAAATAAGTTATCAATCTTCAGCAACAACTTGATGCGGTGAAAAGGGGTCGCAAAGTGCGACGACCCCGGTTTCCCATAAAATTGGGCCTCGCCTGGCCTAAACCCACGTAGACCACCGAGGCGTTCCTTGCAAAGTCAACGCAGGCCTAGTCAGCCTCCAATAGTTACTTTCTCATTAAATCTTGTATTTTAACGTTGAGTTATTAAGTTATGTCTTTTATAGAATAGTTTGCAACGGAATTAAAGTTAAGACAAGATTAAATAACTCATATTTAAATAAAGGCTACAGTAAAATCAACGGATAAACAAGCATATCCTATATCACTCGATCCCAATATGACCCAGTGTAATAAAAAACGGTGATATACAATAATTACAACAAAAACAACAAAACATACTATCGTGCAAAGGAAGGAACCGCTCCAAAAGTCCTCAAAGGAAATCACCAATCACCGGTCCTTTCCCTTTGCTCGTATTAAAAGATACATAAAAGATAATAACCAGAAGGATATAAACAATAATAACCAGAAGGATATAAATAGTAAAGTAGAAAGTAATAAACATACTAGACGGTGAGTACAGTAAAGTAGAAAGTAATAACCAGAAGGATATAAACAGTAATTCATGAATCATTTAAAAACAGTCCATATATCATGCAGGTATTAAAAGATAGATAAAAGATAAAAAGTGCATGATAAACAGACTGACAGATATGCACGACGAATAATGAGTGCCTACGAATCAAAAGTGGCATACTAAGTGGTCATAAATCCATAACAATCCACAACAATCCAGTACTCGGGGAAAACTCACGTTTGGTTGGGTAGCTGCACCCCCGCAGGTAGTGTTCACGCTAGCCCAACTAGTTATAATCCCAGGAGTACCTTCTCGACCCACTTAGGCCATAGACACTCAACCAAGGAAATAAAGAATAGAATTCCAAGAAAAGGCACCTATCAATAAAGAGAATAAATACAAAATATGAATTACTATGCATTTCCTTAACTGGTTTACTCACTTACCTCAGACCCGCATTATGCCGCCCTCGTGGCTTGAAAACGCTTTCCAAAACGATCACCCGAACTCCCGAGACCTCCCCTTAGGTTCGTGAGGTCCTAAAACATGTTTTAGATCAAATTATAGTGTTTTGGAGATTTCAAAAAATTTCAACTTTATGTGCTGCCAGGGGAATTAGTGCGCTAATTCTGATATTAGCATGCTAATTTTTGACATTAGCGCGCTAGATTTCCCACCTAGCGCGCTATGTGCAGCAGAACCCACAATTCTGCATTTTGAATTCTGGGTTTCTTCCACACATAGGCCATGGTGATGCCTTGGGGACCCTCATACACATTACTAGAGGTCCCTAACATCAACCACAACACAACACAAAACAACACCCCACAACCTCAAATGCATGAATTTATTGAATTGACCAAGCTATGTTAATGGAGTTACCTAGCTTGGTAACTTGATCCTCTTCACCAACTTCACTGAATTTTTGAGTCTCCCCTCCTCTTGATCACTCTAGCAGCTCTCTTCTTGCTCTTCTTCCTTGCTAAATTGATGAGGATGAAAGCTTAAGTGATAAGTTTGTTTGACTTATTGGATATATATATGATTAGAGATGGTTACACAATAGCCACACATCTATTTGCACTTACGTATCCCGAGGCTTAACTTGTGGTCCACCTTCACACACTTGTCCCACAATTCATGCATAAATGACTCCAAATCTATACTCATTTGGTCTCTAGATAGGTCATTACATGTCTCGATGCACATCATGTGGTCATTGGTTTAAATTCACTTACTTAGGCTTACTATTTGAATATTCAATGACCACATTAAAGCTATATACACCACTATAAGTAATTCAAATTACACTTACCCCACAAACCACTATGTAACGGCCCATTTTATTAATGTCGTTAATTATCTCGAATTTACAGACGTGAACGCCAGCTCAGATCTACGTGGACGCCGCGGTAGGCTAGGACACACGGGGACCTAGGTACGATAGTTTATTGTATGTTGGATGCTTATTTGCAGTGCAATTTATTGAAATACATCGCATGTGTGTATGTTGCATAACAATACGTGCGAGATTGTGTGAACTATATTTGCCTCGATATGCGTGTCGACGCGGCTACCGAGTAGTTGACGATACCAAATATTAGGTCGGGGAAACTAAAACACACAAATTAAATAAAAAAAATTGGTCAAGTAACTAATATGGAATGGGTATTAGGTGGCTAGTGACGCGGCGGTACACGTATGTCGGGTTCGGACCCGAAATCGGGCGTCGAAACGCCCGAAAATGGCATTTTTGTGCTTAAAACACAGGCGAGTGTCCCAAAGGTGTCACAATTTGGAGTCAAGGAAGTGTTAGGTTGGAGTAGATGGAGGGTTAAGGATGCATAGAGATGCACATGTAAGTGGAGATGTGCCTATAAGTCAACAAGCCTTATCTCACCACTCTCACTCACACACCCCCCGAACCGGGTGAGGCCGAGAAGAAGAAGAAGAAACGGAGAGAAGGAGGAGAAGAAGCCGGGAATGAGAGAAGAGAGGGTGGAAGCATCAGGACCAAGGTGAGTCCTAGTTAATTTTGTAGTGGGTTTGGTGCGTCGGCCATGGTGGCCGAGAGGGGGGTTCGGCTATGGAGGCCGAACCGGGTCGAGGGAGGAGATGGCAGGGGCGTCTCCCCTGCCATCGATCCCACTTGGGTTGGGGTGAGAGCCAACCCAACAGCAAGAAAAAAAATAGCGATCGAACCAGGGGTCCCTGGTTCGATCGGATGGAGAAGGTACCCACATGGGCCGAGCCTGGACCAAATCTGGTCTAGGGTCTTGGTCCAGGCTCGGGTCCGACCCATTTGGGTCGACCCGACCCAAACCAATAAGTAAATAAAAAAGAAAAGAAGAAAAGAAAGGAAAAAAATGGGAAAATATTCCGGAAGATTTGGGAAAATTTCGAAAAAAATATATATTTCAATCAAATAAATAGAAATTGATGAATTTCTATGAAAAATAAAATATTTGGGAATTTCATACGCGACTTTTGCGGGGTTTTTGCCTCGAAAAGCGCGAAATGAGCAATTTGGCCTAAAATTTTAGAAATTGGTCGTACATTGTCATGCTAAATCGGAATTATTGATAAATGGACATAGGTGGACACGGGTGATCAATTGGCGACCAAGGACTCAGTGGACTTGGACTCGGGAATTGATTACGGGGTATTGGAGTGCGTTGTGAGGTTTGTAAAACCCAATTGAAAAACCCGAGTATTTATTTCGCTTTGTATTTCCATTCAGTTCCAGTATTCCTTGTGGTCTTTATTACATCTATATCTTGTCGTTGTTTGGACGGTTGGTTGAGTTACTCCCACCGGATTTTTCTATTGTGTGCCTATGCATTCTAGACCATAGCATGTGTATCAGGAGTTCTCGGTGGATAACGACCCGAGCTAATGAGCTGCTACATGTGTCGGTGCGTCGTAGGTCTACGCCGGCCACCGAGAGGGACCAGGTGATAGCTAGTTGGGTGCGCCCACTAGTGGGATCCTGGAAGGGAATCCCGAAGTATGGTTTAGTCTATTGGAACAGGCACATACATTTGCACTATATTGTTATCTACGCATGCGATGCTCTAATTACAGTTGTCTATTTACATTCCGCATGTTTATTTAACAATATTTATTGAATTCCACTTGTTTATTTGAATGCTCAGAGGAGTTCCTTGGAATTTTACTTACTTGACTCGTCGTCCATTTTCTTCTGTGATGATTGAGTGCAGATCCGAGTACAAGTAAGGGTAAGGGGATCTTAGGCGACTACCTCTGATTGCCTATTGTCGAAGACTACTTGTACGTGTGTTTGTTTTTGATATTTTGATTTCTTTTGGGAACTGGGGAGTATCATGACATTGTACATGTAGATACCTTATATGGTATCGTCGTCTATCTCTATACCGAGTATTTTTCAGGGTTTTTCGACAATAGGATTTGTTTATTTAATTATTACTATTTCTTGAATTAATGGTATAAAGTACGACTTCCGCTGAAAATGTCACTTATACGCTGTACACACAAGTGGATACGAATTTCGAGACAATAAAAGGACGGGTAGGTGTCGTACACGTGTAGTAGGGCCAGCTGGTCAAGGAGTACACGGAGACACGTCACCCCGGGCGGCGAGGGCCGCCACACGCTACCTCGGTCTCACGTCGACACGCAACTCGAGGTACGTCCACGCTCATGTCTCGACTCACTGAATATCCCGCGTATACCTTACTCGCAAATTCGACACAACAAAATAAACATACACTTGGACATTAAAAATTCCCATTTGGGTATAAATAAATAATACATACACCATAGAAAAATAAAATATACCTCGGTGTCAACTCCAGAGGCTTCGACAAGTACGTCAAGTCACGACAGTCCAGTCAACGGTCCTGAAACGTGACACGTGGCACGTGTAAATTTGAGGGTCGTTACACAGAGTGTACAAAAGACACTCAAAAATTCAGAAGATACACTAAAACAACTTAATAGAGGAAAAGCCAAATTAGATGACATACTCAATATGGGGAAAGGCTCATGTGACCACAGAGGACTCGAATTCAAAAATGAAGCATCTACATCTACACAATAAAGGAAACAGTTCCTTTAATTTTACCAAAGGAAACGATATCAGAGAAAGGGATGAAAACCCTCCACGTCGATTCAGGCCAATATGCTATTACTGCGGAGTAATAGGGCATATACGACCACAGTGCTGCAAAATGCACCGAGATCTAGAGAGACGACAAAGGTCAATCACTAAGAGGAGTGATGTTCCAAGGAAAGGTGATACAAGATCATACCATCAGCAAAAGTGGGTTCCAAGGCACAACATCAATGCAATGGCACAAATCCTTCATTGAATTCGTGTTTCACATCTTAAGACGACACCATATGCACTATGGAAAGGTATAATGGTAAACCTCAGTTATGTTCTTTATTTTTGTAATTTGTTACGTTTTGTTTTGTGTTAAGGAACATGTTGAAAAGGTTGGATAAAAATAAACCTCCTTAGAATGCCACAAATTTTCTCTCGTGTCCACAAACAATCATTCGCATATGCACAAATTTCTCATCGCATCATGTGCTCACAGACTGTTGTCTACATCTGTCTATTCCAGAGCCACTGTTTGTCCCCACAATTGATTTCCTTGAAGGTAATAATGAACTTATGGGAGTTAATGTAAGTATAAGGCTCTATATGCATCCCTTACTGCTTAAAAACTATATCATGCTACAACTACTATATAGCATTTGTTTTTCCGCTGCTCTTCCTACTGATGTGAAGTTTGTAGCTTTTAATATGATAGTTGTCCAACATATAGGGTGTTTTTTTTCTTGTTAGGTTATACCGATTGATTAATTGTTTTCCTCGTGTCGAGTCTTTGGTTGGTTATTGTTTCCTCATTTGTAAAGTCAATTTTTACCACATGGAGGAGATAATGCAAGAATGAAGGGGGAGTCTATTTCTTTTTTTTTTGCTCAGTTGATAGATGGTACCTCTCCAGAGCTTGTTTGTCAATTTTTTTGTCATAAAGGGGGAGATTATCTTAGAGTATCTTAGTCCTAATTTTAGGGGGAGCATACACTTAACATTATGCCACTTTTGACACATTTTTTTGTATTATTTTATTTCCTCCTCATGTTGATTACCCTCGCAAATGTTTTACTGCAGGATTTCTATTATGTTTAAATGCATGCTTATTTTTACTTGTCATTGCATGCCTTTTAAATTTATCTTGCAATATATATTGTTTGTTTGTTTTATATACACTAGTTGTGACAAATAAATGACAAAGGGGGAGAATGTTAAGGAAAAAATATTTGATTGTCAATATTTGTTACAACTCGGATATGGTAAGCAAAGGAAATAAATTAAAATGTGTACACCTATATGTTTCCTAAGCTCTTTCAAAGGCTGTGCCCACAGGACAATCAGTTTGTGGTCACAGACAACTATCCTTGACAGAACGGCAGAAGTTCTCGCGAGATTGAAAGAATGCTAGCTGGACCTATTCCATATCTAGCATACGTTTATCATGCATTCATTATTCCAACAAGGAGAGCGAGAATGGAAAGCGTGGGATGTCAAAGGATATATGATTGGAAGATCTTTCCATATATATATGAAAATCTTGATTGAAGAAAAGATGGAAAGAAAGATAAATCATAGCTACAAATTAAAGAAAGAAAGAAATATCACAAATATACTTGAAAACTAATTAGAGAACTTCCATGTTTTTATAATCTTTGGTTTTCTATATAAATGGGTAATCACTAATATGAAAAACACATCTTGGAGATTGATTTTCATATTCATAGCAAGGTAAAGGAAGCACTAGCCAACTCTCTTTGTAGTTAGTTGTTTTTCTCCTTTTGATGGCGCCCATAGCACCCTTTATTTTTCTGTGTCCACAAAGGGGGAGAACTAAGATTAGATATAGAGTAAGGGGAAGTAACAAAACTAGTTTAAAGTTTTCGTTTGGTTATTTACTTAATCTTTTCTGGTTGAACTTCACGATATTTTAATTTTGAAATTCAGAATTTATGTTTGATCTTTACACTAATGCTTGGCATGACTGTGTTTACAATAACATTATTTTTGCACACGTTTTGCATATCTTATCTATACACTAAGTTGTGACACACAGATAATAAAGGGGGAGATTGTTGAAATACAAAGTCCCTTAATGTTGTTATTGTGTGTCACACTTTAAGTGTCACGGGCTATTGAATTATCTTGTGCGACTAACAAATCGATTTAGGTGTTCCTTGTGTAGTTTTGTCATGTAAGCTGCCACATATGCAATCATCATATATGCAAGATCTTTAGATATTCTATGTATCTTTATGGAAAGGCAAGAATCTGCAAACAAGGAAGGACAGCCCGTTGCATCGCAATCAAGTCTAAGAACAAGAAAACTCGAGATTTCAATCAAAGATGTCAATCAAAGAAGTTTCCTAAAACACCTTGGTGTCGATTCATTGAATGAGAAGGAACGTGAAGTCAAAGATACTACAAGCCTTCTCTATATATAGTTCAATGCTCATCAGTCTTTGCATTTATTAATCATTCTGATTAATTCAGTTGTTTTGTAGGAGCAAAGTGAGCATAAGAGCATCATTTCACGAGTCTTATTCACACACACACTTGGCTAAGGGGACTTAGCCTAAATACCGAGGGGATCTCGGACTCCAAGGGGATCTTGAAGATTCTTGTGTAAGAGCTAAGAGATAGGGGGAGTGATTAGTACAGTAAGACTTGGTGAGGGATCACCAACTTGAGAGAAAACAAGTGCGGAGTCCTTTTGTAAAAGTTGTAATCATTCTTTACTACTTAGTGGATCTTACACTTGGGCATGGCCCCGCAAACGTAGGACTAGGTTCGAACTGCGTAAACAATTTATGCACGTTATTTACTTCACTGCAAAACTGTTTTTACTTGTTGCATTCAGCGTGCAAGAACAGAAACTTAAATTTGTGCCCACAACACTCATAGATACTAAGTTACTGTCTATGCCCATAGACACATTCTGTGTGAACAAAGACTACATTTTCATTCAAAACTTATATCTGTGCTCACAGCACTCATAGATACTAAGTTACTGTGGCACAGACAGAGACATTCTGATTACATTTTCACAATTGTTAAGTATTAATTTGAGTCATGACTTAACTGAGATAGGTCTTTAGAACTAGTCAAGGTCCTCACTCCTTAGGGACTCGATGTTGTTAAGGTTTCACAATTGTTAAGTATTAATTTGAGCCATGACTTAACAGAGACGTTACATTTTCACAATTGTTGTAAACCTCCATAAGCGAGTTATGGAATCTCTATACTTAGTATCAAGTGCATTATCATACAAATAAACTCAGAACTCATCGTCAATGTGCTAAACATGCAGTCAACTTGAAAATTTCCAAAACCTCCCTATTTGGCATCTTGTATCATGCCATGCTATATACACTTCAATTTCCAATCTGGTAAAAGTTTTTCAGTTCATGATACAAGCAAAGCAATGTATCACATGCATCCTCATCAAAGCTTCTTCCACTGTCCCGCGCAACACACAGTAGACTCTTCACCCATTCTTCATGGAGAGTGGAAAATTCTGATCTTTGTTCGCTAGACCGAAAGTTCTTCCCTATCGAACCCTTCAACCACTGACTAGCTTTCGCTGCTACTTCCACCACATTCTTGGAGATACCAGCCATGAGTGCCACTTGCAGACCATAGCTCTCTGGGCATGCTCCAGGACTAAGCCGATAAAGAAAAATGAGCTCCTTATCATCTATGGAGGAGCTCCCATCATTTGGTCTTAAAGCACAGGCCATGTGTTGTGAAATCACATTTGGATGGGAAGCAAATTCCTTGGTCAAGGAGTGATAGTGGGTTGCGAAAAGTAGTCGACATTTCACGTTTTCAACGAGATGGCGGAATACCTGTGCAATTGTTCAAGAATAGGTATACATATGTCAATCTAATAGTAATTTGTTCTCATGAAACCTAAACATAACCAACATGCAATTATTCAAGATCAGTGTACAAGAGTCTATGTAACAGTAAACAGACAACCAATTGCACATGAAATGATACAAACTATCAGTGATCTTCCTATTTTCGAGTTTGGGTGGTGAAGTAGGTTTCATATGAAAAAAAAAAAAAACTACCAGCGATCTTAATGCCATATTAGGTTAGCTTTGGATAGCTTCTTTCACTTTCTTTTCCTTTTTGAATAGTAAGAACCAATACTATATCTCAATGAAGATTTTGGAGATAAGCATCACAGTAACTACAACACTACACAGAGATATAATCACAAACATAAAATGATACTGAAAACCAAATTTTGAATCCAATCATTAATTGAAAGACAATGACATTTGGTTAAACCTAAAAGGACTTCTAAAATTTCGAACCAAGGCAGTAGAATTATCCCTTCCTAGTCCTTTCCGAAGTTCTAATATAACATGAGAGCAAGTCGCAATTAATTTTGATCAGCTGTTCTTAAGTTCGTACATCTTTTAAATAGCACAGAATGAATGTAGGCTTTCCTAACTTTCAAATTCATTTTCCCTAATTTACAAGATTTACTAGACAGTTCTGAAGTCCAAGAGCTGATTCTGCCATGGTTGGATAACTTTATGCAAATAACTAGAACTCCAGCCAACTTATCCGGGCAGGTTTCGTTACTCCCCTCTATCCACTACTTATCTGAACTTTTTCAACACTCCATACTAAGTCTCGACTAATCCCACAAGAGTCCATCAAGCACCCCCAACCCCATGACCCGGAAAACCGACAAGTGCATTGCAACAGCTTTACCACTGCACCAATTACATTGAGGGCATCTACCCATTATTTTCTTGTGGACCTCTCACAGCCATTGAGATCTAAGCTCAACAATAATACACCAAGATTTTTTACGTATTTTTGGGTAGGGAATTCATTTTCACGCCAAACTAAAGACAAGTCAATGTTAAATAGTGCTCCATATGCTACAAAAGAAGGCACTTCTAGAGCCAAATCCATGAAGAAACTTGATTTAGAAAAAGAAAGCAGAACCAAGACAGACACAAGGAATGAAAACCATAAACAATGTTCCAAATTTTTTCCTCGAAAAAAAAAAAAAAAAAAAACAACTAATGTTCCAACTTTCAGCCAAGAGTGAATTAATGGATTTAATGTCAATCATATAATGCTCAACTATAACCCAGCATATTATGAGATGTCAACAAGACATAAATAAGAGTGAATAAATTAGAAGTCTGAATCCGACAGCCAACAGATCCTAATCTATAGGTATGTTTCCTAATAAATTTACCACTCTAGAAAATGCCTCAGTTCAAATTATTGCTCATACGATACTAGGAGCACAAAATATTTAATAATTAAGGTATAGAAGCTATTTTATACATAAAAAAAGATATAGAAGCAATTAATGCATCATCCACGAAGAGAAGCTCAAGTTCTATACATCAAGGTGATATTCAATACTCACAGCGTATGCAATGGCATATCCATCAAATGTGCTTGTACCTCGACCAAGTTCATCAAGAATAACCAGTGAATCACAAGTAGCATTTTGCAGAACTGATGCAGTTTCTGTGCATTCAATAAAAAAGGTGCCTATGAAAAACAAAAAAAATGTAAATTTTTAGCAACCACTTAAGGAGTAAGATTAAAATAAGTTGAGAATCAGAAATTTTAACCGAAAGGTAATGGACACCGGGCTATTCACACTCACACTCCATATATAAACTAAACAAAAATTTCAAGAAACAGAATCTTATTGATGGCCAAAGCCATGAGTGGTAGAAGGGTAGGTCAGGTCTTTGGATAAACCAGCTTGGTGACACAAACTTTTGGACTAAGACAACATGAATCAGTCCAATTGCATGCATTATATTCACTGACGATGAGTTCACTCATTGAGCATAGTTGAGAGAACATGTATGAGACAATGAGTCACCAAACACTGTATCACCAGCCTTAATAATGTCAACTTTTTTTAACATTTTACTTGAGAAAGAGTAACCTAAATTGCTTATGGGCTTACTAAATTTTGCAAGAATTTATTTTTAAACAGAAGTAAGAAAAGGATGGAGCTGCGAATATGAAAAGGGTTGATTTGGTGTAGGATTCAGATTCAAAAGAATAAAAATAGTTTTGGTTTTGTAAATAAATAATAATAATAATAACAATAACAAGAACAATAAGAAGAAGATAACAATAACAATAATAACAACAATAACAATAATAATAACAATAACAATAACAATAACAATAACAATAACAATAACAATAACAATAACAATAATAATAATAATAATAATAATAATAATAATAATAATAATAATAATAATAATAATACTAATAATAATAATAATAATACAGTTTTGGTTGTCAAATCTTAAAAATATGAAAATACTTACTTTAACCAGTAAAATTAAAGCATCTGTATTTGGTATAGCGAGATGTGGAAACTATTTGTAGGATTGAAAAGGAAAAGAACCGAAAAGAAATACGAATAACTTCTCTTTCCCAAGTTCCCCAACTCGTGGACTGACTTCAGGAAAACGATTGGAACTGTTTTTAGATTTGCACCACAGTGCAGAAATCAAATTCCATATAATACTAAAAAATGAAAATACTTACTTTCACCAGTCATAATTCGGTCAGTGGCACCAAGTCTTGTGAAGATAATGTCCACGGGTGTCAGCATACACATCTCACAAGGCGCGTAGCATCCCAACTGTGACGAATGAAAACAATTGAAAAAGAATACAAAAGGGACTCAATGCCACAACATTTGGGCGTTACCAAGTGACATGACGCATTAAGATACTTTCAGCTCTAAGCAGAGGTAAACCTGAGCTAGAATCACAGCTAGACAAGTGGCCCGTAGCAGAGTTGATTTTCCACCCATGTTTGGTCCAGTCAATAGCAAAGTACGTGGAGAACATTCTTTAGAGTCCCCCCCAAGATGTATGTCATTGGGAACAATTGTACCCACATTTGCTCCAAGTGATGCATATGGATGCCACAGACCTTTAATCTTAAGGAAAGGTCCTCCAGTTCCGGAGCTGGCATGCAAGAAAACAGGTCTGCACATGGAACCACATGAAGAATTCACAGCTACTGCAAAGGATCGTAGCACATCGATACAGCTAAGTGCATGGATGACCTGATACCACTTAGTAGAATTTTCAATAAATAACTCAGTTAGAGCAGATAGTGTTTCAGCATCTGAGCCTGAGATTGCCTGCCCCTGGCAACAGCAAGAAAAGACAGCATTGAATTTTCATAGTTAAACACTACACAAGTTGTGAACAGCATAGCACAAACAATAAATTTTGATTTTGCAAAAAGACCTTCAATCATAATTTTCAGGAGGAAAAAAAAACTTATGCTTATATAAACAACTAGAAATTAGCATTCCATCAAAACCTTAGCTCTTCAGAGACAAGTCGCCAGCAGTACAACTTAAAAGGTCAAGATTTAAGCTGATCAATCATAGTGTTCCATAATCGCCACATTCAGCTTTGCTCCACTCAGGCAGGAACAGCGACAACAAAAAGCAAATAGGTGATATAAGCCAATCACATCTTATGATATCTCAATTAGATAGAGCCCAGCAGTATAATTTTATTTTATTTTTTTAAAGATACTACGAAATTGCTTATAACCGTGCAGAGTAATCAAAGGATGCCACTAGACAGTAACTATTTAAGAAATGCCAACAGAAAAAGTTGTATCATCTTTTGTCACTGAAAGCAAACTAAATCACATAAGCAAATCCCCAGAACATTATCCACAGCTGAAAAATTGATTATGATATGAAGATAACAATATAAATGACAACAACAATAGGACTGAATGCATGAAAGCGTTGTGATTGGTTAAAGGCATAGCATACTTGTACATTGGAGAATTCGCTGTCCGCTGCTGCTTCGCATTGCAAAAGCAGTCCATCAAGCCCATCACTTCCATTTAGTGTTGGCACATCCAGCACTTTTGACAATGATGACAACTCATGTTCTTTTTCATGTAGTATAGATAACAAATCCACTCCAACTCGAAGCCCTTTAACAAGAGAACAGAAGCATTTGATCTACAAAATACAATCCATACATAACTATCACAAAGAAATAGTGAAATAAATATTTTACATATACAAGACCTGAGAAAATTTTTACAAGACTGCAATTAGGTCAACTCTGCTTCACAAGAGTGAATGTTGGGCAAGAAACTACACACACACACACATAAAATGAGTGTGGTGTAGATGTCGAATCGTATGTGGATGAGTGGTAAAACTTGAAAAGATAAAATAAGAAATCGGAGATTCGAAGAAAATCAAGAGTAGCACCAATAGATGCAAAAATTAAGGGGCGATTGCAGTGGTTTAGACACATCCAAAGACGTCCTGCAAATACCACATTTAGAATACTCAACACGGTAGAAATTAAAGAAATCGATAGTATAAGGGTAGACCTAACAAGATAACTTGGGATACATTAAATATGATGGATTTAAGGGATTATGAAAGCACATCATTGACTGCATTAAAATCAAGCTAGGGGAAAGAGTGTGATCCATGTAGCCGACCCCAACTAATTTGGGATGGAGGCTTCATTGTGGTTATATTTATGAGACCTGGACAAAAGAACATATGGCATACATGATAGGCAAATAAAGTAAGCTTTCAAACTCACTGAAAAAAAAAAAAAAAAAAAAAGTAAGCTTTCAAACTGTTTCCCAACAAGCAACAAGCAACTAGTAATTAGCAGGAAAATGCAAGAATTTCCAAACAATAGAAATCCAACATACACGCTGTTTCAGCATTTTTTCTCCAATTAAGGGCACCAAAAGAGACGTTGATGACCCAACAGCTGCTCGAACCCTTCCAAGCAGCCTCTCCATGTCGGGGAGCTTGCGAAGATATTCAGCCACAAGTAATATTACCTCAGGATGTGATATAAATTCTTCGACTGCATTGAGTCTACGATTTATTTCCCCAACATCCTTCAGCGGATGACAAATCCAACTCCTTAGAAGTCTTTTTCCTGATGATGTTATACAACTATCGAGATATTTGTACATAGTACCTGCAATTAAACAATAAGTGTGAATTCCGATGAAAAAAATAACAAGTGTGAAAATCAGGTCCCGACTTCTCTTCATGGATCAAGAAGCTTTACCATAACAAAAGTATAGCTCCTACTGCTCACCTTTTCTACCACCATCGGCATTATTACAAAATATCTCCAGATTTGCAAGTGATTGTCCATCTATTCTCAGAGAACCACTGTAGATATGGTAAGATGAGATGTCTCCATTGCGTAAAACATCATCTAGCTGTTGAATCACTAAAAATGTGTTAAGTTGATGTCAATGCGAAGGTAACAGCTTTTGAATGTTACACTAAAGAGCACTCTTTTTCGGCCAACCAGAAACTGCTTTCACCAGATAAGAAAGAAATAGTTTCAAATATTAGAGAAATGAATTCTTTAATTTCCCTTGCTGTGTCAACATCAATCCCTCATTGTCTGGGGCTCTAAAAAACTGATACGAATAATCTTAAAACAAGTTTTAATGATGTTGGTTGCGTAACGTGTAAATGGTTCGAAGGTTTAAAGTACATCTCTTAAAAATTTGCTTTTGGAAAACAATGAAAACCAAAAAGGGACTCTAGGATGAATGAAAATTTTAAGTTGCTCGTGATGAAATGGATAAATTAGTGTTTTGGTTCATTGAGTGATCAACAGAATTTTATGAGTCAGATCGAAGGCTGTTGAAACAAAGAGGGTTGTCAATTTGGCAGATTTTAGAGCTACAATGAGCCATAGGATTTAAAAGTAGTGAAAAGATACCTTAAGTCAGTGAAAAGCTCCAGACGTTTCAAGCATTTTAGGTTATTTTGGGTAAAGAAACCCTTGTTGATAATTTTTTATGCATATTGATTTGTGTGAATCTTGTCTCCACTACAACAATTAGGAAAATCTTTCGAAAAATTCATTGTTTGTGTAACAGTATATACAAGTATCAATCTTCAAAACGATCAAGTCCATAAGTGGAGAAAAAAAACTTACCATTAGCCTTGATAAGTGACTAACAAGCCCCCCAAGGGCGCAAACTGCGAGATCCTGGTGAATGTCACCGTCAAGTGCAGAATCCCAGCCCAAGGAACCAAATGACCCAGTAAAGTAACCTTTGGCTTGGATAAGATTTCTAACTTCAGAAGCATCCATAAAATCTGTAATGGCGGGCGTCAATTGCAATGAGTTTGTCCCTGCATAACAAATGAAACTATTTATCTAGCGCACAGTTGTCATCATCTTAAACTTCAATAAATGCCAAAAAAAAAAAAAAACTTTCTGACAAACTCATTGCACCAAAGATGAAAGTACAAAAAGTAAGAACATAAAATTTAACAATAAGCTCACTTAGAAAAGCAGCCTTTGAATATATCATAACCTTTAAACTGTCAGCAAATGCCCCACTACGCTATTAAATGAATAGCCAGGAGCGTCACAACCAAAAGAACCAATAAGAGCAACGTAACAAAAAGGCAAGTCAAGCCATTACATAAGAGAAACCTTTTAAGCACTAGAAATACACATGACTTCTGTAGATAGAACAGTGAATGAAACAATCACTCAAACAACAATTGACTGTTTATAACGCTTAATATTCAGTTTCCAAAACCAACATTTATTCAAATTTACATTAGTTTGATCATATCAGACAAACTTTCATAGATCTTCAAGGAAGTCAGAGAAATATTTGGGTAAATGTTTTTTTTTTTTTTTTTTTTTTTTTTTTTTTTGTGATAGGAAAGAAACAACTTTTGCACCCACCAAGGTTTGAACCCAAGACCTCTTACTTCCAAATCCCATACCAAACCATTGGGCCACCCAATTGGTTGGTCATATTTGGGTAAATGTAAGGTTCTTTCAAGCAAGCAAGGCAACTTAGATGGATAGCAAACTACAGTCTGGCAGCAAGCGTGTTTGCCAAAATATAACTACAGGGAAATTCTCATCAAACCTAATTAACTTCCTTGCAATAATTAACCCCTCCAAAATAGCAGCTTCTGCTGCTAGTGATGGCTATATGTAATCTTGGCAGGATTTTCACTTCGAGACTGGTTTGGTAGCTGGAGATATGTGTTAGATGCCTTCTACCACAGTTTTTTTTTTTCCTTTTGCACCATATAGTACTGCTTTGATTGCTTGTTTTGCTCATCTCGTTCTTAGAGTTTGGTAGGCTTCTCCTCCTCCTTTGCATTGTTGATAAAGCATTAATTTAATGATTTGTTCCTTCTTTCCTCTCGAAAGTCAAAAATGAATAATTGGAATTGAGATTTTACTCATTCAGATTGATTAACATAAGAACTTCATACCTTACTTCAAAAAAAAGAACATCATACCCACATTAAACAACATCCAAATCTTCCTTTCTTTGAGTTTGATTCATATTTGAGTAGGGTACATCACGAAGTTACCAATTGCACTAAATCGAGCGCAATGGAAGAGTTTGATCCATGTAGCCGACCCCAACTAATTTGGGATTGAAACTTTGTAAATCACAAAGTTCCCCCTGAGGTTTTCCCTAATAGGCATTTCACTCTCTCACTTACAAAAACATGCACTTTAGTCCTATAAGTACACTTATGAGTTATTGTTACCCAAAGTGCATACTTTTGAATACTGTGAAATCAAATAGCAGCAAAAATAGCCGATATCCTGTGATATTGTGGTTTGTTTTAGCATCAGCCATCAGTGCACCGCTGCAACTGTCGAATGGGCACTAGAGGGACTAAAGTGCAAACATATTGAGGCCACGCTTAGGGGGAATTTGTAGATTACTCTATTTGTGTATAGTAATCAATAAGAAAAAGTTAAAACTGCCATCTTCCTCATTTGACTAAACCTGAATATTTTTTGGGTAAATAACCAATAGATGATTGAGCATGCAAAGATGCCAATAGCATTTATGCACACTTCTTGGTAAGAGAAATAAATGTAAAAAATTCGAAGAGATAAATGAGAAAAAAAAAATTTTATTATCGGCACCTGATGAGTACTTCTTGAGTGCTTTTTGAGCTTCTTTTGACAGCCCTGAAAGTGATTCAGATTAAATCAGTTGAGGCTTGGAGCTATTAATCATAAGTTCGAATGTCACAGAGAACCCAAAAGAGCTTACCTCTGCCTTCATATATAACCTCCTTCGGCGACACCTATTAAACAAATCCAATGACAAATAGAGTGAAATACTTATTTTCAGTATTTATTATATAAAGCAAGGATATGAAGTGAAAAAAAAAAAGCTTACTTGCATCAACAAAGCACCTAAAGAAGCACCAGAAGCATCATCACTGATGGAACCAACCCAGAATTTTAAGGAAGCCGAATCAACAAAAGCAAATCCATACACGGTCATTCCATTCTCTGACCCAGAGCGCTGGACAAGAAAAAGTGCACCTCACAAAGTTATATTGATCGACCTATACTCCAAGTAATTAAAATGAGAAAACAACATCTCTTGGTAACAGATAAAAATTAAGTGGAACTATACTTGGCAATGACAGGATAAGCATATATGATTTCGAAAGAATTGTTGGAGTTTTAGCTGATCATATCAAAGGAATGAGAATCCGCAACCACGCAAGCATTATTAAGTACTGCCTAGTCTGCATGACCTCTTTCATTACCTTGATAGATCAGTACAAGTGATGTCCATGGAAAAAACTGAGGGACCGGTGTCACTTTGATTAACATAATAAAATCCAAGGTGTTTCGAATTCGCAAAATTAGAGCCATGGAAATTGTAATATACATATTGAAGAACATGAAAAATTTTAAGAAACTATTCAACCTACGTGCCAGTCACACAGCAGACATTTGATTCATCAGTTTCCACACATGTGCACTACAATTACTTCACTATATATAGAAATGTCCCTATCTATGAAAAAAACACTAAACTATGACAAGAAAACGTGTGAAGGAAATGAACAAGAAATTCAAGAGAATCACATGGCGCATCCGCCTAGCTCTCTATATATATATATATATAACTAAAAGAAATTTCCATGGCATGGGAACTATGATTGGTATTGTACATTTAATGTTTTTAGCATTAATGACCCACGTTTAGCATTTAATGTTTAAGTATAATTAATCTAATATCTCTAAAAATTGTTCCCACGCGATAGTAACTTTTCTAGTTCCCATGGTAGTATTAGCCTATATATATTCATGCAATTCTAACCAACCTTACATCAACTATTGATGAAGAGAATTTACAGGCAAACAAGACATAAACGACAAGCTAGAGTTCAAAGTACATTTTCAATACTCTACATGATCAAGAATATAAATCCTAGAAAAAATTTAATAGGAACTGGAAAGAGCTTTTTCATACGCACTATACAAGAAGCACAGTGAATAAATATTAAATCTGAGACACTCGTGAAATTCAAAATGGACAAGAAGCAGTTAGCATCTCTCAAGATCAGCATATGTTATGCAATTGCAAGGACATGAAATTCCTAACTGTATCAACGAGTGTAACATTCGAAAAAATTGGGCATATTCATGAACATAATTTTGCATGTGCAGGTCAAGCATGTTGCTCTATCATTAATAACAACAATAGTTTCACTGTCATAAAATTTTACACTATAAGAATCATTTTAGTAAATGGGGAATGAGAAATATCCAGTCTACCATCTGTATCTAAGGTTAATTTACAACTAGATATGTCATTATCCATTCCCATGCTATGAATGTCTAAATTGTCTATCTATGTTATAAGATATGGGGATACATCCATTTCATATGAAAGCAATATTTTATCGTTTCATGCATTTGTCCTTTCGTCCTAGGGTCCTTTCAAGAAAGATTATCAAAATTATGCTTTCACTTCTATTCTTTTCCTTCAAAATTAGTCGGCCTTACCCTGTTGGTTTGTTTCTACTCTTCAACAGCCAATAACATTTACCGCTATAACAAGAAACATGTAAAGTGTACATCTGCAGAGTAAAACTTGACAAAGTCAATTAAAGTTTTTCAGCAGATACTCAGGAATCGGGACAGAAATATTTATCATTTTATGTCGGCTTTTTTTTTTTTTCTTTTTTCTTGTTAAGAAACTTGCTTTTCTGCATAACGTTTGTAAGAATACCAAACATGCAGTAATG
Source organism: Stephania cephalantha (assembly GCA_039657325.1). Lineage (NCBI taxonomy): Eukaryota > Viridiplantae > Streptophyta > Magnoliopsida > Ranunculales > Menispermaceae > Stephania > Stephania cephalantha. Next base: position 47,648,538 of record CM077569.1, on the reverse strand, counting down.
AAAAGCCAGAATCCTGCATATATAAACATCAATAAGCCAGCAACACTACCTATACCAACTATAACAAAAAAAAAAAAAACAAAAACAAAAACAAAAAAAAAAAAAAAAAAAAAAAAAAAAAAAAACAAACAAACAAAGACCGACAACCATGAAATCCTCCAAGTATGCAGCATTGCAGTTACTAAATCCTCCACTAAATAAAGACTTTTTCACCATTAAGGTCAGCAATGTGAACCTGCTTTCCCAACTCAGCCCATCAATGGAAAATTAGAAGTAGCTATATCTTATCCACTCATCTACGTCAATGTTGTTTTAGGCTTTTTTTTAATCCACCGTGACTATTTATTGTCGCCATGTTCCTCGTCTTAAGTACAGCAAAATTAGTAAGACAATTTTCTTTTCATGGAAGTCAACAATTACACACTAATCCAGTTCCCAATCTCCAGGAAACCAACTAAAACTGGAGCCAAACCAGCCAATGAACAATCATTACTCCCTCGGAAACAACTACTTTCCATTTTCGTACTTCAAACTAGCACTATTATTACTACTAAACCCAAGTATAAGAGGCGCTTCATATAATTAGACTAATGGTTGCTTAATCTCCTCGAAGCTCCAGTCTCGGTAAGTAACTCCATTACTCCAACTGAAACCAAATAAATAATAATTAGGATAAAAACAAGTAAGCATGAACATCAAAATCAGCAACGAGTTTGTACTTTACTTACCTGAACTAGATATTGGTTAACAAACTAGCATCATCCCCAGAGTTCTAAAGAAGAAGTATAACACAAGAAAAGTTAGTAGCAGATGGAATGCAAGGGAAAAATTTAAATTGAAAAGAGTGTAGAGTAGACATCTACCTGAATCAAGTTTGTAGCTTAGCACCTCACCCACAAAATCTCGAATTTGTATTTTTTCGTGGTTTGGATGCAACCAGTTCCGTGCACAGACCAAAGCTTCTGCCATCCTAGGACTCAATGAACTCCTAAAAGGGTCTAGAGTGTGAATTCCAGAGTTGAAGGCCAATTTAGATGTTACTGTAGACACTGGGATGGCTAGAATATCCCTTGCAACTTGAGAAAGTACTTTATACTTGTTAGAATTTGCTTTCCACCAGCACAAAATATCAAAATTTTCTCTTAGTGGATCTTCTTTGGGTTCCTGCAAGTACCTATCTATATCATTCACACCATATTGTCTCGTTCTTGTTGTTGCTTCAGAAATTTAGACAACAGCGGCGAATGCTCAGGGCTATTGGCCACTGACTTTCTTGGTGCACCATCTACATCTTCTCTACTAAGCTGGGATTCACCACTAGCTTGAGATTCAAAAACAATGGAATCGGGTTCACTGTATTGTTGAAACAAGCGCTGCAATGTATTTCTGATTTTCGTGGTCAGTACTGACGCAGTTGATTCGCCATAGTTGCAACATAAACAATATTTTAAGTACTCCAATTTGTATCTAGGATCTAAAACAACAGCAAGAAACAACAAAAAATTGCTTTCTTCCACTTTTTCCCAGTATCTGTCACACATTTTTTTCACATTTGTAGCCATTGTTCTCATCAAAGGATCTCCATTTTCGCTCAGTTCAACTAATTGACTCAGAATCCCACAAAGTTCATGAAAATATGAATTTGAAGTGACACTCATTGATGCGCTGAACTTCAATGTTACTTCATAAAAGGTTTTAAGAAATCTTAAAAAGACCTCGACTTTCTCCCAATCAACATCCATAGGTGTTTCTAACCTTTTTGTCTCTCCACTCTCTTCAACTAAAAGGAAATTGACAAAGTCGAAATCCTCTTTCTTCAATCTTTCAAAAACTTTTTGAAATTTCAAAGCTGTTACCAAGATCATGTATGTGGAGTTCCAACAAGAAGAAACATCTAAGACCAAGAGACCTTTGAACTCCACATTTTGTAGTTCTGCAAATAATTTGAACTTAAGCAACCTCTCAGTTGATGACCACACGTATCTTACTGCACTACGAATACAAGCAATTGAGTCATGCAAGTCTACAAAGCATTCCTTTACAATTAAATTTACAATATGGGCACAACACCTTATATGCAAAAAGTCACCGCCCAAAATAGATCCTTTACATCCATTGATTCTACTTCTTAAATGGCCAACAAATGCATCATTTAAACTATCATCAACAGTTATGGTGAAAACCTTATGAATGTCCCAATCATTTAAGCAGGCTTCTATTGTATTACCAATTATTTCCCCTTCAAGACTTGGAACTTGGGAAAAATTTAGTGTTCTTATTTGCAAATTCCAATCGCAGTCAACATAATGGCATGAAAGGCACAAATAATTCATATTTTGCAAAGATGTCCAAGAATCTACAGTGAGACACACTCTCTGGGCAGTCTTTTTTAATGAAATCTTCAAACTATTCCTCTGTTCTAAAAATAATTTAAAAATGAGCCACTATGACACTTGAAGGAGGATGAAGTTGGGGTTGTACAACGCTGCAGAAGCGTTTAAAACCCTCTCCTTCCACCATGCTAAATGGTAGCTCATCCAACACAATCATCTCTGCACAAGCCTTTCTAAATTCCTCCTCAGAGAGCCCCACAGGCACCGAACTAGCCTCACTAGAGATGCCTTTTAGATACCTCAAAAGATTTCGATCTTTGTCCACCGCTCTGCATGGATTCCTTTTACACTTTTTAAAATGAGCCCACAAGGAACTTGTGCCATTTTTGGTATCACAAGCATAGTCCTGTCCACAGTAATTGCACTTACACCTAGGGTTCTTGGGATCACAACCTTCGATTTTAGTGAAATGACACCAACAATGGATGATAGCTTCTTAGGTTTTCTTTTACCCAATCTAATAATTTGTGTATTAGCAAGGTCTTGTGGTGCTGCACTTGCATTAATTGCATAAGTGGTTTCAGGCATTCCAATTTGTTTCTCTCTATGATTATCCATTGATTCCTAGAGTATACAGGAAGAGATTTAATGTTTACACTTGAACTCAGAAACTCTGAAAAAGAAAAACAAATTGATCCAAGTAACAAGTACTAGAAAATACGAACACGGAAACAAAATTTCTCATAACATACAAATATCAGAAATTACGCATTAAAGCAAGGGAATAAAAATTAAATTGCTACCATCTACATTCAGACAATCCAATACTTTATTGGAGTACTAGAGCCAACCAGCAAATATAAATTAATCAAGAAGGGGGAAAAGCTTCCAATCTCTATTTTAGTTGGTAATAAAAATCGATGCACCTAAAAGGCTAAACCATAAGCAGCAATACTTCTGGGAAAACCTAATTATGTCCCAAAGCATGACCTGGACAAATCATCAGATTATTCAAAAAGCTGTAGACTATAAAGAGAAATAAGAGAACAGTAAACAACTCTCACAAACTATAATTGAGAGATAAAACCAAAATTAATTATATCAACTGCTTCATATGCAAAGACTGAGAGAGCTAACCATACAAACCTCTTTTATAGAAAGAAGGTTAATAGCTTCAGGCCCAATACTTCCTTCCGTCACAGTAGACGGCGTGATTACTTGAACCAACTTTCTTTGAATCACCTGAGATATTGTTATAACAAAAGAAATGATTAGAGAGAAATTCTTACCAGAAGAACCAAAATCTCATAAAATGATGGAATTCTAGAGAATCACAGAATAATAACCTAAACAGATAACATTTCCAACAAGTGCAAAGAGAAAAGTACATATATTATAATTCAAATACTAACAATTAAATGTCAATTCATGGTATGGTGTAAAAAGTATATTGATTTACATGAAAGCCCTTAGGCCTATTTTGAAAAGCATAGTAATAATATTATGTCAAAAATGAGAGTGTGACAGCACTAAAATTGGAGCAAGCATTTTCACCCCTTCTGCTTTCTTCCTTATGTTTCTTATTTATTCTCATTTCTTTTCATTTTTTCTTCATTCCATTATTTCCCATTTCAGACTTCAAAGCCTGAAAGTCTCATTCTCATTTTGGCAGAAAAAGCAAAATATAAACAACAATCAAGACCAAGAGAACTAGTAAGTTAGAAAAATACTATATCTAACAAAATATAATAAATAAGAAATTTGGCTACACATGAAGTGAATTACTTACCGAAGCCCCTCCTCTTATTTTGGCTTGATCAGATGTCTCTAGCTGCTCTATCCGCCCAACTTTATACCTTATATACAATGCAAGTGAAATATAATTAACAATACAGAGAAACATAGAGCAAGATTGTTAGATTTCAGCAATTTTGACAGTTGCACTTTCTAGAATTCACTATTTTCCAACGACTGATAAAAACCAAAATCACATTCAAGATCATGTATAGGAGACAAACACGCACAAAAATGTCGAATTTGATACTCGAGTCACAAGAGAAACACTCAATGAGCTTCTAGAATTCACTATTTTACAATGATTGATAAAACCCAATATCACATTCAAGATCATGTATAGGAGACAAACACGCACAAAAATGTCTACTTTGATACTTGAGCACAAGAGAAACACTCAATGAGCTCAAAAAACTTGAATAGTGATTCAGTTTCAAATTTCATAAACTCACGTTAAAATTCCAATAAGAAACATACAGACACATATGCTTTCAGCCTTCTCAAGGTCATGAATTTTGGATATAAGGATTGACCACAGAACTTGTAGTTAGTTAAAATTATTTCCTTACCCACGAGAGATTAGCTTTTGAACAGCATCATCAATACCACTCTCAGAAATACCAACCTGATAACAAAAAGTAAAAGATAATCTTTATATGTTTATAAATAGCCAAAGATAGAAAATATATACAGATACTGACTTATAGCTGCTCCTACCTGTCTACACTTTCCAACACCACTAAATGTCATTTTCCAATCAAGCTCTTTATGAGCAATTTCAGCATCCAGCTCATAGAGTTCATAAAATTTACCCTAATTTTTCATAGGGAAAAATGGCATTAGAGAAAATTTATATTCCCAAAAAGAAGTTGCAAGTAACTGAAGATACACAATCACTGTAGCAAAATACCAGAAATATACAGATAATAAAATGCATAATAAGAAAATTGACATGATCATTAGCCATATTTAATGAAGTTATTAGCAGGCTTCATACACAAGGAGGCACGTGAAATAGTGAAAAGAAGTTGAGATCAAACTCTAATGGCACATCGATTAAAATAGGGAGCAACTATTAGCACCCCTATACCCTATATCAGCCGCCCATTTAATTTAATACATTTTTAAACTAAAATGTCTTTTAGCAAAATTACATAAATAACCCCACACTAAATTAAATCATGAACCCAATTCCTTTTCCCCTTCACTATTCACTTTTACACCCTCGTCAACTGTAATTTTCACTCTCTACACCCTCCCTAAATGAAACCTTAAGCTCATCCTCAACTCTTATCCCACTTACTACACGCACCTCAAATTAACCCACCCCTTCTTCTCTTCCACTTCATTTTTACTTTCTATACCCCGCCCCAAATTAAACCATAAACTCATCTCATTTTCTCTTCTAATTTCTAATCTCTACACTCATCCCCATCTTTTTGTCCGTACACTCAACAACTCACCACCAAATGCAACATCTTGATTATAGTATTAATTTGGTTGAGATTTGATTCACATCCTTGAATGGTTACAACATTTATTTGTATTGAACCTTAGCTTTTAAAGATCAAAGAATCAATCTTGGAATGCAACATAGAGCAAATTGAGGTAAGGAGGAGAAGAAGATGATGCACAACAAGGGATTGGAGGTTGGGTATCATAAAGATGAAAAGAGAGTTTTCTTTGAGGAGTGAGGGGAGTAAATATAGGCTAGGGGTACATTGGGAAGTTTACTAACAATTAAGGAATGCTTAGAACATGAACTAACTTATTGTGGGCTATAAATAACATTAAATTAAATGGGGGGCAGATATAGGGTATATGGGTGCTAATAGTCGCTCCCTTAAAATAATAGCATGCCTAACACCGTAAATAGAATAGCTAAAGTTCGACACTGAAGAAAGGACTACATGACGACAAAAGCATTACCGCATACAAGAATCTAACCATATTACTTTTTCCAAAATCTGTTGCGGAAAAATAATAGTTGATCATGGAGACAAGTACTGTAGCAAGTGTCCCACAAATTCATGGAATCCTTTCAAAAGAAAGAATTTCAGACTGAGCGAAAGCTCGCATGACAATGAGAAATGATTTCAAGCTATCAACTTATTCAGCTCTAAAGATAACAAGCTATTGATTAAGGTATTCTAAAGAGATGCGAAAGTGGACACGTCTGACAATTTCTACATTATTCAACATAAGGTTAAACTGGATCTTATAAATTTCAAATCAATGTGTTTTATATGTATAATTAATGTACCAATGTGCACATTATTCACTGGTAAAAAGATAGGTGTGGAGAATCTAAAGTGATTTATCCCGCTCTTGAACCTGAATGAGATTCCATGCTCCAATAAACACAAACATGGAGATTCGCCTCTCATTTGGATTGGCTTCTATTATTATGAAATAATTGACTGTGCATAAAAAATGTGCTCTTTTTTGCACAGTCTGATTTGAACTTTGAAACAAACAAAAGGAAATTTGATATCCATAGAATAATATTAAAAAAATCAAACATGAAGCATACAAAATTCCATCACCACATTGTCAAACAAATATGCTTCCAAGCAATTGATGATCAGCCTTTGATGGAAGGAAAAAAAAAAGATGGGTGAAAGTGTGGAGCTGAGGTTGTTTATACTTGCTAGACCAATATCTTTTAAACTCGCTTGGAACAAGTTGTCAGCAGGGTCATAGCCTCCAAGAGTCACACAGCCAAGACAATTCCAAACATGAAGGTTTAATTACACGATTAAGAACATTATTGGATAAGCGAACAAAAAAATAAAACAAATAAAAAAAACCATTCGATAACATTTATATATATTGAAAAAATCAAATGTTAGACATGGAAGAAGCCTCAAACAAAGGGATTCTAAAGCCTATAGATCCTAAAAAAGGGACATTTTTCAGCTATTCTACTTAATAACGCCACCCTTACACATCACCTACATAAAGATTTTGTACCCTGACCAATTCACTTTTTCTAAATATCTACAAAGAAAAGAAAAAAGTGAACAGTAGTTACTGCACGTGCCACCTATCTGTCCATGCAGTACTCGAGCCTCCAGCCTCAACCAGTAAAAAAGAGCAGTTTCAAATCCTCCAGCATGAGTTTCATTCATTAGGCCAATAGTTAGTTACCCTCCAGACCATAAAGGGATGTTGAACTATAAACCAACAATAAACCAGATAAAAATAAGAACTAGATTAATTATTCAATTGAGATAGTTGTGGCGGTAACTATGAAATCCGGAGCAGGACAGTTCCTAAGCAAAAGAAAGCAAGATTGACATGTAAAATTTAACACACAACAATCAGATCACATTTAGGCATCCAGACTTATGATTAGAACCGACCACTTTAAAGAAGAGCAGGACATCCATGTACTGGCATTTCACGCTCCAATATTGCTTCTGAGATGCCGACATCTTCCCTAAGACCCCGGGTGGAATGTACAAAGTCCTATTATCATAGAGCACCTCACCTGGCCTATTCCCATTTTTATCCCTTATAGAGGAGGGGTTTAGCCAATCAAACTTGCTAGAAACTTTTTCAGACACATCCATGTCTTTGCCGTTCTTGAAGTCAAGCTCTTGAAGTAGCTTCATTCTTTTGCTAGAATTCATTACGTTAGAAGCAGTCTCGTTACCATTGATACTATCATCATCTCGAATTCTCTTCAAACGAGAACCAAGAGGTTGCATGGCTGGTGTTTCCGGCCCAAAGCTACCATCACAAGTTTCAAGCTGTGAAGAGACTTTGTCGACATAATTACTAACTTCGGCAACATCAGCCTTACGGAAATGCCGAGAAAGATTTTGCTGGTCAGGTAAGCCCTGAATTGCACCAATTTCACATAATGCCAAGCGATCCTTTGCCACGCGGTCTTCTTCATGCCTCCTACAAATCGTCCAAAACAACTATAAGAGAACAACAAGTACACGTTCATTCAACAAAAATTCGAAATGTTGTTTATTGTGCTTTGTGCAGCTCACACAAACAGTCATGCTTGTATGTTATCAACTAATACTTTGAAGAGCTATGGCCACTAGATCGACATTGACTGCTACACCAGAAACACAACATCACAAAAATGTACACTTTTTGCAAAGAATTCATACGACCACTATGAAACCCTAAAACCACGAAATCCAACATCAGAGAAGAAGTAACCGAAATTTCAAAGTCTCACCGCTCATCCGACTCCGCAGGCTTCTCATTCTTGCAGAACTTGTGCATTATACTCGAGAAAAGCGAAGATTGACCATCTGCGCCGCTCTCCAAACTTTTCGCCGGCAAAACCTTCCTCGGTAGCTTCTCCGGCGGCGTATCCGTCCCAAAAACATCCTCCGGCGGACGATCTTCGGTCAACGGAACCCTAGCTTCTTCTGCATCAACACACTCCTGCTTCACCGCGAACCGCGCGAGATCCCGGCCTTTGAGCGCGTTCTCTGAGTTGGACGCAGAGACGCCGGAGTTCTTGCCGTTCTCCGGCGAGGATTTCCGGAAAAACGAGTGAATCGTCCTCTGACGCTGCTGCTGCATCGCTGAACCAAAACGAGAGAAATGGAAGTCTGAGACTGAGAGAGAGAGAGAGAGAGAGAGAGAGAGATGAGTGGAATTGTAGAAATGACGAGCGAGGGAAAGCCAAGCTTTGGCGCCAACTTTTTGGGAATTTGTGGAAAGTGGAGAGTCTAGGAGACCCCTCCTCACGTGCGAACCACGTGCCCTTTGCGAACCGGACTTCCAACTTTCTTCTTTGGGCCTCGCTAATCTCGGCCCGTTAAATGAACGCCAATCAGGTCTACTAGTCCTAGTGTGGTTGCCTACCACAACTCAACGCCCTAACAAATAAATGTCTTATTGGCCAACTGTGTTTATGTTCCTCCAGTTGATTTACCAGATAGACATGATTGATTTTGGTAGCAATTGTGCCAAGAAAATGAAGAAGAAGATAAAAGATCTTATAATAAGCAAGAAGAAGAGAAAAGCTCTTGTGCGGTATCCTGAGCTCGGAGAAGAGATCATATTTCTAAGAGATTTTTCCTCGCTTGCCCGTCAACTCCATCTTCAGATTCAAATTAGTGTGCAAAAAATGGTACGATTTTCTCTCCCATGATCATCTCTTCCGTGTCCAGCACTACAGGAAAGGCTCCCACATAACCACCTCCACCTTCTTCTCCCTTACAACTGAGTGTTTCTTCTCCAACGACTCTCAGTTCAGATGGTCCAGATCACCATCATTCATTAAACGCCCTTCATTTACTTCATTACACTTACACCATGAGGACATGGTAAAGGGTTCTACCAATGGACTTATTTACGGCGTGCGTCATAAACAACAACAACAACATAGCCTCATCCCCAAATTAATTGGGATCGGCTACATGGATCAAATTTTTCTATTGTGCTCGATTAAGTGCAATTGATGGTGAGCTTTTTAAACCATTCAAATCCCTCCTAATTAATGCATCTCATGTTAACTTTGGTCCGCCCCTAACTCGTCGAATTTTTACGCTTCTATTGAGTCAAGTTTTCTAGTTGGGGCATTTGTAGGCCGTCTTTGCAGGTGACCAAACCACCGCAACCGCCTTCCCTTCCCTATCTTTGTATCAATTGGTCTTCTACTCCTACTTGTCTTCGAATTTCTATATTTTTTATTCTATCTTTACGAGTTTTACCACACATCCGCCTAATCATCATCATTTCTCGCTACGTTCATTTTATGAAATTGTTGTTGTTTTACCGCCCAACATTCACTTCCATAGAAGCATAGTCCGTCCCTATAAAATTTTTCTTTTATTTATATAAGATTTTCATTTTAGTGCGTCATAAACATGAAAACATTTTTATTTGCAACCCTATTATAAAACATATTGTTCACGTCCCCAACCTCAACCTCAACCCCAACCCAAAAAATAAGTTTGTACTTGCCTTAGCTTGTGATCCATCCAATCCCACCTCTGGCTTCACCCTCGTCCACCCTATTTCACATTCATATTGGGGCGGGGCATGAATGGTGGCTCCAAGATCTTACAATTCAATGTGTACTTATCAAAGACGGGCTTATGGCAGGTCTTCGAGAATACTTTGAAGTTTTCGAAGCTTACGTTTAGAAATTATCCAACCGCTATCTACACTAGAGGGAAAAAGGTGTACTGGTCTCTTATCGAGCACATATTGTGGTTTGATGTTGAAAAAGACGTCGCAGGTATTGTTAGTTGTCCTCATCATCATGACAACTTTGTTCGGCAAGAAAAAGACAAAGTTTTCACAAGGACTAGAGTATGTGAAGGAGAGTTGAGGTATAGTAGGATGACAAAACAAGGAAATTCAGAGATATGGCTGTTGAGAGACAAAAATAATGAGTTTCAGCGAGTGAAGAAGCACACTGAATGTGATGTCAAAATTTGGCAAACTATATGTAAGATAAACTTATAACTCAGGAAACACATACCCGAAAACGAAACTGTGACGACCCTCCTCCAACTTAGGTCGCCCGACCCAGACCGCCTCCCAAGCCAACAACCGAATCGTGCCCAAGCAAGCGGTCTGGCTCGAATAATTCAACTTGCGGAATAATCATAAATACAATATGGAAATGAAAATTGCGGAATAAAATATAAAACAAATCCATATGTCTACCAAAGAACTGTAATTGGGTTTTCATTTTGTGCAACCATGTAGGGTCATCCAAAAGCTCCTAGATAACTCGACTACAATGGAAATATTGTTCAAACTACCCAAAAGACCTATTTAAAAATATAACCCAAGTTTAATAGTTTCAAAAATAGATATATAGATAATACAATACAAGGCTCACATTAAGAGAGAAGGCTTCAAGCTATCGCCTCTCCATTTTCTCGATCTAGCGCCGACGTAGATACATGAGATGTAAGTGGGGTGAGCTAAAGAACCAACAGAGCTCAATAAGAGAGAAGACTCGCTCAAACACTAAACATGCAAGTATTACCTATAAAGCGAAACAATTCTACACATGAAGTAGTAAACCGAATTGTAAAGCATTTAATGAAAAGCTATGCAGACGTGATTCTTGTTCGTAAAAAGGGGTGTAAACAAGTTTCAAGTCCAGTATAACTTAAAGGTAGATTCATAATTCAATAAGCAAGAAAGTGAGCATTCTTTTAAAACCAAATCATGAAAGAGAATTCGCAATTTGTAAATAAATTCCATTGATTCATGCAACGGGGTCAAACAAGAGATTTACCATAAGAAATAGTAATAAATATAAGTCATTGTTCCATTCAATACATTCTAGCTAATGATATGAATCCGGTGACCAAAACACTCACCCTTGTGGTGATGTGGGCCAATGGTGGTCACAATGGCCGTTGTGACCTCCATCTAGTTCCATCAAACCAACGGTAAGTGTTTCCAAGCCATCACCGATTGTGACCACTTGTGAACTTGATATTTCGTGGTGCAGACCACTCTTTTTTTGGTGGGATCATAACCACACCACTGCAATTCGTAGTGTAGACCACTCTCTGTTGATAGGCACACTGTCACACCACTGCTACTCTTGGTGCAGGCCACTCTCTTTTGATGAGCATACTGTCACATCACCGCATTTGATCGAATAACACAAGTGTTCATATCACATGCATTCCATAGATAAGCATATTCATACCATTAACTAAATGCAACTCAATCACAAGTCTTTCGATATAAAATGTGATATTTCTATTTATCTAATATTCAAGCTATATTTAATGCATTAGCGAAGCTCCCCACTTACCTGGCTCGGCACGCTAATTACTCTCGATCCTCGCATGCTCGGGGCTCGACATGATCCGCCTCGCGAGTCTAAACAAATCAAGACACATTCCCGTCATCGACAAGTTATACATTAATTTCAATTTATTTTTATATTTATTTCGCGGTCCACTAGTGTGGGTCCTACGGGTCCCTCGTCGCCCGGTGTGAGGGGTGGGACCCGGCCGATTTCCCTCGAGGACGCGGTAGCGCCCCATTTGAAAACATATTGCTTTTATTTTATTTTATTTTACTTTATTTTATATATATATATAATTTTCGTATTATTATTATTTTTATTATTTTTTATATTTTTTTCTAGAGGCCAATTAGGCCCCCTCTAAAATTCAGTCCAGGGGCCGAACTGGCCTCTAGTTGGGGTGTCGGTCATCTTTTGGTAGGGCATCCCTACCCCATGCGTCCGGGAGGGAGGACGCCTCCCCTTCCTTGCTCACTGCCACGGAGGAAGGAGGCCCTCCTCCCCCATGGCGACGGCGGCGGCCTGTTCGCTGCCTTTCTCTTGATGATGGTGGCGAGTCGACGCCGTCTCTTTCCGACGACGTCGCGATGTCGTCGCAAAACCCATTTTGTACAAACCCATAATCATAAATTATTGGAAACTTCAAAAGAGAGCATTGTGAAGAAGATGAGGGTGATTATTACCTTTTTATGAGATGTCTTTTAGCTTTGGAGCACTACCTTCACCATGAATCTCCTCATCTAATTATCCCCTCTTTTTTTGATTTAGGGTTTGTAGATCCAGGGGTGGTAAGGGTTTTAATTTTGTTTTATATTAGAGTTGAACCAATTTAGGGTTCACAAAATTACTAATTTGCCCTTGGGGCAGTTTTGAAGAATTCGGGTCGTCACAGAAGCGAAAACGGAAGCAGAAGTGAGCGGACCGATTGTTTCTTCACTGGTCACTGCAAGATCACCAAAATAAGAAGTTGCCAAATATCACAGCCTAAGTACTCTTTTGCAAAGATTCCCAATGGAAGAAGAAGACCTTACTTTGGTTCGCACATTTTTTCTTAGAATAAGAGATAATCTTATATTATCCTACTAAAATAACTACTTTGTAGTTATCTTTTAGTTATTGAAACTGTCAAAACACCCACGTGGTGAAACCACCCAACACCAACGTGGGAGTTTTTTTCCAACATCTCTCACTCGCACATATTGAGTTTAATTTATCATAATTAAACACTTATGTGCGAACGCGTGTTGAACACAACATCCCCCACTTGTACAAATGGGCTTAACTTCTTATAAGTTTCTTCTTTAGAGAACTACATCTCTTATCTCTGCTATAACGTATTCATACGAGTAAATAGGTCGTGCGACCAACATACATATGAGAGTTTATTGCTATACAACTGTTAGGTATATATAGCAGCTCCGATTACAAGTACAATAAGTATGCAGCACCCTAAATACATCAGTCATATTTAAATATCTCAATATTTTCTTTTATTCTTTAATTCAAATTCTCATGCATCCACAATTATATTTAATAAATAAATATAATTGGTCGACCGGTGGATACAACTCAAGCAAATGAGACACTTCAATGATCTTCCTTTTCTCTTTATCTCTTTACATTTTAAACCAACTGTTATCCAAAGATGCCTCATTAGATTGAATGATTCATAATCATCGGTAACACTTCAAGATAACTAACATTGAGATAAAACTTCAAGATTAGTCAAAAATTCTTAAGGGTACTTAATGAGATTCCATAATCTCAAAGGCTCACACAACTTGGAAGTGGAGATTAAAAACTTTTGTTACTTTTAATAGTCGCTAAATGCACATGCGGTATGAAACACATGCAAAAATATTATTCTCCTTTTGCTATGGAGCATATGTCACAAACAAATGTTGTACACGTGATAGCTCAGATATACTCAATATCTAACTTGAGTCCACAACTCTACTTTAAATTCTCAAATTATAACCACAAGACTTTCACCTGGCATATAAAGACAGGTAAGGTGAACTAATGGGTGGTTTCACCTTTTAGTCATAAATGACCTCAACTTGATTCACTATCAAGGCGATTGTTTGTTTTAAGCTGGAGGTCTCCAAATTTATCCCAAAAGTTTAAAACCAATCTCATTTATATGCATCATTAAGTCATAGAAGCGATTGCCTGTGTGAGAAGGCCACTCTGATGTCTGACATACCTTTTATTTTATGTATAAAACATAAATACGTGTGTATGCATCAATCATCATAAAACAAAGTACGAAACTTTGAAAGACATTAATATATAACAAATAATATTTTACAAACATAAAGGAAGATTAACTACAAATTGTTTTCAATCAAGTACAATGCATACATGTTAAACTCTACACAATCCTAGAGATTTTACGTGGCCATTGAACACATATCTAGGTATAGGCTTTGTAACAAGATCAATAATCATCTTATGCATAGATATGTATTGTACTTTCATTTCCTTTTGTGCAACCATATCTCTAACAAAGTTATAATTGGTATCAATGTGTTTGGTTTTTGAGTGATACTTAGGATCTCTTGTGAAAGCAATTGCAGCTTGACTGTCACAATTCACCAAAACTAGATCCGGTGCATTTTTGTCAAACCCCAAGTGACTCAAAAATCTCTTAAGCCAAACCGCTTCTTGCACCGCTACTGAACATGCTGCAAATCCAGCTTCCATTGTTGACAAGGCTATACATGTTTGTTTCTTACTACTCCATGAAATCACTTTATTGTTCAGTAAGAAAATATAACCTGAGGTAGATTTTCTTTCATCTAAATCTCCTCCCCAATCAGTATCAGTATAACCATATCATTGCCTTGATAATACAATGAATAATCTGAAGTGCCTTTGAGATACCTAAGTATCATTTTACAGCTTTCCAATGGGTTTGTCCTGGGTTTGACTGATATATGCTTACAATTCCAACAACAAAGCAAATATCAGGTCTTATACACATCATTACATACATAAGGCTTCCAACAACACTAGTGTAAGGAACTTTTGTCATTTATTCCTTTTCATACAAAGTCTTTGGACACATTCGTTGACTTAGACCTTGTTCTTTTACAATAGGAGTATCAATGGGTTTGCAATTTTGCATATTGAATCTTTCAAGAACTTTCTTGATGTATGGATCTTGTGAAAAAACCAACATCTTCTTTAATCGATCTCTTTTGATTTTTACACCAAGTATATATGTTGCTTCACCTATGTTTTTCATCTTGAAATTGGAGGACAACCATTGCTTAATGGTTATTAAGTACTCCTTATCATTTTCAGCTAATAATATATCATCCACATAAAGTGAAAGAATCACAAATTTATATTTGGATCTTTTGACATACACACAGTGATCTTCATCAATCATCACAAAATCATATGAAATAATTGCTTGATGAAATCTTATATACCACTGGCTGAAGATTGTTTAAGTCCATAAATGGATCTTAATAGTCTACATACTTTATGCTCTAGACCTTCAACTATGAAACCTATAAGTTGTTCCACATAGATTTCTTATTCCAGTTCTCCATTTAGAAATGCAATTTTTACATTCATTTGATGTAACTCTAAATCTAAATTTGCAACAATGGCTATAATCAATCTTATAGAGGCAAATCTCGCAACGAGGGAAAAAGTTTCTTCATAATCAATTCTCTCTTGTTGTGTGTACCCCTTGGCTACATGTCGTGCCTTGTACCTTTCAATAGAACCATCGGTCTTTCGCTTAACTTTGAGAACCCATTTGTTCATAATAGTTTTGCATCCTTCAAGGAGATCAACTAATTCTCAAACATTGTTTGATCTCATGGACTCCATTTCCTTTTCCATTGCAATTTTCCATTTATCTTTAGTAGGACAAGCAAGAACATCTTGAACACTTTTAGGTTCATCATCATCTTGAGGTGCAATCATATATACCTCATTTTCAATAGGAAAGTGAAGTTTTGGGATATTGCCACGATTGCTATGCCTTATTTGTGATTCGGTTGAAACAGATTCAACATCATTTGTCTTGCTCCCACTTGGATGAGATACTATTGAAATTTTTTCAAGCACATAAACCAACCAATTCACCATTAGAATCATCTCGATCTCGTAAAAAGATAAAGATCGATTTATCTCACCCATTGTTGGAAAATCATTTTCCATAAAAGTGGCATCCCGAGATTCAAATTCAGTTATGTTCCCACTTAAATGTTCACCAATGAACATATAACCTTTTGAATATTTAGAGTATCTTATAAATATACTTTTTTTCCTCTTGGATCTAATTTACCATGTTGATGATGCAAATCATGAACATAGGCACTACAACCCCAAGATCTCATATTACATAAATTGGGTTTTCTTTTGGTCCATAATTCATAAGGGTGTGGAAGCCACTGATTTGGAGGCTACTCGATTGAGAATATAAGTAGCATTTAACAATGCATCACCCCAAAAAGTGATTGGTAAATTGGCTTGGGTCATCATAGACCTAACCATTTCAAGAAGAGTTCTATTTCTTCTTTTAGCTACTCCATTTTGTTGTGGAGTATATGGAATAGTTAATTGCCTATCAATTCCCTTTTCATCACACATTTGTTTGAGCTGATCAAACAAATATTCACACCCTCGGTATATTCTCAACATCTTTATTTTTCTGTCTAATTGATTCTCAACCAAAGAAATGTACTTCTTGAAGCACTCTAAAGCTTCAGACTTATGAGAAATCAAATAAACGAAACCGAACCGAGTGTAATCATCAATAAATGTGATGAAATAAGTACCTCTATGTCGGGATCTTACATTCATTGGATCATAAATGTCCGAATGAATTAACTGCAATGGTAATTGAGCTCGTCTTCCTTTGCCAAATAGTTTTCTTGTCATTTTTTCTGCTAGACAACTTTCACATGTTGGTAGATTAACCTTTTCAAGGTGCCCCAATATGCCCTCTTTTGCTAATATATCCCTTCTTTGTTGACCAATATGGCCAAGTCTAGCATGCCAAACATTGACATAAACATTTGAATCAATAGAAGATGTAACAAGGGAAAAAACAAACACGATTCATATTACTATTTGAAACATAGTCAATATCTCGTACAATAAAACCATCTGAAACATAGCCCCACCCATAATAGGTTTGTCCAATAAACAAATCGACACTAGTACTACAAAAGTTCATAACAAATCCACACTTTAGAAGAACACTAACAGAAACTAAGTTCCATCGAGTCTTAGGAGCATATAACACATCATGTAGGATCAGAGATCGTCCACCACGCATGCTCAACTTGCAGGTACCAATCCCCTTTACATCAACACGAGAGTTGTTTCTTACGTAGATCCATTTCGTTCCACAAGGAATTCAACGAAACTCCACGAATACATCACGTCCATTGGCTACATGGTCTGTTGCTCCTGAGTCTACAGTCCACAAAGGATGAGATTCAGTTAAATAAACATAAGTAGAAACATAAATTACACTTTTTAAAACAGATTTAGAAAGTGTATTAAGTGTTAATACCTTTTTTGGCTAATTGCAATCACGAGCAAAGTGACCCCTTTTCCCACAATTGTAGCACTTGAATTTTGTTTTGTTATTCTTCTGATGAACCATATGAGCCTTACCTTTTCCATGATGATCATACTTAGCATGGTGATGAACCATAGAGCTTTACCCTTTCTATGATGATCATATTTAGCTCTCTTTGATCCTTCCCCTTTGAAGCCACCAAAAGGTTTGGGCTTATAGCCACCATGACCTTTTAGTGACTTGAGAAAGCCATATACACATCGGTATCAGGCTTTGAAGCCTCAATTCGGTCTTCCTCAAGTTCTAAATGATGCCTGTATCATTTAGGCTTTTGATGCTCTCATTGTGGGTCAGATTAACCTTCATATGCTCCTAGTTATGAGGTAAGGATCGAATAACAGCCTGAACTTGTTGTTCATCAGTGAGAATGTGTCCAGCCTCCCTCAACTCACTAATCATGTTTGACAACTCCCTTAAATGCTACCTCATATTATGATTAGGCCGCTTCTTGTATGTGTCAAACTAGATGGTAGCTGACGAAGTTTGGTGACAGACGTTCCACCAAACTTCTTCTTCAAGGCCTCCCACATTTCTTTGGCAACCTCAAAACTCTTGAACTCTCGCATAATGTCATTTTCCATGCTATTGAGCAAGGTAATGCGAGCAGTTGAGTTTTTCTTCTTCAAAGCCTCGAATGCCTCACGGTCCCTTCGTTGCTGGACCGTGTTGCTATCTTCTGGTTCAGTCAAGACATTGTTAACATCTAGAGCCTTTTGCTCTTCCAGGACATACTGATTTTCAAAACCTAGATTTCATAATTGTCCCCATTCAGTTTCTCACCCTTATTAAGCTCAACAACAATGTTTTTGCTAGCACTTGTCATTTTTCACACATAAAAATCTACATAGAAAGACATGCACATCAATTAATGTCTTGCACGCCACACTTATTTTGTCACAATTCTAAATAGTTAATTCATAATTATTTACATAGTATAGAGTCAAAAGTGCACAATTAAGTGTCACAATCATCGTCCATATTTATGTGTCTAATTACTATTAATCTATTAAATTGTACAAAATTTCATTAACAAAAATCTTTTTCCCACAAACTTGTACATGAAATTGACATATAAAAAATGCATGCACAATATACAAAAAAAAAATCTATCATATCATGCATATTAAAGCATAGATAAGCATGGATACAATTTTGATCGAGTATTTAAATATATGTCATTTTTTACAAAAATTAGTAAGAAAGTAACCAATATATAGACCAAATTACCCACAAACATTGTATTCAATCATGCATGGACGGTGGCAAATAGATACAATTAATATATATCTACAACACATGCTATTATCTAGTTGCATGCATGGATTTTAATATCATAATTATCTAGATCAACATAAAATATTTTAAATTATTTTATTGCATATGTAATTGATCACTTTTTATTTTTATTTTTATTTTTTGTACACCGTGTAATTCATGACACATGCGATGGAAGAATTTCATTCAACTGATTAAAACCTTCTGTCCAATCATGAACTTCTCATGATCTCATGGTGAGATTATGGCTTAATTATCATGATTTCATATTACATGATACATGTGTACTAATTAAAAAAAATATCGATTGATCATATGTAAAGCTATATACCATTTTTTCATATAGATAAATTCAGCAAACATTTAAAGATTTAATATAATATATGTATATTATATATTATAAGTATCCACCGATTAAAAAAGGAGTAAAAAAATGGATAGAGATATCCAATATCCAAATATACTCACAGCAAATCATGAACTTATTAAGAGTATTAAATTTTGAAAAAGAAAAGAGAACACCGGTACTGGAAACAATAGCGGTTATGATTGTTGCTTAGGGTTTGAGAACCCTTCCCCCTCTTGCTTCCCCCCTCCCAGATCTTCTGTGTCACGGGGCTTTCGGTGACACCGTGGCTCGCTCCGGCAGCCATGAGCGTCGCCGGTGGCTCTGAGGTCTCGGTCTCATCCTTCTTTTGTTTTCCCCCTTCTTCTCTCCATTTCTCTCATATCTCCTTCCATGTTTCTCTATCTTGTCCTTCCATTTCTATCTTCTTCTTCTTCCTCGTCATTTTCTTCCATTCTCCATATTTTCATTTTCGTGGGAGATTTTTGGAGGGGAAATGAAGGGAATGCGGGTAAGTGAGCCAGATCTGAAATATTGAGAGGATACTTTTGGGAGTGACGTCGCCACTTCTCTATTCGACATACTAGGAGGTTCATCGGCGTGTGGGCATCCCTGATCAGCGACCCTGCCATGGTCGAGATGATGGTGTGTTTCAACGCGAAATCAATCTCTTGTTGGATTGTTGAATCCGGTTGGTGTGGTTTTCCTCCTCTCTACTTTATGTTTGTCTGTTGTCCGCATTAATAATTGTAGTATTTGTGTTTTGTTCGGTTGTAGTTCAGTTTGTTAGGGTCAGTTCCTGCCAACGTGCGGATGTTGTCCCGCGTTGCCGGGGTGGTTGTCCCCTTCGTTGGGGTGGTTGCCCCTGCCTTAGGGTTGGGTTTGAGATCGCACTATGTGTACGCGTTTTCGAAATTTGTTTCGTACTTCAATATTGTAAGTTTTATTTGTAATAGATGCTTGTGCCATTGGACTAGGAACACCTCAATACAAAATCACTTTGACAAAAAAAGTATTAAATCATCAATTCACGGCACATACATACCCAATTAAGACATGTTTCCAAAAATTAAAGTTGTCTTCTAATTTGACTAGATCACGACATAGTTGTACATACACATTGATGATAGATACAAATTCTATGCGCACACTAAAAAATAGCCGCACAAATTAAATTGAAATTATGCTTTACGGAAATAGTCTATACGAACGACAAATCCGGAAGCAAAAAAAGAAAAAAATCCAATCGATTTCGATAAACCAAAGACCAGAAACAAGTAAATTTTGTGCTTTGATACCAATGTAAGATAAACTTATAACTTGGGAAACACATACCCGAAAGCGAAGTGGAAGCGGAAGCGAGCGGATTGATTGTTTGTTTGCTGGTCACGACAAGATCACCAAAACGGGAAGTTGCCAAATATCACAGCCTAAGTACTCTTTTGCAAAGATTCCCAATGGAAGAAGAAGACCCTACGTTGGTTCACACACTTTTTCTTGGAATAAAATATAATCTTATATTATCCCACTAAAATAATTACTTTGTAGTTATCTTTTAGTTATTGAAAATATCAATATACCCACGTGGTGAAACCACCCAACACTAACGCGAGAGTTTTTTTCCAACACTATACACACGAAATCAAGAAGAAATAAAGAAGTAAAGTAAAGTTGCAAAAGTTTTGGCGCATTCCCATTGCGTTGCACAAAAGGAAGTTGCAAAAGTTTTGGCACATTTCCATAGCATTAAGCCCCTACCTTACTCATGGAGAGGTCGTGTGGTTTTTTTAAAATCTTTCAACACACACCTCAAAAAAATTTGCCAAATTTTTTGTTTCAACCAACAAACTCGGGAGTAGAAATTAAGAGCATCTCCAATGGAAATGTGGATTGGATGTCAATGTGTGCCACCTAGGACTAAATAAATATTGGAGTGGAAAAAACTCTCCAATGAAATGTGCATTTTGAATGTCAAGATGACGTGGATAGACATTGTCTATATATTTTGAATGTCAATTCTTGACATTCAAATTGACATCCATGTTGGATAATAGGATTTTTTGAAATATTTACTTTTTTATTTACACTTTTATTTTCACATTTTAATTAATAAAATTACAAAAAGAAATGTCACCTCATCAATTGAGCCACAAATTCATATATACCATTGGAGACCTATTTTGAAGTTCAATGTCAATTTGAGCCACATGGGATGAATATCTTATTCACATTGAGAATCCAAGCTCACAATCCACATTTACCATTGGAGATGCTCTAATCAATGAAAATGGTAAGATACGACCTCTTTTCTGCCAGATCATGCCCACCCTTCTCTCTTGCCCTACTTAGATTTTTTTTTTAGGTTTATTGAATGCTTTATATATATTATAATATTTAAGTTTTGCTCATTGCAGTTTAGTGATTACAGGCTCTCTTTGGCATTCACAAACTAGCTTATTATCAGCTAGCTTATCAACTAGATGATAATCTGCTTGGCAAAACTAGTTGATAATCTAGCAGAAAGCTGAAAAGCTTGTTGTTAGCAGCTGATAGCTGAAAATCTTACTGATGAATTAAAATCGTTTGAATAAATTAGTTGATTGAGTAGCTGATAAATACAAAATGACATAAAATGACTTTTGTTTTTTAAAAGTCATATTTATTTTAATTATTATTTGCATTACATAAACAAATAAATGTATTATACATAAATTTTTATTCATTATTAATATTACACCTAAAACATAAAACTTATTATTAAAAATTTATTAAATAAGTATCTTTCTCAAAAAAAATCTAGAATAAGAATTGCTTACACTACAAAAAAATGTAATTTAGAAACGGAAATAGCAACATAATTTAATTTCATTTCTAATCAGAAATGGTTAGAGACGGAATTGAGATTGAGACTTGAAAACAATGAGACGAATAGAGACAAATTACAGACGGAAATAGAGACGGAATTAAAATCCATTTCTAAAAAAGTGGCGCCAACTTTCCCACAAAAAATTCAGTAGTTTATAACCGCTCATCACGTCTCGAGATTCGTGCATCAATAGATGAAATATTATGTATTTCAAACCCTCTCTCTCCTCGAACGAACTCTTTCCCTTTCTCCTCGATCGAACTCGACCTTTCTCCTTGACCGAACTCGACCTCTCTCGAGCTTACAGGTGGCTCAACAACTGCTCCCTTCACCGGCGGCTCAGCAACTCCTCTCTTCACCGGCAGCTCAGCAACTCCTCTCTTCACCGGCTCTGCAACTCCTCAACTCTCTCTCACCTCGAACTCTCTCTCTCTCCAAAGCCCTAAATCTCTACGAAATAGTCACCGCAGATAACCATTGTTCACCGGTGCTCTCCAAAATTGATCTCTTCACCGTCGACGACAGTCACGGCTTTGTTGGTTGGAGATTGGAGAGCTAGTTTGGGAGATTTGGTGTTGTTTGAAGAGATTTGGAAATGGGGGTTTGGATTTGGTGGGTTTTGGCGGTGGTGTTCAGAGTTTGAGTTGCTCTCTACCGGAGCTCATGCTTTCTGCCATCACCGCCGCAGAAGCCCTCTCCGTCATCTGCTCTGTCCTCACGTCGTCGTCGTCCTCGTCCTCGTCGTCCTCTCTCCTTTGTCCTCTCTCGATCTATCGCCGTCGTCTCCTCTCTTCACCGCAACCATTGTTTTAGGGTTTGGGATCCGAAGCCCCGTCTTCGACATTGAGGCAAGTAATCCATGAAGCTCCTGGCGTGGCTTCGGCTGGGCACCTCGCCTTTGTGAACCCTAGTTGTTGATGAAGATGTGCCCTAACCTCACTCGAAGTCTTTCTGCTTCCTCCCTCGCCTTCTAACCTCTTCACGCCCTGAACTCGCGAAGGTCAGAATTGCTCCACCATTTCTCTTATTCGCGAAGGTCAGAATCGCTTCCTCTCTCATTTTTGCCCTTATCTCTTCCGCCTGATTTCTCATTCTCTTCTAGTTTTGGTTGAGGACTTCGATTAAGGTATTCGCCGTCAAAATCCCTAACTATTTCCAGAGTTCAGCAGTAGTTAAATGTGAAAGAAGTGATACATTGTTGATCCATATAGCCGATCTCCTTTCTAATTACTATTACCCATTGTTTGTTTCTCAAATGTATATAATGACTTAAAGATCAGTTAATCTTTTGAGTTTGATCTTTTGGGGGGCCATCATCTCTTATTTTCTTATGTTAAATGAAAGTGTCAATGTTGAAATGGTTCTAATTACTTTGTTCAGGAAAAGGAAGTGGAAGACGAGATTACAAACGAAAATGATGATGAACTTGCAAAGCGCTTGAACAAACAAAGGCAGCAAGCAGTAGTAGCTGCTCGTGGCAGACGAAGAGCCCTTTCCGCGAGAAACTTTGCCTTAGTAAGTCAATATCTATGTTACATTTCTATGTGATTTATATCTTATCAAAAGCCGATTTCTTGCATCCTACCTACCTACGAATCAAAGTGATTAACTTCATACCAAACTGATAATCGAGTTGTCCACTTGTTGGTAAAAGCAACAAATTATATAAGCTGATTGTATTAGCTAGATACATAATCAAGTCCTAGATAGTGTGGAATGTAAGAAACATGAAAGTTATAATTCCTCACCCTGAGAGATCGTCCTTGCATCCTACCTACCTACTAATCCACTTTGCAAGTAATTGCTTATACATTTGATATTTCTATGCAGGAAGACGTATTTCGAAGTAGTAGAGTTCTTGAAATCACGAAAAGGAGCAGTTAAGCTTAAGGTACCCCTTTTAAGAAAACTAATTTAATGATATTATTGTATTGTTACCATTATGTGTGTTTGTGTGTTTTTCTTTTCTTTTCAATTTTGGTACTGAAATAATGTAAAATACAACAAATACCATCAATTCATGGTAACAATAGTGGAAAGAAGACTTAAAATAATGTGAATAGATGTAATTTAAGCTATAACTGATTTTAATGTTTTTGAGGGCTCGTAGATGTGCGTAGGAGAGAATCGTTTCAATTTGTGTAAATTGTGAAGTCTGTGGTAGCCGCCATTGTTTGATCTTATAATTAAGCTAGTTGATCCATGCTAACTGATGGCTTGGTTTTCAAATCATTTAGATCCATTATTTCATTTGTTGAAATTAGATTGTGAAATGGCATTTTTTCTATCTTTCTCTAGATTCTTTCGATGCTATTCCATTGTTTGATTTGTGGAATATTAATAGTTCTTCAGCTGGTATGGGATATTGGACGGGTTAACAAATAAGGTGAAATAATGTGAAATCAAGTTTTTGAGGCTTTGCAATGCACAATTTCTTTTGTGTCACCCTTGCAGTTTCAAGTTGTGATGTAGCATCAAGTTTCAAGCACATGTTATTTTTTTCTTCATTTGTTTGTTTTCAAGATTTACGCTCTATCTTTCACGTATTGTTGATGTTTTCATTGACATTAGGTGTTTGTTGAAAACGAATTACTGGGAGCTTTGATCCTATGTAGTATTTGTATGCCGCTTATGACTTATGAGTTATAATTTCTTGAACTCCTTGCTGCTTTTATTCTTAAGACCAAGTATCCTACTCAATTTGGTATCAGTCCTAGGAAGAGCTAGGTTTGAGGAAAGTAGAAATCAACAAATGGAATTGAAGCCATAAACATACTTAAAGTTAGACACATTTTTCCTGAGATTAGGAGTATTAAATTCAAGCCACAAACAAACATGAAGTTAGAACTCAACAAATGTAAGGTTTGTTTTGTTTTATGTTATTTGTATCAAACCACTTTTATTCAATGCATACAAACAAAGCTTTTTGTTCATGTAGTTAGTGAGGTTCTCGGATTCTCCATTCTACTAAATTGTGTAAGTTGGACACACAAGTAGACCTGTACCGTCGGAGATTATTAAACTAGTTGACTAATTTAATTGCAAAATTACAATAGGAATGTTGTCTACAAGTTGAGACTGGATGTACAACCGTCTCGACAACGGCTTCGTTCGAATTGAATTCGCGGCGAGGGTTAAAGAATTCATAGCATTTGCTAAGCAACATTATCCTACCTACCAAAGTGAAAGGAAGATTAGATGTCTGTGCAATTATAAGAAATGTCGACTTGTACCGTACCTGGACGTCGAAACGATTGAATACCATATATGTAGGTACGAATTCGTTCTGGGATATCACTGTTGGTACGAACACGGTGAGAATGGAGGTCAAGAGCCGCCAAACTTCTACCAATTTGATAACCATATTGATGATGCTGATAGAGGAGGTTTTGATACGACAACTTACCACGAGATGCTACACAACATGGCAGGTCTAAGTTTTAATTGGAATCACGTGGAAGAATCACCAAACCCCCAAGTACGCCAACTATATGACATGATTCAGGATAGTAGCGAACAATTGTGGCCGGGGTGCGAAACCATGACAAAATTGTCCACAATGACAAGATTACTTGCAATCAAGTCAGAACACATTATCTCTAAACGAGTGTATAATGAAATCATAAAATTCATGAAGGATTAATTGCCAACCGACAATTCATTGGTTGAAAATTCTTATGCCACTAAAAGAGTAATGCGAGGTCTAGCTCTTCCAGTTGAGAAAATAGATTGTTGTGAGGACCAATGTATGAATTATTGGGGAGTGGACTCACCACATGCGTAGTCGACGATGCAATTCAAGATTTCAACAATCTGGATGATCCAAATGGGACCCGCGTTATTGTTAAAGCGGGTCCAAGTCAAGAAGACAATGACTTCATTGTCGATAGTGGAGATGATTGAGAAGAAGAATCATCAACTTCTAGTCATGAGAGTGAATTTGAAACGGATGACATCGAGTAATGTACGTCTATGTTATGTCAATGTTTGATTGACGTTACATGAACTTTCTAAACCTTTCTTCACGATTGTTTATGATTGGTGTTTTCTTAGGTTTTATGGCTCGCAGTGATCAGCCCCCACTTCGAGGTCGCATAGTACATCAGGGCGGTCGAGGGATACCTTTAGGGCGTCATCGTCCATTCGGAAGAGGTGCATCACAGACCCTAAGAACCGATATACCGATTGGACCTTATAGACCGACCACATGAGGGGAGGTCGAGGCGGTTGAGGTTGTGGGTCGGTTCCTGTCTTATCGATTCCGGCTTCTCGTTCACTCGATCATGAGTTACGGTCAGCGTCACCTTCGCCTTCCATACCGTCTGTGTCACCTGTACCATCGACATCGTCGTCTGGAACCATACCAAATCGCCAATTGCAGTGACCATCGATGGCATCAAGACATAACACTCCTATACCGACGATGCCTCTGACTCCAGCTACCGCAACACCAGCAGCATCCCCATCCTATGAGGGCGTAGCAGACTTGCAGGTTGCAGACGCTCCGCGAGCACCTCAGAGGACAGGGGTCGACCACCCTCGCGTGCATATGATCCCAATCACACTGATTGCGAATAATACGTAAGTTTGTATTTGATTAATTAACGTATTTCTAATTATCCATGTAAACTATTAAATATGTTTTTAAGATGTTATGCATTTTAATGAAACACATGGAATTGCATCCTTCTCATTCTTGTGCATGGAGGATGACAAAAGTTTTCAAGAGATGGATGATTCCAAAAGGGTATTGTTAGAAGTCGGTATCGGATCATCATAAGGACCACTACTGGCGCCAATGGCAGGTACGCAGGACAAATAAATGTCTTAGGATTTATACAAGTTTTCCAATGTCTCGTAACAATTGCACTCGCCATTTTATAGGTGTATTTTAGATGGGATGACATGATTCACGATGATCTCATTCGTGCGGCGTACGACACGCTTACAGGCACCAGGTACACCGCATTGAGGCATAAGTTAAAGAAGAATCGTGTCCAGCCAAACTTTATTACAGATGAGGCGTGGAGAAGATACTTAGAGTACTGGGAGAGCGAGGAATTTCTTGCCAGGTCTAAGCAGGCGTCTATGAATAGGAACACTGAGGCTGAAGGACTTGGGACTAGACCCTCGAAGCACGGTGGTGGCTCGATGTTTTCGTGACTACCAATGAAAGATTGGTAAGTGTTTTTATACTCTTGTTTATTTTTTTCATTTCTACACTTGTTCACTATGCTTGTGTTTGCTTTTAATCTTGTTTTTTTTATTTCTTACACATTGATGCTAGTTTAACTCATTTGCATTGTACAAATTTCATTCAATTCAGTTCTTTTCATATCACTTCTATGCAATTGATGTGTGCTTGGTGAATATAAGTGCGCTGACCTACTAGTAATTGACATATTTGACACTTCTATAACTTTTGTGTGCAGACTAATACATCCGAGACGCCACCTACCGTGAATGAATTGTATTTGCATCTCCACACCGTAAATCACAACGGGGTGACATTCGTCGATGGTTCTATGTAATTATAGAAATACGAGCTAAATAGTAGTAACTTTACTTAAAAGCATATCATTTAAGTTCTTTATTGTTGATACATGCAAGCTAAGCTCCAAAGGAGACGTCAGGAGCTGACCCATGCTACACCTGACCAAATTTTATGGATGATGAGGCAGTGTACTATAATGTGGTGGGTGAGTGTCCCAGAGGACGTGTCTACGGTCTCGAGTCGTTAGGGAGAAAGAAGATAAGATATGCAAATCCCGGTGCTAGCACATCCCAGATGCCGGAGATGGTGCCACGTTCAGAGTTTGATAGTGTTGCCGAGCAATTACTACGAGTTATGGCGTTTATGCGAGAGGCGATTCGGGATGACCATGGACGGAGCGAGCCTATCTCGGCCACCACCACCACCACCACCACCTCATGAGCGAGCAAGCGAGCAGCGCATAAGTCCCGCCGATCCACCACAAAGAACAAGACAATGTTACGCGGGAGATGCAAGATTGGCTTACGAGAGATGAGGGACTTAGGGATACTTAGGTATTTTTATGGTAGTTTGCGTAACTTTTGATATGGTAATTCTTCTTTTGTGGATATTTAAAGGACTTGGGTGCAAGGATAAACAATTTGATGATACTTAGATATCTTTTATAGTTGTTTATATAACTTTTAGATTAATAGTTCTTTTTGTGCATATTTAGAGGATTGGTGGTTTTTTGTGGTTGTTGTAGAACAATATGATTGATGGTTTTTGTGGATACTTATGTATTTTAGACATTTATTATAATTGACTACCTTTCGTGGATATATAAATCTTTTTTAATGTCGAATTGTACATTTTTTCACATTTGAATCTTTGTTGTTGATATATATTGTTGATATATGTATGTCAAATTCTGCTTTTTTGAGGGATGTTAGCACCCCAAGGAGTTGTTGGAGGAAGTGCAGGCGATGGAGCATGTCCCGTTGTTGTATTTTCAGGTTCAGAGGTTTTAGAGAACCAATTGGATTCTTGTTATTAGGTGTAGAAATGGAATTGAGACGGATTAGCAACTGAATTCATAGATTATGTTGCTATTCCGTCTCTAATTTGCGAATAAATAGCTGCGACAAACTGGGTAATACTCAATTTAGACACGGAATAGAGACGGATCGGCAACGAAATGCAAGTAAAACCATTCATTTTGGGAGAATGTCCATTTCTGTTTCGTCTTTGTTCCGTTTCTAAATGCGTCTCTAATTCGTCTCTAATCAGCAACGGAACACATTTCCGTTGCTGACTAAATTAGCGTCGACAATTTTAGAGACGGAATTGATTTCGTCTCTGTTCCGTTGCAGAATTAAATTAGAGACGGAATTTATGCTAATCAGTAAGGAAAATTTTCGTTTATGATCAACTATTTTTTTGTAGTGTTAAATGGTAATAAAACTTCGTTTATATAGGATAAATTTCTTAAAAATAGAGGACACATGTTATGTCTACATAAACAATATATGTAACTTTTGTTACATATTATATATTATGATTTATTTATGTAGATGAGAAACATAACGTTAAATCTGATAAAAACAAAGGCTCTGTTTGGTAAAAGTAACAACATATTACATAAGTCCTATTGATTGTGTTGTTTACTTGTATCTTATTAGGATCTATTATATATATCTATCATTTACATTGGCCCACATCGCAATGTATATTCAATAAATAAGGGGCAAAATTGTATGAAAAAATCATCCGCCGTTTGAAAAAATTAAACGCTTGTATTGATAGCGTTTACAAATCTAACTTTTCATCTAACTTATTTTCAAAATAAGTTATTAACCAAACACAACTTATTAGTCGAAGTAGATTATAATCTAGCTGATGAGCTAGTTTGTGCGTGCAAAACAAAGCCGTAAGCAACAGTTGTGCCTATTTATTTGATTTATACACTTGGAAACAATTTCATTGCCTTTTTCATTAATTCAGAGCATGTCATTGTTCAGTTCTTTTTATCAATTTTTGTTTTGATATACTTTTAAATTCCAACATGCTATGCCTGCTTGGGCATCGACAAAAAAATAAAAATAAAAAAAAAAAAAAAAAAATTCCAACTTGCTTCACATCTCCTATTTGGATTGAATTTCATTCCAAGAGGAAGAGGGTTTCCATCAAAACTCTACTGATCTACTGCAAAAAATAGTGTGACTTAAGCATCTCCAATGGGAATATGGATTGGGTGTGGTGTGTGGATGTGCGCAACTTATGACTGAATAGACATTGAAACAAAAAAATTCATCTCCAATGCAAATGTGTATTTCAAATGTGTAGCTGACGCCGCGTGAAAAAAAAACAATGTTTATTTTCAATGTCTACTTCTAGAAGTTGCAATCCATAAGCCACGTCAGCAATTCTCTCTAAAATATATAGAAAGAATAATAAAATTTAAAAATAAAAAATGCAATCCACATTGACCATTGGAGAGCATTTTTGAACTTCAATGTCTATTCAAGCCACTTAGAATGGATATTCTCTCCACGTTGTTGACATGGCATCAATCCACACTTACAATCCACATTTACCATTGGAGATGCTCTTTGTCAATGCACTTCTCTGTACATATAATCACATGATTCGCACTAGTTTTATGCATATTTTCCTTATTCTTTTTTTGATTTTTTTGGGTCTCTCCTTGTGAGCAGGAGTGAGCTATGCATATTTTCCTTCTTTGATAACCACGTCTGTACTATTTTTTTTTCTTGGCAAATACCATGTCTGTATTTTTATTTTATTTTTTTGAAGCCCTGTATTTTTCTTTTGGTAGATAATTTGTAGAAAAAAATTGAACTAATTAAGAATGGGTTTGCAAATATTAATCAAATATCATGACTGGTTGTATTATTCAAGTAATCGAATGGGAACTTCAATGCATAATCTAATTCTAATTGACTGTATACTAAAAGTATAAATTGAAGGGTACATTTATCAAAAAAATAAAAAATAAAAAATAAAGGGTACAGCTAACAAGTTGTGATTGATGGCAAGTTGAGGCAATAGTATATACTTCAGTTAAATATCATTCAATAAGAACAAAATCAAAATGTGAATTAATGGTTGAAAACTATGAACAACTAAATGAAGGCGTGTTGCGACCAGAGATTTTTAGAGGTCTTAAAGGGTCGAGGAATGTGAGGACTGTAAATTCAGTGGTTTGAGTCGCCAAATAAAATTGAGTGATTTGTGTCCCTATATATTCATGATGTATACACTAATTATTTGTCGTGGTTTGTGTCATTCTACTTACACATCCATTATCGAGCTCACAATGTGATCACATATTGGTGAATTTATGTGACGTCCCTCACTTGAGTTAGAGTCGGGTCGCCCAGCGCAGACTGCCACCCAGGCCCAATACTCGAAATAGGCCCGAGCAAGCGGTCTGACACGCTTAAAACAACCTGCAAAATATCAACTAATGCATATAGATGAATAAGTACGGAAATAAATAAAAAGAAAATCCATATGACACACTATGTAACTATATGTGGGCTTTCAATTCTACATTCAAGCATAACATGTAACATATTCTCAAATAGTTCAACTAAGGAAAGTAAGGTACAATCTACCCAATATACTCATTTTAATACAACTCAAATTAATTACACTAGGATTAGCGTTAATCTCGGGATTAACGGTCGTAATTCGAGCATTACGTGGACAACTCGGTAGACTCGGACACGAGAATCGATGAAATATGTTATTTATGGATGATGGTTGTTTATGTGCGATGTTTAAAAATCATTATTTATTATATTGCATCACATGTGTGTACGTTGTTATCAAGCGAGTTGGTGTGATGGGTAGTTACGTTGGGAAGTGTGTCGACGCATGTATCAAGTAGGAATTACTTGGGGATTTTTTTTGAAGAGAATTACCTGGGAATATTAGACTAAGCTAAATTAATGTTGTATGGTGTCTAATTAAACCATAGTCTAAGTTAGTTTATTGAATAAAGTAAAATACGATGTACCTCGATCGAGATGCATGTCGGGGCGCGGGACATTATGTGCCGAGTAGTCTGGGATTGGTGGGACCACTAATTTGTCAATAAATGTGTCTAAGAACACCAATCATAATGATTAAATGGGCTTAAGTTAAATTAAATTAGATCAAACAATATAAGGCATATAGTTAGGATGAAAATTATGTGGACTTCACTTGGGATTTTACTTACTAGACTTGTCACTGTATTTGTTGGGTGACCGAATGCAGATCCTACAACGAGCAAGGGCAAGGGTGTAACGACCCGAAAAATTAAAATCCGAATTACACACTAATTTGAAGATTTTGACCTTTGACCTAGTCCCACGTGGAACACACGGTCAAATATTGAACATCGAGATCGAATTATAGTAGTGTGATACATTAAATTAGCTATATGGTTGGGATACTATATAAATTAATTAAATTAATTAATGTGTCATACAATTTATAAGGTTATAGCTTTTATTAAATTTAAATATATTTTAACTTATGATAAATTGATTAATTGAATAAATTTGAGGTTAAAGTAGTGAGGTATGATGATTTAAATAAGAAAGATATAGTGCAACTAGAGGTGGGTAAAGTGAATGAGGTGGACAAATAAATGGATGACAACTCGTAAAAAAAACAAAGTAAATAAATAAACAAAACCTCTCACAACTTGACACCTAGCTAGCTACTGCCTTACCCCATCAAACAACCTCACCCCATCCCTTCTATCCCTCTCTCCAACGTCACTCACTTCTCTCTAACAAAACCAAAACTTCATCTCTCTCTCTCTCTCTCTCTCTCTCTCTCTCTCTCTCTCTCTCTCACTGTTTTACCTCCTTCACCATATCTCACTTTCATTTTTTCTCCTCTCTCACGAGCTCTCTTGCTCTCAGTCTCACCATCACTCACGACCCTCCACCAGTCTCAGCTGCAGCTCTCTATCCCACTTGGTTCGGACCACCCCCACTGACCACCCCCACTCGGGCGACTCCTTGACCGAGGTAAGCGCCATTGTTGCGTGAGTTTACTTGAAGAAGATGGTGTGTGCATAGTAATAAGGGGTGAGTTTAGTGTGTGTGTATACCTCGAGATTCATGTCAATTTTGCAACGTAGATGATTGCCTCGGGATGCGCGCTGAAATTACATGCATCCCGAGAACGCATCGGGGTACACACTAAAATTTTATGCATCTCAAGGGTTCATCGCGTGCTGAAATTACACGCATCCCGAGATTACCTTGCGCGGGCTTTTTCAAAAAGTGGGGTGGATTTAGTTTGTATTTCACAAAATAGTGAGGTTTACTTTTAAATTTCAAAAGTAAGGTATAACTCCTTTTGAAAAGGAGCTATTGATGATGAGGTGGCATGCATGGTGGTGAGGTGGTGGTGAGGTGGAAGGCATTTGTATGGATAGCTCCTTTTGAAAAGGAGTTATCCATACAAAATTATACACTCTATGAATGACTCCTTTTGAAAATAAGTTATCTATACAAAATCTTTCGCCCTATGAACGACACGTGCATATGGAGATGAGCGACCCGCGTCACTCGCGTATCTCGAGGTAGACAACCAATGTAAACAACACACACGCATATCGACGTGGACAACCCATGCAAACGTCACCCATGTATGCTGAGGTGGAGATTTCATGCAAATGACTGACATGTCTGTCGAGGTGGGCGACCCATGCAACCTCGTGCAACTCATGTAAACATCACGCACGTGTCTCGATGTGGTAAAGCCAATGCAAACGTCACACACGTATTTCTTGGTTGACAACACATGGAAACGCCACGCACGTATGTCATGGTGGGCGAGCCATGCATCTTCGTGCAAACCATTCAAACGTCACACACATATCTCGAGGTGTGGACAACTCATGCAACCTCGTGCAATCCATGCAAACCATGCGAATTTGAAGCACGTATTTCGAGGTAGACAACCCATGCAACCTGGTGCAGTCTATGCAAACCATCCAAACGTCATGCACGTAACTTGAGGTGGACAATTAATGCAAACACCAGACACGTATATCGAGGTGGACAATCCATGCAAACATCATGCACATATCTCGAGGGGACAACTCATGCATATCCGCTACAGACCATGGACCCCATGCAAACGTCACACACGTATCTCGAGGCGGGCAACCCGACCAACCCATAGTAAGCATGCAACTCATCCTTTCAACTTTTGTGTTACTTCTATCTCGTGATGATAAGTAGGGATACGAAGAATAAAATAATTATAGGGAAAATCACATTATTTTTTTGTCGAGAGCTTAAAATTAAAACAACAATGATCTGTCGAGAAATAAGTTCATTCCATGAGAAGGTTGTATACATCAACTTCGTTCACCCAAGATATAAGCTGAAAAAAATCACTACGACATCAAGAAAACTCATCATACAGGTATATTACGACGGTTACGTTGACGTTGTTGCTCGGTGATGCAAACTAGACGTACTCTATGTCTAGTTGGACGATGTGTTTGTACATCCGATTGAGGTTGTTGAGGTTGCTGATCTTGCATTGAATGGCGTCGAGCCGATTGATGTTCTTCCGCTAGTGCTTCACTCGACTCACCTCTGCTACTAATGCTCCCAAAAATAGGAGGTTGAACCATCACAAAATAGTGGCTTCCTATATGCGGTCGAGCGAAAGGAACATGAGGCGGCGACATGGTTAACAGGTTCATGAATGAGCTATCTCCACTATATCACATATTGTAATTATAACATGGTGGAGTATGCGGACTCGGCATTTATTGAGGCAATGACGGATACATTTAATGTCTACGTATTCCATGGTCCACATATGAAGACGACGGCCCGGGTGCATAAGGATCAAAATGGTAAGGAGAAATATTCATGATCGACGGCCTGAGTACAAACATTTGAGGTTCTGGTTGCATTGTGGACGATGCAGGAATGTACCCATGAGAAGAATGATTTGGTGGGGATGAGCGTTGGCTACTCTCGGCAACAGTTTTTGTTCTACTCGCTCTCGGACGAGATGAACGTGCTGAAGGAGAACGTCTGCTACTCTCTGCAGCAATCTCAGTCTGACTAGACGGACGTGGTGGACGAGGACATCTAGTGCTTTCCCCCACAGTATCTGGTCGTGTTCTTCTTCTTCTCACCTCTTTATTTGATTCGCCCTGATCCTCTTCTTCATCTTCCTCTCCATTATCATCATTTATGTCATGTTCGACATTAATTCCGTCATTCCATAGAGTAGACCTTTGCCTTTCATCTTCGTCTAAAATTTTAATCCATTCATCAAGCGCAGCAAGACCTTGCTCGTACCCATCCTCAATAAACACTCGCCTCAGTCGATGCACCAAGTTACACTGATATAAAAACATGAATTCAAAGCACGCAATATAAGATATTAGTTGTTCGAGAAAAATAAGAGTTTCAAGTTTACCGAATAGTTACGTAAAGCCCTCGTGTCCAATGAATCTTCTAGTGATCGAGCGATACCACGTCATGTAGTCTTGATGATCGTGTCCTTCATCTTGTGCCGCTGTGAATATGCTGTGGCCACGATTTTCCCACATTTGTATAAAGCTTGCGTGAAAAGTCACCCAATTTTCTTGATTACGTCCACGCAATTCGATACGGTGCAGTCGGGTGTCGTAAGCACAATTTGGTAGCACCACTTGTATAATTCTGAATTGTCTCATAACCCTTTCTGGTCGATGCCACTCGACTATGTGGAAACAAATTAGGGGACATGTCGAAAGCCAACTACCGTGACCGTCAGTACAGTATTCGGGAAGAGACCCGATGACTTCAGCATATAGTTGCCATACTACATCATCTTCATTCTGCGAGTCGAGTGCATCATGGTAAGATGATAAGACGTGCGTCACACTCTGTGTAACCGAAAATGCATCGAGCCATCTGTGTACAAAACAATAAATTATGAAAAATGAAAATGGAGTAAATGTTAAAGAAATAATGAAATAATATTTGTATTACTCTGTCCCAATGGAACGTCCATAAGCATGTGTTCTCCATCCACTGTTCGCGGTCGAACTCTAGAAACACACAGGCGTCGTGGTGCTATGAATGGAAATATGTCCCATGCCCATAGCTGTACAAGAATTGACGCGCGTGCAACCTCATGTGCACCTGCGTGAGATCCTCGACACAACTCCCTGTACAAATAAGCCAAACATGCACTCCCCCAACTATATTGTCCAGCTATTTGGAAATCCTCAAGCAATGGTAGAAACATCAAATGTATAAATCGGTTGGACTTGTCGGCGAATAGACAACCACCGATAAGTTGCGGTATGTACGATCGAACATAACGTTGCACCGACTCATCATCGATGTCATCATATATAGCTGGTACGTTACGTTCAAGCCATTCGACTTTAAGTTTACGAGCAATAATGTCATCTCCAACAAGAGTTCGACCAAGTAGCCTATCACACACATCAACATAATCTGTATTGGTCGTTCCCGTCACAGGCATACCTTCGATAGGTAAGCCGAGCTATACCTGCACGTCCTGGAGTGTAATTGTACACTCCCCACAATGCATGTGAAATGTATGCGTCTCAGGGCGCTATCTCTCTACGAATGCGGTAATCAAAGCCCAATCAAGGCTGAAAAATGCTACGCGGGAAATCCCTTAGAACCCACTGGAACGAAGATATGGGATCATCCTCGAATGATACTGCATCGTTCGATCAATGACACCACGTCTTCGACGTACGCGCAATGTTTCGTACACCTTATAATTGATAATGTATTAATCTATATATATATATATATATATATATATATATATTATATGTTTATGCAAGAACATTTGACGTATATATGTAAAAACGTTTACCTCACCCCCCCAGGTTCGCGATGATCTGTGTGTAGATTGGAGTTGCAATAGTGAAGGATCTGATGGAACTAAATCCATTGTTGTACAACTACAAATGAATGATTTTAAAAAGAATTAATCGTGTTGTTCGGAAACCAAACAATAACTTTTTCATATATGTTCAAACAATAAAGAATGCTCAAACATTGCAAATAAATCAAATTACCAACTTAAGTCATGACAAACAATATACAAAATCGACTATCGGTTTTCATTGGAAGGTTAAGGTCTGCTTGGACAAATTTTTTTGTTATGTCCCTCTGAACGACAAATACCACACCGGTTCTTCCTAGTAGGGACTCGTTCACTGTCACGACCCAAATCTCTAAACCCCATTTTAATTCCTCAATCAGGATCATCGACCAATGACGTGGGACCTACACTGTGATACGTGCACCGACCGAGGCACGTGGCCGAGGTATATCGTATTTTTGTATTGATGTGTGCCTAGTGTTATGCATTGTGTAGACTTACTAAGTCGATTTGTACATATGTAGGCGTTGAGACGAGAGCGGGGACACGTCTCGAGTAGCGTGTGAGCCGGGGAACCGGGTAATTAACATTTTGGTAAGTCTTATTTAATACTAATATGAAATAAGGAATTACTTATAAGCCTATGGTTGTGTTTGTTAATGTAAATCAAATTAAAGGCCTATAGTTGAGTAAATTAAATGAAAAACATAGGATTGGTCTAGAGATACACATTGGCACATCTAGGAACTAGGTGAGTAATGAAATGGTGTCACTTGAAGTTGAGATAGTGGGAGTTAGTGGGATATATGGCAGGAGGTGGACCATTAGATGTTCATCGGGATACATAAATCCATAGAGATCAAGGGCTAAGAAGGAACATCACATTAATATATATTATTAGTGATCAAACAACATGCAAACCAAATCACTCATTCATTTTTGCTGGAGAAGAAGAAGGAATTGCTGGAGAGGAGTGAATAATCAAGGTGTTGAAGGAATCCAAGGGAGTTGGTGAGAAATTCTCAAGCTAGGGTGCTACATCAACTAGGTACACATCCTTTAGTTGAAATTAGAACAAGTTATGGTTTTAGGCTAATTTCAGATGGTACATGATTGAGTATTTGCAATTGATTTATATATTTAGATTCCCCATTTCAAGCTGATAATCCAGCTATATTGAAGTTCTTAATTTGGTTTTGAAATAATAAAGATATGAATTTTTGAAGTTGCAACACCAAAACTAGAATTATGCATGTTGTATTAGGAATCAACCTGAGTAATTTGGTCATAATCTGCACATTTTAGATCCAAATTGATCCAAACAAGTGGCATTTGAAATCTTATTTAAAGAGAAATAACTTTGCTTAATTGAAGGTATTCTGATACAAATGTTTTTATATCCAAACATGCTCTGCAATTAGGTGCTGGAATTATAAAGGAAAGTTTTAAAACTAAATTTGTTAAGGTCATAACTCCCTAACTACTTATCTAAATGTGCTGATCTATTAGTATGTTGTATTTGGACATATTTTCTGCCTTGTGACCAAAAATCACATTTTCAAGAACTATATATTTGGAGAAATAGATTTTCTAAACCTGCTGGTTGGATTAGATTCCAATTAGACCTATGTTTAGTAAAATCATGACATCACTTTCATTTTAAATCAGAATTTTGAAAACTAAACCTTTCCAGAAAGCTAAGAGAGAGACCAACAATAATTGTACTGATGGAGGATTTCAATATTTGGACCATTTCATGCCTAAAAGTGCATTAAAATGTAGGACTGAAATTGAAACTTAATTTAGTCTTTAGGGGCTGATTTAGAAAAATTGATTTAAAGTCTATTGAACCAATTTGAATACACAATAAACACCATTAAATTGAGCTTAAACCCACTATATTTGAACTAATGAGACACCAAACTCAGGAACCTAGGAAAAGGGTACGGGAGAGCGAATACAAGATTTGAAGTATCGGGAGGCCAGTAAAGCTAGGACTTTACTTTGTTGTTGTGAGTATACCCAATGACAACTTTACTTGGCATTTCATTTCGTTTAATTGTTGTCCTTGAATAGTCCTTTTGACTATTTTTCCTTTGTATTCTTATATCATGTGTTCTTTGTGTCTATGCTCACTTGATGAGTTTAGTTTGCATGATATCCATTCATTTGATTTGATTCATTGATTTTATCTCATGCTATGTATATTCTTGTTGTTTTAAATGTGAATTGATTGATAAATAGCATGCTATTAGGCTAGTGAATATCTTATAAATGTTTATGAGGACTTGTATTCCTTATTTGTTTAGGTGTGTAGATGTGCTTATGCCTTGACAATCCGTACTTGATATTTCTTGAAATTTAAAAAATAGTTTTTGCATTTAGGTCTCGTACTCGATCGAGGTGTGCGCGACTCACGGGGTTAGAGTCAATGGGGATGTCGGCACATGTTACTTGGCACTGTATGACACTCGGGGTTAGAGTCCCTGAGGTGGTCTATACACCGGGGTTAAAGTCCCTGGTAACACTTGGGTTAGAGTCCCTTGTGCTATATGATTATTGAGTCGGAGTGACATGTTTCACTGCCAACCGGACCTAAATCACCACTACTTAGCCTAGTGTCACTATCACTTGTTTAACTCTGGTATTTACTCGCATATGGTTTATTTTCCAGTTTTCCCATTTATATGCTTTTAAATATATTTGAATATTTGGAAATGCAAATTAAACTTGTCATCGGGGATTACTGTTTTATTCTTGTACTCACCGTCCTTTTTATGACGGTGGGTGCAGAGCCGTCTACCAAATAGGTAGGCGAAGAAGAAGATCGGCAATTATCCTTGAGCCCGCGGCGCGTCACTACATCGATTGTAGGTCTTCTTTTGGTATTTTGATTGTATATGTTATATGTCTTTCAGATACTATTCGGGGTTGTATATTGGGTTGAGCGTTAGTTCCCCGACTTGACTTAGACTATTTTGTCGTTTCACCGCATTTTGAGGACTTTATATATGTGATGTCATTTCCTGGTTTTCTACACTTAGGGTTTTATAAATGGATTCCGCATAAGTTACTAATTGCTTTCTCGCATAATCAATAAGACTTCCGCTAATTAATTAATTTAATAAAAAGTTTTAATTAACTCTAAATTTTATAAACTGGTAGGACTAGTGTATTACTTATCCTGAACACGAGAAAAGAGGTGTCTAGGTTGTAAAGGCTGACTAATACGTAGTTAAGTCATGCGTGGGTGTGATTAGGGCTTAATTACGGGATTAGGCCGGGCGGTGCCCTATATTAGGAGAGGGGCCGTCACAGTTGGTATCAGAGCCTAGGTATTAGAACCTTAGGGATAAATAAGAAAAACACGACCTCGTATAAAACATAAATCTTAGAAGTGGAAACCAGATGATCCTTGCCTAGGAACTATTTTGTTGGGAATTGAGTGAAGGTGAGATGGGGATTTCTTATATATACGTGTTAGTTTCTATATGTATATATATGCGTTATGCCACGTAGTAGCTGATTCGCGTTTGCTATCCACTTGAAGACACCGATGGGGGATTCGCGCGAGGCTGGAGACACCGGAGCTAGCGGCAGTCAGCCTCCCACCATATCAATTGACAATTTTTAGAGGATGTCTGACCAGACGACCGCTCAAGCGATAGATCGCCGAGTTCATCGCCTACATGTCGACACAGATGACAGCACTGGTTTCGACCGCCCCCGTCACCACAGCTACTACTACAACATCCCCGACCACGAGACTCAGCACTACGAGAGTTTGGCTTGCATTTAGTAAAGAGATGGATACTCTAGGTAGCGTTGTACGCATTAGCGGAGAGTCAAGGACCCAGACTAGTGGAGATACCGGTTGTTCAAGACTTCCCAGATGTTTTCCCAGAGGATTTACTTGGATTACCGCCACCGCGAGAGCTAGTCTTCATCATCGACCTAGTACGAGGTACCAGGCTGATCGCGATACCGCCATACCCCATGGCTCCGAGGGAGTTAGAAGTGTTGATAACTCAGCTTAAGGATTTGGGGGAGAAGGGGTTCATCACACCTTCGATGTCACCGTGGGGAGCGCCAGTTCAGTTTGTGAAGAAGAAGGATGGCAGTCTGAAACTATGCATCGACTACAGGCAGTTGAACAGAGTGACAGTCAAAAATAAGTACCCACTTATGCGGATAGATGATTTATTTGATCAACTGATATGAGCACAATTTTTCTCCAAGATAGACCTGAGATTGGGGTATCATTAGCTTAAGATCAAGGATGAGGATAGGTCCAAGACAACGTTACAGACACCACCAGTTCACGATAATGCCATTTGGGCTGACCAACACCCCGCCGTATTCATAGATTTGATGCACCGGGTACTTATACCATATCTTGACCGCTTCGTGATAGTCTTCATCGATGACATCTTGATATACTCGAGCACACGTGAGGATCACGAGCAGCACCTCAGAGAGACGTTGCAGACATTAAGGGAACACCGACGTTTTGCTAAGCTCAGCAAGTGTGAATTCTGGCTTGCAAAGGTCAAGTTCTTGGGGCACGTTGTTGGAATAGCAGAGATTGCAGTAGATCCGGCCAAGATTCAGACGATCACGGATTGGCCAGCACCGACATCAGTACCGAAGATCAGGAGCTTTCTGGGGTTAGCAGGATATTACCGTATATTCGTGAAGGATTTCTCGAAGATCTCTTCACCAATGACGAGGCTGACACAGAAGGATGTTGCTTATGAGTGGACTGAGAAGTGCGAGGCTGCATTTACTCAGTTGAAGAGGTCATTAACTACCGCACCAAAGTTAGTACTTGCCGAGGTTGGACAGGGGATTTCTAGTGTACACAGATGCTTCTCATACGGGTCTAGGTTGTGTGTTGATGCAGAGCAGCGATGTTGTGGCATACGCATCGAGACAATTAAAGCTACATGAGAAGAACTACCCCACGCACAATCTAGAGTTGGCAGCGGTTGTATTTGCGCTGAGGACTTGGAGACACCTTCTGTATGGAGAGAGATTTACACTCTTCACTGATCACAAAAGTCTGAAATATCTCTTCACACAGAAAGAGCTGAACATGAGACCACACAGATGGTTGAAGTTCTTGAAGGACTACGACTTTTTCTTATAGTATCACCCAGGAAAAGCAAACGTAGTCGCAGATTCGCCGAGTAGGAGACCGAGTAGAGATGCTGAGGTGGTCAGATGTCACATGATGCATGAGTATGGATTACTCGAGGCAGCGGCGACAGCATGTCATACAAAGGTTCCTACCGATACTCAGGTGATGATTTGCGCACAAATGTGACTACAGATCGTGTCTACACACCGAGTGTCAGAGGGTCAGAGGACCGACCAATTGTACTCGAGATTCAGCGAGTTAGCGCAGAGTGCAGAGTGTACAGATTGGGCAGAGACGACAGATCAGTGTCTAAGATACCGGGGCAGGTTGTGGATATCAGAGGTGCCGGAGCTGAGAGATGAGATCCTTCAAGAATCGCACCATTCCAGATTTACCGTACATCCAGACAGGACTAAGATGTACCATGACATGAGGAGACATTTCTGGTGGCCTGGGATGAAGGCAGACGTGTCTAGATTCATCAGGAATTATGGTATCTATCAGCAAGTGAAGTCCGAGCATCGGAGACCCGGGGGATTACTACAACCGCTTCCCATTCCTCGATGGAATTGGAAAGACATCTCTATGGATTTTGTCAGAGGATTGCCGAGGACCGCGATGAGACATGATTCAATATGGGATATAGTTGACAGACTGACGAAGTTTGCTCATTTCCTGCTAGTGGCATCGCATTACACGTTCGATCAGCTGAGCGTACTGTTCGATAGAGAGATTATCAGGCTGCACGGGGTACCATTAACGATCACGTCAGATCGAGATGCTATTTATACGTCCAGGATGTGGCGGAGTATGCAAGATCAAGATGCGATACGCGCCTACGAGTTCAAGATTTGCTTCCACCCTCAGATCGACGGGCAGACTGAGAGATTGATTCAGGTCCTCGAGGACATGTTGCGGGCATGCGTGTTGGAGTTTGGAGGATCTTGGGCGGAGTACCTACCATTGTGTGAGTTCGCTTCTAACAATAGTTATCAGGCTAGCATTGAGATGGCGCCATTTGAGGCTTTATATGGCAGACCGTGTCGCTCGCCATCGTGTTGGGCTGAGCCAGAAGACCAGGAGATAGTGGGGCCTGAAATTGTTGTTGACCACACGGAAAATGTCAAACTGATCCATCAGAGACTTAGAGGAGCACATGAGAGACATAAGAGATATGCATATAAATATCGGGTGATCTCGCGTATTCCGAGGGAGCCTTTGTCTATTTAAAGGTTTCCCTTCGGAAGGGTCTTCAGAGATTTGGGGTGAAAGGCAAGCTTGCACCGACGTACATCGGGCCTTTCATGATTAAGAAACGGGTCGAGAAAGTGGCATACGAGCTTGAATTGCCTCAACAGATGTCAGGGGTCCATCCAGTGTTCCACATTTCGATGCTTCGACCGCCGAGTCGAAGACAAAGGCAAACGACGCTTGACTTGAGTCAGATCGACCTGAGCAAGGACATCTCTTACGAGGAGCAGCCCATTTAAATCCTAGATCGAAAGGTACATCAGTTGAGGAGCAAGTCCATCCCGAAGGTACTCGTCAAGTGGAAGTTCCACGATGACACGAAACTCACTTGGGAGCGGGAGGACTACATGTGAGATAGATTCCCGTACCTGTTCGAGTCAGGTAGAACTGTAACTTAAACTTAATATCGAAGACGAAATTTTCATTTTGTTGGGAATATTTGCCACGACCCAAATCTCTAAACCCCGTTTTAATTCCTTAATCAGGATCATCGACCCATGACGTGGGACCTACACTGTGATACGTGCACCGACCGAGGCACGTGGCCGAGGTATATCGTATTTTTGTATTGATGTGTGCCTAGTGTTATGTATTGTGTAGACTTACTAAGTCGATTTGTACAGTTGTAGGCGTCGAGATGAGAGCGGGGACACGCCTCGAGTAGCATGCGAGCAGGGGAACCGAGTAGTTAACATTTTGGTAAGTCTTATTTAATACTAATATGAAATAAGGAATTACTTATAAGCATATGGTTGTGCTTGTTAATGTAAATCAAATTAAATGCCTATAGTTGAGTAAATTAAATGAAAAGCATAGGATTGGTCTAGAGATACACATTGGCACATCTAGGAACTAGGTGAGTAATGAAATGGTGTCATTTGAAGTTGAGATAGTGAGAGTTAGTGGGATATATGGCAAGAGGTGGATCATTAGATGTTCATCGGGATACATAAATCCATAGAGATCAAGGGCTAAGAAGGAACATCACATTAATATATATTATTAGTGATCAAACAACATGCAAACCAAATCACTCATTCATTTTTGCTGTAGAAGAAGAAGGGATTGTTGGAGAGGAGTGAATAATCAAGGTGTTGAAGGAATCCATGGGAGTTGGTGAGAAATACTCAAGCTAGGGTGCTACATCAACTAGGTACACATCCTTTAGTTGAAATTAGAACAAGTTCTGGTTTTAGGCTAATTTCTTATGGTAGATGATTGAGCGTTTGCAATTGATTTATATATTTAGATTCCTCATTTCAAGCTGATAATCCAGCTACATTGAAGTTCTTAATTTGGTTTTGAAATCATAATGATATGAATTTTTGAAGTTGCAACACCAAAACTAGAATTCTTCACGTTTTATTAGGAATCAACCTGAGTAATTTGGTCATAATCTGCCCATTTTAGATCCAAATTGGTTCAAACCAGTAGCATTTGAAAGCTTATTTAAAGGGGAATAACTTTGATTGAATGAAGGTATTCTGATTCAAATGTTTTTATATCCAAACATGCTCTGCAATTAGGTGCTGGAATTATAAAGGAAAGTTTTAAAACTAAATTTGTTAAGGTCATAACTCCCTAACTACTTATCCGAATGTGCTGATCTTTTAGTATGTTGTATTTGGACATGTTTTATGCCTTGTGACCAAATATCACATTTTTAGGAACTATATATTTGGAGAAATAGATTTTCTAAACCTGCTGGTCGGATTAGATTCCAATTAGACCTATGTTTAGTAAAATCATGACATCTCTTTTATTTTAAATCAGAATTTTGAAAACAAAACCTTTCCAGAAAGCTAAGAGAGAGACCAACAATAATTGTACTGATGGAGGATTTCAATATTTGGACCATTTCATGCCTAAAAGTGCATTAAAATGTAGGACTGAAATTGAAACTTAATTTAGTCTTTAGGGGCTGATTTTGAAAGATTGATTTAAAGTCTATTGAACCAATTTGAATACACAATAAACACCATTAAATTGAGCTTAAACCCACTATATTTTAACTAATGAGACACCAAACTCAGGAACCTAGGAAAAGGGTACGGGAGAGCGAATACAAGATTTGGAGTATCGGGAGGCCAGTAAAGCTAGGACTTTACTTTGTTGTTGTGAGTATACCCAATGACAACTTTATTTGGCATTTCATTTCTATTAATTGTTGTCCTTGCATAGTCCTTTTGACTATTT
Source organism: Stephania cephalantha (assembly GCA_039657325.1). NCBI lineage: Eukaryota > Viridiplantae > Streptophyta > Magnoliopsida > Ranunculales > Menispermaceae > Stephania > Stephania cephalantha. The sequence continues at coordinate 47,603,569 of CM077569.1, read as the reverse complement.
TGCCTTTGTATTCTTATATCATGTGTTTTTTGTGTTATGCTCACTTGATGAGTCTAGTTTGCATGATATCCATTCATTTGATTTGATTCATTGATTCTATCCAATGCTATGTCTATTCTTGTTGTTTTAAATGTGAATTGATTGATAAATAGCATGCTATTAGGCTAGTGAATATCTTATAAACGTTTAAGAGGACTTGTATTCCTTATTTGTTCAGGTGTGTAGATGTGCTTATGCCTTGACAATCCGTACTTGGTATTTCTTGAAATTTAAAAAGTAGTTTTTGCATTTAGGTCCCGTACTCGATCGAGGTGTGCGCGACTCACGGGGTTAGAGTCTCTGGGGATGTCGGCACATGTTACTTGGCACTGTATGACAACGGGGTTGAGTCCCCGTGGTGGTCTACACACCGGGGTTAGAGTCCCTGGTAACACTTGGGTTAGAATCCCTTGTGCTATATGATTATTGAGTTGGAGTGACATGTTTCACCGCCAACCGACCTAAATCACCACTACTTAGCCTAATGTCACTATCACTTGTTTAACTCGATATTTACTCGCATATGGTTTATTTTCCAGATTTTCCCATTTATATGCTTTTAAATACCATTTGAATATTTGGAAATGCAAATTAAACTTGTCATCGGGGATTACTGTTTTATTCTTGTACTCACCGTCCTTTTTATGACGGTGGGTGCAGAGCCGTCTACCAACTGGCCGGGCAAAGAGAAGATCGGCAATTATCCCTGAGCCCGCGGCGCGTCACTACATCGATTGTAGGTCTTCTTTTGGTATTTTGATTGTATATGTTATATGTCTTTCAGATACTATTCGGGGTTGTATATTGGGTTGAGCGTTAGTTCCCCGACTTGACTTAGACTATTTTGTTGTTTCACTGCATTTTGAGGACTTTATATATGTGATGTCATTTCCTGGTTTTCCACACTTATGGTTTTATAAATGGCTTCCGCATAAGTTACTAATTGCTTTCTGCATAATCAATAAGACTTCCGCTAATTAATTAATTTAATAAAAAGTTTTAATTAACTCTAAATTTTATAAACTGGTAGGACTAGTGTATTACTTATCCTGAACACGAGAAAAGAGGTGTCTAGGTTGTAAAGGCTGACTAATACGTAGTTAAGTCCAGCGTGGGTATGATTAGGGCTTAATTACGGGATTAGGCCGGGCGGTGCCCTAGATTAGGAGAGGGGCCGTCACATTCACGGTCTTTATAAGGACACGTTGTTCTTTTATGTCCTTCTTGATGACATATGCCACATCGCAACGGCCTCGAGACATTAGGAAGATCCATCTCGTTTTGTCTGCGCGTTCCCTTTGGTCTCCCTCGGCCACGTCTGCACCTTGGGTCGGGTATGATTTTCGTCCCAAATGTCGGCCAATATTTCTCATCTGGGATGGCTTTGAAATCATAGGAGTAACAATGTGCGTACACATCTATCCTATAGTATGGCTCAATGAATTGCGCGTAGCTCACTCGAATAAAGGCACATGCAGCTAACACGTGTGAGCAAGGGAAACCAAACGATTGCCATTTATTGCAACTGCACACCTGGTCCTTTAGGATAACGACTTGGGTGTTGTTGCCTTTATGCATGCGATCTACATGTCTTCCAGTCAGCACTTCAAACTCACCAATGTCACGATTGATCAAAGTGACTTGATGCATCCTTGCAGATTGTTCATAATATGTGAGTTTATCCATGTCACGATTGATCAATGTGACTTGATGCCTCGTTTTGTCTTCACGTTCCTTTTGTAAACTTACTATTTTCCTCCTCTTTTTGTCTTCAATTTAATAATCCAGCGATACCACATAGTTGTTAGTTATTTTATTTAAATTGACTAAAATATCTCAACATCAATAAAATTTGTTCAACTTGTGTGTATGATCAACGACAAATGGGAACAATAACACGGTTTAACATCATAGTTTAACAAAATCATAAGGCTAAACTAAACTAACATAACTAAAGTAACAACCTAAACTATACTAACTTAAACTAAGCTAACAACAAAACAAAACAAAACTAACCAAACATAACTAACCAAAAAACCAAACTAAACCTTTAAACAAATAAAAAATCTTAAAGTAAACTAACCTAACCTAACATAACTACCTAAACTAAACTAACAAAAGTAATTAAACTAACTAAACTAACTACCTAAACTAAACTAACTATACTAAACTAAACTAACCTAACCTAACTACCTAAACTAAACTAACTAAACTAACAACCTAAACGAAAGTAACTAACCTACTAACCTAAATACCTAAACTACACTAACTAAACTAACTACTTAAACTAAACTAACTAAACTAAACTAAACTAAACTAGACTAAACTAACCTAACCTAACTACTTAAACTTAACTAACTAAACTAACTACCTAAACTAAATTAACTAAACTAAACTAAACTAAACTAACTAACCTAAACTAACCTAAATACCTAAACTAACTACTTAAACTAAACTAACTAAACTAAACTAACCTAACCTAACCTAACTACCTAAACTTAACTAACTAAACTAACTACCTAAACTAAATTGACTAAACTAAACTAAACTAAACTAAACTAACTAACCTAAACTAACCTAACTACCTAAACTAAACTAACTAAACTAACTACTTAAACTAAACTAACTAAACTAAACTAAACTTAACTAAACTAAACTAACCTAACATAACCTAACCTAACCTAACTATCTAAACTTAACTAACTAAACTAACAACCTAAACTAAACTAACTAACCTAAATACCTAAACTAAACTAACTAAACTAACTAAACTAACTACCTAAAGTCGATTAACTAAACTAAACTAAACTAAGTTAAACTAAACGAAACTAAACTAACCTAACCTAACCTAACTAAACTAAACTAACTAAACTAACTACCTAAACTAAACTAACTAAACTAACAACCTAAGGTAAACTAACCAAACTACCTACACTAAACTAACACCCAAAACTAAACTAACCTGACAACGTCAACTAAACTAAACAAATTAAAATTCATAAACTAACTAAACTAACAACAAAACAAAACAAATAAGGCCCAAAATAAAACTAACCAAACCACGTCAAATCGCCCCTCCTTCTCCTTTTCTTTCTCCGCCGCTGCTCGTTAACACAATCTCCTCCTTCTCCACCGTCATTGCCGCGCTCATCAACTCCTCTCCTCCTTCTACTCCGTTCAGCCACTTCTCCTGCTCCATTGCTCCGTCAACTCCTTTCCTCCTTCTCCGCCGCTTGTCGTCAACAACCTCTCCTTCGCTTTCAACCCGTCACCTCCTCTATCCGCCAACTCTCACGTCTCCCTTCCTCTCCCCTCTCTCCTCAACTCGCCCTCTACCCCCTCCCCTCCTTAAATACCCGACGAACCCCCCTCCAACACTCCCATGACCTACCCTACCACCCTAAACCTAGCATCTGCAACCTCCCCCCGAAACAGGGACACAAAGAATATATTCTTTGCGTCCCTATTTCGGGAAGGAGATAGTGGGTACACAGATAGCGCCTTTTGAGAAGGCGCTATCTATGTACCCCCACGTGGCAAGTAAACATCCACGTGGATGTTTACACAAATAACGCCTTTTCATAAGGCGTTATTCGTGCAAACACATACCACGTAGGACGGACTTACATGAATAGCGCCTTTTTAAAAGGCGTTATTCATGTAAGTCAGTCCTACGTGGCCTGGACACATGAATAGCGCCTTTTGAAAAGGCAGGCGCTATTCATGTGTCCACGTCAGCAATAAAAACTTCCCCTAACTAATAGCGCATTTTCAAATGCGATATAGCCTACTTTCTGAATAAAAAAAACCATACTTATTTTCCTCATTTAAACTAAATTATGCAGTACTTTTGTAATTTTTTCGCCTCGCGCATTAATTTTGCACACATCCTAAGTTTACTCGATATGCGTGCTGATTTTAAGAATAAAATAAATAATAATTAAAAAATAATAATAAATATATACATACATACACACAACTTGAATGTATACTATATGCATATATATATATATATATATGTAATACTAATACATTTATATGTGTATATATATGTATTAGTATGCTTTATATATAATCAATAAAATAAAATAATACAATAATTAATTGGTCGAGAAGAAAAATAATAAAGGCCAAATTTGAGAGAATCCGTCGAGCCAAAATCCAACCAACGCGGCTCGACCCAAGACGCTGCTAATGCGGTCGCAACATGAGAACTTAATATTTTTAGAAATTGTGATATTAATGGAAAGTAAATAGGATCAAATAAATTAATGTTTAATTGGATTTTCAAACCTAAATTACGGACCTAAACTACCGATGAGGCACTCGTCCAATCGATGTTGGGGTCCGACCGTAGTTACCATAATCGAGATTTGTCTCGAAATACGTGCAACAATTGAAAAGTGTTTTTAAGGTGATTCGCATCGAGATCGATCTCGTAACGTGTGCGTAACCAAAATAAAGTATGAATAAACTCGTAATTGAGTCTAATAGAAATCGTGAAATAATTTAAGGAATTCAGACGCGTCAAATGCGGGACAATAGTACGCGCTTCGAGTATGTCAAGCGGCATACATGGTTATTAGTAAGTAAACCAGTAGGAGCATTATCAATAGTTCTTTTTTACTTCTTAAACTTAATTTCTTTAATCATGCCCATTTACGAAATTCCACTCCTAATTAGAGTGTCCGTGTGAAGGCCCAAGGCCATACTCGCCCAAGGCCATACCCCTGCCGGTCTAAGCCAGCGGGCTGGGCTCCTCCGAGACGAGTTGGGCTCCTCGAAGACCCCCAAGGCAGTGTGGGTGCACCTATGCGACCTCCCACACCATCTACGTCCCCTCCATTTATTTCATAAATGGACGCAGTCTTTCGCTTCCCACGATTCGAAATCGAGACCTCGAGGCTTAAGTACTCGAATTTCCCGAACCGATTACCAATTGAGCTAGGTCTCGATTTCAAATCGTGGGAGGCGAAAGACTGCGTCCATTTATGAAATAAATGGAGGGGATGTAGATGGTGTGGGAGGTCGCATAGGTGCACCCACACTGCCTTGTGGGTCTCCGAGGAGCCCAGGTCATCTTGGTGGAGCCCAGCCCGCTGGCTTAAACCGGTAGGGGTATGGCCTTGGGCCTGCACACTCCAAGGGCTAAGTGAATCAGGAAGATAATTTTTTGGGTATGGCGACCGAATCGGAACCATATCTCGAGTTACGGGATTTGGGTTGTGGACGGAAGGTGAGTTATTCGGGGCACCGTTGATACCCCTACGTTCATGATAATTTTGAATCTATTGGCGTTGCCATGATTCTACAAAGTCGAGCTTGTGACGGTATAGTCGCAACTCGATGGATTTGAGACCACTTGGCTTCTCTCTTTTGTTTCCACAGCACTCTCCTTTCATCGCTCTTATTTTCAGTCTATTTATCATGCACTTACTTTATTTCCTATTCTTTTATATTCCAGCATGATTTATCGACTATTTATTTAATTATTGAATTACCGTTAAGACTACTCTGGATTTACTCACTGGAATTGTCTCCTTTCGCGGTGACAATTGCAGGCCCCTCGTCTAGCAAAGGCAAAGAGCTAGTGATTGGCGACTACCTCTGAGGGCTCACAAAGGGGCTCACACTTTTGCGTACTGTAGGTTTTTGTATTATATATACATTTTGATGTTTTATTTGTGAAATTTTGGGATATTGGGGTTGAGCAACACCTTGATACATGTATATGCTCACTTTTGTCACCGTACCTATACATGGTCTATATTATAGGGTTCCACATATAGGTTGTCCCATTTTACATGTTTTAGAGTTATTTAAATTGTTTCGTTTATTTTCATTACGTTGCTTACTAATTTAAATCTTGAAAAATTAATAACTCAATATTAAAGCACCAAACTAATGATAAAATGGTATAAGAAGGTTGACTAGGCTTGCGTTGACCTTGCGGGGGTTGATCGGGGGTCCACGTAAGCCTTGGCCGTCGAGGCTCTCTTTGTGAAGATTGTGGCAGTCACAGTTGGTATCAGAGCGCAAGGTTGGTACATCAACTCTCGATAAGCCCACAATTCAACTAAGGTAGAAACACGAATTTAGATTTAGGACGACAATGAACTCAATGTGGAGACCCTATGATCTTGACTTAGAGTTTTAGTTGGGAAGTGAGGTGAGTTAGGAAATAATTAATTTGATATACTTATTAATTGTTGATTGTATTATATTATATATCGGTAGGTATAAAGTTGAGCAAGACTAGTAATATACAATGCAGACTGCGATGGCCGATCAGCGGGACACCGATGATCATAGTGGAGCCACAGGTCTATGCCCTATTGATCCAGTAGACTTTCTGGCCTTGACCTAGAGGGTTGCTGCACAGGATAGACGCCTGGATGAGATTTTGACTCTTCTTACGGGACAATTACCATCACCAACGACACCTATAATGGCTTCCACACATGACGCGAGTGCGCCCACTTCTCAAGCAACTCCATCACGATCTACAGTAAATGTAGCACCAGTTACCGCCGTATTCCCTGCGTTACCCGAGATAGCAGCGCCCGTAGTTGCAACATTGATTGAGATAGGTAGTGGCTTTGAGTCGACCCGTGAGGCCAGACTGACTAGGGAATATGATAGGTACAGGCCGAGAAAGTTTAGTGGAGATTATGATGTGTTGGAGCCAGAGAAGTTCATTAGGAGTCACGAGAAGATCCATAGACTTTTGAGATTAGATGATAGCAAGAAGTCTGGATTAACAGCTTTTTCATTCTCGGGGGACGTAGACATTTGGTGGACTAACCTGATAGCCACCCAGGGAGAGCCGCAAACATGGAAGGACTTCAAGCGAGCGATTGTTCAACCATAAATTCTTTCCCACTTCAGTGATGATCGCCAAGAGGTCAAAATTCATGCATATTCGACGGAGGCTGGGAGCATCCGTGATTCAGTATATAGGGAGATTCCAACAGCTTCTGTCGTTTGCTGATGGAGTGGCCGACACTGACAGTAACCATGTCCATTTCTTCTGCGAGGGGTTGCTTCCTACTATCGGGAGCACAATTGTTACGATCAAGTCGAGTAATTTGGATAGGGCTTTCGAGCGCAGCCTAACTAGAGAGGCTTATCTTGTTACGCACCCAGAGGAAGATAATGCTACACCAGTAGAGGCACAATCGAGGCACATATTTGAGCCAGACAGGAAGAGGAACAACCATTTCATGCCGAGTGACTTCAGGACTCACAGTGTAGGGTTAGTGGCACCACCTACACAGCTAGCACGTACCGTAGTTCGACCTCCTCCAGCACTGAGTTATGCCAGCCGACCAACTCTGTCGGCACAATCAGTACCACGCCAGCAGCATGGTACAAAGGGTAGAGACAAGGGTACAAACAGTGGACGACAAGGACATAGATATGGGCAAGAACAAGCGCAGAGATCGATTCCTCTAATATCAGGGCCGCAGAGGGCTTGTTTCAAGTGCTGACAGCCAGGGCACTTCAGGGATAGGTGTCCTCTGTTAGGCAGGGCTCGGTCATAGGCTAGAGAGAGTTCATGCCGTTGCAGAGCCAGATCTGAAGGCGACATACGACCGTACAGATGGTATGGTTTTGATTTACTTACGTATTATGCGTGTGACGATGGTTTGAAATGTTGTTTATATCCGTGTGAGGCATTACATTGCGATTGTCAATGCCCTTCGGCTACATTGAGTAGTCATTGTCAACTTGGCCAAGTTCACTATTCATGATGGAGTAGTTTCACTGTCAAAAGTGGTCGTGGCCTGCTACAATTGATGGACCTATTCTCGTGATGTTTGAAATAACTCGGCTAAGTCAACATCTCAATATGGAAGTCAAACTGTACACCACGAGACCTACAATTTGATGGATTAAGAAATTGAACCATATGAAGCGACTCTGAATGAGTTTGCAGTTTAATTGAGAAGTCTAACTATCTAAAATGACTTTGTTGAATTCTTGAATCGAGGAAGAAAACTCTAAGCTATTTTGAAGTTGTCGCGAGCCCATAATTTGGAAGTACCTAAGACCATTGCTCACGTTTGGACGAGTCCACGAGAAGAGACCAAATGACAACGACTTCCATAACCTTTTCGATCGTAGTAAATCTTCGTCTTAGTTTACTCAATTTCGAGGACGAAATTCTTATTAGTTAGGAAGACTGTAACGACCCGAAAAATTAAAATTCGAATTACACACTAATTTGAAGATTTTGACTTTTAACATAGTCCCACGTGGAATACTCGGTCAAACATTGAACATCGAGGCTGAATTATAGTAGTGCGACACATTAAATTAGCTATATGGTTGGGATACTATATAAATTAATTAAATTAATTAATGTGTCATACAATTTGTAAGGTTATAGCTTTTCATTAAATTTAAATGTATTTTATAACTTATGATAAATTAATTAATTGAATAAATTTGGGGTTAAAGTAGTGAGGTATGATGATTTAAATGAGAAAGATATAGTGCAACTAGAGGTGGGTTAAGTGAATGAGGTGGATAAATAGATGGATGACAACTTATAAAAAAAAAGAAATAAAGTAAATAAATAAACAAGACCTCTCACAACTTGACACCTAGCTATCCCTCTCTCTAACGTCACTCACTTCTCTCTCTCTAACAAAACCAAAACTTCGTCTCTCTCTCTCACTCACTGTTTTACCTCCTTCACCTTATCTCACTTTCATTTTTTCTCCTCTCTCACGAGCTCTCTTGCTCTCGCTTTCACCATCACTCACGGCCCTCCACCACTCTCGATCGCAGCTCTTTATCCCACTTGGTTCGGGCTAGTGACCACCCCACTCGGGCGACTCCTTGACCGAGGTAAGCGCCATTGTTGCGTGGTACTTGAATAAGATGGTGTGTGCATAGTAGTAAGGGGTGAGTTTTGTGTATGTATATACCTCGCGATTCATGTTGATTCTCGCAACATAAATGGTTGTCTCGGGATGCACGCTGAAATTACACGCATCTCGAAAAAACATGAGTACACGCTGAAATTATATGCATCTTCGTGCTGAAATTACACGCATCCTAAGAGTGCCTCCAGTTGCACTCTAATTTTGCGCACATCCTAAGTTTACTCGATATGCGTGCTGATTTTAAGAATAAAATAAATAATAATTAAAAAATAATAATAAATATATACATACATACACACAACGTGAATGTATAGTATATACTATAGGCATATATATATATATATATGTAATACTAATATATTTATATATGTGTATATATATGTATTAGTATACTTTATATATAATCAATAAAATAAAATAGTACAATAATTAATTGGTCAAGAAAAAAAGAATAAAGGCCAAATTTGAGAGAATCAGCCGAGCTGAAATCCAACCAAAGCGGCTCGACCCAAGATGTTGCTAATGCGGTCATAACATGAGAACTTAATATTTTTAGAAGTTGTGGTATTAATGAAAAGAAAATAAGATCAAATAAATTAATGTTTAAATTGGATTTTCGAACTGAAGTTACGGACCTAAACTACCGATGAGACACTCGTCCAATCGATGTTGGGGTCTAACCGTGGTTACCATAATCAAGATTTGTCTCGACATACGTGCAATAATTGAAAAGTGTTTTTAAGGTGATTCGCATCGAGATCGACCTCGTAACGTGTGCATAACCAAAATAAAGTATGAATAAAACTCGTAATTGAGTCTAATAGAAATCGTGAAATAATTTAGGGAATTCGGACGCGTCAAATGTAAAACGATAGTACGGGCTTCGAGTATGTCAAGCAACATATGTCACTAGGCAATTTACATGGTTATTTGTAAGTAAACCAGTATGAGCATTATCAGTAGTTCTTTTCTACTTCTTGAACTTAATTTCTTTAATTGTGCCTATTTACGAAATTCCCCTCCTAATTAAAGTGTCCGAGAGGTTTAGTGAGTCAGGAAGGTAATTTTTTAGGTATAGCGACCGACTCGCAACCGGAATCATATCCTGGGTTACTGGATTTGGGTCGTGGACGGGAAGTGAGGTATGCGGGGCGTCGTTGATACCCCTACATTCACGACAATTTTGAATCTATTGGCGTTGCCGCGATTCTAGGAAGTCGAGCATGTGGTGGGGTATCGCAACTTGATGGATTTGAGACCATTTGGCTTCTCTCTTTTGTTTCCACGATACTCTCCTTTCATTTTTCTTATTTTCTGTCTATTTATCATGTACTTACTGTATTTCCTATTCTCTTATATTTCCGCATGATTTATCGACTATTTATTTAATTCTTGAAGTACTGTTAAGACTACTCTGGATTTACTCATTGGAATTGTCTCCTTTCGTGGTGACAATTGCAGACCCCTCGTCTAGTAAGGGCAAAGAGCCAGTGATTAGCGACTACCACTGAGGGCTCACAGAGCGGCTCACACTTTTGCGATACTGTAGGTTTTTGTATTATATATACATTTTGATGTTTTTTTGTGAAATTTTGGGATATTGAGGTTGAGCGACACCTTGATACATGTATATGCTCACTTTTGTCACTGTACCTATACATGGTATATATTACAGGGTTCCACATATAGGTTGTCCCATTTTACATGTTTTAGAGTTATTTAAATTGCTTCGTTTATTTTCATTCCGCTGCTTACTAATTTAAATCTTGCAAAATTAATAACTCAATATTAAAACACAAAACTAACGATAAAATGGTATAAGAAGGTTGACTAGGCTTACGTTGACCTCGCGGGGGTTGACCGGGGGTCCACATAAGGGCGGGGCCTAGTTTGTGGGAACTGGGGTCGTCACAAAGGGCAAGAAGGTATTGGGCGATTATCTCTGAGATAGTGACGCCAGCTTGTGTTTGACTACAATATGTATGTACTTATGTTTTTGTTGGGTTTTGGGGACTATAGAACACTAAATACATGTATATGGAACTCTTGTTATATACATGGTATCCTTTTGCCGAGTTTTCCATTACTTAGGATTGTTAAATATTGCATAATATATTCACTTGAAGACTTCCGCTGTAAAATTGTAAATATAACTTGATAAATTAATTAATTGGCTAATTAAATCAATAATACTTAAATAAAGATTAATCAACGAAGTCAGAGTTTAATGAAAAACGTGTAATCAACCAGTTAGGTCGTGGGGCGTTATAGGTAAACAAGCCACTACGTGGCAAGACTTGGCGACGTGTGATGCGACGTGGCGATTTTCTGGGTTGTTTCGGGATTTGGGGCCACCATAATTTGGTATCAGAGCAGGTCGATTGGGCTTAGGAGAAGTTTTAATAAAATCGAATAAAACTTAACAAACAAACTTTAGACGTGGAAGCCTGAAGATTCTGATTGAGAGTCCTCGTTGGGAAGCAAACTTAAGATGGGTAGCGATATGATTTATATATGTGTTATGTTTTTTATTGTATATATTATATACACGTATACGAAAGGTGATCCAACACACACTTTTTGATATAAATCACGATGGATGGCCAGCCAACACCACATATTACTGATGTTGGTCAAACGAGTGATCAAACTAGAGATGGGGGTTTGGATCCAGCAGTAGCCACGCGATTTCTAGCTCACGATAGACAATTTGAGCTATTGACGAAAATGATGCATACACAAACAGCGGCGATTGCATCACTCATTGCTACCCGGATACAGAGCACGACTGTGACGACTGTTACTTCCACGAGAGTCACACCGACAGTGGTACAAACTGAGTTGCCGACAGTTACGCCAATAAGACAGACATATTTGAGACTTTGCGTTGACCTCGCGATTGTTGACTCAGGGGTCCACGTAGTCTTAGGCTGGGCAGGGCCCATTTTGTGGGTAACGGGGGTCGTCACAGTTTGCAAATCTTCGTTCATGCTTTTTTATTTGATTATCGAATCATGAATCTTCTGTGCTTCTAAATAAACATCACTTCCATGCTTTTATATGTTTTGGAACTTATCTGCATGCTCATATATGGATTTGTATCACGCTTCTATGGTCTCTACTCAATGCTTGTGATTTGGTTTCAACTTAATGTTAGATCTTGCATAAGTATTAAGTAGTACTTGCGTATTTGATGCTTGAGTGAGGTTTTGTAACGACCCGTTACCTTAAGCTAGTGATTAGTGTTAATCCAAGTCTTAATTAACTCGAGTTAGGCTCGTGGTTAAGTTCGGCGTACCTCGATTAGCGTGTGCATGAGTTTGTGTGATGATTTTTGTTAGATTGGAATGCTTAATGAATTTTATAGGTTTTAGTATAAAATGAGAATTTATATACAAGCCTAAATCAGAAAATACATAATTAAATAATAAGTAGCCGGTACACTACTTGCGACGAAGGGGTCGTGAAATGAATGTGCATACTCGAGAATACTCGCAAGCATGTCCGATGAATTTATTGGTGAGAAAATACACGAGGTATATATATGTATTTATTTGGTATATAACTATATATTGAAACTATAAGTTTGGTTTAAATTATATGGATCATCGGATCGCCTCGAGATGAGCATAAGTGTTAATGGTGTCAACATGTGTGTCACTTTAATGGTGTCATGTTAGCACATCAATCGTTTGATCTGCCTCGAGATAACGTGATGTGTGTCTCGAGGAAATTCATATATTTAAACTAAAACCTTCAAACTTATCTTCACAAATTGATCGAGAGAAAGTGTTCTGATATTTAGGAATTGATTCAAATGAGTGGATTTAGTGTGAATTGAGGAAATTAAACAATTAGAAATTCATATATTATCGTTGTGATAAGTTTGGCTTTGATGTTTTTAAGTTAAATTCATAGTGAATGATGATTTATCATTGAATTGTTGTTGTTATTGATGATAAATGGGTTTAAACCTTACTAGAGGTTTTCCCGATATATTTTGAGAGTGTTAACTGTTGTGGTAATGATTTGTGGATGAAATAGTGGTTGCTGCCATGTTTACTGTCGAGACAGTAAAGGGTGGAGTACGCTCCACCTAGCAGAGGAGTGCACTCCCTTCATCAATTGGGACGAACCCAGTTGGTGGAGCTTCCCCACCAATTGAGGGAGCGCGCTCCCACCTCAGAAATAAGCAATTCTACTGTAATTTGGTTAGAATTTCCTGAGGTTTTAGGGACTAATTTATAGGTTCTAAACATAGGGTATTTGACTTATATTGATCACAAATGGTTTGTGATAGGTGTTGGATCAACGGGAAATCGTGAGTCACCCAAAAAGTTAGAGAATTTCTAAACGGAAACCTAAACCGAGGTAAGTATGGATTCGTTTAGTTATCAATATTGTCTGGATATGTTAGTATATGTAGTTCATATAGTTTATGGATTGAAATGAGAGACTATCTACACTGTGATGTTTTTACTAAACGGAAAACGATGTTTAATGTGATCTACGAGAGTAACTCCTAGAACTAAGACCAGATTATATAGGTTGCAGGGTTGATCTCCTGACCTATATGTAACTCCTACTCAGTTAGATAGGTTGCGTGGGTTACATATTCACTAAAGGGTTTAGGATATAACAATTAGACATTAATGGATTGGCTAGACATGACATCAGCCAATGTGTTGGTCTAGCAATCATATTAATGGTGTCAGTGAATAATCGACCCTAATTTTACAAATAAAATGAGAATCACAGTGTAATAGTCATTGACAGTTGGACTTGCAAATGTTACTTATTGAATTATATGCTTTTTATAATCCCGATGGTTAACATTAGAGCATATTGTTATTGCATAATGTTCTTGATTATTATATGGAATGTTGATGGCTTTGTGAATCCTTACTTATTAAGCAAGTTGGAGTGCTCACCCCAAATTTAACATTTCAAGTTCTCAGGCTAGCGCTTTAGCAAAGGGCAAAGAGAAGATTTATGAGTTTTTTTGTCTTCTCTACGATATAATGAGCCTTCCTGTATATATATATATATACACTGTTTGAGTTATTTTCTTGTATATAAACAAGGTTGGGAGGTTTATAAACGAGGTTTTAGATTTTGATAAACTCTATATTTATGTATATCGTTTAATTATCAAAGAATTTTTAATTTTTCGCTGCGTATATTTTAAATTTGTTTATTTGATATCGATATACAGGTTGAGTTTATCAAGTAAAGACAAAGATGCTGCTAGTTCTAGTTAATTATGGTTGGGTTATCGAGACTTAATTATGGTTTTAGGCTGAATATTGCCCTAATTGAGATACGAGATGCTACAGCTATTCCTCTTATTGAGCTTTGTTATCCCTTTTATCTCACCACACTTACATTTCAGGGCCTTCCACTTCTATTTTAGATCGTGACAAAGGAAATGTGACGTCGTGAAGTCTTTCCTAGTGTACGTACGTGGGCCTTGTTTGTTACTACTACTCTATTTACCTTTTGTCTTTGGAAAAATTTGAATTGGGTTGTAACTTAAAACATGTCATTTGGGTAGTTTGGAACGCTCCTTATCTAGTTTGTTGATTTTGGAAGCTTTTTGATCTTAAAAGCTTGTTAATTAGACTTTTAAACACCTATCTTATGAATTGTATGGCATATGGAATTTTAGTTTTGTTTTTACTTTTGCTTTTATTATTCTATATTATTAGTATGTTATTCCGCAGTTTGAAATAAGCGTGCTAGACTATTATTTGGGCTTGGTTCAGGTATCAGACTTGGGTAACATTTGGGTCGGACGACCCGAACCTAGTTTAGGTGAGGGTCGTCACAAGGAATGAGTCACTACTGACTACAGTTGAGAGGTTTCATGGCAATAAGAATTGTGAAAAAGGTAAAGGTTAGAGGTGGCTTTGATTATATATTAGCTACTTTCAATATTTATTTATAAAAAAACCCCTCTAAAATTTTGATGAAGCATTCAATTAGAAGTCAACTGGATTTAGGTGATGAATTTGCTATTTTCATAAGAAGGTTAATTTGTACAAATGGACAATTGATCTGGTAAGAGGAGTAAAAACTATGGAGACCCTATTAAATTATTTAAAAACAAAATTATTGAGGCCGTCACCTGCCAGAGATATGCGTTTCCCGAAACGGAATCTCTCTTGGGCCTCACCAATCTCGGCCCACCTTACGGCCCATCGTGTCCTCCAAGCAAAACAGTACGTCTCTCGGAAGCTTCCCGAATCAAAGCGCGCTTACAGAAACTTCTAGTCTCTCCACTACTATAAATAGACGATCAGTCTGACACGCACAGATGATGTATTAGTCGTTCACAACATTTGCATTTGCGCAAACTTTCCGATTTGAGTCTCTTTGAATCTGTTAAAATGCCGAGCAAGTTCGCCGGACAGCTGACGCAGGACTGGGAGCCGGTGGTGCTGCGCAAGCAGACGAAGGCGAAGGCGCAGGACCTGCGTGACGCGAAGGCGGTGAACCAGGCGCTGAGGACGGGAGCGCCGGTGCAGACGGTGAGGAAGGCGGAGGCGGGGTCGAACAAGAAGGCGCCGGCGCCAGCGGTGAGCGCGAGGAAGCTGGTAGAGGCGGAGGAGGCGGCAGCGCTGGGGAGGGTCGGGGCGGAGGTGAGGCAGGCGATACAGAAGGCGAGGGCGGAGAAGAAGATGAGCCAGGCGGAGCTGGCGAAGCAGATCAACGAGCGGCCGCAGGTGGTGCAGGAGTACGAGAGCGGCAAGGCGGTGCCGAACCAGGCGGTGCTTGCGAAGATGGAGAGAGTTCTTGGTGTGAAGCTGAGGGGGAAGATCATCGGTGGTGCCAAATGATCGATCGATTTGATAGACTTTCAAGGTTTGGTATGTCTGAATCTCATGATGATAAATCTATCGTTTTAATTGTCTCTGATGTTGTAAAGGCCTAGATAGCTACGTACGTACTGTATATAAGTGTAGAAGAAACTCAGTTGATTTGATGTAGTTGAAGGTGTGGATTTTGGAGATGATGATGATGAAATGATGCTTTTGATTGATCTGATTTGTAAATTTTGTAGATGATGATCTCGAAATCTTGCCGTGTAATTTATTGTTCTTTCTTGAGTCATGAGTAATGACCATTTCTTGCATAATATTTCTCTCGTAGAGTGAAAATTAACCTCGTCAGTTAGGGTTACTTGTTCTTAATTAGTAGAAGATTTAGACATTTTATTGGTTATTAGTTTGCACAGAAGTTGTACAAGTTTACGCCATATTTGGGCATATGTAGTTGTAGCTTTTTAAACGTGATACGCAAGAAAACTCCGGTTTTCGAAACAATCCATCAGTGACTTATTTGTTAAAAAAAATTACACCTAAGTACAGCGAAATTTGTTTAAATGAGCAAAACAAGTGCGCTTTATTTTTTATTTTTATTCTCGACATAAGCTATATCGCATATCTGGGGAGTAAAAATTTTTGGCCTACGTGGACACATGAATAACGCATTTTCAAAAGGCGTTATTTATGTGTTCGATCGACGTTGGACAAATAACACGGATAGCGCCTATTGAAAATGCGCTATTCGTGTTATTTAGATATATCAATCCATGTGGATGTCCACTTAGGGTGTCCACGTGCTATTTGGATATATCAATTGGTTGGAGCCGATTTTACACGAATAGCGCATTCTCTCGAATGCGCTATTCGTGTAAATAGTATTAGGTGTCCACGTTGAAAAGATAAAAATTTAAAGGATGAGTTGCATGGTTACTATGAGTTGCACGGGTTGTTCGTTTCGTGATACATGCGTGACGTTTGCATGAGGTGCATGGTCTCGTAGTGGATATGCATGGGTTGTCCCCTCTTGATATACGTGTCTGTCGTTTGCATTAGTTATCCACCTCGAGTTACGTGCATGACGTTTGGATGATTTGCATGGACCGTAGCAGGTTGCATGGGTTGTCTACTTCGAAATATGTGCTTCACATTCGCATGGTTTGCATGGATTGCACGAGGTTGCATGAGTTGTCCACACATCGAGATATGTGTGTGACGTTTGAATGGTTTGCACGAAGATGCATGGCTCGCCCACCTCGACATACGTGGTGGCGTTTCCATGTGTTGTCAACCACGATATACGTGTGTGACGTTTGCATTGGCTTTACCACTTTGGACACACGTGCGAGTCGTTTGCATGATTTACTTGGATTTTACGAGGTTACATGGGGTATCCACCTCGAAATACGTGTGTGACCTTTGCATGGTTTGCATGGATTAGGCGAGGTTGTATGAGTTGTCCACCTCGAGATACGTGCGTGAGGTTTGCATGGATTGCAATAGGTTGCATGAGTTGCACGATGTTGCATGGGTCGCCCACTCGACGTACGTGCTCGTGCTCGACATTTGCATGAATTCTCCACCTCAACATACATGCGTGACGTTTGCATGAGTTGTCCATGTCGATATGCAAGCGTGTCGTTTACATGGGTTGTCTACTTCGAGATACGCGAGTGACACGGGTTGTCCATCTCGATATACACGTGTCGTTTGCATGGGTTCTCCACCTAGATGTGCGATATTTAAATTGAACAAATAACTCATTTTCAAAAGGAGTCATTCATAGAGTTTAATATTTTGTATAGATAGCTCATTTTCAAAAGGAGCTATTCATGCAAGTGCCTTCCACCTCACCAACGATGCATGTCACCTCACCATCAATAGCTCATTTTGAAAAGGAGTTATACATTAGTTTTGAA
The DNA here is from genome assembly GCA_039657325.1 of Stephania cephalantha. Lineage (NCBI taxonomy): Eukaryota > Viridiplantae > Streptophyta > Magnoliopsida > Ranunculales > Menispermaceae > Stephania > Stephania cephalantha. Next base: position 47,585,893 of record CM077569.1, on the reverse strand, counting down.
ATTTTAAAGTGAGCCCCACTATTTGGTGAATAAAAAAGTAAAGCCACCTTATTTTTTGAAAAACACCAACTTACGTTGTCGTATAGTAAAATACTAGAATGACAATTTAATGTCATACCACAAGACTTTGACTTACGATAGCTTTCCATGCGATTTTGATTTGCGTGTTATATATGCATTAGGATTTGTGTATGCTTGCATCTAGATGCATTGATGGATGCTTATTGTGAGTCAACGTGTCTTGTGGTTAGACGGCGGCCTCGGGCGACTTAAGTGAACTTTTTTTAAAAGTTTTGTTCAAGCTCGCTCGAGCCCGCTTTTAAATATTGCGGGCCCAAGCTGGGCTTAAATGGACTTTTAAAAAAGTGAATCATAATATTTTTTTATTGATAAATGAAATAATAATTATGATGGACAAAAAATTAACTAAATTTATAAAAGTGTTGTAAATTGAATTGGAACTTGTTAAGAACTAGAGAAGGAAATAGAAGACTAAGAACTTCTACTACAAAGGAGAAGAGAAGAAATGAAATAGTTGGAATGAGAAGTTTTCATTCAACTTGGTGTGTGAATTACAATGGGGTTGACACCCTTTATATAGGTCATTTGGTGATGATGATAATTGTACTTATACAATGTATACAAGTTATACATACACCACAAGTCATACAACACATCACAAGCAACATAGACAATACATGGAAGAGTTGATGTACATTGGAGAGGATTACAAGTTACATGACAATACATAGACAAGTGGAGGTACTATTAAGTGAGAAATACAAGTTACATTACTACACAATATGTTGGTGTACATGCATGGTCATCCATATTCCACAACACTCCCCTTGGATGACACTTGCTTAGAGATTGTGCATTGTTAAAACTTGTACTAGAAAAACCCTATAGGAAAAAATCTAGTATAGGAAAAAGAGTACATTATTTGCTTTCATAATTTTTTTTCTTTTTATATGGAGTATAATAATGTTAGGATCGCCTCATTAAAAACCTTGCTAGGAAAACCCAGTAGGATAAAACCATAGCTAAGGGAAAAAGAGTGCAATGCACTAATCGATACTCCTTTTGCTTCTCCCCCTCATGTTCACATGGGTGAGACATCTTGTGCATTTTGTTGCACATGGACATCGTTTTTTATATGAACCATTTAATGCTGAAGCATATGATTGTCACTCTTTTGTGTATAGTACTTGCATCAAGTAATTGATTCATAACTTGTTGCTACTGAATGATCCTTTGAACTTTGAGTCATATTAATTTATACATGGATCATAATACAACAAATTTAATGCAATTTGATGTGTTTCAAGCAATTTCACGCCATTCCTTTTAAATTGGCTTATATCTCCCCCTAATGGTGGGAAAATTGCTTCATCAAAGTGACAATTAGCAAAACTTGCTATAAATAATTTCCTATTAGGGATCCAATGCATCTTATAATATAATTAACGGAGAGTTAAATCAATATACGTCTCCTATTGATTTGTCTTGAGATAATCTCCTACCGATAAAAAAATCGATTCGATAAAGGATGTCCGTGCGAATTTACGATATTTTCGCATTATCGATGATTATGGATAATCAAATAGATCTTTCCATATTATGAATGTCATTTGATTTATGACGACATTCGTTTTAATGTGCCTTATATATTCCGTAAGTTAAAGCGAGAATATTATACTCGATTAAATCATATTCATATAGATAAATTCTCTATTATTCGAGTAAACTTCTTCGAACAAGACATTAACAATATAATTGTTGTACCGATATTGCTCTGAACATTAGCTTCCGCTAAGTTAGAATTCGAAAAATACTCACTTTTATATTATAATGTACATGCATGTAGCACGATACACAAGACAAACTCATCGCCCATATTTAGGTCACGATTTAAACACATGTCGATGTGCTGTTTTATCGAGCCATTTTCAAAGATAAAATTCATAATATTTTGCCTTTAATTTTGAAGGCATGGTAAATGTCACAAAAATATTCGGGCATATATATAACAATATTTAGGCAAAATAGCCTTTCGTATATGACCAAAAAAAATGTCACAATTATGAGCGCTCATTGTCAATAATTATTTGCCCTTTGTAGTGGTGCACCACTTTTATTCCAATTTTTGGTGGAATTGTCAATACGACCTTTACCGATATTTTCACCTTTTCCACGTCCATAAATTTGTTATTGCGATCATGATCATCATATGCAACATATGCTTCTTAATTTGAAGTTTAACTAATTGACGGGAGCGATATTATATTTATAATATCTCATTATTTTACTCACTACCATGAAACAAGAAATCAATCCTTAATATTTATTGGATTGACATGCGCACTCGATATTTGTTGCAAGAATAAGTCGAGGCGGGCCACGTGACCTTATTTTTATTGTCTCATCACCATATTTCCACATAGTCTCAACATTGAGGCAATTAAAATTGTGGAATTATAATTAATATTTGACTGATTAAATTTTGTAGCATGAGACCTAGCCGCTCATTTTGAGCTTTTGGAGCATTACCCTTTTGGTATGTATATATATAACTCCATAAGGTGGAAAGATATATAAAGTGAAATATTCACTTTTCAAATCTCTAAAGAGATATTGACAAATGATTGTGTACAACATACAACCTTGCATAGATGCTAGCTTTATTCATAATTTGCAATATCTAATTATCATGACAAAAATTATAATAAGGTAACAAACTCAAACATGCTTGATTAATATTTTGAAAGTAAATGTAATATAAAATAATTTTCTCTTTTCTTTTATGTAAAAAAAAACATATGATTAAGTATATGTTCACAACTTGATTCATTAATAATCAAATGTACTATTCGTATGAGTTGGTGGGACAACCTCCAAGATGGGTGGCGAGACAAAGTCTCGCTTAATACCATGCCTCCTCGAACGGGATAACCCGTCTCCCTTTCAATGTTTAGCTTTACCGGGGACAAGGCTTACCCACTATCAACTCAAACTTATAGCATTATTTGTATTATGAAATCAAGAATAGAACAATAACTAATCGTTTGTAGTTTTAAGAGCAAAACTATATGTCACACATTGACTTTTGATTTCTGATGTAGAAGATCGTACAAGACGCAGCTACGAGCATACTTTCGCAATCGATGACGTTATAATGCATAATATATGAATTAAGTATGCATATAGAAGTGATGCATGTAATAAAGGAAGCAACTATTATAATATAGAAATAAATTGAACTTATTTAAATAACAAAAGTTATACCTTCCTAGCTTTGTCTCCTTAACAAGCCTTCTTGAACTTCGAGATCTCCTTAATGCTAGAGCAAGCTCGTGCTGATAACGTGTTGTAAATTGAATTGGAACTTGTTAAGAACTAGAGAAGGAAATAGAAGACTAAGAACTTCTACTACTACAAAGGAGAAGAGAAGAAATGAAATAGTTGGAATGAGAAGTTTTCATTCAACTTGGTGTGTGAATTACAATGGGGTTGACACCCTTTATATAGGTCATTTGGTGATGATGATAATTGTACTTATACAATGTATACAAGTTATACATACACCACAAGTCATACAACACATCACAAGCAACGTAGACAATACATGGAAGAGTTGGTGTACATTGGAGAGGATTACAAGTTACATGACAATACATAGACAAGTGGAGGTACTATTAAGTGAGAAATACAAGTTACATGACTACACAATATGTTGGTGTACATGCATGGTCATCCATATTCCACAACAAAAAGAATATTATATATTTGTGGTGAGAAAAAAATAAATGACTTCTATTAATTTGAGATTGGGGCTATTTTATTTGTTGTTGTTGTTGTATGGTAAGAAAAAAAAATATAAATGGACAAACGCAACATGTAAAAATACACACTAGAACAAATTTAACTTTTGATAGAGGTTTTGAACCTCTATGAAAGACTTTTCATAGAGGTTTTTGACCTCTATGAAAAGTGTTATCTTTTAAGGTGTTATCGTATCTTCAAAGCTTACATAGGGGTTTCAAACCTCTATCAAATCTTGGCTATTTCATAAGGGGTTTCAAACATCTATCAAATCTGGCTATTTCATAGGGGTTTGAAACCTCTATAATATCTTCAGAGGCTTACATAGGGGTTTCAAACCCCTATCAAATGTAATTTTAAAAAAATAATAGCTGAAAATGCCCCAAATTAATTTCCATTTCCATTTTCAATTGAAAATATACAAATCTACATTCCACTCGCAATATTATTATTCCATTCAATCAATAATGTAAAGTTCGAACAAATATTCTTGCCATTCCAAAATCGAAATCTTTTGATTCATCTCCGCGTCTTAGCGTAACATTACTTGCTTTAAGGTCTCTATGAACAATTCTTAATCTGGAGTCTTGATCAAGATATAAAACTCCTCTAGCAATCCCAAGAATTATGTCACGACGCATCGCCCAATCTAATGATGTGCTTCTACTTTGATCTCATGCGTATAAATTTTGCTCAAGTTACTAAGTACATAATATATAGTTTGTAGCAAACATTGAAAAGTAAATAATATTCATGGAAGCATATACCGAAGAGAAGAAAGTCCAAGCATACCCGCAATGCTCCCGCAAATGAAGCAACAAGAAGAAGAGGAGCAATATAGCCGGTTATGTATGTTAGAAGTAGATCGCCTCCAATAACCGGATCCCGCCAAACCAAACTTCAAATAAACAAATTGGAAAACAATCTAGACTAGACAATATGAATAGGTTTAAAGACACCGCAATGACACACTTTATTAATCACTCTAATAAACTCGTTAATTACAATGCGGGGGCTTAACTCTAATTTATAGACTCACATAAGCATACTTCTAATCCAACTAGGAGATCCTAAATAGACTCATACTCTAACTTGAAGTCCTAATCAAACTCAAACACTAATCTAATTTAGATTACAACTCCAACAATAAACCACATAATACCAAGAATCCAGTTCATAAAGGATGACGATGTGGTGCAACATTTTAGTTACCAGGTAGAAACTCAACATAACGTCAAGAACACAATGCAATTAAAATTTGGCATTACCCTGGATGCACCACATAACCAAGAATAGAGGCAAGCACAGTGTATCTTTGCAAGGTGAGGCGACTAAAGCAAATGTAAGCCCCGCCAAATATGCTTGCACACCTTCAAAAGTTGTATAACAAGAGTTAGAACAATGGTAAAATCATGAAGATATTTTAATAACTGGATAAAATAAATAAATTAGAACAAAGTGCAACCCAAGCATATAAAAAATGCAAATGCCCGATTACTTGAAGGCAAGTTTATTTACTAACTCCGACAACCCCACTTTCCAAGTGAAAAAGCAAACAATTAGCTCCAACACTGATACAATAAATCTACGAGATCTTTTTAACAAAACATGACTCATGCAATAAAAATATGTTTGCTACAATCAACTCACGAGTTTGAAGCATGATGGACCGGATACAAGATGTGTTCTATGTATTTCTCGAAGTAAGACAGCACAAGAATGCCATCTCATAGTTGATGATTCTATACCTGAGCCGAGGGCAAGCACCCAAGAGCGTTTCAAGGGTTTGCAAGTGGTATTCATCGAAATACTTGAATTATGCAGATCCATCAAGTAATATTGGGCAAGTTCATCTTTACGAGTTAACGACTTCGTCCAAAACAAGTGTGAAACTTATGCGGCCGATTGGCATAAGCCACTGGTTTGTATATAATAGATGAAAGAGATAAAAAATGAGAACAAGATTAACCACCTTGCTCCAATATCCTAGGAAGTACGGTATCTTTGTACATATCAAGATCAATGCCCTCTATCCGACCGAGGACATGTAAGTTCTTTCCAACCTAATAAGAATAATCAAACATGAAACAGATTCATTTATGCAAAGTATTGAGATAAATACATATTGTTTCAAGTCATGGCCATAGTATTACAAGATCACGAAGCTCGCTCCTCTCTTTCTCCCGCTTCTTTTTCTCCCAGGCAGTCCCCGACTGAAAAGCCCGATTGCGAGCCTCAACTCGGGATCACCAAAGAGTATGAATTCACAAGCACTATAACACCCGCATGACCACAAATCATGCCCTCATGATTCATTTTACCTTCATGACATGCAAGTACTTGGGTAGTGGGTACAATGCATGTCCAAACATGAGAAGCGGTGCTTGGTTCAAAAGTATCTCAACCAACCCGATGTTGCATCCGACCCATAGTTTATTCATCTCTGTGAAGTTACGGAGTACAAATTCTACAAAGATTCGGATAACGTGTCGGCATCCCTACAGAAAAGGGATAGATTAATGTGTGAACCCTTGCACAATCATGTCTTACAATGATACACTTGCAAGCATATAGCAGATATGGCATAAAATCCTAGCTTAACCAAAATACCAATAAATATGGTAGCCTAAAAGAACTTCAAAGAAGACAAAAAAGACACCAAGAATCTCAACGTGTGCATGCTTATAGCTTAGTAAGAACACTTTTCGCATTATAGAATATACAAATCAAAGTCATGGTAACCAAAACATTTGTTGGAAGTTCCACTTAAAAGAGTCATCAAAGTCATAGTGAAAAGTTATAGAGTCCTAAGCATCAAAACACCTTGCAAAGGTTATATACAATCAAATTTCCGAATACCTTTAAACTCTAGGATTAGTTGGACTTCAAAGAAAACAATCTACACTCCTACAAATTCTACCGGTTTTAAATTACCATACTAGTATTAATAAAGTTTCGGATATACAAGGCAAGAGAATGTCAAACTTATCGAAAATTCAGCATACAAGGTCGATGAATCTTCTCGTCGATTTTCCCAAGTTGAAACTCTCTCGTTGCGCCAAAGCACTGACACAATTTTATGAACTCTTAGTACTTCCAATCAAGCAGTGCACATCGATGCAAAAAGAGACAAAAAAGCAAGATAAATATTTATAAGGACAATGACTTTCTAAGAGAGTTCCCGAATTATGTCGAAAACTACACAAGTCACTTTTCTTTTTGTGAATCGATGCTTGCCTCTTTCTCCCAATTGGTGCGCAATGTGATAACCAAAAGGATGATGGTTTGCACAAAGAACGCCGAAAATTACTCCGCTCCGAGTCCCTTTTTGCAACATAAATTCGTAGAATCGCTTAAGTTCGTTGAAATGATCACAAATAGAATCGCTAAGTTCGGTGGCAAGTGCAAACTTACAAGCAAAGTATTAGAAAATGAGAGAAACTTAGTCCAAGAATCAAAACTAAAAATCTTACTTTGGAGAACCACGTACCGATTTTATATGTGGTCATGCGACGCGAGCTTTCGAGTTTACACTTTGTTGTTCTCGCATCAACCTACACCGATTCAAATACCAACATAACATGGATTTATTCCATCACAATTAAGTGATAATAGACATGAAAATGTAAGAATTTGATGAAGAGCGTGTCCTTAGTCCACCCTTTTAGATGCTATGTCCATGTTACAAGCATCAACCATATGTTAGAGACACGCATGTATGTATAGAGAAGTGAGAGCAAAGCGAGAATGTATTTAAAGAAACACTAAAGTAAGAAAGCTTAGTCTCATACAAAGCACTTAAAACTAGACAAAATAAGTTCCTTTTCTATATACGAGCAAAAGTAACGAAAAGAAGATATTGAAACAAATATGAAACATTGAAACTCATCAAGTTTCTAGCATCATCTATACGCTCTTCCCATCATCTCAAGCACAAAAAAATTAAATTCGAGAGACATAAGATGAGTCAAAAAATAAAACTAAATAGTTGAAATGTACTTTCCTCAAGTGTTAGGTATGAAGACATGTTGTTTAGGCCATGGAATCAATTCCCCTAAAGCTTGCTCTATTGTCCTCATATTAACTTGAGTCCTCCATATCAAAGCATTGTGGCCAATGGTCGTTTGCACCCACACCATGTAAGATCCAACCCCAATAGGAGCACCCTCCACAACATGTAGCGGGTCATCTATTGCAATCTCTCCTTCGCCACTATATGGGTACCAACAACCCAATCGATCAACTTGCATTTCATTCCACACTTATTCGAAGAGTTCCCGTTTTGTGGCTTCAATAAAAAATTATGAAGTTTCATTATCCGTAACACTTACGTTCAATAAATTAATATTTTTTTTACCCGACATGCACTACAAAAAAAACAAAGAATCGAAACGGAATTAGAAACGGAAATAAGTTCCGTTTCTAAATCGAAACGGAATTAGAAACGGAATAAGTTCCGTTTCTAAATTTAACATTAGCGACGGAATTGACACGGAAAAAATCGAGACGGATTTGAGACGGATCGAGATCGGAATTAGAGACGGAATTAAAATTTGGCGCCACCATTCCCGCCAAATTCTTCATTTCTTATGACCGTTCATCATTCCTCGAGATTTGTATTTTCTTGGATCATGGCACCCTCTCCTCTTTCCCGCACCCCACACCCCCTCCCAACAAAACAGTAGAAATCCCTAAATCATTTTCACGAAAAAATTCCAAAAACCTAAATCTGTCTCTCTCCGTCTCGTCCAAATTCATTCGATCGTCTCGTCCCCAAACGTCCATCCCGTTCGATCGTCTCGTCTCTCCATCTCGGTCGTGCTAGCTGGTCTCTCTTGTCTCTCGCTTCTGTCCGTCTCGTCGCGGTGGTCTCCGTTTCTCCGTCTGGTCGTGCTACCTGGTCTCTCTCTGTCTCTCTCTCGGTCTCGCCGTCTCTCTCGTTCTCTCCGTCTCGTCGCGCTGTCTCCGTCATCGCCGATATCTCTCGCTCTCTCTCGGTCTCTCGATTCCTGGTTAGCAAGGCATTTGTAGTTTTTGAGTCTTACTACATTCGATATAATCTATTTGTTTTTTATTGTTCTTTATAATGCAGGCAACACTCATGATCAAGAGCTCTTCACTTTTCATAGAGATCATTCACCTTGTGACGGTTTTGAGGAAGTATCTTGAATCGCTACAATGTTTTCGCTCAACTTTTGCGTCTGTCAGTTGGCATTCTAGTCCCCTTGTTTATCTAATTTAAAAAATTTATGGAAAACCAAGGGTGACATGAGAATTATTTAAGTTTCCGCTATGGTTCATTTGATAGTTCGATCTTCTAGTAAAGATCGGAGTTGAAGGCAAGAAGATTTTTTATCTTGAAAGATTTTCCAATTTAAATTAAGCATGCAGACTTCATAAATTTCCATCTATCAATAAATATTCGGGGTGTCCTGTTCCTACGTACCTTATCTGCGGCATCCAGGAATATTAAAGTCGTAATACTTGTTAGCATTGCAAATATTATGCTCATGAATGAAATATGTTATAGATTTTCACTTGAACCGAAGCTATATATCGCTAGGCAAGGCGAGTCATATATATGCCTTGATGTTCAAACATAGGAAATGAACATAATGTGGTGACCATTGTGTATACTAGGTTTTCTTAGCGGCTCACTATACTAGTCTAATAAATGGATTTAAAAAAAAAATTTATTTTCTTGAAAGGTCTTAGCTATTATGGTCATGGAATCCTTTTTATTTTTGTAAATTCGTCTTGGCAATTGGCCGTGTTATAGTACTACCTTATTGTTTATGAACTGTGAAGGAACAAACTCTTGATCAGGTGACATATTTAAAGAGTTCAGTTCTTATAATTGTTATTACTTTATGAGGTTTTATTTTAACTGTTCTTGAGTGATTTGATTTGTTCCTTGGTTGATTGTGCAGTGAATGAGTGCACATCGTTCTGATTCTTTTTGAATTTCGATCTTGAATCTCCGTGTCTTTCATTGCTCTCTGCTCTCTCGGTCGCTTTCAGTGCTTACCGCTCCGCTCTCCGCTCGTCAAGCTAACATAAAAAAAAATTTTTAACACCCAAATTCTCTTCACATTGTATACTGCTCACATTTTCCCCGGATTGGCTTTCATGTGCATTAGTTGGTGTTCTTCACTTGATCTATTAAGTTAATGTTGTGTCTTTTGTTTGGTTTAGAAGTTTTTGTTCTGCTTCTTCTCTTACATGCATAGTTTTTGAGGTTATGCTTGTTCTATTTTTAGGTTTATTAATATGTACTATTTCATTTCAACCTTTTAATTGAGCAATTCAAGATTTATATTGATTCCGTATTTGGTTGTTATTCCATGTTTATTTTATCGGTAAAGCATGTCATCCGTATTTGGTTGTTATTCCATGTTTATTTTATCGGTAAAACATGTCATGATCAACATTATAATACATTAGAATCATGTACTTGAGGTAATTACTTTGTCGTTTGATGTTATAGTTGTTAGTAATTTCATATTCATGCACTTGCTATGGATGATTGATTAGTTAGGTGTTGTTGGTTACGATTGAATAGTACCTATAATTACTTAATTTCTACTACTAGTTAGGGTTAGAAACACTAGGATTACTCTTTTAGTGAATGTTGCTATTTCACATTACATTTCTAGAGAATGGAATAAACCTATAACCTTAAGGAGGTATGAGTGAACAAGTAGTAGACGCGTTGATACTATGTGGTATTTGTATACCTCTCGATATCGATATAGGTTAGGCGCACGGCCTCAACTTCGATTCCCACACAACTAAATGTCGGACTCTTGGTGGTCTCTTTTTGCAATCCTAAGGCATGTGGGACGAGTAAGACAAAGTGTTTGGATACCACGAGATACTCAAAAATATTTTTTGAGAGAAAATGCTTAGTGTCAAATAAATGACCAAAATCATTTATGGCAAGCATAATATCATCAACATATCATATCAAAAATATGAACTTACTCCCACTAACATTAAGATATATACATTGATCAATGATGTTTTCCTTACAAACAAAACATGTTATTGTATCATTAAACTTAAGATACCACTTTGTCGAGAAGTTTGCTTAAGTCCATATATTGATTTCTTAAGTTTACATACAATATGTTCAGTACCAACAATCTTAAATTCTTCGTGCAAACCGATGTAAACTTCTTCATCGAAACTCTCATTTAGGAAAGTCATTCAGTACATCAATTTGCTACAACTCTAAGTCAATATGAGCTACTAATGCCATAATTATTCTGAAAAAGTATTTCTTAGAAACTGGAGATAAAGTTTCGTATAATCAATACCATATTTATGAGTAAAGTATTTGGCTATAAGTCTAGCTTTATATCTCTCAATATTACCACTAGAGTCACGTTTATTCCGCAATTCAACGAGATCCGTAACTTCATTTTGAGTCATCGAGTTCAACCCATCTTTCATAGCATCGATCCATTTGTCGAATCAACGTGATTTAGGATTTTTAGTAAGATATTGGATCATTAGTAATTATTATATCATAATCATTTTCTTGCATATATACCTCAAAATCATTTAGAATAGCTGATTTTTTCGATCTTTCACACCTTCTTAATGCTATTTCTTTTAGTTTGCCTACAACTGTCTTATTGGTGTGAATTATATCGAGGAATTGCCATTGTTCTTATAAGTAATGGGCATAAGGATGTGATCCCTTACTTCTCAAATATTTACATTTTATGGCGTAATACTCTCATTGACTTCACCATTCTCAATAAAATCAGTATTTCTAGTTTCTACAATTTTTGTACTATGATTAGGACGATAGATTCTTGTTTTCCTTTATGGTTTGGATCATAAGAAATCCTTACAACATCTTAGAAATATGGATAGTAGCACCCGAGTCAATCCACCAAGTGTTTAAAGAAACTTCAAGATAAGATTTAATTCGAACATACAAAAGTAGTAGGCTTATCTTTCTTTTTGAATCATGTCTTTCATTTACAACAATCCTTTTGATAATGCCCAAGCTTCTTACATAAACAACATAACTCAATCAATTCCTTCTCTTTAGATTGTGATGACTCATTAATGACTTCCTAACTTTGTCAATTTATTCTCTATTCATGAGTTTAATGTGCGAACCTCGTTCTTTCACTTAGCTATCAATTTCTTCTAGATGGTGTAGATCGCTATTCCGATTTACAATATTCTCCAATTAGTGAGATTTCTTATCATCTTAATCATTATTATTTCATTACTTGAATAGACAACCGGCTCGACAAGGGTTACGTTCGACTAGGAATGTCGTCTACAAACAGAGACTGGATGTACAACCGAAACTCGACAACGGTTACGTTCGAATTGAATTCACGTCGAAGGTTAAAGAATTCATATCATTTGCAAAACAACATTGTCCTACATACCAAAGTGAAAGGAAGATTAGATGTCCGTGCAATTTTAAGAAATGTCGACTTGTTCCGTACACAGACGTCGAAACGGTTGAGCACCACCTATGTAGGTATGGATTTGTCCTGGGGATATCACGGTTGGTACGAACATGGTGAGAACGGAGATGAAGGGCCGCAAAATTTTCACGAAATGGATTGCCATATTGATGATGCGATGTGGGAGGATACGATCCGACACCTTACTGCGAGATGCTACACAACGTGGCAGGTCCAAGTTTCAATTGGAATGCCGTGGAAGAATCACCAAACCCCAAAGCACGCCAACTATATGACATGATTGATGCAAGTAGGGAACAATTGTGGCCTGGTTGCGAAACCATGACAACGTTGTCCGCAATGGCAAGATTACTTGCGATCAAGTCTGAACATCATATATCTGAACGAGGGTATAATGAAATCATTAAACTCATGAAGGATTGTTTGCCAAATGACAACTCAATGGTTGAGAATTTTTATGCCACTAAAAGACTAATGCGAGGTCTAGGTCTACTGTTGAGAAAATAGATTGTTGTGAGGACCAATGTATGATTTATTGGGGAGTGGACTCTGAGTTGACGTCATGTAAATTTTGTGGGAAATCACGATACGTTGCACATCGACGAGGTCGTGGTCGGAACACAAAAAACCGCCCTTGCAAAAGAATGTACTACTTCCCTTTGGGCCCTCGGTTGCAACGATTGTATGCGTCTGAGTCAACCGCAAAACATATGCGATGGCATGGAGATCATTCATCGCCTGAAGATGTTATGCAACACTGTTCTGATTCGATTGCTTGGAGACATTTTAATGACGTCAATAAAGACTTTGCCGCCGAGGTTCGGAATGTTCGTTTAGGATTGTGCACTGATGGTTTTCAAGTATTTGGGATTTCCGGGAAATCGTACTCTTCGTGGCCCGTGATTTTGACTCCTTACAACCTTCCACCGTCGATGTGCATGAAATCGAGTTTATGTTCTTAACGGTTATCGTTCCTGGACCGACCAGCCCCAAAGCGAGAAAATCGACGTGTTCCTTCACCGCTTGTGAAAGAGTTGCAAGATTTATGGAACAATGGGGTGGTTACATACGACGTTTCCACCAAGACAAATTTTGTCATGCGAGTTGCCCTTTTATGGACTCGTTAGTGATTTCCCCGCATATAGCATGTTGTCGGTTGGAGCACACACGGTAAGTACGCTTGTCCATATTGTATGGAGGATACAAATGCATTTCAATTGCGAAATGGTGGTAAGACATCGTGGTTCGACTGTCATCGTCGTTTCTTGGAGAAGTCATCACCATTAAGGAAAGACAAAAAAAATTTCATTAGAGGCAAAATGGTCATAAATGATGATCCGCCCGCTTTGCCGTCTGGTGAAGAAATTTTGGCAGAAATTGAATCGTTTGGCTTGATGAAGGTGACAGAAATCGGCGCTGAATCTGTGAATGGGCGGATAGCTAAGAATTCGGGATGGAGGAAGAAAAGCATATTCTGGGACTTGCCGTATTGGAAGACAAACTTGATCCGCCACAACTTAGATGTCATGCACATCGAAAAAAATGTTTTTGACAACATATTCAACACTATTATGTGTGTACTTAGGGCAAGAGTAAGGACAATGCAAAATCGAGGCAAGATATTCGTGAATATTGTCACCGACCTTCTCTACACATTGATTCGGCGACAAATACTTACGTCCTTGGGTGCTATGCTCTTGATACATCAAGAAGACAAAAATTGTGCGAGTGGGTTGAAAAGTTGCGTTTTCCTGATGGTTACGCATCGAATCTTGGTCGATGTGTAGATCCAAAGAAATCTGCGAATGTTCGGCATGAAGAGCCATGATTGTCATATATTCATGCAACGGTTGATACCAATTGCATTCGAGAACTTCTCCCAAACCCGGTTTGGGTTGCAATTAGCGAATTAAGCCTATTTTTCCTGGTCCCTATCGCGAAATGTGTCGGATCAAGATATGGAGGTCTTAGAGTCCGAAATACCAAAAATCATTTGCAAGTTGGAAAAAATTTTCCCTCCAAGCTTATTTGACTCTATGGAACACCTACCAATCCACTTGGCCTACGAGGCCCGTCCGGCGGTCCCGTTCAATTTCGATGGATGTATCCATTTGAGAGGTACTATCTTGAGCCCTTGATATTATTTTCCCATTCAATAGGTTTTATATCAACATTTCCTATAACATTCATATAGGTACCTTAAACATTTGAAGAACAATGTGCGAAACAAAGCGAAGGTTGAGGGCTCCATGTGTAATGCTTATTTGGTCGAAGAGGTCACATCCTTTTGTTCTTACTACTTCGAAGATCACGTCTTTACGTTGCATGACAAAGTGCCACGTAACGACGATGGCGGTCTCGGGCCCACACCGAACTTCGTTGGCAATTTCTCAATTTTCACTTATCCCGTCGACCCATGGGCAAGTCGAAGGAGCGGTACTTAACGAAAGCGGGAGTATAATGCCGCTCATTCGTACATACTTTGCTCAATTGTCCAGAGATCGCTCCTTACGTTCGAGTATGTTCATCACTTTCTTTCAATAATGCAAGTACATTCATTGTTCATATTTTATTAAGACATCCGACTTACACGTTCGTTTCTTCTAGGATATTCGTCGAAGAAATCACTCAAGCAATGGGGGAGTCGCAAGTTGATAGTAGTCTAGAGCACAACTTCCCCATTTGGTTTCAAACATATGTAAGGTCATTACTTTTGTACGTTAAAGATTCAAATGTTTCTCCCATAACTAATGTGTCATATTGCATCTCTAATTTTGACGAATAGGCTCGAATTCTATAGTTGACGAGACGCTCGTTGATCTTTCTGTTGGTCCTAGTCGATCATGTACTTGTCTACCCCTGGTTACCTTGTTAATGGGTATAAGTTCCACTCCGCAACATATGACGTTAATAGATCGACGCAGAGCAGCGGTGTTTTGGTGAAGGGTTCAAACTACGCTGATGTTTCCCATAACTATTATGGAGTACTGCAAGAGGTTGTGGAGATTGAGTATACCGGCCTCAAACGTGTGGTCTTGTTTAAGTGCGAATGGTATGACCCTACACCGAATCATGGTGTGAGGACTCACCCAACACTTCAATTGGTAGAGGTTCATCGAAGTCGACGATATAACAACTACGAGCCATTTGTACTAGCAATGCAAGCCACTCAAGTCTACTACCTTTCGTACCTTCTATGCGGAACGATCGACAAGAATGGCTAGCGAGTTTGTTGTTTGTCGACCAAAATTACGGCGAGGAAACTAGCAAAGACGATAATGACCAGGGCTCGGCAGAGATTGCTTTCCAAGATGGGATGCCCACCACGTGTGTAGTCGATGATGCAGACGCCGATATCAACAATCTGGATGTTCCGACTGGGACTCGATTCATTGTTGAAGCGGGTCCAAGCGATGAAGTTTATAGTGGAGATGAATCAGAAGAAGAATCCTCACCTTCTACTCATGAGAGTGAATTTGAAACGGATGATAGCGAATAAAGTATGTATATGATATGTCAACGACCAATAATGTAGTTACTTTTATTTGCATGGATCCTGTGTTATTAAGTCCAATAATTTAGACTGAATTTCTACTTTTTGTATGCCCTTCTTTTCTGATGTTTTACTCGTGAATATTGTTAGGTATCATGGCCGGACGTGGTCGTAGGGGATGTCGAGGTTTGCCATTAGGAGGCCATCGTCCGGGCGGAATAGGTGCGGCACCGACATCCGCGGCGAAATACCAATCGGCCCTCGTGGTCGGGCCACGGGGAGGGGTCCATAGAGGTCGTGGCGGTCGAGGTCGTGGTTCGATACCGCATTATCGATTCCGACTTCTCGGTCTCTCGAGCACGATACGGCCGCGCGTCGTCACCTTCCCCTTCCATACCGTCGGGGTCGTCTCGTACCATCATCGTCGTCATCAAGGACTATGCCTAATATACGAGTTCCCACACCTTCTCCGACATCAATGACTCCTTTACCCACGAGGCTGCACCCCCACCACGGCATCACCGGCGGCATCCCGACAAGAAGACGTAAGAGCGGGGTTGGAGGTGACAGGCCCTCCGCGCCACCTCGAGGACGGGGATGGAGCCCCCTCGCGTGCGGGGATCCCTATCACGCCGATTGCCAATGATACGTAAGTTTGTGTTTGACTTTTATATGTCATTTTCAATATGGATGTCAAATATTGGAGAAGTAGTTAAGGTGATATCCATGTTCATGAAACACGGGGAGTTGCGTCCTTCACACTTTTGTGCACGGAGGATGACAAAAGTTTTTAAACGATGGATGATTCTGAAGGGTATTGTTGGAAGTCGATGCGCCTCATCATAAAGACCAATACTGGCGCCAATGGAAGGTAAACAAGACTACCATATGCCTTATGATTTATACTATTTTCTCAAATAAGTGCTAACAATAGCAATCGCCAATTTGTAGATATTTTTTAGATGGGATGATGCGCTTCCCGAGGATCTCGTGCGAGCGGCGTACGACATGCTTGCAGGCACAAGGTACACCGCGTTGATGCACAAGTTGAAGAAGAATCGGGTGCAGCCAGTTTATGTTACAGATGAGGCATGGAGGAGATACTTGCAGTACTGGGAGAGCGAGGACTTCCAGGCTAGGTCTAGGCAAGCGACGGAGAATAGGAACACTGAGGTCGAAGGCCCTGGGACTGGACCCTCGAAGCACGGTGGTGGTTCCGTGTCATTTGTGACTACCCAAGAAAGATTGGTAAGTTTTTTGTAACATCTAGGATATTTTGTACATTTATACTCTTGTTCACTATGCTTGGTCCTGCACGCAGGCTGATTCATCCGATACGCCACCGACTGTGAATGACTTGTATTTGCATCTCCACACCGTTAATCACGACAGGATGACATTCATCGATACTAGATCAGAGCGGTTCTATGTAAGTATAGAAATGATGTGTAAAATATTAGTAAGTCTTTCACTTACCCCATATCATGTATTTTGTTTGTTGTGCATATATGCAGGATAGGCTCCAGAGCAGACGTCAGGAGGTGACCCAGGCTACACCGGAGCAATCGGTGGATGATGAGGCGGTGTACCTCAATGTGGCGGGTGAGTCTTCCAAAGGACGTGTCTACGGACTCGGGTCCGTAGGGAGAAAGAAGAGGAGATACGGAGCTCCTGGTGCTAGCACGTCGCAGACGCCGGATGTGGTGCCGCGGGCAGAGTTCGATGTCGTTGCGGAGCAACTACGAAAGGTTATGGAGTTCATGCATCAGCGTCTTGGGATGGACATGGACGAAATAGGCCTAGCTCAAGAACAACCACCACCACCGCCACCACCACCGCCACCTCGCATGACCAAGCAACAAATCCGCCGCAAATAGATCCGGTCGATCCACCCCAACAAGGGGACAATGTTGGGCGTGAGACGTAAGCGTGGCTCTCGAGAGATGAGCGGGTTGGTGATACATAGGTACTTCACTTGTTGTTTGTTTCAAATTCTTAGATTAAACGTTTTATAGTGTAGACAACTTTAGAAATTCTTCGAATTACTTTATGATTGACACTTCTTTTTGTGCATTTTTAGGTCGATGTTCCATTTTTGTGCATTCTTTTTGTACCGCATGACTTCCTCTTCCTGTAACCAAGAAGAAGCAAGCGACAGCGGTTCCTACAACGGGACCAAAATCACAAAGAGCGGTTCCTACAGTAACACCACAAAGTCACAACAACAACATAACTTCATTCCTATCTCAGTTTTGCTTGCTGCTGGTGAGCTTTTCTTTTTAAGCTTTCTTATTCTATTTGTGAGTTTTTTTGTTTTTCTTCACTGCAAGAGAGGACATCAGCTGGTTTTTTTTTTTTTTTGGGGAGTAGGAACACATGGCTGATTTGTTTTGGAGCACGCAGCAGTGTTGGTGGATGAGATGATGACTTCCTATCAAGATTGATGGGAAAATAGAGAGGCTGGGAAAATAGAGAGGTTGGTGGATGAGATGATGACTTCTTATAGATACATTGTTCTCTTTTTTTCTTTTCTTCTCTTCCTTTTGATAATCCCAGATGGTTTGTTTTTTTTTTTTTTGAGTAGGAACACATGGCTTGTCACCTTTGGAGCACACAACAGCTGAGTTTTAGATGGGGTGAGAGGATGAGTTCTAGAATCATACTTACATGATAGGTTTGTGCTTAACTTTTAGTTTTTCCCTTTTAGCATTCTTGCACTTCACCATTACTTATCATATGCATGTTGAAATGCAAGCCTTTCAAAGCTTGATAAATAATCCAACTCAACTTACATGATAGGTGCATCTTATAGATACATTGTTCGCCATCTCCGATGCGTAGGAAAATAGCAACATTGACCCCCAAACTCACAACAACAACAAAACTTCAGTCCTTGACTGCATTTGCTTGATGTTCATGTATTTTTTGGAAGCTTTCTTATTCCTCATTGTATGGTTTATTTCTTTTCTTCACTGCATTTCTTGAATGTCAGCTGGAATTTTTTTTTTAAAGTAGGAACACATGGTGGTTTGTTTTCGAGCACACAAAGATTTTTAGATGGGATGAAATTCGAGTTTAGGATCAAATTTGAACTTGTGAATGTTGCATTGATGGGAGTTTGGGGGTCAATGTTGCTATTTTCCTACGCATTAATGGGAGTTTGGGGATCAAATTTGAGTTTAGTTTTTTCCTTTTAACATTCTTGCACTTCACCATTATCCTCTTTCATGTTCCTTATTACCTCTATTACTCCTCTCTACCTACATATGTGCATAATTGACAAAAGACCAAAGCAAACTCAATCGTAAAGAAATTATAAATTAGGTTCTGAGTCGACTTGTTATGTATGATTATTAGTAATTTCTATGTTTCTTCAAATCCACCATTTTTCTCATTCGCTTCCAATGTACATCCTTAGTACAATAATCTCTCCTTTGCCTACTTCTTTCAGGTGCATACTCACTGGTTGTTGCCCTCAGATGGAGATTCAGAAATGCTTCAAAGCTGCGTTTTAGTTATTAGATGAAGTCCTATTTGTGTATACTTCCAAATTTTGGACCTTTTGTGAGTGTTCTTTTTTTTTTTTTGCTTGTTGAACGATAGGATTGGTGGTTTTTGTCTATACTTCCAAATTTTGGAGCTTTTGTAATACATGACAACTTTCCGTGGATATATAATTTTTTTGGCTAGTTTTGAGTTTCACATTTTTTCTTTCTCTTTTTAATTTTTGTTGATATATGGATGCGCAATTTGGCTTCTTTGGGGATGTTAGCACCCCCAAGGAGTTGTTGGAGGGTGCGAGGCGATGGAGTATGTCATATCGGGTTGTATTTTGATTTTTTAGGTTGGAGAATCAATTGGATTATGTATCAATGCCATATTTAAACAAAACAGAAAATTAGAGACGGATTAGCAACGGAATTCAAATTTTCCGTTGCTATTCCGTCTCTAATTTTCCAGAAATATTTCTATCAATCACAAACGGATCAGAGACGGAAATAAGAATTTCGTCTCTGATTCCGTCGCTAATTAGCAACGGAATCAGAGACGGAATCAGAAACGGAATAATCCGTCTCGATTTCGTTTCTAATTAGAGACGGAATCGAGACGGACTATTTGCATTCCGTCTCGATTCGTCTCGATTCCGTTGCGATTAGAAACGGAATCGAGACGAATTCATAAATTTATTAATTCCGTCGAATGCAATTACAAATGTACCATTTCGAAATAAATTCCATTTACGTTCGTCTCTGTTCGTTTCTAATTTCCGTTTCTAAATCCGTCTCTAATCAGAAACGGATATTTTCCGTCTCTATTCCATCTCTAATCAGAAACGGATATTTTCCGTCTCTATTCCGTCTCTAATCAGAAACGGAATCCGTTTTCCATTTCTGATCGTATCAGCGACGACGTTTTCGAGAGACGGAACGCGTTCGTCTCTTGTTCGTTTCGATTCCTATCGAGACGGAATTTTATAAATCGAAACGGAAAATTCCGTTTCGATTTGTCTTTTTTTTGTAGTGATGTACAAGTGTGTCCGACTCCCCCTTGTTGACCCTATCATAAAAAATAACCAACACAATTTAAGAATGAATATTGTTCACAATATAAATAAATATACATATGCGTATAGTGAAAATATCAATTTGTACATGTTTATGTTGATTGTAAACATAGGAAGATAAATCTTCATACTTCTCTCTCAAACCCATAAGTTCTTTGATGATAGCGTTATTCTGAGTTGTTGCACCTACACCAGTAGGAGTTACTCCAAAACCAAGACCTCTCACTCGACCTTGGTGTTCAGTACCAAAAACTTATGAGAGAGGGTCATTGTTAATTGATTGAGCAGTATATTTCGAGCATTGACTTTGATTACATGCATTGATTTTATCCTTCAAAACAAACAACTACTATTTGCATCAAATGGAAGAAAAACTTAATAATATAAAATATCAAAGATCTATTAGTTAATTCACCACAATTTCGGCAATTTCGACATTGTGTGGTTTCCCTTTTTATCTCGAATGCCCTCTAATCCACACCTCACTGAAACACTAGCACCGTCCTTTTATTCAATCTATAAGCATAAAAACAATAAATAATAAATAATACAAGATTAAAATATAGGTATAAGTAATAGAATAAATGAATAAAACTTGCCATCTCATATTCAAGGCGAGCATATCCTTTTCGACTTGTCGTATCTTTGAATCGTTTGCTTTGCTCTAATTTCCTTAGCTTTATTGCTTTGTTCACGAAAGTTGTTAGATCTCCTTTGTTTTTTGAACTCTTTCCATAACTTTTCATCAATTGTGGCGGGTTTCTCGTCGTTGCCATTTTCTAACTCCTTAGTAAGCCTTGATTTCCATGCTCCAAACAATCACCCAATTCTTTGTAATATATGTTTTTCACGAGATGCTTTATCCGGAATTATAAATCTTTCCCGCAATGAGAATGGAACACAATCAAATAGAGTACTTTTTATACTTTTATATAAAAAAATAGAAGTCTAACCTCAATAAACTTCCGTATCCTTTTCTTATTATCTCCTCTTGAGTTCGCGCCAATCGACAAAGTAATTGGCACCATTTCGCGTGATACGATTCCCAAGAAAGAAGAAAAGACATCTGCATTTTCACCAATGGGCTGATTTTTGTCATTGAAAGTAACGAGTACTTTTTTCTTTCTGGCAAGTGAAGGAAGCTTGGTTGGACCTCTTTTCTTCCTTTGTTGTTGTTCATCTTGTTGATCTTCTTGTTCTTGTTCTTGTTCTTGTTCTTGTTCTTCTTGTTCTTCTTGTTCTTCTTCTTCTTGTTCCTCTTCTTCTTGTTGTTCTCGTTGTTGTTGATTGAAGCTCCTAGTTATTGATTGAGAACGAGAGTCACATGATGAAGGTGGTGCTTCATATGTAGAACTTTGCGGACACCTTATCCTCACACCAACATTTAAGTTTTGACTCATCAATGCTTCTATAGCTTTCTTTTCTTTTCTTGTTCTCTTTTTTGCAGCTTTTGAACTCTATTCATTCACCAAAGAAAATATCATAATTAGTAAACGAGCACCTATAAATTCATCAACCTATAAAGCTTGGAAGCTATCTACATATAGGGATCGATCCCTACATATTGGAAATGTATCATTATGAATCGTACTAGTTCATTAAGATCACAAAACTTTAAGGTGATCTGTTGGCACCAAATCCTCATAGGGACCTTCTACATTCAAACACACATGGCCCCAACTAAACAGAAAGTAATTGATACTAATTGATACTACAAGTAAAAGAAGAGCTTGAACAAAAAAAACATAAAGTAATTGTGAAACATACATGCACACCAATAAAAATTCAAAATTTCACATATGGACTAAACAGAACAAGTCCTGAATCCCAAATCAAATGTCCCGACAATACACCCCCATCACAAATGTACAGTACCTTCCCCTTCATATATGCAATCACATACAACAAGGTAATTATTCATCAATATCTAAAGACAAGCATACAATTTATCCAAAATTCAAAGATACAATTTATCCAGATTATGACCATTGCAATCCCTACTACTATTTACGAACAAACGTAAACAACCAAGATCACATCACTCCACTATACTTCACATCCAATCCGAATCCAAATACAAACCCAAATCCAACACAAACACACAACGTCAACACAGAACCAAGGAAACTACAAACACAAACTTTATAATTGTTCTTGATCAATAGTATCTTGAGATATTACGACAAACTTGAAGCTACGCTCAATAGACATAAAGCACAAGCTAGTACATACAAGTCTACCAACATATGCAAATAGTATTACATAGGCGGAAAATGAAAAAAATAAATTAACAACTTTATTTGCAAATGGTCTTTTCATGAACAAAAGAAACAAAGAATAAAACAAACAAACAAAGAAACGAGAGAAACAACTTCTAAATATACTACATACAAGTCTAGCAACATATTTGGATGTGAATAAGAACTAAAGCAAATTCTTGAAGATTTAACAATTATGTGAATCACATATATGGACATGAACAACTACATGCACTTGCCTCCAAATAAAAAAAAAAAACAAAAACAAAAACTTTTATAGATATTGATACTAGAAATGCTTGATTTTACATCATTATGTGAATCGAACAGTCCTCGGGTAGTTGTGTGATTTTGATGTGTTAATGTTTGTCAACGTAGCACTGTCCAAATAAGAAATGTGCATTTTTGTTTGTTGTGAACTGGCCGATGTGATGTCAGGGTTAACCAACTGGTCTGGGCTCGAGCAATAATCAACCTATAAGGGTCTTCTCACTCGTAGTGTGTACATACTATAAGTAAGAATCATAATAAAGTTGGAACAAGAAATACAAATATTTTAAAAAAAGTAAGCGACACTAAAAAAAAAAAGGAAGAAACTTGATGACCTATAGCTAAACATAGAAATTTCTCGTGTCAAAAGAAAAACATAAGATAATTTGGGAGGCATTGATTAGAAAGGATTTGATCAAAAGATTTTGACAAGTTATCAAAAGCAGAGTATTGATTAACCGAATGTAGTGTAAGAGTTTGATCTATGTAGCAAAACGTATTAATTTGGAATTGAGGCTTATGGTTGTTGTTGATGCAAGACAGAACCAAACCTAATTGAAGCAGACATCACTCCACCATACTTTCCAGACCCCTTGATCAAAGGAAGCACTTTGGAAGTTAAATCATCACTAGGAATGAATCACATATATGGATTCTTAGATTATGGCGCAATAAGGTTTGGGTTGCAAAAGCAAATAAAAACAAAAACGAGAAGCGAAGTAGTAAAACTGAATTGAGGCTAGAAGGGACAACATAAGTTAAATCATGTATTAAAAACTTTTATAGCTTTTGATGATTTTTTTCTTTTCAATTAGATAACTTAATAGATTATGAGGAATATCACAGTTCAATAATCTTATTAAAATATGCAAATCTATTCCAACAGAAATATTCAAATTCAATAATCAATTAGTTGTAGGCACCTATCATTGTAGTTCAATAATCAATCACAGTTCAATCTATAGAGCAAAAAATTTGCTTGGACTTTCGATCTAGAGCAAATCAATCACCAAAGCCAATTCAATATAGAACCTATGAAATCAACTACATTCATCGCTAATTCAAGTCATAAAACCATTAAAAACAAAATTCAGTTAACCTAATCAATATAGAGATTTAGAGAGATCAAATCGGAACCATTTACCATAGAACCATAGAAACAATCTCAAATAACCTAATCAACACAATGAGATCAGAATCATCTAGATGATCAAAATTAAACAACGAGAACCAAAGATTCACAACTTCATCAAATCGAATCGTTAGGGTTTGAGATCGATCGAGTCTAACCATGCAGATTGGACAATCTGGTCTTGAGATCGATCGTCCTGCGAGAGACAAATGAGGCGATGAAGGTGAGGACAACGAGTTGGGGGAGGAGGCGATGATGGTTTGAATCCGAGCTCACCACCCCAACAATGGCGATTGCGAGTGAGTGTTGACGACGACGATTACGGACGCGAGTGTGCGAGCGAGTGAAAGCAGTCTTGTGAGCAGTGAGTGAGTGCGGCGAAAGCGAGAGACGTGTTTAGGGCATTTTGTTCTTGGGCCGAGTTTCCATAGAGGTTTTTAAACCTCTATGAATTAGTGCTATTAAAAGTCTAATTGTCTAATTCATAGGGGTTAATTAAAACCTCTATCTATTAAGTGCTATTAAAAGCTCAAATTGTTCTAGTGACACTTTCATTAGTTGTGTAAGATTGATTGATAATATATAAACTATAATTTATTAATTTTCAAAGTATTAACAAAAAACAATTTTTTAAAAATTGATTAGTGAACCATAACATATTATAATAAATATATACATGTGCGGTTAGATGACAAGAATAAAGGATTAATTAGCACATTGGTTAAAACTTTAGTGTAGCATTTAGGCAACTTCGTTTTAAACCCTTACTTCCTCATTTTTTAAAGATATATATTCATATTTCTACATTTTAGACACAAGTCTATACGAGACGGGCAGCGCGTCGGGCTTGGTTTGGGTTGATAAGTGCGAGCCCAAGCCCCACCCACAAAATAGTGATCATTCACGGGCTTGGGCCAGTCGGGCCTTATTGAGGTTTTCAAGACCGAGCCCGAGCCGAAATTGAATGAGCAGTACTAACCCGATGATCGAGTCTACTTGGTGTGACATGTTGTTGTCTTTCTAGCACTTATAGTAAAAGATTTGCGTCCGAGAAACACTTTATGTAAATTTTTACTCCTCCGATCCACAATAAGTGTCTTTTTAGTCATTTTGAAATATTTCACAATATTTGTCATTTGACGGTTCGAATACACATTAATAACTTAATTAACTTATATACCCTTCATAGAAAAAGAAAATGTAATAATTACACATTAATAACTAGTGTATGTATAAGTGGTGGGGTTATAAGAGATAAAATATAATTTAGTCATGTAGTGCCACTTTCTCCTCAATCAAGATAATTAAATGACTTTATTAAAAATTGTGAACAACCTCAAAACATTACTTAAAAAGAAACGGAGGGAGTACTTGTTAACCGATGTTTAAGGTGAACTCACAAAATTTCATGCTTAGGCATGCTTCACCTTACTTACAAATTAATGCCGATCCAACTTGTCGCAACAATATAAATTGAGAAGAAAAATCCGAAATCTAACACACTTTTTTTTTTTGGATGAAATCTAACACACTTAGTGATAATCAAACATATTTGGTGACATGATGTCTTATTGAGTTAAAAACAACTTTAGTGTAAAAATTACAACACATTTTCCCTTCTATTAAAGAATTGCGAAATCATTACGCACTAAAGTCGTTTTTTTAAACCACAATTTTCCCTACATCGAAAAGAGTTGGATTGTCGAAAATCTCAAAAGATGTGTTAGATTTTGAATAATTTATTAAGGAAAATGATTTAGTGACTTAGTTTAGGCACTTGTTTGCATCAACCTAAATTGGACGGTGGGTCCCACTTATTGCTTTGAAATCGCAGTTAATTTTTTTTTAAATAAATTTCGTGGAACGAAAAAAGCACTTTATGACCCGGTTTCAAATTTCAAACTTGAAAATCAAAGTCCTCACCGTGGCCCTGTTAGGGTTACGGGCTCGGGGTATAGATAGAAAAAATGGCGAACCGTCGCTCACCACCGTTCGTCTTCTTCTTCGTGAAGATCAAAGACGACCTTCACTGGAGTGTTTGGGGCAATGAAGGAAAAGGAATTGCAGGTATCCCTCACATTCCCCTCTTGTTTGATTTTGTTGTTTTGGATGTGTTTTAAGGTTTCACGATTTGGAAAGTCGAGTTGTTGGTTTTAAGGTTTCGGGTTTACTTTCATGGAGTTTTTAGGGTTTCACCCTTTTGAATGTGGATTTGTTGATTTTAGGGTTTATTGTGTTTTTATGTGTTCATGGTATAATAAATTGGAGAGTTGCTATCGTGAGGTTTACGTTGGTCTTCGAGGGTTTCGGTGTTTGGCTTTGCATTTTTGGGTTTTTTTTAGAAGAAGTTATTGTTGTTGTTCTTTGTATGGTTGTTGGTTTACACTTAGGGTTTCTGTTTTAAGGTTTTATTTTTGAATTCCATTTTAGGGTTTTATGTGCATGTATTTTCCTCTTTAAATCTCGTTCTTGTTATGTATGTCAATAAAGAATGACAGACGTTGTTGGAGCTGTGGTAGCCTCGACCACTTTAAAGACTCATGCCCACTATGAGAGCCTTGTCCAAAGTGTTCAATCGGTTTCCTAGGAAAGAGGTGGGTCAAGAAAGAGGGCCTTAACAAGAATTGACCTTTTGTGGTATGTAAAGTGGGAAAGAGGTGTGTAGATTCTTCGATTAGGGTGACCATCAACGCTCTCGCCAACAACGCTTACCCGTTCAAACACAAGGCATATAAACAATAATCGTGGAAGTAATTGCAATTGTCAATGAGAGCAAAGAAACAGCTTTTGGAGGGAACATTAGACGTTCATCCGACAAGGAATGAGAAAGTGAGATTGTGATGGAGTTCTCGACATTATTCACGAGCGATTGACGCTTAGTGGTGTGGAGACAATTTCTAAAACAATAAAAACAATCATTAGAAGGGGGCTAACGAGTGTAGAGGTTAAAGGGTTGCGTAGATTGTCATCTAGGGACTATTGTAGTTGGATTATCGTCGCATCGTTTTAGTAATGAATGCTGATTTGGATCTAAGTTTGGTAAATATTTTTGTTGTCTAGTTTGTAGGTTGTTGGCTGGATCCTTGTTGGTTTGTTAGTTTGTAATTGACACTTCTGATATGTGATCAATCGAACTATGTATTCCTATGTTGTTTCATAGTTTGTTTCATAGTTCTGTAGATATTGTTGTCCCCACTTCAGGGAGTTGTTTGAATGTTGTTATTTCTACATTGAACAAATCACAGTAAAGTACGTATAATGTTTTCAATAGAGCATCAAAATAATATTGATATTGAATACATGATAGTAAAGTTGAGTAAAAATTGCACCATAACGCATCAATAAATGATAGATAACCCATATTAACTATTTGGTGCATGGAGCACTAAAACATGACTGGTAAAACCTGTCTAAGAGACCAACTCCCTAATAGCCAAACCAAAATAAAAACAAAAGGAAAACATAGTTCAAGTATCTAAAAAGAAACCAAGAACAAGACCTACTTCCCTGTTCAATACATGCCCGAATAAAGTTGTTAAAAAAGTATGTGAAAACCATTAGTGAGTCCCCTTCAAGACTCCCCGCTTACTTATCACTGCCCTCGCATGAAGGCTGCCCAATGTTGGGGAACACATTCTAGCCACTTAGTTATGCCTTCATCTGTGCAACTGCCCTCTTGATCTCGGACTCCTGCTCTGAAATATGTCGTTCGACTGCAATCACACGATCTTCCACCAATCAGTAGTTGTGTTATTAATAGTACTTGTCATATGTGGATGGGGTCCTGTAGATTTTTTGGGACCCGACTCGATCTGGCATGTCAAAAAGTAGCCCTTTCAACTTATCCACGGTCTCAAGGACAAGCTTATACCTTGCAACTGTTTGGGCTCTAAAGTCACCAACTCGAGTGCACCTAGTAACAATAACGTCAATTCGTTCAAGAACATTTGTCGCACTAGCATCCAACTCTTTTAAGCGTAGCTCATTTTCATATGTGTGCGTGAAGTCTTTCCTTTAACGATCCAAGATGTATTATGGTGAGACGTACACGATATCCAGGTCATAGAACACACAAGTGCATTACAACAAATAATCTCTCTAAACTCAAATGATCGGCATACACAAGTACTTGTTGGGTGGCCACCTCATAAATGACGTTGAAAGTCTTTGTGATCACACTCTAATCATTACGTATGTCTATTATCTCGTCGCACGTCGTAGTATATGTAACTTTCGTCGGTGGTGACTATTATTGCCTTTCGATCTAACCCCAACAACACTTCATCTTGGAAAAGCTCGAATATCTTTGTCATGTGCATATTTTTACTATTTGATGCTCGCATGGTTGTTTGCAATTCAAGGGACGCTTTTTGTGAAATGATTTGAAGTCTTCATTCGTCTCGTCTTCTCACCTCTTCTCTAATGTCATTTCATATTGACCAATGAATTGTTTAAGAGAGGTTTTCGAGTTAAGATAATGATTCATCCCTCGCTCTTACGAGTCGTCGACATCTCACCAAAAGTTACGGTTCACGTACGTTGGAACCCATTTCTATCTAATGGCATACAAGTCCTTCAACCAAGTATTAAATTTCTCACAAAGGGAGAAGTCTCGTGAACGATTTAGGCCATTCAACTTCAAACTCATATGCGGTATGAAGTTGTAAACCGCCTGCTTTAACCTTGAGATTATATGTTCCCGCCATGATGACCTTCTATCTTCTTAGACACCTTCTTCATTATGTATCGCATACACAACTTGTATCGCGCGTTAAGGAATACTTTCGGTACAACATGCCCAATAGAGGGGCATTGATTGGTAATGATGGCTTGGGGCTCCTTCCCCATACAATCAAGCTATGTCTTGAAAAACCACTCGTAACTTTCCTTCATTTCATCACCCAATAAAGCATAACCTAACATAACAGATTGATTGTGATGGTTCACGCCGATAAAGGGAGCAAATGACATGTCGTACCTATTGGTTAAGTACGTTGTATCAAAAGACACCACATCCCCCAAAATCGATAAGTTAATCTAGCCTGCTTGTTGTCCCAAAAACATGTCTCAACTTATTATGCTTACCTAAGGCCATTAGGTGGAAGAAGTTGGGATTATGCTTTCACTTTTTCTCGAAAAATGTTGCACTATTGCCTTTGCATCCCCACATTGAAGCTTGTGTAACGACCCGTATTTTTAATTCGTTGATTAATCACTAATCACAAATCATTAGTGGTTCAAAATCGGACTAAGAGTCGCGTTTCCTCGACATGCTCAAACATCAATTAAAAAGAAAAATAATAATTTTATTTGTGTTGGTTTGTCGACGTGTGTACTATATGCTATCGCAAATAGTCCGACATAATTTTATTAAGTTCGCGCAACGACGAAGGCCTTAGGCTAATAAATATCAAAAATTGACTAAGTTAAGGTCTAAACAAAATTTGTGTGTGCTAGGCGTGTCAATATTAAGGTCACGAAGTAACTTAGGGACAAGTCTCAACACTTAGATCTAGCCATAAGTGAGTGATATTAACCTTAGATCAAAGTGTTGCTTTAATCGAGAAAAAAATGGAGAGATGAGATTATTCTCAACTAAGAAAAAAAAACAATACAACAATACAAGAACGCACAAACAAAAACGGTTCCCAACCTCATTTCACTCGCACACAAAACGCAAGGAGAGGCGGACACGAGGTGGAGGCGCGCGGATGGCCACCAAGGCAGCAACGGCGCCGAACGGCCTCCCGGGCGACACTCCAGCACTGCGGCGCGAATAGCTGAAGACGTCGGCGCGAACATCAGCCACGTCGGGGCTCGCGGACGTTGTCACATCAATGTCTTCAGCGAGGGGGCGTCGTTTCAACGTGGCTTCGACGGCGTAACTTCGGCGTGCTAGCTCGAAAGGATGATAGGAGAAAATCATAGAGATTTCAAAGATTTGATGCCTTGTGAGTTAATACTCCATGGTTGAAGTTGAAAGACTAAATATCAACTAGATTTGGAGTTGAGGACTCCATTGAAGGCAGGGTGAGGTTCTAAATCATATTTAAATCCAAATACAAGTTCAATCTTTATATTTATAGTAGTTGTTGATGATTTTGGTGTGGATTAATTAGAAAGTGTGGTTCATGTCTTTTTTTGGAAATGATATATGAACAACTCAAAGTGATTTTGCTAACTTGAGATCAATGTAGGTTTAATTAAGGGAAACTCTTGCTATTGTACACCAAGTGTTTGTTGAAATGCATAAATGAGACTTTACACATCCTAAACAAAGTTTTTGAAACAAGGGTTGTGATTGTAATGGTAGACCTTGATGTCTAATCAATTTATATGGATCTTTTGGCTAAGGAGTGAGTTGTAGAATTCAAAGGTCTCATGAAACTCTAGTTTTTTTTTTTTGTTAAACACATGCTTGATTTAGTTGAACTTGAAAAAAGGTATTGCATTGGTGAAATTTCGATAGAATGAGTATGGCCAATGCGTTGGTATATTGCTATGTTTTGTTTCAACTCACGAAAAAGATTTGATCATTATTAATTATTTGAACTTATTTTCCTAGTACTTCAAGTTTTGCAAATGAGTTTTAAAGGGAGATGAACTCCAAATGTTTGAGGAAACGTTCAAAAAGAGCATGCTTGTTTAAATAAGCATTTTAAGTCATTTTGTCCTACTTTTGTCCTAAGAACCAAGTGAAGTGGAATTCTATGATTTTTTAAGTTGTTTTCATGACTTTTTAGTCAAAGTGTTTTGTTTTAAGTGGTGTTGGTTCAAATGAAAATGCTTGAGTTATGAATGTTCCAAGTTGGAAGTAAGGAGTAGTAGTTTGGTAGTGTCGAACCATTTGAAAATTATTTATTTGAGTCTAATGAACTTAGAAGAGTTTGTAACATAAATGCCTACACGAATAATTATAGCACATGAAAGTAAGCTGTGGTACTTGAAAATTATAATTGGTAGATTCATGAACCAAGGAACAATACTTTGATTTAGCAAGTGGCCCTTAAACAATTAAATATTGTCTAAAGACTTTATAATGAATGTAGATGCGCAAGGACTCAACTAGGCTACTCAAATGGTTGATTTGACGTGGCGATTTAGGCGATTGGATTGTAAGTAATCCAATAAGAAATTCAATATTAATTGTTTTCCTTTCCTTGCATATTTTGATGAAATTGATATCTATTGTTGGACTCTACTTCCTTACCGAGTGACCTATGGTCTAAGTGGTCGAGTTGAGTCGTTGTTTACTCGTGAGTTGAGCATCGAGTCGCGTTCGTGGCTCCTAGATGAGATTGAATCCTTCGAGTGAGCATCCGCCAAGTGTCGTGGTCGCTTACAGGACTTCAAGGATTCCATTGCGGTTGAGCATCCGGGTCATGCGATTTGTGGCTCCCTTTGGAATATTTTCTCGGGTTGTGGCTCAAGTGGCCGACAGTCTTAGAATGGATTTCGCGCGATTCAAGTGGACTTGGTCCCGACGTACCGATGATTTGACACGGCATGCTTTAAGTGGCTTTAAGCCCACGTGTAGAGTGTCAAGACCACTTAGGCGCTTATCCTTTGCTTCCGGTCACTTGGTCTCTATCGTTGATCATTGTAGTCCGTTTGTCATGCGCTTTATTGTTCGTTTCAAACTTCGTTTCCTTTCCCGCATGATTTATAGACTTATTTATTGTTTAATCTGAATTACTGTTGAACTTCTTCTGGATTTACTCACTGGAATTGTCTCCGCTTTTGGTGACAATTGCAGGCATAATCTCCGAGCTCAAGAACATTGATGTGCGTCATACGTAGGTTATTTGGTGTATTTATATCACTTGTATTATATTTTATAAATGGGTATTTGGGTTGAGAGATACGTGTATTTCCCCCGTCACTATGATTTGTACATTGTATATGTTGTATGAAGTTTCCACATAGTAGCTTCTACACCTAGAACTCGTTGTGTGTGTAATTTATTTGTTATCGCGTTTTCATCGCATTTAAATTCATTGCATATGATTTCATATATATATATATATATATATATACTCTCTGTTGTATGGACTATCGTGCACTCAAGATCGGTTTGTGAGGTGACTAGGCCTTTATTAACTCCGAACGATTTACTGGGGGTTAATGGAGGCCTAGTGCTAGGCGATGCCCAAATTTGTAGGGTTGGGGCATCACGGCTTGAGTCGTCATGCGGACTCAATGTGGTCTTTCTCATTGAATGTCGTTTTATCGATCCCTCCTACACGGACGGACTCGCCATGTAAGACTTACAAGGTGGAATCCCAATACGCGCGTTGAATTCCAATCTCTTCTTAGTTGCAATTGAAATGAACTTATTGCAACGATAAAATTCGGACTTTGATAGGTCGCTCACTTTGGATGATTATGCTCCAAATAAACCTTGGTGAGGTGCCATTTACGATCTAAAAATAACCTAGCATTCACTTGGGTACAACAACCATACCTTGCACTAAGGCCTCCTCTTTGCTATATCCTATGGGTTTTTTTGAAGCCTTGCTTACAACATGTGAAAACATACTTCTAAGCAACCCTTTCTTTCTTATCCGTAGATCGAACTTTGATTCCAAATCTAGTCTTTTTTGCATGCTCTTGAAATGCCTTTTTAACATCTTCGGGACTATTAACACCATGCCTAACTCAAGGGGCCTTCGATTCGTCACAACCTTCAATTACATCTTCATCAACACTATCGGTGCTAGCGGCTTCAATCCCCTCCTCAACTTGACCATTTGCATCACCGATTCAATGCCATCATCAAATCCCAAATCAACTACCGACTTAAATGAGGGCATCATCGTATTACCTACAAAATAAGTGCGGTTGCATCGATGATCCATGTGTAATATAAGGTTTGTTACGCCCCCATCAAGGGTTTCTTAGTTATGCCTAATGGAAACCAATTCTTAAATGAAAGGGCAAATTAATGAGTGCCAATCAAAAATGAGTTCAAACCAAAAAACATGATCCTAAAAATTTTCATGACATGTCAATGACTATCCTAGTAAAAAAATGAATTCAACCAACAAAGCATGCTAATCCCTAAAAATGTAACGGCAAATCAATGACTATCTTAGTAAAAATAGTTCAACCAATAAAACATAGTAATCACTAAAAATGTAAGGACAATTCAATATCCATGCAAAAAAAATGAGTCGACCAACAAAACATGTTAAATCCTAACGAATCTTAACTACCACCAACAACAAAACTCAAAATTCTCTTCCTGAAAAAAAAAAAAAAAAAAAAAAAAAACAATGAAAACAACAAAAGATTTCATTTATCACTCACAAGAAACAAATAAGAGTGTAATGGTGGTCCCTTTTTGACGCCTTAAAAGAAACAAGAATCTTTGCTCTACCAATGTCAAACCAACTAAAGACGAACCGAACCAGTTGTTTCGATTTACTCGTCAATCACGTGCCTCCCTTCCGGATAAGGACGAACCAATTGCACACCTTTGTCGATCGTACGCCCATGTTTCTCCTTTATTTTCTCTTCCC
This sequence comes from Stephania cephalantha, assembly GCA_039657325.1. NCBI lineage: Eukaryota > Viridiplantae > Streptophyta > Magnoliopsida > Ranunculales > Menispermaceae > Stephania > Stephania cephalantha. The sequence goes on along the minus strand of CM077569.1, from coordinate 47,552,374 downwards.
TTTTTGCTTCCTTTTGTTCGAACTAGTTAGTTCTTCCATACGGGGACGAACCAAATCAGTTGCTCCGGCTATGTCGGTGAGCCCTAGAAAAATTGATAAACCCCATCAAAGTTCGCGAAGAAAAGACGACCAAGGGTGTTTGCCCTTTCTTTTGCCCCAAATGAGGGGATTTATGCTTGGAATTTCTCGAGGGAAATTCATATTTTCAAATTACAATAGAAAGCAAAAAGTCGATCAAGGTTGACAGTTTGTTAGACCAATTTGTATTGCTTTTCAAGTTATTTTCCAAAAAACTTGAAAATCGCTTTTTCTTCCAACCTAACAAAAAGTTAATCATTAAACCGACAACTCAACAATCGGTGGGACCCACTATCTCGGTGCACAAAATGGTGTCCATTCGAGTCACTATAACATTCATTAGGTTAATCAAGTGAACAATCCCCTCAAACTTGAAGGCCAAAGCGTGTGCCATCATACAACACCGATGCACCGGTCATTAGAACGTGCATGAACGAGAGTAGTACTAGTGCATGGACGAGAGTAGTACTAAGATGGAGCCGATGGGCAACCTCCTCGGAAGTCCTAACGTTCCCCCTTAAAAAAGGAAAAAAAACTTGAAAGGATAAGGATTATTAATTTGCACACAATCAACATTACACTTTGTAGCGAGGATGCGAGATGCTAAAATGTTACTTTTACAAGATAAGTGTTAGAATGACAATAGCACGTCACGCCGCAAGACATATTGACTTACAAGAGCCATCTATGTGTACCTTGAAATGAAGACATACATAGATCCCGATGTATAACACACGAGTCGAAGTCGCATAGAAGGCTCTTGTGAACCAACGTGTCATGTGGTGTGACATTATTGTTGTCATTCTTGTATTTTCTTTTTTACGAGGCAGACTATGAGAGCAATCTCTTCCCAAATAGGAAATGACCCAATTTATTTACCACTTTGCAATCCCATAAATGCGTTAACATTTTGAAGAAAGATAACGCTAAATGGCCCACTACGACACTCACTATGAGCACGTACCTTGATTTTTTATTTTTTATTTTTATAATTTTGTACTCACATCTTACACCCCACCTCTTTCATGTCTACACACATTCGCTCTTAGGGATGCAAGTGGGGAGGAGAATTCCCACGGGGGACGAGATTCCCGCAATGTGGATGAGGATGGAGGTGGGGATAGAGATAAAATCTCATACCCACGCGGTATGGGTATAGAGATGGAGAAAAAATGTATTTGTAAGGGTCCTCGCGGGAGTCCCCATTGGTAATATCTATGGGGATCCCCGTGGGTATCCCCATTAGATTACCCATGTGGGGATCTCCGGAGATCCTTCTATATATTAAATACATCTATATATATTGTATATATAAATTGTATATAATATTACAAAGCTTTCACTCAAAAAAACTAGTGATAAACAAACTCTAATGTGATTTATAATTTTAACTTGTTTGATTAATTATATGTTTTGTTTTGAATTGTTTGCAACTATATTTATATGTTAAACTTTATTTGGTTGGAATTTTCAACAATTGAAAACCTATGTATGTATACCATACTTTTTATAAATTTTTTGAAAAAAATAAGTGAGAAAATATTTTCCCGTGTTGATTCTTCACAAATTTCCCGCAAGAATCCCCTCGAGGATCTTCAATTAGCAATGAAATAGGTAAAAAAATTTCCCATAAGATTTCCCATCCCCATGCAGAGATTAAGTGGTAATGAAGATGAAAATGAAAATTCAACATCGCGTGAAGATGAGGAATGAATTCTTCAACGGGAATTGGGATGTACATGACATCCCCATCTCCTGCTCTCCCCATTTGCATCCCTACTCACTCTCCTCAACCACAATATATTGTAAAAAACAAAAAATCAAAGTTAGTGATCTCAATGTGGGTACCCTTTGCATTGCCCTTTAAAGAAAACCAATATTACGTGAACGTTAAGCTCCGAAATTGACAGGCAGACTATGAGAGGAGGCCAGCTCCCAGAGGTCAAACGCCAAACACTTTTGACAGTTGCGAAACGCATCTCCAAGCACTCAATCCAAGAACTCCAATCACACGTGAACTTACAATTTGTCACCAAACTTTGTGCCACCACATACACTTCATACTGGAAAGAAATAAAAGATGGTTTGAACTCCCAGAACGAACACTATGAGAACAAATAGAAAAATATATAGAATCCTTCTCTTGAACCCCTCCCAAAAAACTGGATTGTAGAGACATTTCCCCCTGATATAAATGAAGTGAGACCACCTGCAATAGGTAAGCCTACAGATCTCAAACATATATCACCTGTAAGGGTGACGGTGACCCGGTTCGAGTTCGACATTCAATTCAATCTCATGATATTCTAAACCTTCCTCCAAAATCATAAACCGGACAAACTATAAAATTTAGCTTGGATGAATGAAACTAAATAAACAATAAAACAAACCCCCTCTCCTCCACTCCCTCTAGATTTATGCTGGACTTGGAGCACTTTTCTCAGTATCCATTGGTTCCGCTGCCGCTTGTGTTGCTTCGCCGTTCATATCAACATCAGCAGCGTTTCCGTTGCTGTTTTCAGAATCTTGCGATGTTTCTGTGCTTTGCTGAGAAGCTGTAGGAGTCTCCACTGGAGGAGTTTCAGGCTTGGCGGCTGGTTTGGGTTTAGTCATAATAGGCCTGCAAACCCTGCCACGGAAAAAAATAGTTCAACAATTAGGTTTGTGGATGAACTAGGTCATCGATGATCGAAATTACAACAACTCTTAATCCATTTTTCCATACCAACTAAAATATTCCTGCAAGAAAATCTTTATAAATAACAAAAGATGGTCAAACAAATCTTTCTCGACATAGAAAAAGTCATAACTTGGGCTCCAACTTCACTTGTCAAATTCTATGCCAAAATATTTCACTGAAGATAACCCGAATCAAAGATTCAGGTTTAAACTGCAGAAAGGATTCCTGAAGTCCTAGTAACAGTTTGTTCTTATACTGTGAAACTTATTTCAGGCATTGTAGTGAGATTATGGAAACAAAATCACACCCAAAACCATTTGACAATGTTCACAAAATTAGGACCATTGTAAGCGTAGACGTGAGCCTAAAACGTGCAAAATGATATCTATAGCTACTTGCTTACTCCCAAAGATATAACTCTAAAATTAGTAATATAGCATGTTAGAATGTTGATGGTTTCTTATTAAATATAATAGTATGAATGTTGATGGTTTCTTATAAAATATAATAGTATGAATGTTGATGGTTTCTTATAAAATATAATAGTATGAATGTTGATGGTTTCTTATAAAATATAATAGTATGTTGATGCAGCTGAACACTAATGAGTTAGCAGGGTTTCAAAAGCCTTTCATTAGTTGAGATTCACTAGCTTCACTTGCCATTTCCTTCAACTAAAATATATTCGACAGAAGGTTTTTCCTTCATCAACCATTGTTCAACAGAAATTATAGAAACTACGTAATCATTATTTCCTTTTTTTTTTTCCAGAGTGTCATTAATGACAGCAAAGAGATGGTGCAAACCTCACAAAATATCAATAGCTTCAGTTCTATAGTTCATTTTTTAAATCTAGTGTACCTGTCAATGGCCTCAGCCTTTCTCTTCACGTCAGCTGATCGTATGACTGGGGCTGCATGTTTTGGCAAAGCATCCTGCTGTTGCTTCTTCTCTCTTAACCATGCCTCTCCTTCCACACATTCATTTATAACCTACCAGACAAATAATTATTAGATTTCTACATCATGAAAGTAAGAAACATAGTAAGTCTAGACAAGAGATGTCTATATACCTTCTGCTTCTCAACAACATCTATGTGATCAAATTTTGCATCGTTAGACAATGCTGCCTCTCTGTAACTATTGATGCAATAAACAAGTTGATCAATGGCTGGTCCCCGCTCAGAGAACTCCTTAAAACGATCCTCAATGGGGTCCCCTTGCTGCAATTGCACCAACATTGTCAACTATAAAAAATAAAAAATTGACACGGAACCCAGGACAACTATGCAAGAAAGAACCGCACCTGTTTCAGCTCCTCAAGTTTTGCAATGTAAACACCCTTGGTTTCATCCTCACCCTCCTCATACAACCAGTCTTCCACTTCCTGAAGCTTCGTAGTCAACACATCTCTCTCCAACTCCGTCACGAACTCGTGGAACTTATCGTGGAGCTAAAGCGAAAAAGGAAAAATGAGAACAAATAAGGTTCAGTAAAATCAGATTTTATACATGACACACAAAAGGACATTGACCACCATCATGTACCTTGTTACGCATATCATAAACGTATGCTTCCACAGCGTTCTTCTTGTCCTTTGTCTCTTCCATGACTCGATCTTGAAGTGCCATCTCAAACTCCTTTTCTACAGCTTTCTGCACATCTGCAGGTACCATCGCACCATACACCACCTCTACTACTGGGATATTCGTTTTCTTCACTTTCTTCTTAGGAGCATCAATCTGTTAACAACGATACCGTCACTAACCATAAAGGAAGGCATGATCATGCTTACAACCAGTTACTAGATTTGATGTGCAAAAGCAGCAAAATCAACATAAGATGCCTTAAAACGGTAAAACACCACAAGCAATTGCTTTCGCTAATTTTCAGTCAGCTGCCCTATGATTATTACGCTTTCAGTATACATTGTTTTTCACCATCACATAACCTTTTTTATTTATTCTCTCCATCAATATCACACTCACGTTAATTATTCTTTCTTATATCTAGTAACAAGGAAACAAATAAAGAAAGCCAGCGACAACAGAAGACTTCCTCTTTAAGGTGAACAAACCAGTAACAGGGGGTCCACTAGGGGTGCACAAACCAGTAACAGGGGTCTAAACCAAAGAAATCGGTAACAAAAGAAAAGGAAAACTACATTAATTCAATTCATTGCATCCAGATTAAGCACAGACAAACACGAATCCACCGCGTACAATAAAATAGAAATCAATTCATATCGCCCAGATGAAGCACTGACAAAGGCAAATTCGCAGCACCATCCAACTAGAATACAAATAAAAAAAAAAGAAAAAAAAAAAAAATACTGAAATTATCCTCATACATCTTGGATTCTAACATTAGTGTACATAAACAAATATATTTACAAAACAATTGGTAAAGCCAAAGTGCAGCCACCAGCAGTTTACCTGTTGCAAACTCATCGTTTTGTTTAAGTTAACAGTGCAACATTTTCACATGCCAAAATCCAAATTATATATTATATAATGCTACTCCCTTTTAGAAACAAAATATATTGGGTGTCTTTTTATCTTAATTAAGTGCAACTTTTCGTTCAGAAAAATAAATTAACAGAAGTATAGGAACATTCCCACAATTAACTCTGAAAACAAATTTGTGATATATTATTCCCACCTTTTACATGTTAGTTTCAAATGGATACCAAGATGATGAGGCGGCATGGAACCTATGGTTGATGGATCAGCCCCTCTCCCCAGTGACAACAACAAAGGCTCAATTCCATATTAGTTGGGTTGGCTACCTAAAACCAACAATTCCATTTTGCTCAGTTTAATCCCTGACCCCTCAAATCTTAAACTTTAAGTGGGGAGGTACCTGATAGCAGGCCCTTAGGTAATTAACCTCAAAGCGGGCAAGCTAATTACTAACAACTAACCAAGTCTAAGTGTAAGAGCAAGTTCTCAAACGGACAACCATTTGAGAAAGCCACTAAAGGAAGCAATTTACAAACTCACATATGTCCACAAGAAATCCGATGCAATCACTTTCATAAACAACACTTTGTAAGCAAGATACGCAACTCTTACGTCACACGCACATTCTAAAATTAAGGTCAAAGAAGGCACCAAAGAGTCCATACAAATGAAGTCAACAAAATGGTACTAATGGCATAGTTAGTTTTTGCCTTTCAGCTTCTGTCTGAAGTCCAATAAAATAGTCAAAGACCCTGACGCCTAGCATTTACTTGGCAACTATGACAAACAGAGAAATCAAATCTATGAATTGCAAGCTCGAGAATCACTTAAGTGAAGCACAAGGCAAGATAAATACTGACGATTGATGCAATTACAATTGTGAATTTTTCAAGAAACGATTCGACTACAACTCGACTACATTCTGAAATGATGAATGAACAAGGTGTATACAATATACTAAACAGTAATATAAGATAAAGCCAGTTTTGGACCACAAATGCACAGAGAAATTAGCATTTCTATGCATAAAAGCCAAAACTTAAAAAGAGATTACAACTAAGTTAGCGCCAATACAAAGTATTATTCAATGAACAATAAAAGAAAATCTGTTCAACAACACAATGCTACTTCTAAACACAAGGCAAGTTCAAACTCCCAGCTGAACTAAATCATTTACCATTAAAATTAGACTACAAGTCATAAAAATGATCCTCTAATAATCCTAAGCAAATAAATAAATTGAAACAACAATTGACGAAATAATTAAGGAACTTTATTGCACATCCGTTCTAAGGTACTTCAAGAGTTTATTTGCACAGCTTTATTCTGTTATCATGGGGCTATATTATTTTTTTCATACCTTTTGAGTTTTGAGGACTGTTGGTCCTTCTAAACTTTGTATCTATGTAAATTATGCAAGCAATATACAGTACAAAGTATCTTTCTCAAAAAAAAAGGTACCTCATATCACAATTAAAAATAATCAATGCAAGGCTTCAATCACTTCGTAGAGTGCTTAAGAGATAAGGAGATGATAAAGAGATACTTCTTTATTACGTTTGTTAAAACTTAAAAGGTTAAATTTTACCCCCAAGACTGTAATAATATTTAAAATCTTGATAAGGAAATCCGGCAGCCCATTCTTGTTTGAAGTTTTTCACATAATAACCATGTAATACTTATTCAAAAACAGATGTGTACAAAAAGAAATAATGCATACCTTGGCATCTGTTTCCATCTTAGTGGGCTTGTCTCCGGACTCGGGAATATTCTCAACTCCACCATCATTGGTGGATCCCTTAGAATCTTGCATATTCACATCATTTTCACCAGCTTCATTTGGAGCAGTTGGAACCTCGTCAGTCTCCATCTTAGATGCTTCTTGAGCTGGCTCTTTCACAACTGGAACCTCAACCTCTTCTTCCAAAAGCTGAAGCAGAAAATAGAGCAACCTCATTTAAATTAAATCATTTAATCATATTTTACTTGTTGTGATCCAATTCCTGAGTGCGGCCAAATGACTACAGGATCATCGGTCTACTCTATTGAAATGGTGATATATTTTATAAAGCGGAATGTACTAAAGGACAAGGACTTACAGTTGCAGACTCAACAGAGACCAATCCATGGAGATTAAGGCGAACTTTAACTTTAACTTTTGCACGCTCCCCTTTCGAAGACTGGAACGGACCAATCTGTCAAGGAACAAGTACATTTAAAAAACATGATATAAAGGACAATAAGAATTTAAACACATAATCCACAAAAATGCATTAATAATGTCGAATAATTACACAAATTGATGATTTACAACTTGAGAAAGAAACATACCGTATAAGTACTAATCCTTGGAGGTGCATGCACTTCATTGGCATCATGATAGATAACATCGACTGTAAATGTTGATGACCTATAAAAGGTCATTGCCTTAACACTAGGCAATGGGTTTCCTTTAGGGAAGACAATAGTGCTCTGCTGGTTACTTGTTTCTCCATTCTGAGAGTCAGGAGCAGAACCCTTCCAAGCCAAGGCAATGGTGAAGGGAAAGCTTTCATGGACCTTCAAAAACCCGTAAAACAATCACCGTCCTCAGATGTCAAAAATCAAGTACATATAGAGTATAGACTATAGAGTGTAATAAAGCGTTGACAGAAGAAATTAACTCGTTAAGTACAGTGACGGCTCCTGATTTCACTATCATTTTTTAGACACTAAAACCGAGACTCTGACAAGACACCAGGCTAAAAAGGTGACGCGTTACTTTCTATCTCATTGTAAATTTAATAAGAGATGAAGTTAAAGAGTGCAAGCATCGTGACTCAAAAGAAAAAAAAAAAAAAAAAAAAAAAAAAAAAAAAAAAGCTTTACAAAGCTGCACATTAAATTTGCAACACAAACAAGCCGTTACATGTTAGCAGGATGTAGAACCGCGTTCTAGTTCAGATTCAGATGGTTTAAACAAATAGAATGAAATAACAATAAAATTTTCCGCAGGCATAGCAATCAAACGAGAAATAATGAAACCTCACTGAAGTGGAAAAAAAAAGATACCTGAAAATCCCGCACTTTGAAAGTTGGGCTAAGGATTGCACACTGGAGGGCACAGCCACGAGCAACACACTCACTAGCATTCAAAGTTCGCCTAGGTTCCTTTCCAAAGAACTCAGTCAGTATCCTGATGATTGCTGGAACCCGAGAACCTGAACCGACAACCTCAACCGAATGGATATTCTCAATAGTAAGACCGGCATCAGAAATGGCCTTTTCTAAGGGTGCTTTCACCCTCTCCAAAATGGGAAGACTAATCATCTCAAATTCGTCCCTTTTAATGTAGCCCTTCACATCTTTCTCATCCATTAAGCATTCTATATTCAAAGGTGCCTCTGGATTTGCACTGAGCATCTTTTTCAGCTTTTCACAAGCAGCTCGAAGCCTGATGCACGCCCTTGCATTTTGGTACACATCAATTTTATATTCCTCCTTAAATTTTTCAGCAAAGTGATGGAAAAGAACTTCATCAAAATCTCTACCCCCAAGTGAGCGATCAAACGCATGAGCCAATACTTTCAGCTGGCCCTTCTTGAATCCAGCAATGCACACTTGCATGCTTGCGTGACCTACATCTACAAAAGCAACATTTAATTGATCGCTCTCGGGCAAGTCGGTCTTATAGATTCCATACCCCAAGGCTGTTGCTGTAGTTTCGTGAATCAAATGAAGAGGATGCAAGCCCGCAATTGTCGCTGCATCCATAACAGCTCTTCTCTGAAGATCAGAGAAATAAACAGGAATCCCAATGCAACAGTCCACAACTGCTGCATTCAGATTCTTCTCCGCAATACCCTTAAGATTCGAAAGAACCATAGCCAACACTTGCGTTGGTGTAAAAACCTTAACTTCTCCTAAATACCTAGCGTGGACCAATGGAAACCCATCAGGGCCCTCTGTTACAGTAAATGGTAAGGTAGCAAGATCACGCTGTAATTCGGGATCAGAAAATGGCCTTCCTATCAAACGCTTAATCTGAGAGATCGAGTTCTTAGGATTCATCGTAATCGAAGCAGCCCCAGCGGTTCCAACGAACCGCTGTTTGTCCCCAAAGCTAACAATAGCTGGAGTCTCCCTCTTGGACTCATCGTTGAGCACAACATCAATACCTCTTTGCCGCGCAACGGCAACAATGCAGCTCTCGTTACCAAAATCGAACCCAACCACGCTCATTTTCCCTCACAAAAAAAGCCTGACCTACTCCAAACAATAACGCTACATCAAACAAACAAAATTAAGATCTGTCAATCTACGCACCAAAACCTAAAAACTAAAACCAACACCTCCACATCGCTTAAACCATAATTCCCACATCAAAATCAAATCTTTTCAACAGATCATCCAAAAATCACAAATTTCAACTCAAATTCAATCAAACCAACACACAAACATGAAAGCGATCCACCACAACAAACTCTACCAAATCAAACCAAACAAAACCCTAAAAACATCGAGTTTCACACCGCAGATGACAAAACCCTACGATCTTAACCCTAAAATTGAGTTTAGAGAACAAAAATATTCACTGATCAGGTAAAAGAGACACAGATCTGAAACAAAAACAGGACATGAATCGAACGGATCGGCGAAAAGCGGGGACGAAGACGAACCTCTTCGATTCGGTGAGTTCAGAGAAGGAGAGCTTCTTGTGCGTCTGTGGTCTCAGTCGTGTGTGCGACCGAGCGAGCGAGCGAGAGTTAAAACGTGAAAAGTTTGGGGAGTTGGTGTTTTTCTAGAACCATCTATTGAGATTTAGTGTTAAACCTCCTCGATTAGAGTAAAGTAGTGAAATTAGGGCAAAGAGAGAAGAGGTTTGGTTCGACGTCGTGAGCTCTTTGTCGTTGGATTGTTCTCGAGGATCGCACGATTCGATGGGGCGTGATGAGCGGAAGCGATGAGCGGAGGTGAGTAGATGGTCATGATTGTACTGGAGGGGTCTAGAGGGCCTGCGTGCTTCTGGAAAAGTCGTTTGGTTGGAACACTATGCGATGTCTACGTGTCTATGTGATATGTATATGTTGGAGAGCTTACCAATAAAAATGTGAACATACACCAAAAGAAAAAATTACAAGATGAAATTTGACAAAAGAAAAGGAAATTTACAAGATGGAATAATGTGATTGGACGTTTCAAAAACTATATTTACTTTTCTCAAAAAATAAAAAAGTATATATTTAACTAACAATTCAGCTATATTTTTATGAGAGTAAATGGCGATGAAAAAAAAAAGCACATAAAATAAACGTAATAAAAAAATGATGATGTAAGATTTTTGGATGCAACATTATATTTTTATGATTTATCTCGAGTTATAGGGTGTTGGGACTTCTGATTAACTCTCATATGATCAATCGAATCAAAATAAGAGGGGCTAAAAAAAGTTCGGACACCATGATTAAAAAAAAAATAATAATAAAAAAAAACTCAAATATGTGACTTTGGAGAGATTCAAAATATACAAAATTATAAGATCCGAACACGTGTTCACAGTGAGATTGATTATTAATGAGTCAAGAATCAAGAAATACATATACAAATAATCTTAGTCAACCACCTGACTCAATTGAGCTAAGAAAATGTTGGAATGAAATGGAAGCCTTAACAATCTTCTAGATTAGAAATTAAGGGACGACTACCAAACATTTACGCACTTTACAGTATGGCTTTATAGCATTTGAAACTCAAATCAAATTTGTGAACATTGTAACACCATAATAACAAATGCTTGCACTCAGTTCGACTTTAGTGTAATTGATATTGGCACTCTTATAAGGCATATTTGGTTGTGTCTAGACTATCGCAATGGCCCTCTCTATTTTTTTTTCATAATTTGATGTTTTTCCTGAATATTTATGCGTAAATATTATATTATCTTTATGAGTGTTTACTATTCATTGACATAAGCATCTTCATTTTTGCACATTTATTTTATCTACGAGTTATTTCCTTCTCGCCAACCATTCAGTTTAGTAAAACAATATTATTTGCAAAATAGCACGTATTGTCCGTTCTCTTGAATATATATGTCTAACTAATTCACGTGTACCCAAATCTAATATACATATTTGAAAATGGAGCTTACAAAAAAAATATGTGTCGACAGGGACTCGCCAATGGTTTCTGCCGAGAAGGATGTAAAGAAGAATGCGAAATTCATAGAAGATGTGTCTGCTCTGGGTGGAAAGGGCAGCGAATCGATGGTATGGAAAGGAATGGTATCTCGTCAGAGATTATAGCAATGGAGGTGGGACACGAAGATGGACCTGGCAAGACTGCTACATACGAACAGATAAATGATCAGTTGTCGTCATATAAAGACATATTGGTCTATAGTACGTCAAAGAAGATGGATTGGATAGGGAAAGTCTTCTTAGAGGAAGGCGACCTTACGACTTCTAGAAGACGAATTGGGTACAAAGGTCTATTCTTCAGCTAATTTTTGTACCAAAATGGAGATACCACGGCAATACTCTGTTATCGTCAAACTGATGAGGAAGACTATAGGTTAAATCATTGTGTTTACGAATCAAAGATCTAAGGAGAACCACCAAAGAATATATAGTTATAGATATGGATTGTAATTTCTTTCTCGTACAACTCTTTAATGAATGAGATATGAAGAATGCTCTACTAGAAGGCCCCTAATCCATTATGGGTCATTGTTTATCAATTCAAAAATGTAGTCGAGACTTTCATCCGTTAACACCTCGGTTACTAAAGTCGTTACATGGGTTCATTTTCCCAATCTCTCTGCTAGTTACTTCTATCATGATATTCTGATGTGGTTGGGTGATTTGGTAGGCAAGGTGTAACGACTCATTACCTTAAACTGGAGATTAGTGTTAACTCGAATCCTAATTAACTCGAGTTAGGATTGTGGTTAAGTTCGGTGTACCTCGATTAGGGTGTGCGTGGGTTTCTGTGATGATTTGTGTTTGTATGGTATGATTGGGTGAATTTATAGGTTGTATAAAAGGAGAATTTATAGGGAGCGACTATTAGCCCCCCCACCTTATATTAACCCTCACTTATTCATACACTATTAGTAACCCCCAATTAATTAGTCCACATTATAAGTACCCCCTTAAGTTGTTAGTAAGTTTTCCAAAATACCCTTATCATATATTTGCCTCCACTTTTAACACGGCCAAACTTGCAGCACCCCTCTCGTCTTATCTCGGGTATCATCTTCTTCATGAAGCCCCCACTCGCATCATCATGTTCTTGTCGCTCCCCAAAATTTGCCTCCGTTCACCCTGACCATCACATACATAACACAATCAAGTTCTTCTCGATCTCTCCCCCTCCCATCACACGCCCTTTGCATCTCGACCCCTTCAACTGATCATACACCTACACCCACAAATCGTTCCACATATATGCACTCAACAATAGCACCCCTAATTGTCCTCCCACCATCATTTGCAAAATCTCATCCCTAATGGTTCCCTACCTTCAACAAAACTAAAAATCATATTTCATGCTGTCGCAGTTGTCCTGTGCAACAGTGCAGGTACAATCAACAAGCCGCTATCACCTCTGTTAGCGGCTGTTAATTGTGCCGCTATTGGCTCTTTTAGTAGATCTTTCTTTAACTTGTTGCCAGACAGGGCAATAGGCCAACACATATAACTAAAATTTATCAAATCTTTTAAATATTTGGAGTTGATATCATATAAAATTCAACAAATTAAGAACACAACCTATTTCGAGAAAAGAAAAAATCTTCAATTCCTTTAAACCTTGCGAAGGCAACAAACACACAAAATGTTAGAAAAAAGTTATCGAGTCAAAGATTGAGGTTAGTTGAGGGTCGGCGGTAAGATGAGGTGTAGATAGTAGAAACTTGAAAGAGAAGAAGATGTGATTGGAATAATTTTAATTATGTAAGGTTATCTATGTAATTTTACTTTGGGGGTATTTTAGTTTAAAAATATATTAAAATAAATGGGGGTTGATATAAGGTAGAGGGGGGACTAGTAGTTATTCCCAATTTATATACAAACTTATAATTGAAAAATAAACAATTAAATAATAAATTGCCGGTACACCAAGTGCAAGGAGGGGGTCGTGAAATGAATGTGCACACCTGAGAATACTCGTAGGCGTGTCCCCTGAATTTATTAGCGAGAAAATACACGAAGTATATATATTTATACATAATTTATATATAAATATATAATTAAAACTATAAGTTTGATTTGAATTATATGGATCGTTAGATAGCCTCGAGATGAGTGTAAGTGGTGATTGTGTTAAGATCTGTGTCATTTTAGGATGAGTCATTTCAACACATCATTCACTTGATCAGCCTCGAGATATCACTATACGTATCTCGAGAAAAATCCATATATATAAATCAAAAACTTTAAATTTATCCTTACCGTTTCATCGATCAATTCGAGAGAGAGAGAGAGAGAGAGAGAGAGAGAGAGAGACCAAGCAGCCGAGGGTTTCATCTTAAGGGGCGATTGATTCAAAGAGTTTCAGTGGATTTGAAAGATCAAACCACAACTAAATCAGAGATTCATCACTTTGGTAAGTTTTGTTTTGATGTTTGAGTTGAATTCATACATAAGTGATGATTTCTCTGTGAATTTTTGTTGTTGATGATTGGAAAATGGTTTATACCTTACTAGAGGCCTTTCTTGATATGCTAGGGGAGTGTTTAATGATGTTTTGGTGGTTTGGTGGATTGAACAGAGCTGCTGCACTGTTCACTGTCGAAACAGTGCAGAGTGGAGCGCGCTCCTTCTAATAGAGAAGCGCGCTCCATTCATAAAGTGTGATGAAACCAGTTGGTGGAGCGCGCCTTACCAAGTGAGGGAGTGCGCTCCTACCTCAGAAGAAAACAACGATTGTGCTGTGTTTTGGTTATAATTTCCTGAGGTCTTAGGGACTGACTCAGGGGCTTTAAACATAGGGTATTAGGCCTATATTAACCAAAAATGATTTGTGATAGGTTTTGGAACACCGAGATGTTGGGGCATGTGCCCTAGGTCAATCCATTAACTGTCTTTATGAATACTTTTAGTTAATAAAATAGAGGATTTCATTTGTTGTTTATTATAATTAATTTGCATGTTTACATTATAATAAGATCCATGAGTATTTACAGAAATATCCTAAATGTCCCTAGTCGATCATTATACTGGGAATTACGATGAATTAAGACTAGTGCGTTGATTGATGATCATATGATGGTTATACGTATAGGGATATGAATCAAGATCACAAGTACTTGTTAGGGAACAAAGTACTAGACCGACCCGCTATGAGAACATCACATGGATTAAGTCATAGTTGTTTCTCATGATAGGTATATTTTTCAGTCCTCTGACTTGAGATTACCAGAGACTTCAACATTAGGAACACAATGATTTGACACAATCAAACGTTGTCTTTAACCTGGACGATTATAAAGGTTGTGATTGGTTACTTGTGTTAGCAATGTGATGAAGTTGTGTAATCAAGATAGAATTTGTCCCTCTCATATAAAGAGATATCCAAAGTGGATCCCTCGATGTGTTAGATCGTTAAAAGGCCTAGTCTAAGTGAATTGATATTGATCAATGTCACTTGGATGTTTTCAGTCTACCTAGAGATCGAGACTAGTACGATTGAACATGTCGGATGACAATTCTATGCCTTATGTTTAATCAAAAAGATATCGTGTGACAAAAGGATGTTATATACATTATTGATTAGGTTGTAGCGATTTGATATTCGTACAACTTGGGTAGTCATAATGTCTTGCTAGAGGCCGCTTATGACTTGTATACCAAAATGAGTTTTGGTACACTGCCAACGTTGTATGAGCCTATTGGGTCGCACACTAAGAATGGTTTTGCGAGATTTTAAGATGGTTCGTAAAAATGAATTTTATATGATAAAATTCGTGACAGAAACGTCCTTGTGGTGTATTACACTTATACTTCTTTAAGTAGGGGTATATGTGTAATTTACTTAACCGTTTATATACAAGGGTTGTATAAATAGACGCTTTAAGTTAGAATACATATAGGAAAGATTAAGGGCCGAAACTCTATTTTCGTTCAGAAACGAATTAAGGTTTTCTGGTACGCCCTGGATCGTTTTGGAGAGAAACCAAAAAGTTTGGTATTCTTTCGAAGCTAGCACTTTGAATCTCGGCCGCCGTTCGTGTGTGGATCGCTTGGTAGAGATGCGTTCGTTGTTGGCGCGCTTAGAGATCGATCAACCTTCGAAAGGTATATTGCGACCAAGTATGATTAAGTTTTCATGGTTTAAACGTTTTTAATGGAATTAGATTTGGATCCCGTTGGGGTTTTTGTCAAAATTGTTTTGTAATTTCCGCTGCTTATGAACCCCAAAACACAACACGAGAAAGCTTGAGTAACTCGGAAACTTAGGGAACTTGGAAACAAAACCTAAACCGAGGTAAGTATGGATTCATTTGATTATCAACTTTGTCTGGCTATGTAGTATATTTAGTTCATATAGTTTATTGACTTGAATGAGAGCTATGTACACTGTGATATGTTTATTAAATGGAAAACGATGTCTGATATGATCGGCGAGAGTAAATTCTGGAAATGAGAATAGGTTGTATAGGATATGGGTTTGATTCCCGACCTATATGTTAAATCCTACTTAACTAAACAAGTTGCGTGGATTACACATTCACTAGGTATAGGATAGAACTATTAAACATTAATGGATTGGCCAGACATCACATATGCGCAATGAGTTGGTCTAGTAATTGCATTAATGGTGTTGGTGGGTAATTGATTCTTGTTTTACAAGTGAATTGAAAATCATAGTGTAATAGTTATTGACTGTACGACTTGCATTCGTTTATGTATTGGATTAAATGAGTTCTTATATCCTACTAGTTATGATTGGTTCATATTATTACTGCATATCATTCTTGATTATTATATGGATTGTTGATAGTTCGGGGAATTTATACTTACTGAGCAAGTTGGAGCGCTCACCCCAATTAATATATCAGGAATCTCGACGAGCGCTACAGCTATTGGACAGACAAGGTTCAGGCGTCTTGATCTTCTCTTCGATGTAATGATTCTTCCCTTATTTATATATTTTAATTGAATTACAATTTTGTAATATCATAAGGGTTGGGAGGTTTTGTACATTCGATGTTTATTCCAATTTAATTTAGTTTTGTATATCGTATTTAATATCGAATTTTTATTTCAAATTTCCATTGCGTTTATTATTTGTTTTTATTGTCAATATTCGATATATAATTGTATTTATCAAGTGTTGAAGGTGAGGGTGCTGGCTATAAGTAACTCTGGCTGGTGTACCGAAACTCAATTAGGTTTTCAGGCCGAGTATCGCTCTAGTCGGGATAGGGGATGCTATAGTTGGTATTAAAGCCTGAGTTTAAGGGTTTTGTTACATTTAATAACTCTGATATAACTTTGTATCAGAGTCTGGTTCAGAGTATAACCTTATTACTTGGAAACAAGTGATAACTCAGATACAGTTTGGTATCGAAGTTTAAGGTTATTGGCTCTGATATATCTTGGTACCATAACTTAAGTTTACAAACTTCAAGAGTTGTCTCGAGTTACGAAGAAGCTTAGGACGTAATAAATAGTTTTATCATAATTTTAGGGGTAATCAAAAGAAAAAAAATCGAGATATGTTATTTGTTGTGTTTTATTATATCTATGCAGTAGATATAAGAGTTATGTCTTTCTCAAATGATAATAGGATTGTTCATGTCCATCAAATTTTCATGATATGAGAAAGTATTGAAGGTAAAAGTTCAAGAGAATCTTAACCTCGAGGAAATCGAAAAGAAAAGACATAAGAAAAACTTACAAAGATGAATAATAGTCAAGAAGACATAAGACATAAGAAAAGACATAAAAAGGTATTAGTGGTTTTGTTCCCGCTGATATTATTAGATAAATAATAGTCATGAAGAAGTATCTATTGGATTAGAACTTTGAGATGCATATTCTAAAATTGGGGCTAGTTGAGTAGCGAAGAAAGTTATTCAAGAAATAAATTAGTGGTTAATCCATATTGGAATAACAAGTAATTTGTTGGATAATGAAAAATGAAATTGAGAATTTAAAATTGGTGAAATTGGAAAATAGTTCAATCCAAAATATAGCAGTGAGTTGGTAAGATATCATAATCTGATGTTTTAGACTAATATAGTCTAAGTTAGGGAGAATGAGTTATCAATGAATATGAGTGACAAATGATTATTTATATGCCTATATAAGGTTAGTTTAGTAGTATATTTAGTACAAATATCCTCAAATGAGTGCTAATTCAAGGTATTATTGCATTTTCAGGGAATTAAGGTGTATTGGAATGAATCAAGGAAAAACGAGAAGAAACGAAGCAAAAACCCACAAAATTTAGAGTTGGCGCCGTGGGAGCATGTATTGATGTTGTGGGGAGACAAGACATGACGTGGGAATGAAAGGCACGTCGTCGAGAGAGAAGAAGAAATAAAGAAAATCAACTCGGAGGTCCAGCGCAGTGGCGGTGCCTCTCATACAAGGGACAACGCCGGGACACAAAGGGGACGGCGCCGAGACTCCAGGAGCTCGAAAACATATCATGAAGCATTGGCACAGTCATAGCGCTGTGGCTTTACACACACGACGCCGAAGCACTAAGTGTTGGGACATACACCCTAGGTCAATCTACAAACATTGTTTATCTTATAATTTTATGTAATAAAATTGATGTTTTCATTTGTTGTTTTATTATAAGTGATTACATGTTTACTTTATAGTAAGATCCATGGATGTTTGTTGAAATATCCTAAATGTCCCTAGTCGATCATTATAATGAGAACTATAATTGTCAGGCCCCACTTAATTATGGCATCTGACCAGCTTAGATTACCTTAATTTCCTGATAACCTAGCAGCCTTAACATCTCCTTCAATTAATAATTAAAAACCTATCAGAGTAATTATCAAATATGATTCTCAATTAACCATAAGGGTTCGAAAGTGAATCTTAAACCTCAAATTTCAATTGGATTGATTACATTATCCTTAAAATTTCATAAAAATATTTCGCCAAGATCTCCTCTATTTTTAAGCCTACATCGAAAATCTCGATCTTCATAAATCTTCAACAAACCTGCTCAGCTTGGTGAAAATGCCGAAGGACTCACGATCTACCACATAACAATATATATCACATTAATAACGATTATTTATTCATTCTAACCTATCTCAGGTTTTCAAAATCCTTAAATCATAATTACCTTAGCTCCACAACATTCCAATTTATTCTAAAACCATTATAACAATTCAAATTCGTCTCAAAATCATTTCAACAGTTCAAAAGAGATCCTAACCTCACACGAACCCAAAAACTCATTTATACAATATTTTATATTCAAAATAATACATACATAAATAGAAAGGAATTGAGCAAGTCACCTATAGTTGGAAAGCTTTTCTTTTCCCTTGTCGTCGCTAGAACCTGTCATTACCCAATTATAAAAATTCGATAATGTCAGATGAGTAAATCTCACACTATCCAGTACACATGTAGTAACCAAATGCATAATAATCCAAGAAATTTAAACGAACAATATAATCCAAGAAATTTAAACACAACCATGAATCCATCCTGTTTTTGTTATTCGATCACAATCAGATAATGTTATCTGAAACTGGTAAGTAAACAATAATAAGGAATCATGCGCAGGGAGAATAACCAAATGAGTTTCGTTCCTTTAGACTATGAGAGTATGATCTGGTTCAACGTGATCTCATGATAACCACGTGATGCAAAGTATCAGTGACTCCAGCCCCTCAAATATAATATAGTTCTACCCTGTACACAGTCAGATAGACATTACCAGTTCTTACCCTGTAATACACAGTCAGGTAGATTAATATACCATGTGCACATAGTTAGACAGACACTAAATAGTTCTACCTTGTAATACAGTTAGGTAGACCCCTATAAGGAGACTCGTAATGCCTTATCCTCCCAAACCGTGTATGCATGTACAAAAAAATGCAATATCAAGGATTAATGCAATTTATACGAAATTATAATCATACAATGTAAATGTTACCATAGGATTTACTTAACCTTACAAATAGCCAACATCAAGCTTAATTTTCGAAGTTCCCGGAGCGTCGAATCACCTTAAAAATGGTTCCAATAGCTTCTTTGCATACCCAATTATATTATGGGTCGAGCTTCAAGTGAAACGATATCACGAAACCCAATGAAAACGGCGATCAAAGTACGCTTGAAAACAATTTCCAAAAATATTAATTTATATAACTATTTCAACTAGCTTTCAACTAGCCAACTTGGGGTAACTTTTTAACCTCGAAAACCTCAATATTTGTCATTATGACCTAAAAAGAACTTGTAGTACTCATGTCCTACTTTCCATAGACTCGAAGAACATCTAAATCGGATCACTGACGAAGAAGTTATTAATTTTCTCATATGAGCTGTCAACTAGGCAAACCTTATTTATTTTGAACTAAAAAATGTCTCCAAATTAATATTTTCGCAATTAAATCCTCAAAACTCGACAATAAATGCCATGAAACAACCTGATATCAACACCAAAATATTTTCACAGCCTGTGGAGTCAAATTGGACCACAATCAATAATCAATTCATTCAGAAACCCAATATAAATCAATATCGACAATTAAAACATCTCCAAAATAGTTATCAACTGAATTGCATTAGTTCACCTCATCAAAACCTTAATCTACATCAGTGGAATTTATCCCAAATTGATGCAAATCAATTCAATACACCAAGTAACAATAATTCATACCAATTTCTATCGAAACCCCGCGAAAGAAATAGAAAAATCGCGAGAATTCTAATTGAATTGTGGAAAAATACTCGACATTGAGAATTTATCAAATTGTGAGCCGAATATCTCGTTTCCACCGTAGAAATTTAGCTCAAATTGACTATATCACGATGCTCTACAATTTTGTGGAAAGAAATCAGACGAAAATCAGACGTCGGGAGCTCTGCGAGTGAAGGAATAAGCAAAAGAGTTTAGGAAACGTTCGAATCGAACGTTCTATTGATATATAGAAAATGATCGATTATTTTTTTCCTTTTTATGTATATAACCCTCAGCTGCTTGCTTGAGCATCTTAACTTCTTTTTAATTATTAATTCATGAAAACCTTATTTTGACGTGCTTTAACATTTAGTGCCCATTTTCGATCCCCTTTTTCACCAAATTGAACCAAATTCTCAACGAAACAATCCATCTTTATAAACGTCCATAACACTGATTTTGATCGCACCAAAACCCCAAAAATCTTAACTTTGTCCATGACATACTAAAATCTTTGGGACCAATCCTCTTGCCATACTTAACCAAACGTGCACCAATTTAGACACAATCTCAACCTCGACTACTGTCAATCGACACGAAACTGGAAATAAGATCTCGAAACAACTTCGTCTCATTTCGCATTACCTCCAATACTGACTTACACACATATCGAGGTAAAATCCCCACGTCGGCTCTTTAAGCTCATTTAAACTTCAAATTGTTAACTTAATTTCAATTATTTTTTGTAAAAACGCAAAACAATGGTTCGAGTCGATATTTTAACTCTACCGGGACCCATTTCGACACGTATCTCGAGATAAAACCCCGTAAAATCTCGAATTTATTCAATTAACTTGAATTTCACAAAATAACATAATACATAATACACATCATTAGACAAATATCACATAATAATAAAATTAATTATAAATCTTAATTTTCACCAGTGTTTAACTTCCAACTCACGGCCAAAACCATAATTAGGATCCCTTAATCCTTGTTTAGCCGTAATTACCGATTTAGAAATTTCGAGATTTGACAATAATGAATTAAGGCTAGTGTCAATCTTGATTGATGATTATGTGATGATCATGCGTATAGAGATATGAATCAAGATTATGAGTACTTGTTATGGAAATAAAGTACTGGACTGACCAGCTATGAGAACACAACATGAATTAAGTCATAGGTGTTCCCCATGATATGTATATTATTAGTCCTTCGACTTGAGATTATTATAGACTTCAATATTAGGAGCATGGTAATTTGACACAATCAAACGTCGTATTTAACCGGACGACTATAAAGATTGTGATTGGTTACCATGTGAATAATATGTGAAGGTGTGCAATCAAGATAGAATTTGTCCCTCTCGTACAAAGAGATATCATTGGATCATTCGATATGTTAGACTGTTAAATGGCTAAGTCCAAGTGAATTGATATGATCGATGTCATTTGGATGTTTTCAGTCTGCCTGAAAATCGAGATTAGTACGATTGAACATTAAGGGTGACTTTCCATGCCTTATATTTTATCAAAGGATATCGCGCGACAAAAGGATATGATATATGTTATTCATTAGGCTGTATCAATTTTGATATTCATGTTACTTGGGTAGTCATAATGTCTCGCTAGAGACCGCTTATGACTTGTGTACCAAAATGATTTTGGTTCACAGCCAATATCGCATGAACCTATTGGGCCGCACACAAAGAATGACTTTGAGCATTCAATTGGTATAGAGTAATGAATTTTATATGATAAAATTTATGACATAGAAGCTCTTACAATTTGTTATATGATAACTTATTAGTCGGGGCATATGTGTAATTTGTTTAAACTGCCTAAATACAATAGTTTTATTATGAATATGATTTTAAGTGATGGCTTATCTACACATATAAATAGAGGTTGAAACTCTAAAATGAAATAAGATCTTTGTTTTTGCAAATTTCGAGTTATCTGGATTATGGGAGAGAATGAAAAATGTAAACTATCTCTCTTGGGGCTTGCACTCCAAATGGTGGTCATCGTTCGTGTGTGGATTTTCGATAGAGGACGCGCGCTTGAACTTCTTGGGGATCGATCAATCACAGAAGGAAATCACAAATTAAGATATGGTTTATTTTGTAGATCAAGTAAAATGAAACTTATTTTTGATCCTGTTGGGGTTTTTCGAAAATTTGTTTTGAATCTTTTGCTACGTATGAACCCCAAAACCCAACAGTAAGTGATAGTGTCAACCTCACAGAAGTTAGAAAGTGAAGCTTTAATTCGGATTAAATTATAATTTAAGGTTTCTAATTATTATTAGGGAGTATAAATGAGTATTAAGACATGGAAAACGAAGAGGACACTACCACATAGAATGAGATTAACTTCCATTAGAGTAATTTAGAATTAAATTTGAGTATTAATGAGTTTTTGTTGGAGAAACATTGAAGACTCTATGTTTGCAATCAATATTTGGTTTCGTTGATTAATTCAAGGTAATATTTATATTCATATTTGATTTGCAATGATTTGTATATTGAATTGAGATGTGTGTGTTTCAATGATGTGCGATTAGTCTATTTATCTTAGGGATCAATAGATCCTATGGTATGAATGATATGCTTTGAATTGGAACAAAAAATGATAATAAAAATGTAATGGTTAGAATTTGTATTAATTCTGAGTGTAATTCTTTAGACATACTGGTCACATATTTAATGAATTTAGGTTTTAAGAGTTATAATGACCATTAAAGCTCTTAATTCGAACCTGAACGGTACAACCGTAAAATACACAACATCGAGAGATAGTTGTTGATTAGGGAGGTGCATATAATGAACTTAGTTGGTTATGAATTCAATGATTTGAGACTTACAACAATGTGGAACTTACGTTATTTACATCGATAGGTAGAGTTCTAGTTTGCACATTTGAATTTTCTCCGTCACGATAGTGTGTAGAAGTGGATTTGAAGGTGTCTATTCTAATTAGGCATTATGCGAAACATATTGAGATGTAAACATGAATATCAAGCATAGTCTTAAATTACCTAGGTGAAGTTGTAAACTAAGATATCCTTAGTATAAGAAGTCAACTAAAGTTTAAAGTGATTTGTTAGATTAGTTTAGATTAATACAAAACCAATTAAAAGTGAATACCTTAAAAATAATTCAAGTTAAGTAGGTAATATACAACTAGTGCAAAAACATTTCCCTAAGGACGATATATGTGATCAACAAAAGTTGATTGCACTATTACTACAAGCGAGTCGCTATACTTGCGGCACACACATCAAATAAGAAGTTAAAGAATTCAAAGAATAATGTACGGTGGTGCGAATGAATATTCATTGCAGGATTGACAACTCATTCTGATAATAAGGTGAAATCAATTGTTCTTAAAAGTTAGTTGAGATCTGGTTGTCACCGTGGTATGATTAGAGTTAATGACATATATATATATATATATATATATATATAAATGATCTCAGTCGATTGCTAGATCACTTTAAATGGATGGTGGAAACCATTAGAACTTACTAAAATTCATGTTATGTTCATGAATGAAGGGTGTCAAGTTTTAAAACCCTATCTTAGTCAAGTTGTTATCGTGTTATCGTTAACGAGATAAAATCTTTGAAGACTTAAAAGATGCACGAGCATTACCATAAAGAATTACAAATCATGACGGTAAGTTGGTCCATGCCAGATTTTGCAAATGCACGTACTAAGTTTCAAAGATAAATTACTTGCATTAGTGTTGAATATTAACTGCAAATCGATGAATTTGATTGGGATTAAGACAATTTGGGATTGTCATACATTCAACACAAAGGCATAAAAGAAAAGTAATCTTGTAATAATTGAATATTACAAACGATTGATCCAGAGATCTCTAGTATCGTTGTGTAATTTATTCAATTAACTCAAATATGAGGATTGTTTTAAGTTAAAATTAGATACAAAGATGCCTTGTAAGGAAGTTGAAGTGTAGTTTGATTGCAATGTTTACTTGATTGTACTTGAATTGTGGATGAAGTTAAAGGGTCATCCTCAAACTTCTTACTAGGTAAGAATGTGTGTTGACACTGACAAGTCAATAATTAGACACACTTTATAATGTAATTTAGGTTGATTTTAGGTATAAATGATTATATTACACTAGATATTCTCTTGTGTTTGTGATTTCATATTTTAAATAGGAAAATGAAGGAATGGAAGAAAAGAGAAAGAAAAGCAAAACAATTAACTGGAGAACTACACCGACGATTAGCCAGCGATTTGAAATAACACTAGAAATTGCCATCTAAATCGGCAGCAAAAGAAGGCCGACGAATCCACAGTGAATTTGATAATGAACTATAAATCGGCAGCTGAATCAGTGGAGCACATAGAGCTAAACGTAGTGATTTGCTCAGTGATTTGTGTATAAGTTATGAATCATTGAGAAATCACTAAGGTCGGTTACGGGTTTTTTAGATTAGTATGAAGAATTTGAGTTTATCTAAGATATGCATACGTAGAGAGACTATAAAAAAGGTAAGAGAGCTTTGAAATAACTCTCTTAATTCTTTCATTTTGCTTTATATTAGTTTTATTGTCTATGTTTGAAGATACATTGGAGCTTTGATTGATATTAAAGTATTTATTTATTTATTATGTCTTTTAATTATATTTATGCATTGTTTATTTCCAGCATGAGTGAGTAGTCTATCAATCTAAATAAACCTTAGACAATGTAATATATTTTGAATTGGTAGATAGTTATATTTAAGGAATCATGTGCTTAATGTTTTAAATCTATTTATAAACGTCAATCACGGATTTAACAAGTTGTTTTTGCGTATTACAACTAAAGAAGATTAGTATTGCATGCATAATTGCAAATGTGTTATGTGGTATTATGATTATGATTCTATGTCTATAATTATTGACAACAATTATAAAAGTAGTAACTAAGATTAATCTATAAGATATTTTTCTGAGTGGATGTTCTAGGTGATTGTGTTTTAAGTTGTTTATTATGCGGCTTCGGTAATATTGGCTTATATTAGACATGATCTTCATTGAACTTAATGCTATTGTATTTCTATGGTGCTGCGTTTTATCCAATAAATAAATTTTCAATGATAAGAATGTGACATTTCCATTGAATTTAGGAAAATCAGTGGCTAGCTAAAGGCTATCAACCTATTATGACGTAGGGTTTAATGATTCCAACATTTCATGTTTTATGATTATAACTATTTTATGAAGTGATATTATGTTCTAGTGTTTGAAAGCAATCCAAATATATATTATATTGTTTAGTGGAGGTTTGTTTAGATGTTTGTTTATTTATATTGAACTGAATTTGAATATTTTTTAATTTGGTCTGAATTTGAATTGTTTAGATTAATTTAGTTAGTTTGGTTATTTAAGTTAGTAATCATAGTTGTTAGTTATTTAATATTTTAATTCTCGTTTAATTAGATTAACTAAATTAATAAAAACAAGAAAAAAATAATTTTCCTTTGAGATTTCAAAAATCCATGCAGAGACGATATCCCATTTACCACAACTACAAGTTAATAGTAAAATACATGAAATTATTGTGCACGCTTGACACGTGTCAATTTTTGGCGCCATTGCTGGGGATTTTTAGATAATTTTAAAAGATTCTAAATGTTGTATGGTCTACACATTTCGTCATGTTAATTCAACAGATCTTTACATCTCGTTCGATCTGAAATAGATAAAATTTTTAATCAAAGTTTAAGACAACAACAACTTAGGGAAAATTTAGCTAATTAATAGGATGGAAGAGAATAATAATGATATTAATGACAATGTCATTAATAATAATAATGATAGAGTTATCAATAATATAAGATAACTTACTTTTAGACAAGCAAATCAAAATGTTACAACGCATATGAGCCTATGTGTATATCATTCCCCGATGATTTTTTTAATTCGAGCTTAGATCTGGATTTATAAGTGCCTTACTTAACTTCTACGGTAAAGACAATGAAGTCTCACATAAATTCATAAAGTAGTATCAACATAAAGTTAATGGAATGAAATCGAAGAATGTACTTTAGAACAAGTCAAACTTAAGGCTTTTCCTTTTGCATTGAAAGATCAAACACAAGATTGGTTGTTCTATCTTCTATAAGATTCGATAACTACATGGACTCAAATGTTAGAAGCTTTTCTAAATAATTATATGCCTGCTAGAAAAATTAGTTATAGAAAGTAAATCACAGTTGCGAAGATGAAAGATGATGAAAACTCTAAGGAATTTTGGGATATATTTCAAAGACTAATTTCTTGTTCTCCACAATATGGATATACTCAAATAGCTTTATTAGAATATTTTTATGAAGGACTCAATTACTTTGAACAAAGACTACTAGACATAGTATGCAGTGGATCTTTATTCGAAACAACGCCAACTCTAGCGAACTAGGCAACTAATAAAATAGCAAAACAATTTAAGCGATATGGTGAAAAGGTTGAATCCTCAATAAAGAAACTCTTTGAAGTGGATAGTAAGCAAAATAATGCAATTGACGATAAAATTGATGAGTTATCTAAGATGGTTAATGAAAGATCTAATCAAGTTAAGGCTTGCAGTTATTCTCATTATGAGGTTACACATCCTAGGGATGCGTGTCCTACGTACAGAAGAAGAAAATACTTGAAGAGGTTAATGCAATGATGAATCAGTTTTTTGGTCCCCAAGAAATCAATATAATAATATTTATTACCCTGGAAGACTAAATCCAATCTTAGTTATGGTCCCCAAAATCAAAATTATAATACTTATAAAGTAATGTACTCGATACAACTTGCACCTAATCAAGAAATTTCAACGAAACACTCAATCTATAAATTCAAACTTAGAGCAAATACTGCATAACTTTATGAGTCAAAGTCATCAAAACTTTGCACAGATTTCTCAAAATCAAATTAAGACTAACATTACAATTAATGAATTGAAAAACTAGTTAAGTTAAATGAATTTACAAATAAATAAGTTAAGTACTCAACAAAGTAATCAAGCTAAAGCACCTACTCAAGCTCATGTTGCTCTCACTAATCAAACACAAGTTAATGCTATATTCAGTGATAAGAAAGAAAAAACTATAATTGGTAAGAAACCTAAACAAAGTAATAAAAAGAAGGTTCATAAGACTACTTTAGAAAAAAAAAGAATTCCTACTAGAGAATGGATGGCTGAACAATTGAAATATGCACCTTTTCTTGGAAGGATGTACCTATGGTATTTAACCTGAGTTGAATCATATGAAAAATCTTTACAAAAGTCTGAATTAATTGATAAGGATAAAAATGATAAGATTTCTGATAATTTGAATGAAGATATGTGTTCATATTCCACCGTTTCACAATGATTAGTTAATGCTAGGTAGGAAGAAATAAATGAAGACGTTCTTAAATCATTTAGAGAAATAAGAATCAATAAGCCATTGATAGAATCAATTAAGCAATTTTCTAATTATGATGAAGTTTTGAAAGAATTCTATGAATTAAAAGACAAATTTTTAGAAGAATTTAAGAAAAACTTGGGGCAAAAAGTGTCTGCTTTAAGTAAAGAGAAAATACATGATAAATGTTTTGACCCAGGGATGTTTGAAATTCCTATCACAATAGGAACTTCTTTAATAGATTTTGCTATTTGTGATCTTGGAGCATCAATTAACGTTATGTCACTCAAGTTATATGAGTCAATGAAAATAGGTTCATTCAATACACCTATTACTTTAGCTAGCAATACCGTTATTAAACCCTATGTGTGGCAGCCCCAAATCTCGAGGCAACCTTGGGACCTGTCATGTCGCATCACACGTCACCAAGCCCTGTCACGTCATGGCCTGCTTACCTACGGCACCTTGCGACCTAACTGGTTGCTAACACTTTGCCAACTAACACTAGTTTAGCTAATTAATATTCGTATAAGTATTAATGATTTAATTAGCCACTTAATCAATTTATCAAGTTTTATTACAATTTTACAGTGGAAGTCATTAAGTAAATAAATTATGCAATATTTAACAATCCTAAGTAGTGGAAAATCCGACAAAAAGATACCATGTATATATCATAGGCGAAATAAGTATAGCAAAAGATCCATATACATGTTTTCAGTGTTCTACAATCCTTAAAACCCAGTGAGAACTAAATACATACATATTGTAATCAAACACGAGCTGACGTCACTATCTCAGAGGTAGTCGTCCAATACCTCCTTACCCTTGCCCTTGCTCGTCGAAGGATCTGCTATGTCACGACCCAAATAATTAATACACGTTTAATTTTTTAAGCAGGACCAAATGACCAATGACGTGGGACCCATAGCGAGATACATGTCACTACCGAGGCACGATGGTCGATGTATATGTTATATTTGTTATGTTGTTTGCCTAGTGTACTGTATATGTGTAGACTACTAAGTCAATTCTATGGGTATGCAGATACCGAGACGAGCGGGGACTCGCCTCGTGTTGCGTGCCGACGTGGGCCCGAGGTAGCAGCTCATCGGGTAAGCGTAACTAGTTAAATTATATTGCATTAAACAATGATATATGTTAGTGGTTTATATGTGACCACATCTACTTAGTGATTAAATGGGCCAAAGTAAAGAGATAAAAAATAGATACCCTTAGATAGGCATTTAGATTCACACACACATCTCTAGAAAGGATGTCAAGTATTGGAGTCACTTGAGAGTGACACAAGGGACAAGTGTGGTGTTGAAGACCACAAGACGTGTCTCGAGATACGTGTGTGGTGTGAGATGTGTGGCTCACATTCAAGTCAACCCAAATCATATCAATTGGTCAAATGAACCCAAAGTCTAAACTTATCCCATTTGATTCTCTCAAAGTCGGCGTAGAAGGAAAAAAAAAAAAAGGTGAAGAAGAAGAAACCGACGAGAGGAAGAAGAAAGAGAGAGAGAGAGACCGAGAGAGAGAGGTCGATAGCTCGAAGTAACGCAAGGTGAGTTGAACGTTGTTGTGTAGTTTGTTGTTGTTGTTTGGTTGTCGTTGTTGTTGTGATGAGTTGGGGAACTCGGATGAACTGTCATGACAGTTCGTCCGAGATCGAGGAAGGCAGGGGAGTAGTCTCCCCTGCATATGATACCCAACCTAGGGTTGGGTATGGAAGCCCAACCCCAGCGAAGAAGAAAAAAAATCAAAACAGAGCAATTGCTCGCTGTCGAGAGGTAGGGGATGACCCTGAACCGGCCGGTTCGGCTCGGTTCAACCCAAACCCAAATTAAAAAAAAACAAACACAAAAAAAGAGAAAAAGGGAGGAAAATTGGGAAAAATCCAAAAAAATTAGGAAAAATTCCAAAAAAAAATTATATTTCGACAAAATAAATAGAAATTGATAAATTTCTAAGAAAAATCAATTATTTGAAAATCTCGACTAGACTTTTATGGGGTTTTTACATTGAAAAGCGCGAAATGACAAATTGGTCTCGAATTCGATTTCGACCGATTTAGAATTTTACATAATTAATATTGAATCTAAATGGATAAATTGTCAAATGTTAGGACCCTTAAGGAGCTATTACGGGGTATTGGGTGCGTACAGTGACGCGACGAGAAGTCGGATAGCTTATGACTTGTTGTGTATGTAAGTAAACTGAGTGAGACATTTATTTACATTTCATTCCATTTATTTATTCATTCTCGGTTATTCGAACTGAATTTACCTTTGAAATCCATATGCTATGCCTTGTTTATTTCTCATTTTATGACGTTGCTCATAGCATACTGTTGTTTATATACTATCATTGATTCCAATTCGTATACTTTGTCATTTTGATTGTTGTGTTTGGAAGTCGGTGATATAGCATGCTATTAGGTTAGTTTGTTTATTTTGACTCTAATCTTTTGTGCATTAGTATGCAGTTACATCTCTTGGATTCTATTACCGAGTCATTATTGAAAATGAAAGTGGTTATTGTGGTTAGGGTCATTTGATGATAGAAATTCAGCTTTCATACGGGGGTCACTAGACTTTCCGGGATGTTAGGGAATCTCTCCACTACCTTATCTGACACACGGGGTAACGTGCCTCGAACGGGGTAATCGGATCTCGGGGTTTGTTGGCGCAAGAATAACTTGGGTGAGCATGACGAGTTTTAAAACTCGGGTATGTTAGCAAGTATACATTCCGGTGACGACTAATTCACTTGGAATAGAAAAGGCATAATCGTAAGTATGACTTTTTGAAATTATGATATAGAGCTCAATTTGTAATGAAATGATATAGAGCAGAGCTCAAATTGTAGTGGAAAGGCTGATGTGACGTAGCTCACGGCCGACCGACCCTAATCCATTACTACTTAGCCTTGAGTCAGTTCCATATTTGGTTAACTCAAGTATCTCTTTGCATGATGTTTCTTTCAGCATAATTGCTAATTAAATTATGCCATTTGAGACTTGTTGCCTGTTTGGGAATGTGGATCAATGTCTCTCAGTATTACTTAAATAATTTCATGTACTCACCGTCTAGTTTGTGATGGTGGGTGCAGATCAGTCGAGTAGCAGACCGAGCGAGGAGAAGATTGGCGACTACCTCTGAGCTAATTTGTGGATCGCTACGCCATATTTTGTTGGTTTTGCATTCTTTTGTATTACATTTTCTATGTACTTGATATTTTACTTTTGGGTTGAGTAATAGGAACCCTGACCATACACATGTTGTATATATCATCATTTTTGTTTTATATATGCATGTGATCTCTATTTCCCGATTTTTCCACAATAAGTTAGGCCTTATGTTATAATCTCCACCAAGAACTTAAGAAGACTTTCATTTGAATAACTTATTAGTTTGAAAAATTGAAATTACCTCGATTCATTATGTATTTGAACTATCTAGTTGATCGTAGGTGGTATCGTGTTTTTAATAATGGATAATTGGCATATTTTTAGGTGTTTAAATAAGGTGACTAGTTCCTTGTTAGGTCATATATGAGAGATTATGGCTTAATTAGGGATTAGGCCAAAGCGTGCCCTTATTTGGAGAAGGGGTCGTCACATCTGCACTCGGTCACCTAAAAAATATAGTGATGAGTCAAGTGAGTAAAATCCCAAGAGAAGTCCACACAATATTCATGAAATAAAAACTGATAAACTACGAGACATATGAATATGACCTATGACAACAGTAAGTTATACTCCCATGAATGTAGGTGGCATACGACAAACAAAAATAGTAGCGTTTAATAAACAACACATACTAAATAAACAGGCTCGGAAATAAAGCATTAGTAAATTAAAAACCGTATAATCACGAGAAAACCCTGACCTTAACCAGCCAGTAATCGATAAAACAAGACAAGAACTACGTATATACTTACAAGCTTACAGTGACTAAACCCCAACTACGGTTAATGGATGAACCCCTCTAAATGCTATTTCAAGTTAAGGGAACACCTTACATCCCTCCTGATGATCATATATATATTCTACTGCCGTCGATACAAGAACTAAACACAAATAACCCGTGCAAGTGATTTAGCCACAACCAATATACATGCAAACCAAAATAGGAGTAAAAAAACCATGTGTGCCTGAATCCAACCGTGCTATGTTCCTTACTACCATATTATAGCCTCGAGTCCCCTGAGATCCACTTCCTGTGTTTTAGAGTGACTTAAGGTGTTTAAATTAAGTTTAGAGTTCTATATCTTAAAACAACCCAAATCCAACCGGTAATATTGTAAAAATCATTTCTCAAATTTATAGCACTAAAACTCATGATTTTCGATCACAAGGCAGTAACATACCCAACAACAACATACTAAAAGATGAACTCATTCCGATATAATTTAGAGAGTTATGCCTTATCAAAGTTCATTTTAAAATTTTCATATTTAGCACTTTAACAGACTACTTATGGAACATTTTTGAGCTAGAATGAATTTGAATCTCGAATTTTCTCCGGTGAAAAAGTCGTAGATCCTTGGGTAAGCTTTCTAACGGTGTATGATTCGCCCCATTTAGAGTTTGTATGAGAAAGTTAGGCTCAATTTATAAAGGTTGGGTCAAGAAATTTGCTAAGAACTAATCATTTATGCATCAAAAACTCATGAAACTCCAATTTCTTGCCAAAACTAGTTTGAAACATTATTGATCATCAAGATCAGTTTAGAACTCTCATTTAGATAAGAAATATAATGGCTTAATCTTTGGAATTCATTTTTACACAAAACCCTCAAAACTTGAGTTTCCATGAACACATTTTGATGATTTTAAGCAAATAAAAAGTGGGTTTTTGTACCTAGATGATGAACTCTTAGATTTGATCTTTCTAGCTTGATTCCTCTAGAAGATAACCTCCCTTCCTTCTTGTTCTTGCTGAATTTTCCAACATTTCATCACAAGAACAAAATTTGTTATTGTTGCATGAAGAGATTTCCCACTAACTTAGCTATATGTAGGTTATGTGAGAATCAATTGTGTTCACGTATCTCGAGGTCAATCTAACGGTCCTTGTTAGCTCTTATTCCACTAAATTCCATCTTGTTGACACAGATTTCCAACTTAAATATCCTAGGATTTCATTCTAGTGCGAATCTTGAGGCAAATCTATGACATCAATTTTTTTCCATCCAACTATAGGCATTTTGTAATCAATTGATTCAATTAATTTAACTTACGCACTTTTATACATATGTAGGTGTTCTACCACTTCCCCTCATACCCAATTACTCGGCTTCCAGTGCCCCGTGTCTCTACACATATCCCGAGGCGCGCCAATCCTTGATGTAGCCGATTATTATGACTTAGCCTAAAGTTTGATTATCTATTTCATACAATATTTACCCTTGTTCTAGTCATTTTATTTAAGTTAGCATTATAAGACTTAGTGTACTCATACTACGCATATCCGATACCCGCGTTGACACGCTTTACGAGGCATTTACCCATCACACAACCTCACACGATAGCAACGTACACACATGCAATGTTACAATAATATAATATTTTAAACATCACACATATGCAACCATCATTCAAAAATAATATATTCCATCGATTTTCGTGTCCAAGTCAACCGAGTTGTCCATGTAACGCCGAATTATGACCGTTAATCTCCGAGATTAACGTTAATTCTAGTTTAATTAATTTGAGTCGTTACACTATGGCTTACTAGAAGATGTTTTAGTCAAAGTAAATGACTTAATATTTACCACTGACTTCTATGTCATGAAAATGAGAGACTCAATATCAAGTAAGTCCCCATCTATACTTTTAGGAAGACCATTCCTTAAAACAACTAAAACGAAGCTAGATATATTCGAAGGAACGATGTCTATGAAGTTTGAAAATAAAATTGTCACTTTTCGTTTCAAGAATGAAAATATTTATGGAAACTCTGATGAATTCGATAATGAACAAACTAAGGATAATGAATCTTTAGAATTAAATCATCATGAAACTGAAATGTATGCTATTAATGTAGTAACAATGGAAGATGGAAATGCTAAGACCACAAACAAGCAAGGTGAAGATACTTCTAATCAAGAGACAATAACCCAATAATGAAGGGTTAAGCAATCAAACAATGTTTAGAATAATAACATAGATGAATTTAAATATACGAAAAGAAAAAGAATAATCTAACAATTGTCAAGCTCGATGATTAGGATATATATATGTGTGTGTGTATGTGTGTGTGTATATATATATATATATATATATATATATAAACAGAAAGGTCAAATGAGCTTGGTACTTTAAAGCTATATGTGATACAGGTCCAAGAGCAAACTACATGCCAATTCATTTTTCCTTCACACTCAATTGGAATCGGATGTACTTGCTTACGAAAAAGTTGCTCTACTAAATGATTATTCAAGAAAATCGATAGGTGTGGTTACTAATGTACCAGCTTCTAATTGACAAGTATATTATTCTCCACATACTTTTTGGTTATGTCACACTTCATCAACGAAGATCCTCCATTAATATTAGGACGACTTTTCTTAGCCACTTCGCAAGCTGTCATGGATACTCTAAACAAGACAATTACTTTTCGAGTGCATGGCCAAGCAATCACTTTCTAGAATGGCACAAGAGTGGATAATCCTACACTTAAGTTCATATAATCAGCTTATAACTGAGTGGTTCGGTAAAGGCAACGACAGTAAACAATTACTTTTAGTTGTTTTTAGGGGCGGCAATTCATGTTATCGTGTCTAAATATGTCGTGTCGTAATGTCATGACCCATATAAGGCAAACTCAAACCTGACCCATTTATTAATCGTGCTAATCGTGTTCGTGTCTAAATTGGTCGTGTTAAACATGTTGAGTCTTCGTGTCAACCATTTATCAAATATTTCAGTTAATTTATTTAAGTTTTTATGATTTGTTTACAACTTTTTAAAATATATCTATATGAATAAATTAAATTGAACATAATAAATATAAACATAAGTAAATAGTCAACAAATATAATGGGGTTGTAGTTTTAAGTTTTACTTTACTTTTTTATTTAACTCTTAAATCTTAACAATAGAGAGAAAAATAACTCATAAAAAATAACACATACAAAATATAAGAATCGTCCAAAAAAATATTTAAATTGTATTTTCATAAAAAATTTAATTTTTTCTTGATAAATAATTATTAATAAAATGTAAAACATAAAAATATATTAAAAAATGATTATCATATTTTTTGTAAAAAGATGTGAGTTAATTGGAGAGGTACTAAAAATTCAAAATCTTGACTCATTTAAACTATTATATTAAAAGTATTATATTTAATAAATGGGTTAAACGGGTTGTAAACAGGTTAGCGTGTCAACCCGTGACACATCACATTTATTCCGTGTCGTAAACGGGTCGACTCGTTTTCGACCCGAACCTGTATAGGCTCTACCTTAACCCGTTAATTTCTCATGTTAGGCATGTCGTGTTGTCGTGTTATGACCCATTTTGCCACCCCTGGTTGTTTTTATATTCTCTCAACTTTTGTCTCTTACAATGAGATATTTTTGGAAATTCAATTCTGGAATAGTTTCATGTAAATGAGGTTGATCGAGCCAATTTATTTCCGTACTATATTGTTTTATGCATTAGTTTTATGTTAATTAGCTATTTATGTAATGAAATTATTATTTAATACATATCATAGTTATATTCTGATAATCTTGAATGATACATTTTATTAGATATTTATTTGATAAATATATGAGAAAATCAATTAGATTGAAAAACAATTAATATAGGTCACGATTTCCCAAATGATTCTGTTTGTACTTAGGAATTCGCCGAGAAAATAAACAAAAATGTGTAAAATTTTCAAAGATAATTTCAGTGTCGGCGAATTGTCAAATGATATGCACTTATAACGAGGGTCGACCTTGACATTTTTGGGGCCTAGGGCGACATGAGATGTAAATGAGGCCTTTTATATTCTTGTTTTCTATAAAAAATGTTTGATTTCATCAATTATTTTTCATATGCTCAAGCTATTATTAGATTTATATAATTTTATATTTTTTTTTATATATAAATTCTTTTTTTGAAAAAATGTGTTTTTTAAATAAAATTAATATATAAAAAGTACTATATGCATTTAAAGATATGATCAATACAGACAATAGAAAGATTTAAGTAAGAAGTTATTTTTTTACTTCAAAAAAATCTCGTTTTGACTTAAGTGGAAGTCGACTCACGACATCCTCAAACTTTGTCTTTTGGCAATTGATGCATCTACCATTGTATAATGCTAATTTTTTCTGAGTAATTGTTAAATATTTAATCAAAACATCATTTAATTTCTAGAAAAAAAATGTTAGCTTTGTTAATTTATTACAATTGCAAAATAATCATATTGTTAAGTTTATGTATACTATTAATATTTTTTAATCAATGCAACAGTTGATTACTAAAAGAAAAAACTGTAGGTTTTATTAATTTATTACATATAGAGAGAGAATAGCGGTGCAATATTGAAATTTAAAGGGAGAACGGATACTTCTTAGAGAGAAATTGATATCAGTGGGACCCACATACATAATGAGTCGAATTACAGTAGCCACGTATGGCGAGATTCATCTAAGTTGGGGGCCCTCCACAACACCACATAATTATCGAGCCAACCACACACACCAAAAGATAAACTTAAAAAAAAAACTATATATATTTAAAAAATTTGGGGGCATATCCTGGGGGTGGGGCCTGGGGCGGCCGCCCGCCCTGCCCGCCCCCATAATCGGCCCTGCTTATAACTAAGATTCGCTGAACTAATCGATGAGCCATCGAGACTCATTTTCATCAATTTAGACAGTGATTTCACATCGAATCCACTAAAACCCTGATTCGCTGAGAACGAATACGAGTTTTTAAAAATAGAAATCCCAAATCGCCACATTTAAACCCTTCACACTCACAAACCATTGCAAATTGTTGATAAATTTTCGATCAAGAGACAAAAATTCTAAACTAGATTTAACCTTTCAAAGCCAGATTTTAGTGTATTTAAGTGATTCCCACCTCGATCCTCACACGTTCGACCCGAAATTTAGTGGATTTTGTGAGTATAGAGCCACTTAGAGCTTGAGCAATCATAATTGGAAGTTGAAGCTTAGAATATTGTTCTATAGGAATTTTGGAATTCAAATATTGAAAGATTCACTTTCAAGTTGGTAATCAATGAGAACCTTAACCTTTTATTGATTATAATTTTTGGTTTTTCATTGATTTTTGGATTTTACATAGGTTAGACCCTGAATTTGAATTTTTTTTCTCAAAATTGGTATTGACGTCAAATGTTTTCAATTTTAATACTAGTATAGGAGTGGTGTGATATTTTTTTTAATTATATCAAATTCTTGAACTATTTTTTAGTATATGGCGAATGCATTGAATTTTATACGCAAACTAATTTGAGACTAAGTTTCAAATGAGTTTGTGAGTTTTTGTGTTTGTCCGTCGCATTGCTTGAATTACTTACGAACGATTGTTTTTATATACTAGGTTTATTCTTATATTGATTATCTAATTTATGATTATATCAATTTTCGTTTATGCTTCACGAGGTATATTTGTTTTGTTGGAAACCCGACTTAATTTTTAAACCTGAGGATAAGGTTTGGAATGAGTTTGGGGGTATTTTAGGTGAAGTATGACAATGATAATAAAGAAAGCAAGGAAAGAAAAGAAAGGTAGAAGACAAGTTCAGAATTGATGCAAAGTTCAAAATGTTGATATGATATTTAAGTGAGTTGATGAAACTTTTCAAATTTCTTCCGAATCAAGTATGAATTTCATTTTTAGGAATATAATATAATGAATAGTTTTTTAAATGGAAGCGATATTTTTATTATCCAAATGAATTCCATAATAGAAGGAATCAATTTTTATACCCTTTTTGATTAATTTTACTAGTTAATATATACACTAAATTGAATGCCTTGTGTTAGTCATGATAATGGGTAGAAGATCCAAACAATAATTTCTAAAAATCTTGTGATACAAAGGCTATTGATTAAGTATTTTTATAATATATATAGAAAATTATTATGCTACAAAATGAGTTAGAAACCAATGAAATTCTATAAGTTAGAAAGAATACATTCTTCAACTTTAGTAAATAGTAGTAAGTTCTAACAAGAGTTTACAAATATATAGAGAGTCATGTAGATTCCATAGGAAATGGAGCATAGAGTCTATAGTGGGAAAAATGTGAGAATGTCCATAGGAAATGAAGCATGGACTCAAAAGCCAAATGAAATATATAAAGAAAAAAATAATAATTAGGATGAAGTAGAAAAAATGAGAGATGAAAAAGGCGGATGTTCTTAAACTCTTCAAAGAAAAGATTTAGCTCGAGTGCTTAGAGCTAGGGTTGAGTGAAGTATTTCTTAGTCTAACACGTTTTAAACGATATATTCTTTGGTATCTTGGAAAATCTCATATTGATTTTGATTGCGGTGATATTATAAAGTATTTTCTAAAATTAAAATTAATCTAGGGTTTTTGTGTTTTGAGATTCTACACTAGTCATCATAAGATTGATGCTTGTCAGTGAAGATTGAGAAAACCTACATTATGTACTGGCATTGGTATTGAACTTTAAGTTATAAAGGATGTTGCATTAAGTGGTTGAGTTATCATTTATGGATGTTTCATTTTATCTAAATCACTTTATTGTATCATAAAATCCTATTTACTTGTGGGTAATATGTTACATTTGAAAATCACTTCTATTTGAAAATTTCTATTATTTAAAGTGAAGATGAATTAGATTGAAATCAGTTTATAAAGAATGAAAAGAGAATGTGATTGAGAGTATTCATTTATTTGGGATAACAAAGTACTGAGTTTGGGGGTATTTGACAAGTCAATAACTATACATATTTTATAGCGTAATTTAGGTTGATTTTAGGTATAAATGATGATATTACACTAGGTATTCTCTTGTTTTTGTGATTTCAAGTTTTAAATAGGAAAATAAAAGAATGGAAGAAAATAGAAAAAAAGCAAAATAGTTAACTGAAAAACTATACCAGCGATTAGCCAACGATTTGAAATAACACTAGGAATCGCCATCTAAATCGACAGTAGAATAAGACCGACGAATCCACAACAAATTGGAGAATGAAATCGACAACTAAATCGATGGAGCACAAAGAGCTAAACTTAATGATTTGCTCAGTGATTTGTATATGAGTTAGGTATCGTTGAGAAATCACCAAGGTCGGTTACGGGTTTTTTAGATTAGTATGAAGGATTTGAGTTAATATAAGATATGTATACATATGAAGACTATGAAAAAGGTCAGAGAGCTTTGAAATAACTCTCCTAATTCTTTTCTTTTGCTTTATATTAGTTTTATTGTCTATGTTTGAAGATAAGTTGGAACTTTGATTTATATTAAGGTATTTATTTATTCATTATGTCTTTTAATTATATTTATGCATTGTTTATTTTTAGCATGAGTGAGTAGTCTATCAATCTAAACAAGCCCTAGACAATATAATATATTTTGGATTGC
The DNA here is from genome assembly GCA_039657325.1 of Stephania cephalantha. Taxonomy (NCBI): domain Eukaryota; kingdom Viridiplantae; phylum Streptophyta; class Magnoliopsida; order Ranunculales; family Menispermaceae; genus Stephania; species Stephania cephalantha. The sequence continues at coordinate 47,513,253 of CM077569.1, read as the reverse complement.
TAGATAGTTATAATTAAGGAATCATGTGCTTAATGATTTAAATTTATTCATACAAGTCAATCACGGATTTAGCAAGTTGTTTTTGTGTATTACAACTAAAGGAGATTAGTATGAAATGCATAGTTGCAAATGTTTTATGTGGTATAATGATTCTTATTCTATGTCTATAGTTATTGACAACAATTATAAAAGTACTAACTAAGATTAATCTATAGGGCATTTCTTGAGTGAATGTTCTAGGTGATTATGTTCTAAGTTGTTTATTATGCGGCTTCAGTAATATTAGCTTAGATTAGACATGATTTTCATTGAACTTAATGCTATCGTATTTCTATGGTGTAGCGTTTCATCTAATGGGTAGATTTACAATGATACGAATGTGATATTTCTATTGAATTTAAGAAAATCGGTGGTTGTGTAAAGGTTATCAACCTATTATGAAGTAGGGTTTAATGATTTCAAGATTCCATGTTTATGATTATAACTATAGTATAAAGTGATATTATGCTCTAGTATTTGAAAGCAATCCATATATATTATATTGTTTAGTGGGGGTTTGTTTATTTATATTGAATTGAATTCGAATATTGTTTAATTTAGTTTGAATTTGAATTGTTTAGATTAATTTAGTTAGTTTAGTTATTTAAGTTAATAATCATAATTGTTAGTCATTTAATATTTTAATTCTCGATTAATTAGATTAACTAAATTAATAAAAACAAGAAAATATTACTTTCCTTTGAGATTTCAAAAATACATGTGAAAATGATATCTCATTTACCACCACTACAAATTAATAGTAAAATGCAGGAAATTATTATGCAAGCTCGACACGTGTTAGACACAATAAAGCAAAATTATAGCTTATACTTCTATATATAGTTCAAGACAGTTGAGAAGAACTATTAGAGAATGATAATCTCAAGATAGCTATTTCGGTAACTATACCAAATATGGAAAGACATCACTTGTACAAATAAGAGGGTTTTAAGGTATTTTGAATGATAGGAGTTTGAAATATTGTTGTACTCAAGAGGAAAGGTTAGTTGAAAGTCATTTACTCATTCTTAAAGATTTGAGACTCTTAGAAGAATCATTAAAAGATAACTTGGAAGTATAAAAACTGGTGGATTGGTATAAGATTAAAGTAGTGAGTTTCAAACTGTGGAGGTTTGAAGAATGTAATTGTTAGGGTGAAACAAATAGCATGTGAGATAGATAATCTGAATTTCTTAAATGTTAGGAATTTACTCTGAAACATCACTCATTAAAGATGATTGTTTTAGCAATACCTTGAATAGAAAAAGGACATAAGACATAGTTACGATAAAAACTTCTCAATAATATCTCTTAAGTGAGATGTATAATGGTGATCCATTGAAGTCCTGCATGAGCACATCATCACCGAGTTGTCCAATTGATAATTACAAGTCTGATCTTTGAGCTCAAATTAAAGTTCGAGCTAATGATGATTGATTGAGTGGTGAATTATTAGAGAAATTGATTGAGATTATCTAGTCGGTCAAGTTTGACTACTAGTTATTGGTATTTTGTATGATAATCTCATATCATAATATTGAGCATGTAAAGAAAGTTCTTGGAACTCTAATAAATTAGCAAGGTAATAATGTTATGAGAATCTCATGGATTTCTTTAAAATATTCATTCGTAAAATCCAAAATCATTATGATAAGAATGAGTTATTGGTGACCTGGAAAGAAAATTGGCGGTATTAGTTTTATAAAGAAATACGAGATATATCAACAAGTGGAAGTTGAGTGTTAGTAACGTAGCGGGTTTTATTATTCTTGCCCTATATGAATAAGAATTCATGCTTAGAATTTTATGATGGATTAACCTCCTAAGTTGTAATAACAACTGAAGGTTGTTGATGTTGTAATTGTAAGATTGATAGAGTTTGCAAATTTCTTGCTAGTATCGTGGTTTAATTCTTGTGGAAAAGTAAGCGAGATATATGTGTATGGAAAGAATTGAAAGTTTATGGAGAACCAAGATTATTATTTCGGCGAGGAACCGAGGGACCTTTCTCAATCTTAACACAATATATCTGCAGCTAATCTTAGTTCCAAATAATATATTCCGAGCTTGTGCCTTGGAAGGTGTTAGTTATTGGAATAAATATTTTGATATGTTAGTTCTTTGATAGTGATATTATCAGGCTATACGTTTAGGTGTTTCCCTTAAAAGTTTGAATGGTTAACTTCATCGTCAATTGGTGTGGGATGAGAAGTAATGATTCTAGTTAATTGGAGCCTGAGTAATTTAGAACTACACAGAAGGGTGTTAACAAATTTTTAGTATGCAATCATAACTCAAATAAATGGAAATAATGTATTGCAAAACATCAAGGTTCTTGAAATATTCAAAAGATATATGAGGCAACGTAGATGGCTTGAGTTCTTTAAAGATTATGATTTCACTATGGAGTATCTTCCAGGCAAAGCAAATGTGGTTGATGATGCCTTGAGTATGAGAAGAACAGGTAGAGAAAATGTAGCTGCTGGTAGAGCTTCTTTGTTTAGATTTCTTGAGGAAGCATTTGTGATGATGATTCGTGAAAGTCCAGTTGGCACATCATCAACTAAACGAGCTAGTTCTTAAGCTACTAATATGTTCTTTTGTGCACAAATTTGGGTAGAACCAAAAATGATTTAGCAGTTGATTTATTGTTAGAAACCTAATCGATTTTTGTAGCGCATAAGAGGTTAGCGGCTAGTATGGATCATCCTGATTGGTTAGTTTCTGGTGATAGTACGTTATGGTTCTATAATAGATTGTGGATTACAACTCATGATCAATTAAGGCATGAATTGCTTTGGGAATCTCATATATCTCTTTACTTTATTCATCTAGGTAACACTAAGATGTATTACGATATTAGGCGTATTTATTGGTGGCCTGGGATGAAGACTTATATTACTGAGTTCGTAAAGAAATGTGAGATATATCAGCAAGTTAAGGTTGAACATAGAAAACCTGGAGGGTTATTGCATTTACTGCCGATTCTTGAGTGGAAATTGGAGCATATATCGATGGGTTTTATTTATGGTCTACTCTGAGTCAGCGTAAGCACGATGCAATATGGGTTGTAGTTGACAAGTTAACAAAGTCTGTGCATATCTTGCCAGTTTCCATGTGAGATCCTCTTAACCGATTATGTGAGGTATATGTATGTGAGGTGTTGAGATTTCATGGAGTTTCGGTGTCGATTACTTCAGATAGAGATTCGAGATTCACGTTTAGATTTTGGAGTGAATTGTAGAGACACTGAAACTGTCATTAACCTCAGTACGACATACCATGCGCAGACTGACGGGCAGATTGAGCGGTTGATTTTGATGCTAAAGGATATGCTTCTAGCTTGTGTATAGATTTTGGTGGTAATTGAGAGAAATACATTCCTTTATGAGAGTTATCTTATAATAATAGCTATCGTGCTAGTATTGGAATGGCTCCTTTTAAAGCTTTGTATGGTCGACCTTGTCGTTCACCTGTGTGTTTGGCAAAGGTTAGAGATATGGTTTTGGTTGAGGCCAAAGTTGATTCAAGACTGCACAAAAAGAATTCAGCAGATCCACCAGCGTTTAACTACAGTACAACTAAGACATAAGAGATACGCCGATAAGCATCATAAGTTCTTGGAGTTCTCAAATGACGATTTCGTTCTATTGAAAGTCTCACTTATGAAAGGGCTGTACAGGTTTTGATTGCGGGGTAAGTTAGCTTTAAGTTATATTAGGTTGTTCGGAGTGCGAGAAAAAGTTAGTCCCATTGCTTATAGGTTAGATGTGATGGCCTGTTTGTCCAAACCAGGTACGCCTGCCCTAATCTCGTCATTAAGCCTTAATCCGTGCCACATAGGACCTAACTATGTATTAGTCAACATTTTCATCTTATTCACCTCGTTACACATAATCAACATAATTGTTATTCATTTCTATATCATTAGAGTTAATTAAGAGATCGTAATCATTACCTTAATTATCAGCGAAAGACTTAATAAAATTAATGGAAGCATTGATAAAACACCTACTGTGGAAACCACATAAATAAACAATCATATAAACCAACCAAAGTAATACATGAAAAAGTAGGGAAGTCGAGTTTCTCAACCCAATATACAACCCAAAGTTATACAGAAAGACGTAAGTAATAGATACACAAAATGATCACCTTCAAAGGTAGCAAGAACTATCCGCCGATGGGTCAAAACTACTAGTAACCCCGTATGTCGCGGCCTATCTCTATAATGGTCCTATATACAAGAATTACTTTCATAATTCAAGAAGTGACACAATAAGGAATCCATAACGGTATAGCTCAAACAAACATAATGGAATGTGATTTACAACACCACAAGTCATTCACCTAAAAGCATGTTTTTCTATTAACAATTGGAACAACCAATAATTGACATAGCACATGATTTAGAGTCAATGAACACCATTTAAACAACAACCAATGTCATGATAACAAACTCATATATGAGAGAGGACAACAAAGTCATAACATCTAGAGTACAATATGACATAAGTTCAAATGACTGTAAACAAGAAGCATAATGGAAATAAATGTAAATAAATATCTTAATCAATTTACTTACAAACCACGCCAAGCTCCTATGCTAATTTGATTTCTCGACACCTTGAAACACATACCCGAACCTCCGAGACTCTTTCATAGGAGTACCATGAGATTAGGATATTTAGATGTTGGAAAAATCATTTATGAATCCATTAGGATTGCCATCACCACCAAAAAAATGATGGACTTCATTTTCTTTTAATAATTACGACCTTCTGTAGGATGGACAAAGTTAACATGGTAGGCCTCAACATGGATGTATTACCGGATAAGACCATCACTGATGAGGTTATAGAGAGATATGACAGAGTGAATGGTTATGAAGACATAGAGGATAAGAGAGAAAGGGATGAGATAGCGAGAAGAGAAATCGAGCAGAGAAGGAAAATCAGAGACGACACGAGGAGAATCTTGGAAGAGATGTCGAAAGCTAGAAATGATCCGAACGTGGAGCAGCCTACTAGGGATTATGACAGATTATATATGGAAGAATCAAAGTTGGTTTTTGTGGGCACATATTTGTGCAATCAGATGACCACTCTCCATAATCAAGAACTGATATTTGAGAACCAGAAAGCTTTAGCAAGGAACATCCACTGAATGGTGCCTACGATGTCTAGGAGAAATAGACGCCAAGGAGGCAAGCGGCTCTGTACCATCTATACATATGAGATTACCACTTAACAATAATCTTGATGTTCCAACATTGCGATGTTAGGAATACCACTTATACGACCCCGTTGTGAGCTACCAGTCCCAGAGGATTGACCCAGTGGAGGATGATGATAATGTGATTTTCGAACGCTGACATTGACTCGTTTATTCCATTTTACTTTATGTCTCTGAGTGATGTAGTGAGAATCCCTTTATGTAAGTCTGGTAATGGTTATACACTTTATGTTTCTTGATTTTACTTTGTGTTTATGGTAATATACTCTGTGATACATTATATTCAGTGCTTGGTTATGATGTTTAATTCACTTGTTATATAATGGCGATGCTTATTTAATAAATTTTTATGCACTCTGTCTTATTATACTTTTAAATTAAATTAATTCTTAATTGCCAAATTTATGATTTTATCAATTCTTTTGTGCTTCGCGTGGCATTTTTGTTATGTTGAAAAATCAGACTTCATTTTTAAACATTGATGACAAGGTTTAGAATGAGTTTGGGGGTATTTTAGGTGAAGTATGATATTGATGGCAATGCAAGGAAAGAAAGGTATAAGAAAAGTTTAGAATTACTTTTAATCCAACATTCAAGTAAGTTGATGAAACTTTTCAAATTTCTTCCGAAATCAAGTAAGTATGAATTTCATTTTTTTTCTTTATTTTAAGTTAGAAAAAGAATGAAAATGAAAATATATAATAGATCTTGAAAGGAAGTGATATTTTTATTACCCAAATAAATTTTATGATAGAATGAATTAATTTTATATCCTTTTTTATTAACTCTGCTACTTGATGAGAACACTAAATTGAATGCCTTGTGTTATTCATGATAATGGGTAGAAGATATAAACAATAGTGCATGATGAACAAGATAGATTTCTATAAATCTTATAATACAAAAGCTATTGCTTAAGTATTTTTATAATATATATATATATATATATATATATAAAGCTATTATTCTAAATTGATGAAAGAAGAAATGAGTTAGAAATCGATGAATCAATAAAAGTTAGAAAGAATATTTTCTTCGATTTTGGTGGATAGTGAGAAGTGTTAACAAGAGTTTATAAAAATGAATATATAGAGAGTCATATAAATCCCAAATGAAATGGAGCTGGAATCTATAATGGAAAAATGTGAAAATGTCCAAAGGAAATGGAGCATAGACTCAAAAGCAAAAGTAAAAGAAATATGTTAAAAAGAAATAATTAGAATGAAGTAGAAAAAAAAAGAATGAGAGATGAAAAAGATAGATGCTCTTAAACTCTTCAAATAAAGAATTTAACTCTAATACTTGAAGCTAGAGTTGAATAAAGTATTTCCTAATCAAACATGTTTTAAATGATATATTCATTAGTATCTTAGCGAAACTTCTATTGATTTCGATTGTGGTACTATCATAAAGTATTTTCTAAAATTGAAATTAATCTAATGGTTTTTGTATTTTGAGATTCTATATTAGTTATCATAAGCTTGATGATTGTCAATGGAGACTGAGAAAACTTATGTTGTGCACTAACCTTGGCAATGAATTTTAAATTCTAAAGAAGTGTTACATTAGGTGGTTGAATTATCCTTAGGGGATGTTTTGACTTGACTAAATCATTCTATTCTATCATAATTTTCATTTACTTGTAGGTAATATGTTTCCATTTAAAAATCATTTCTATTTTTAAAAATTCTACTATTTAAAGTTAAGATGAATTGATTTGAAATCAGTTTATAAAGAATGAAAAAAGCAAATGAATAAGAGTATTACTTTTCTCGGGACAACGAAAGTGCTGAGTTTGAGGTATTTGACGAGTCAATAATTAGATACATTTTACAATGTAATTTAGGTTGATTTTAAGCATAAATGATGATTTTACACTAGGTATTCCCTTATTTTTGTGATTTCAGGTTTTAAATAAGAAAATTAAAAAATGGAAGAAAAAAGAAAGAAAAGCGAAACAGTCAACTGAAAAAATACACCAGCGATTAGCCAGTGATTTGAAATAACACTAGGAATCCCCATCTAAATCGGCAACAAAAGAAGGCCAGGGAATTCATAACGAATTGGAGAATGAACTATAAATCGCTAGCTAAATCAGTGGAGCACTGAGAGCTAAACTCACTGATTTACTCAGCGATTTGTGTATAAGTTAAGAATTAATGAGAAATCGCTAAAGTTGGTTACGAGTTTTTTAGATTAGTATGAAGAATTTTAGTTTATCTACGATATGTATACATAGGAAGACTATAAAAAAGAGCAGAGAGCTTCGAAATAACTCTCCTCCTCCTACTTCTTTCTTTTTGTTTCCTTTTGCTCTATATTAGTTTTATTGTCTATGTTTGAAGATACTTTGGAGCTTTGATTTATAGTAAGGTATTTATTCATTCATTTTATCTTTTAATTATATTTATGCATTATCTATTTCTAGCATGAATGAGTAGTCTATCAATCTAAATAAACCCTAGACAATGTAGTATATTTTGGATTGCTAGATAGTTATAATTATAGTATCATGTGCTTAATGGTTTAAATCCATTCATACATGTCAATCACAGAATTAACAAGTTATTTTTGTGTATTATAACTAAATGAGATTAGTATTGCATGCATAATTGCAAATGTATTATGTGGTATTAAGATTTCGGATCTATATTTATAGTCATTGACAACAATCGTAGAAGTTGTGACTAGGATTAATCTATAAGGCATTTTTCGAGTGGATGTTCTAGGTGATTGTGTTTTAAGTTGTATATTATGCGGCTTCGGTAATATTGGCTTAGATAGGCATGATTTTCATTGAACTTAATGGTATCATATTTCTATGGTGTTGAGTTTTATCTAATGGGTAGATATACAATGATAAGAATGTGACATTTCCATTGAATTAAGGAAAATCGGTGGCTGGCAAATGACTATCAACCTATTATGAAGTAGGGTTTAATGATTCAAAAATCTCATATATTTTGTGATTATAACTATGGTATGAAGTGATAATATGTTCTAGTGTTTGAAAGTAATCCAAATATGTTATATTGTTTAATGAGGGTTTGTTTATTTATATTGAATTGAATTTGAATATTGTTTAGCTTTAGTTTGCATCTAAATTATTTAAGTTAATTTAGTTAATTTAGTTAGTTTAGTTATTTAAGTTATTAATTATAGTTGTTAGTTATTTAATATTTTAATTCTCGTTTAACTAGATTAGTTAAATTACTAAAAAGAAGAAAAAACTACTTTATGTTGATATTTCAAAAATCCATATGGAGACGATATCACATTTACCATTACTACAAATTAATAGTAAAATACATGAAATTATTGTGCACGCTCGTCACGTGTCATATAGTGGCATATGCTTTTAGACAGTTGAAGATTCATAAGAAGAACTATCCCACGCATGATTTGAAGTTAGTAGTGGTGGTATTTGCATTGAATATATGGAGACATTATCTGTATGGAGAGAGATTCACACTCTTACTGATCACAAGAGTTTGAAGTATCTTTTCACATAGAAAGAGCTGAACATTAGACAATGCAGATGGCTAGAGTTTCTGAATGACTCACTTTTCTCTAAAGTACACCTAGGAAAGCTAACATAATTGCAGATGTGCTTAGTAGAATACCTAGGGATGCTGAGATTGTTAAATGTCATATGACATATGAGTATTGATTACTCGAGGCAGCAACAATGGCGAGTCAGTCAGAGGTTCCTACCGACACTCGGGTGTGATATGTGCACATATGAGAATACAGAAAGTGTTTACACAAAGAGTGTTTGAGGGTCAGATGATCGATATTTTACATCCGAGGTTCAGCAAGTTGGCGCAGAGTGATGATTGTGCTGATTGGACAAAAACGACGGATCAACGTCTTAGATTTAAAGACAGGTTATGAATACCGTAAGTATCAGAGCTGAGAGATGAGATTCTTCACGATTCACACCATTCCCTGTTCACTTTTCATTCAAGCAGAACCAAGATGTACCACGCATGAGGATTATTGGTGGACTGGTATGGAAGTGGACGTATTTGAGTTTATCAGGAACTGTATGATTTATCGACAGGTGAAGACTGAGCATCGTAGACCTGAAGGATTATTGCAGCCGCTTCCCATTCCACGATGGAAATGAGAAAACATTGCAATGTATTTTATAGAAAACTACCGAGGACTGTCAACAAACATGATTCGATATGGGTGATTGTAGATAGATTGACGAAGTCTGCTAATTTCCTACCAATCGTAGCTCATTACACATTTGACCAATTGAGCATATTGTTTGAGAGAGAGAGAGAGAGAGAGAGAGAGATTATCAAGCTGCATAAGGTACCATATACTATTACATCAGATATAGATGCTATCTATACGGCCAAGATGTGGCGGAATTTGCATGAGCAGTATGGTACGCGCCTATAGTTCAACACAACTTTTCATCCTTAGACCGATGGACATACTGAGAGGTTGATTAAAGTTCTTGATGAAATGCTTCAAGCTTGTGTGTTGGAGTTTGGCGGATCTTGGGAGGAGTATCTACCATTGTGTGAGTTTGCATACAACAACATTTATCAGGCCAACATTTAGATGGCGCCGTTTGAGGCTTTTTATGGCAGTCCATGTCGCTCGCCATCATGTTAGGCTGAGCTAGAGGATCGGGAGTTAGTGGGCCTGAGATTATTGTTGATCACATGGAGAAAGTGAGGCAGATTTGTCAAAGACTAAAGGGTGTTTGGGAGAAGCAAAATAAGTATCCAGACACGTATCGCAGCGATCTCACGTACACCGAGAGAGCTTTGTGTATTTGAAGGTTTCTCCTCGAAATAGTCTTCACAGATTTGGATTGAAAAGCAAGTTAGCACCGAGGTTTATCAGGTTTTTTGAGATTAAGAAACGGGTCGGGAAAGTTGCATATGAGCTTGAGTTGCCGTCACAGATGTCAAGGGTACATCCGATCTTTCATATCTCTATGCTTCGACTAGCTAAGTCAAAGGCATGCATACGACCGACAATTGGTTTGAGTCGATTGACATTAACGAGGATGTTTCATATGTGGAGCAACCGATACAGATCTTAGACCGAAAGGTACAACAATTGAGATGCAAGTTTATCCCGAAGGTGCTAGTCAAGTGGCAATTTCATAATGACTCTGAACTCACATATAGCTCGTAGACTATATGTGAGATAGATTTTCGTACCTTTTCAAGTTAAGTATAACCTTAGTTGGAAGTTTAATTTTGAGGACGAAATTTTCATTAGTTGGGAAGATTTTTCATGGCCCAAATTTCTAATTCGAGTTATTATCTTAATTAAGATCACCGACCTGTGACGTGGGACCCGCATCAAGATACGTGCATTGACTGAGGCATGTGGCTGAAGTATATGTTACATTTAATGTGATGTATTCTTAGTGTAATATATTTGTGTAGATTACTAAGTCATCTCTACTTGTATATAGTTATCGAGATGCGAGTAGGGACACGCCTCGAGATGCGGGTCAGCATGAGATCGAGGTAGAGAGTAATGTGGTAAGCTTAACTTAAGTTAATGTGGCTTATATAGTTGATTTGATGTGTCCATAGTTTGATTTACATTAATAAGCCTGAGTTAGAAAAGATAAAACATTAATCATTGATGATTCTCGAGATATGTGTGAACACATCATAAGATCAATTAAGTTGTGAATTGGTGTCATCAATGATGTGTTAGGTCTCTGGTGAAAGGTAATGGAGGTCTAAAGGCTTTGGTGATGGCCATGTGTAGAAGAAAACTCAGAATTCAAAGTGCAGAATTATAGTTTTTTTCTGCACATAGCGTGCTAGGCGTGCTAGCACGCTACCTGCGTATAGCGCGCTAATAAGTGTGAGTAGTATGCTAAGGGAGTCTCTAGCGCGCTAGATGCTCTGAATAACGTAAATTGTGCATTTCCTAACATAAACTTAAATACTTTAAACAAGCCTAACATCTTGATTAAAGGTTTAAACACACTCTAAAACATGTGTAATGATATCATGAACCTAGGGAAGAGTCTTGAGGGTTTGGGTACGCATTTTGAGGTGTTGGAGGCCGAATTAGCTAGGAAATTTGCGTGAATTGTAAGTAAATCTATTGAAGTTCTTTTCCACATTTCATTTCCATTACATATTGTTGTTCAATAGTTTTTTTTGACTATATATATTCTTTGTAATATGGTATCATGAGTTTTAGTTGATTCTACTCACCCAGTGAGTTGTTTGATCATGATATCATTTCTTGAAATGACTCATTGCCTCGACTATTATCCATAGTATTTGTTGGCTGATTTTGAATTGATTTATGAGTTGAATAGCATGCTATTAGGATAGTTGTGTTGATGAATTGGATATGGACTTGTGTTCTTACGTATAGTGCTTTTGTAAGCAATAACTTTACTCTATAGCTCTTAATAATGCTTCATTGTGAATGTAAAGTAGTCCTGGTGTCTAAGGCCCATTGCACTATATTTAGATAAGCAGCACACGGGGTTAAAGTCCCTGGGGATGTCGGCACTAGCCACTATTACATCGTGGCACAAGGGGTTATAGTCCTTGAGGTTGTCGACAAAAGGCACACGGGGTTAGCGTCCCTAGGGTTGTCTAGAAACATATATGAGACTGTGCGATAAAATGCACGTTCTTTTTAAGTGGCTTTAAGGCTTAAATGATGTAGATCACGACCGACCGGATCTAGATCATTACTACTTCACCTAATATCAGTTTCCTTTGTTTAGCTTTGTTATTCAATAACATATTTCAGTTTCAACAATTTTACGCTATCCATATGCTTTTAAGAAACCTTTTGTATACTTTGAAAATATGGGTGAAAATCGCTAGATGTTACTTTCTACTTTATTGTACTCACCGTCCTTTCTATGATGATAGGTGCAGATCCGACGACAAGCAGGCCTGACAAAGAGAAGATTGGTGTAACGACCCTAAAAATCTAACTCGTGTCGCGTGCCAATTTAGGGTTGTATGTGAGACCCACTCGTCGTGATCCGTATGCCCAAATCTCGGGTGTAGACACCGAGCTATGCTATTTTTGTGTGATGTTTGTATTATTTATTATACAAAAGATTGAAAAATTTAAAATAATTAATTTCATAAATGTGTAGGTAAATCTTACCTCGAGTTTCGTGTTAATTGGCAGTAGTTGAGGTTGAGATTCGGTTTAATTTGGTGTAAGCTTGGTTAAATTTGACAAGAGAATTGATTTGTGATAGTTGGGTATGTCATGGACGAAGTTAAGATTTTTGAAGTTTTGGCGTGACCAAAACCAGTATTTTGGACATTTTATAAAAATGGACTCTTTTGTCGAGAGTTTGGTTCAATTTTGTGGAAAACGGGATCGAAAACGAGCACCTGAAGCCAAAACACGTCAAAATAAGAATTTCAAGAATTAATAAATAAAAAGAAATTAAGTTTATATAAATATATATATATATATATATATAAAACATGAAATGAAAATCAAAATCATTTGTTTCCAAACAGAACGTTCAATCGACCGTTATTCCCTAAACCCTCGATTTGGGTTTTCGCTCATGAGCTCCCGACATCTCGATTTTCGCCGGTTTTTTTTCGCAAAATCGTAGAGGATCGCAAGACGATCAATTCGAGCTAAGTTTCCGCGCCAGAAACGAGGTATTCAACCTGTAATTTGGTAAATTCTAAATGCCTGACATTTTTCCTCAAATCAATTTGAATTCTTGCGATTTTTCAATTTCTTTCGAGGAGTTTCGATAGAAATTGGTATGAATTATCGTTAATTGGTGTATTGGATTGATTTGCGTCAATTTGAGATAAATTTCACTAACGTGGGTTAGGGTTTTGATGATTTGAATTAATGCAATTCAGTTGATAACTGTTTTGGATATGTTTTTATACTTGATATTTGACTCCACGAGCCGTGGAAATATTGTTCAATCTTTTGTATGATAAATAATACAAGCATCACACAAAAATAGCATACCTCGGTGTCTACACCCAAGATTTGGACATACGAGATCACGACGAGTGGGTCCCACATACGACCCTGAAATGGCACGCGACACGAGTTAGGTTTTTAGGGTCGTTACAGTCTTCCCAACTAATTAGAACTTCGTCCTCGAAATTAAAGCAATTCAGAAAGGAAGAATTTAAGGCCCAAGGCCATACCCTACTCTGGGCTGGGCTCCTCCGAGACGAGCTGGGCTCCTCCGAGACCTCCAGGTAGTGTGGGACTCAACTACCCACACCATCTATGTCCTCCCCCTAATATATGTCAAGGCAACATCCTCGAAACATATATTGGGAACAGTCTTTCGCCTTTCTAGACTAGAACGTGCTCCCTGGGGGTTTAAGCACGGACGTTTGGCGAGTCTGGTACCATTGACCTGGTCCACCGTATCTAACACACACATCCTCAATATATACGCGATAATGTGAATCGCCTCTCTTTGATCGTTCGTCGATCTCTCGAGTCTAGTGGGTTTCAAACCCAACTCATCGACCAAGCGACCGAAAATAAAAGATATCGTAGCACCAAAATTTAACATAGTGTACATAAAACGAATGCAAATATAAAGCATACCTCTATCAGGTTACGAGTAGCAGTCGGATCTGGCGTGACAACACCATGAACCTACTCTCGGCTCTGTTGTGGCTGCCCTTTGCCCAATCGTGGACACGTATTGGCGAAGTGACCTGGCTGTCCACACTCCCAACAAGTACGTTGAGATCCCGATCCAGATGGAACACTTTGTCCCCGTCCATACCTCTGCCTTTGACCATTGCCTCTCGCCATCGCCACTTGCCCTTAGTCATCGATATTCTTTGTCGCGAGAACTTGACAAAGGTGCTTGGCATGTGTGGTGTGCTAATATAACTTTGTACTGGAGCAGATGGTATTGGTGCAATACGCGCAGTGGGAGGTGGAGATGCAACAGACCCCACACTCTGAGTTCGATCCCTTGACCTCCACTGTCTAGGTCTCTTCCTCCTCCCGCCACCTTCGGGTCTGACATCTGACTGTGCTGGTGGTGGAAGTGCGACTACTGTACTAGTGCGCGTGCTCAGAAAAGTCTCACTGGCCAAACTCCTCTTGTACGCCTCCTGTAAAGCCCATGGAGCTACCATAGACTCGATCTCACCTAACAGACCATTCATGAAGTAGTAGGCCTGGTCAACGTCCGTATCAGCTATGCCTCCGGCATAGTCCATCAACCGTAAATATCGTCCCATATACTACATCACTGTCTCGTCAACCGCTTTTCGGATGTTCTGAAACTCGGTCCTCTTCATATTCCCGACCGAGGAGGGAAATACTTCGATTGAACCTATTCTTGAATTCACCCACCCTTGGGCTTCCCTTCGTAACCACCATGCTTCACCACCACACATCGCCTCTCCGAACAACGAAACGATGAGATGGTCGGCCTCATATGCTCTGGTATGGCCAAGACGTTATGAATCTTCTCGTGACTTCTCATAAACTTCTCTCGCTACTTCGAGATCCGTACCACGTGAAACCTTTTCGAGTGATGTCGATGAAACTCGCGAGACTGCCTCGCCTCAGCTGTCGCTCGAGTGCTCCCATCAGTGGACGTGCTCAGTGTATCGTCCGCCGGTGTATCGGGAGTATATGGTACTCTCTCAGCCTGAACCTGTACTCCCTCAGGTCTAGTCGGCGCTGTAGGAGTCGTAACAACGACCTGTAATATCGGTGCACTCCCGCCCTGAGTACACTGGTGCTTTCGCGCGCAAAAATGTAGAAAGCGATGTAGCTCTGTGCTCTCAAAAGTCTGAGAATCTCTTGAAGTTGTTGGCCATGTGAGGTGATCAGCTGGGACATCGCATCTAACTCTCCTAAACGTCACCCGAACCGGTATCGCTGATCTCGGGCTGATCGACCCTCGCAATCTGCAAAGAATGCGATTTCTCGATCATGATATGGCTATCGATAGTAATAATATACAATACATCAAATAGCTCATATAGTCCAAATTTTAATTTCCCCAACTCTCCTTACTTCCCAACTAAGACTTAAGTTAGGATCATAGGGTTCCACTCTAAGTTCAACCATTCCTAACTTCCGCTGGTTTGTCTTAATTGATTGTGATTTAAATCAAGAGTCGAGTATTTAAAACTTCGGCTCTGGTACCAACTTTGTTGGTATCATATTGCCTTAAACCATCTAGGTCTCTAAACCTAGTCTCTGATACTAACTGTGATGGCCCCAGTTCCACAACCCAAACTAGGCCCCGCCCGGCCTAGACTTACGTGGACCCCGAGTCAATCCTCGCGACGTCAACGCAAGCCTAGTCAGCCTTCCTAACCATATTTCATTATTTATAGTGAGTTATTCAAATTTCTTAGTTATCAAAGTTTATGCGGAAGCGATTACAACTTAAACAAATCTAAACAACTCTACACAAATCAGTTAGGACAACCTAGAGTGTGGAAGCCCGTATATACTCCATGTAAATATCTCACGAAACCCATAAACCCCATGTGATAAAAATCAATATACGTAAGTAAGACAAAACCTACAAAAATGCGAGGGGAAAGGCTGCTCCAAAGTCCACAAAGTAGATCTCCCAGTGCTGGCTCCTTTCCTTTACTCGATTGCAGATCTGTACTCAATCAAACACAAGAATGACAAGCCCAGGTAAGTAACGCCAGTAGGACACTAAACATTTCAAAATAAATAAAACAGCCTACATTCATGCAGATAGAAAGAAAGGTATAAAGAACCCATGAATAAATAAAGACTGTAAATCAAACAAAAGCAATCGATAAATGAGCGTCCACGAATGCAAACAGAGAGGCGCAAGTAGTCCCGACCAATAGGTCGTTGAGTCTTGGCAACACATCAAGACTCAGGTTCTAGGACTCGGTACACTCACAAGCCCTAAACCGACGAGATAGTGAGACTTCCCGGAACAGCCACGCTAAGACCTCACACCTCGTCAAAATCAGTAACCAGTGCAGTGTTTCCCGATGTCATGACGCTGGTATGTTACCTCAGCTCGCCACTCCTTCCAAGGACCACCGTTGACTCACTTGCCATCGGACAACTCAATTAGAATGGAATTCTAAGGATATATATCAAAGTAATGAACAACAATATTCAATAGCTTAAAATGAAATTACTTGTACAATTTCTTAGTTGGTTTACTTACCTCGATCCACACGCTTATTCCTAACCTATCCAGCCTCCCAACACTCTAAAACGCGTTCTCGAACCTCTGTATCTCTTCCTTAGATTTCCCGATATCATATGGTATCAATTCAAGTCCAATATCTTTGGTTTAGAACTCTTAAACCATACAAATACTGCAACCAAAGTACGCTCGAGAGCTATTTCTAAAAATAATACAATACCAATATCCTTCGTAACTTCCCAATTTGTGATATGATTTGAGTATTCTTGGAGTCTATGGAAAGTACGTCATGAGTACTACAAGTTCCTTCTTGGTTGTCATGACAAATTATGAGGTTTTCGAGTTAAAACCGTAACTCTAGTGGGCTAGTTGATAATATATTGAAATTATGACAAATTATTATTTTTAGAAATAGCTCTCGAGCGTTCTTTTGGTACAGTATTTGATGGTTTAAGAGTTCTAAACCAAGGATATTGGACTTGAATTGATACTAAATGATATCAAGAAATCTAAGGAAGAGATACGGAGGTTCGAGAACGCGTTTTGGAGTGTTGGGAGGCCGGATAGGTTAGGAATAAGCGTGTGGATCGAGGTAAGTATACCAGCTAGGAAATTGTACAATAATTTCATTTTAAGCTATTGAATATTGTTGTTCATTGATTTGATATCTATCCTTGGAATTCCATTCTAATTGAGTCGTCCGAGGGCAAGTGAGTCAACGGTGGTCCTTGGAAGGAGTGGCGGGCTGAGGTAACATACTAGCGTCATAACCTCGGGATGCACTGCACTGGTTACTGATTTTGACGGGGTGTGAGGTCTTAGCGTGGCTCTTACAGGAAGTCTCACTATCTCTTGGGTTTAGGGCTTGTGAGTGTACCGAGTCCTAGAACTCGATTCTTGATGTGTTGCCAAGACTCAACGACCTATTGGTCGGGACTACTTGCACCTCTGTTTGCATTCTGAACGCTCATATATCGATTGCTTTTGTTTGATTTACGATCTTTATTTATTCATGCGTTCTTTATACCTTTCTTTCTATCTCGCATGAATGTATGCTTTTTTTATTAATTTTGAAATGTTGTTTAGTGTCCTATCGGCGTTACTTACCTGGGCTCGTCATTCTTGTGTTTGACTGAGTACAAATCCGCAATCGAGTAAAGGAAAGGGGGCAGCACTGGGATATCTGTTTTGAGGACTTTGGAGCGGCCTTTCCCCTCGCATTTTTGTAGGTTTTGTATTACTTACGTATATTAATTTTTATCACATGGGGTTTATGGGTTTTGTGAGATATTTACATGGAGTATATACGAGATTTCCACACTCTAGGCTGTCCTAACTGATTTGTGTAGAGTTGTTTGGATTTTTTTAAGTTGTAATCGCTTCCGCATAAACTTTGATAACTAAGAAATTTGAATAACTCACTAACAATAATGAACTATGGTTAGGAAGGCTGACTAGGCTTGCGTTGACGTCCCGGGGATTGACTCGGGGTCCACGTAAGTCTAGGCCGGGCGGGGCCTAGTTTGGGTTGTGGAACTGGGGCCGTCACAATTGGCGACTATCCCTTAGCTAGTGGCGTGCACTGTGACGACCCCTTCTTTAAAACAGGGCACCCCAACCTAATCTCGTCATTAAGCCCTAATCTCAGCCACGTAGGACTTAATGTCATATTAGTTAGCCTTTTGTCTTATTAACCTTGTCATTCGTGTCAGGATGATTATTTCTCAATTCATCGTTATTCTAAACTTTAGTGTTAATTAAAACTTTTTACAGTTCTCAAATGATTAGCAGAAGTCTTAACAGTCATATGGAAGCAATTTAAATGAATCCTAAATTGTGAAAATCAGGAAATAATATCACATGTATATAAACATCGAAAGATGAGAAACAGTGTTATAGTCAAGTTTCAAGTTGAAGAACTATACGCTCAACCCAATATATACACCCCAAAAAGTATCGTAAAGACATAAAGTAGATAATAAATCAAAAGTCGAGACCTACAAGATAGGAAGTAGAAAATTGACGAATGCTCAAAGATAATCACCGATTTTCTTCTTGTCCGGCTTTGCTCGACAAATCTGAACCCACCGTCATTAAAAGGACGGTGAGTACAGTATGTAATAAAGTATTTCTTGGAGATTTTTATCTACATTTCTAAACATAATCGACTGGTATTTAAAAGCCTAAATATAACGAAGAAGTGCTGAAATGGGAATATGCTAGAAAATACCACAGTTAAACAAAATGAGATTGACACAGGTTAAGTAGTAATGATCTAGGTCCGGTCAGCCGTGAGCCCTATCACATAGACATTCATTCCACTATATCAGGGTGGAGCTGTGCTCTACACCTCTATTGAAGGTCGTAGATGAGCTCTATGCATCCATAATCACTCATTTGTATATTCTTGCCAACTACCCCGAGTCTTGTTGACCCGTGTGACGTGCAATTGTAGTGGTGAGTGTCGACAACCCTGGTAGTCTAGTGACCTCGTGTGCCGCACATCCCATATCATGCAATGGGTCCTAGATTATATCACTACTTTATAATATCAAGAAAGACTCGCAGCAAGGATTTGAAGATAAGGCAATATGCTTCAAAGCCAACAACCATAGAATACAAGTCCATATACACTTCAATTTCATAACTTTAATCCTAATAGCATGCTATTCGCGATCACACTTTCATCGAAACGGTAAGAAAGACATAGAACGCGAGAATAGAGTCAATGGATCCATAAGCAAATGATATCATAATAAAAACACTCATATAATGAGTAGAATATAAATCAAGTTCATGGTATTAGATTTCAAGGCATTTCATAGTCAAATAGACTATAAAACAGAGCATTATTGAGATAAAATGTAAACAATATCCTCTACAAGATTACTTACAAGTCACGCCTTGTATTCCCTCACTTAACCGGCCTCCCGACACCCAAAACACATACTCGAACTCCCGAAACTCTTCCCTAGGCTCCCAGTATAATTTAATGTGTTAGAATATGTTTACACCCTTAGTTTGGGTTTTAATCTAGGCTAGATATGTTAAGTGTTTTGAGAAAGTGCTAATTTTTGTGCTATTAGAGCACTTAGCGCGTTGGGTAGTTTATCTAGCACGCTAATGACTCCATTAGCGTGCTGCCCAAACTAATTAGCGTGCTACACCCAGGTAGTGTGCTAACTAGCACGTTTATGTGCAGGAAAACCCAGAATCTCGCACTTTGAATTCTGATTTTTCACTCCACACGGCCTACTCAAAGCCATTGGATCCATGTTCTCTCCTACCAAATGACCCAAAACCTCCACCACAATCATAAAAATAGCCAACACTTCATAATTTTCCTTAAATTCAATAATTTATACTATATTACTAGTGCAAGTTAGATTACCTAGTTGTTGAATACCTATAGCTCGATCTTCTTTTTCCAAATCCACTAAAGTTTCACCTCAATTCACTGATCTTCTCTCCAGTTCTTCCTTCTCCATATTTTTTTCTTCTCTACGTTATGAAATGAAAATGAGTTGCATGTTCATCCAATGCATATATATACTAGGTTCTGTGACGTGCTTCGCATGTTACACCAATGAATTTTCTTTTCTCGTGCTTCGGACGAGAAAAGAAAATTAAATATTTTTTATCAAAAAAAGATTTAATATTAGTGATGCATGGGTAGTTACACCTATGCATGAGGAGATCTGAACATAGTCCATATATGCACGTTAAATCAGGTAACAGTAAATAACATGAAATATGTAGACAATCTAGCAACAACACAATGAAAACCCTCAACATTACCAAAGATATCAAATTAAAGCTATCACTTATCACTATAAAATGAAATGAAATAATTTTAACATGAGCATCCCAATATCATATTTAAGTAACATAACAAAATAATATATATATATATATATCGATCCATACATAAATGGCGTAGCCAGAAAGGAAACATTATGACGTGATGATTTGAAGTTCATAACTTCATATTACATTTATAGCATTGTTGAAACACAAGTAAAATAAAGTAAAAAAAAAAGCACAAAAGAGGTGATGTAGATCATTTTTTTTTCATTTGTGGCATGCATATGTTGCAAACTGCATTTGTTGTTTGAGATATTCACCATTAGTTGCATGACTTTGCTCAAAAGGTGTGATTGAGATCAAGAAATAATTGATTGTCCCATGTTTATGATCCGCATTATCAACTTTAATGTAGATATGAAAAAAGTTTGTCATTGTTGAGCATGGTCGAGTCATCCACTCGGGTGAAAATGTCCTTAATGATGAGTACGAAATAACATAATTAAATGTGAGGACTATGTATATAGTAAGAAATTTGACGAATACAAGTAAGAAATTTTACATATGAGTTAAGTTTAATGCAATATGCAATGAGAGTCTACTAAAGTGGGATATATCTCTAAGCTTTTGGCAATGATGTCTTCTGTTGTTGTTGCAAAGATTTGTTCAGCTACTTCTCTAAAGCTATTTACAAGTAGTACTAAACTTCAATCATCTTTTATTTCTAAGTGTGCAAGACACCTTATAATGAAAAATAAAAATAAAATCAAACATTAGTAATGAGTTTCTTTTGTTTAAGTAATGAAAAAGAGTATTAAGCATAAAAACTATTTGATGAAATTAACTATTGGAAGTAGGTAATGGATATAGTAGCTCTAACCCAAAAGAAAGATTGTTGAAAATTGAGGAATTTATATATAATTAGATTTTTCATTTAAAAAATAATAATAATTTGTTGAGAGGAAATAGAACCTTGTGGAACAAAGAAGTAATTTCATTGATTGTGACTATTTTATCTCGGTGTGAATGAAAAGAAGCCTTTGGGAGAGAAGGGATTGTTCATATTTCTAATTCTTCAGTCCTTGTTGAATATACATTAATAGCCAAAGTTGATGATTGTTTTGTGAACAAACAAACATCTGTAAAATACAAAGAAAAACAAACATAATGAACAAGTATATATATAGTTTAAATATATAAGTTAAACTTTTTAAATTAGTATGAAACTTTTGCTATTAAAAGGTCCAACTTGCAATCGTTGAGCATGAAGTATGGGTTTATCTATTATCCTTTGTTGAACAAAAACTTCTCTTATTGATGAAAATTGATCCCATAGTGTTAGCACTACTAGTATGATATGAAAATAAAAAATAAACTATCTCATAGTATTTTTGTTTGTTGTATATTAAAAGATATATAAGTTGAGGAGTTATTTATATTATACATCTCATAAATCAATGTAAGTTATTGAATTGTCACTGGACATTGTTTTTTGTTCATTATTGTTTTTGGTTGAATTTGGAGAAGCACAACACAACGTCTATTAAATATAATATAATGTCATGTATTAAAATTGTAGGTTTTCTTAATTAGTTTTAAAATATCTAGTTGGAATACAATTAAATACAAAATGAAGGTAATTAATATAACTTCCAAGTTGAAAAAATGACCTACAAATGTAAAAGTATTCTTGAAAGTATGTAACTCGCTTAGCCTCACAAGATTGACGCCTTCATCAACTAATATAAACCCTTCACGATCATGAGTAGATTGTACAAATGTTCTTCGGGTTATATTCCATTGCAAAGGGTCAGATCTTGAAGGAGGTTGTATTAGTTCAATAAAAGCACCGGAAATGAAGTAGACATTGCTCACCGACAAACAGCTTATCAAATATGTCTACATCTGATCCGAATATTATGGCTTGAATTTTATACCTTTGTTAACAAGAATCATATGGATGAAGTTAATTAACAGTTAGTATATGTTAATAATTCAAAAAAAAGTGAGACCAATTGAGTGGATAGTTAACTGGTTTTATATGGGATTATTTGGTTAAGTTGAGTACTCAATTTTCATAAGAGTCGTATATCTTAATTCTAACAGTAATAAGATGTAAATATGTAAACTATTGCTAATTGTGTACTTCAACCACCATCAATTATATTCCCTTAATAATCTCTATTCGTAAATATATGAACTTTTGTTTAATTAGGGGTAGATTTGGTGTAGGTTATATTGCTTCCAATGTAAAAGTAATGTTGCAATCCACATTAAGTACATAAATAATCTAATCCACATAAAGTACATATGTAATCTAGTCAATATTTAATGTATGTTTGTCATGACTTAGAGGCTGTGATGGAAGTAAATGATGAATAGTTTACCTCTATATCGATAAGAATGAGCTTTTGGTATAGTGGACGATCAATTATAGGACTATTAACAGTGATTTTGTCAAGCACAAGGAATTTGGCCATCTAATTTTTAGTTTTTGGACGAATATCTTGAAGGAGAAGAACTTCTCTTAACGTGTTGAGCATGATTGTTCAAATGGAGAGGTTACTACAAGAAGAAAGAGTGTTTTTTGGACATTCCTTGGTTAAGAAGAAATGTAAAAATACTTATATATATAACAATGTCTATATAATTTTTTTTTATATATAATATGTATTGGTTTAATAAGGAAGTCATGATATACATCAATAAGATGTGGATCTGCTTAGAAGGTAATTATTAGTTGTGGTGATGTAAGTACACATGGAAGCCATGTGTCCAAATATTTTTTTCATAAACTTTATGGTCAATCAACTTTATGTTTGTAAAAGAAAGATAAATTGAACAAAAAAAATATAGATTTAATAAATGTAAAAAGGCGAGTCAATGGCCAAGTAATTAAATGGGTTAATCATTTGTATAAGAACAAGTAATGTAAATTTAATACAAGTTCAAAGTTCAAGAAGTAAGAACTTTATATATCGAAAAAGTACACAAAAAAGTGATGTACATATATAATTTTGTTTAACAACTTACTATTTACATTGAACAAAATCTTTCTAGGTAGGCACACTACTTATGAGCAAAAATAAGTACCAACACAAAAGATATGTACATAGTTTTGTTTCTACAAATATATATATATATATATATATAGTTTTTTACAAGAGGGATCATTTTGTAGAATGTTTTCGTTGCAGAAGCAAATCACTTGAGCATTTTACTTGGATTTTCAACACAAACATCCATATATGGGTTGGTAGAAAGATTCCTTTTCTTACCAACATATACTATTTCTTTAGCAGAATCTTTAGTGTCCTCCTTCTCCTTAAGAATGTTAATCTCATTAGAAGCATTGGTAATTGTAAGGGAACAACTTTGGACATTTGATGACAAGCTTTTTTCATGAACTGTATTTGAGGTTTTAATTATTTCAGTGGTATGATTTTGCTTTAAAGGCGTAATTGAGATCAACAAATATCTCTCGGCTATTCCAAGTTTATGATCTACATTGTCACTTTAATGTAGATATGGAAAAGTTTGCCGTTGTTGAGCATGGTGGAGTCATTCAAAGGGTGAAAGTGTCCCTAGTGATGAATAGCAGAGAATATATAGTTGAATATGAGGATTTATTTTCATGAAAAGAAATTACATAATGAATGTTAAAAAATAGAAGGTAAAAAAAATATTTTAGTGAAACACAATGAAAGTATAGTATAGTGAGACACACCTCTATGCTTTTCTCCATGATGTATTCTCGCTTTCGCTGCAAAGATGATTTCACTAGTTCCCCAAAGATCTGTTGCAAGTAACGAACGCCAATTGTTTGTGATTTTCAAGTTTGCGCGACACCTTGTTACGAATAAATGTTTGTAAAATGTTAGAAATTGGTTCTTTTTATGCAAGTGAAAGGAGGATTATGTTTAGTAAAGATTTCATAAAACAAAATTATTGTAACTATTTATTATTATTGATCGTACGAAAAAATTCATTATTATTGAGTAATAAAATAATTGAATAAGGACTATCTTCTTCATACCTTGGTGTGCCGATCACATTGTCTGTTCCACAAGATAAACAAGTGAATTTCTCTCCATGATCTGCATTTGTGTACTTATAGCAAATTGGACACTCATATACCAAAATATTTGCTCGAAGTTGGTAATGGATATAGTAGCTCTAACCCAAAAGAAGAGTTGCTGAAAAATGAAAAAAGTTAATTATATTCTTTACTTTGAAAATATAAAAATAATAAATAGTTGAAGGAAGAAGAAACCTTATGAAGCAAAGTGGTAATTTCATTGATCGTGATTATCTTATCTCGAGTGAAGTCATCGTAATAAGTATTTGGAAGAGAAGGGATTGTTACATCTTCAACAATGAGGTTTAAGCGTTCTTCGTTCATAGAGATCCTACAAGGGAAGGAAACAATGACTTTGGCAATTATATTGTATACTTAAGTTAAATGAAAGAGTTGGAATGATACAAACCAAGTTTCTAATTCTTTAGCTCTTGCAAAATCTACATTAATGGTCAAAATAGATGATGGTTTTGTAGATAAAAAAAGACACGTATGGAAAAAAAATCAACATCATAAAGAAACATAAATATACAATTGAAGTGTTACATTTTTCAAAAGTCTTACCATTGTAAGATCCGACTTTCATCATCGCCGGGCACCAAGTATGGGTTTTTTTGAAATTTTCAATTTAAGAAACACTCCTCTTGTGGAAGGAAATTGATCCCATAGTGTCAACACAACTGGTATAAAACTCAACATTAAAGAGTAAATGATGTTAAACCATTTGATTTTTATTTTATGAAGATAGTTTGAGTATTTATTTATTATATGTACCTCTCATCAATTAATGTAACTTTTTGAATTTCCAGTGGGACCTTGCCTAGTGTTTACTTTTCGTTTTGGTTGAACTTGGACAACCATAGCGACAATATCTTTTTAATGTAATATACAAATGAAAGTGTTAATGGAGTGGACAATATATGTAAAGATTGAAATAAACAGAGTCTTTAAGTTGTAAAACGACCTACAGATGTGGAAGTATCCATGAAAGTATGTAGTTCATTTAACCTCACAAGATTGATATATTCGATTAAGACAAATCTTTCACATTCTGAATAGGTTTTACTAATGTGCTTTGGTTTATAATCCAAAGTAAAGGGCTAGGTACGACGCGAAAGCGAGGTTCTATTTCTTGAACAAGAGCATTGGAAATGAAGTCGGCGTTGTTCAGCAACAAACGATCTTCAAATATGTCTATATCTGATCCAAATATAGTTGCTCGGGTTTTATATCCCTGTTACAATATATTTTTTCAATAAGGTGTGCAAGTACATAAAGATAATTTAGTTAAAAATATATCATGTTATATAAAATAAAATCCCCATACTTACAATAAATGTTATAGAATAAAGTAGTGAACATGTAAAATTTACCTCTATATCAGCAAGAACGAGCTTTTGATATCGGGTTCGCTTAGTTACAGGAGTTTTAACTTGATATTTTTCAAGCATAAGAACTTTTGCCATCCAATTCTTAGTTTTTGGATGGATATCTTTAAGGAGTTTAAGTTGTTTTGGCATGGTTGACGAATACATCTGTTCAAGTAGAGGGAAAGTGGAGAGTTTTAGGATAGTTTAGGAAGAGACCGACACTATGTATATATAGTAGATAAGGAAGGAAAGAAGCAGATAAAGATAAGAAAGATTTGATCACTTATTGGCTTTGGTAGTGAGGGATTGTTGGGATAAGAGTAAAATTAAGGATTTTGGCAAATTCGTCCCTTACCCCAAAAGGAAACAACAAATAATTATATTCATGTATGTACATTATGCAAAGATAAAGGTGTTATGTATATGCATTGACATTATGAACCAAAGAGTTTGAGAAAGTTAAATAAAAAATTCGGTTGGTAGGAAATTATGTTTATCTAAGTTTAAGAGTTTTAACACATTCAACCATATTCATTCTCAAGAGAAAAAATGATTATATTCATGTATATAAGTTATTTTCATATACTTGTTGTATGTAAGTCAACAAGTATGTGAGTCATCATGCATTGAAGAAAGAATATGTTTTAACTTCTTGTATGTGTGGTAATTATAGGTATAACAATGGGAAAAGTTTTTTGTCTTTATTTATTGGTATGGCCACAAAATTTTTGTTACTATAGAGTTCACAAATGATTTGATTTATGTCAAGTATTATCTAAACTTAATGTAGCATACAATGTAGGCATAAGTATATATATATATAATATATGCATAACTTTTAAAAAGTATATATATTAACTTCTTGTACATGTGGCAGCCATTGGTATGGTTAAGATAGTTTGACATTTTGTTTTTTACTATGGATAGTAAAATATAAAAGAATATTAGATTCATGTCTAGATTTAAGTAGTGGTTAAGCAATATTGGTGTCACTACACATGAAAGCCATGTGTCCATTCCATCATATTAGGTCTAGAGAAATAATAAGATTAATTTTTATTTATTGTTAGTGCTTTCAAAACTGTAAAAATAAATTTTGCATATACAATAATATATAGTAAATTAAAATTTGATAGGAAAATACAATTGTACATGTTCCCTTTTCCGTTATTGTTTTTTGATATTAATGTAAAAGATAAAATGGGAATTTGAGAAGTTAATTAAAAAACTATTTCTCTAATGTAGCTTATTATCAATTTTTGAGAAATTTATGTTGTTATTTTATTGCATTTAACTAATTTATCACTGGATGTAATTATTTTATTTCAGTGAATAGCTAGAAAGAGCTCTCAAAGAGTGTTATTCGATGATAGAAGTAACTAATTCCAACATAAGAAGTTCTTTATAACCCATCTATTTTAATTAGCTATATTTGACACAGTAGTTTTATGTTACTAAATATCTATATAATTTTGTATTGATGTCATAGAAAAGTTGTGGAAATTGTACATAGCCTACTTTTGATTGGCTAAGAAGCAAGAAAAGGAAACACAAAACTTACAAGAGAGTTATGTGATCATTGGAATATATATGTTACTAAATATTTTGATATTTTTGTATTGATCTCATATTTAAAATGATAAAAACAATTAGACCATTGTACCAAGTGAAATAATGTGTTAAAGAAAGGAAACAATATAGAATATTAAAACTAACCTTGTCAAAGAAGAATGTGTTAAAGAAAAGGCACCTCAAAAAGTTTGTCGATTTTCCTTTTTTCCCTTGTAATAGTTCAATGTAAATGTTTATGAACTGCAAAAGGAAAACAAATACGTATCACTAAGCAATACAAAAATGTCATCATCTAGAAAAACTACATATAGTAATCACCAATATGAATTCTCATATAGAAGTGTTATATCGGGGGTTTTTAGAAAAGTGGGGTGGATATAGTTTATAATTCACAAAATAGTGAGGTTTACTTTTAAATTACAAAAGTAAGGTATAACTCCTTTTGAAAAGGAGGTATTGATGATGAGGTGGCATGCATGGTGGTGAGGTGGAAGGCATTTGTATGGATAGCTCCTTTTGAAAAGGAGCTATCTGTACAAAATTATACATTCTATGAATGACTCCTTTTGAAAAGAAGCTATCTATACAAAAATTTTGGCCCTATGAACGATACGTGCATATGGAGATGGACGACCCGCGGCACTCGCGTATCTCGAGGTAGACAACCAATGTAAGCAACACGCACGCATATCGACGTGGACAACCCATGCAGCTGAGGTGGAGATTTCATGCAAATGCTAGACACGTCTGTCGAGGTGGGCGACCCATGCAACCTCGTGTAACTCATGCAAATGTCACGCACGTGTCTCGAGGTGGTAAAGCCAATGCAAACGTGACACACGTATCTCTTGGTTAACAACACATGAAAACGCCACACACGTATGTCGAGGTGGCGCGAGCCATGCATCTTCGTGCAAACCATTCAAACGTCACACGCATATCTTGAGGTGTTGACAACTCATGCAACCTCGTGCAATCCATGCAAACCATGCGAATGTGAAGCACATATTTCGAGGTAGACACCACATGCAACCTGCTGCAGTCCATGCAAACAATCCAAACGTCATGCACGTAAGTCGAGGTGGATAACTAATGCAAACGCCGACACGTATCTCGAGGTGGACAATACATGCAAACGTCATGCACGTATCTCGAGGGGACAACCCATGCATATCCACTACAGACCATGCACCACATGCAAACGTCACGCACGTATCGCGAGGCGGACAACCCGTGCAACCCATAGTAAGCATGCAACTCATCCTTTAAACTTTTGTGTTACTTCTATCTCGTGATGATAAGTAGAGATACGAAGAATAAAATAATTATAGGGCAAAACCACGTTATTTTTTTGTCGAGAGCTTTAAATTAAAACAAAAATGATCTCGTAAAAAATAAGTTCATTCCATGAGAAGGTTGTACACATCAACTTCGTTCACCCAAGATATAAGTCGTAAAAAAAAACCACGACATCAAGAAAGCTCATCATACGTGTCTATTATGACGGTTACGTTGACGTTGTTGCTCGGTGATGCAAACCGGATGTACTCTATGTCTAGTTGGACGATGTGTTTGTACATCCGATTGAGGTTGTTGAGGTTATTGATCTAGCATTGAATGGCGTCGAGTCGATTGATGTTCTTCCTCGGTGCTTCACTCGACTCACCTCTCGCTACTAATGCTCCCAAAAATAGGAGGTTGAACCATCCCAAAATAGTGGCTTCTGTATGCGGTTGGGCGAAAGGAACATGAGGCGGCGACATGGTTAACAAAGTTCATGAATGAGCCATCTCCACTATATGACATATTGTAATTATAACATGGTGGAGTATATGGACTCGACATTTATTGAGGCAATGACGGATACAATTGATGTCTAGGCATTCCATGGTCCACATATGAAGACGATGGCCCGGTGCATAAGGATCAAAATGGTAAGGAGGAAGATTCATGATCGGCGGCCTGGGTACAAACATTTGAGGTTCTGGTTGCATTGTGGGCGATGTAGGAATGTACCCATGAGAAGAATGACTTGGTGGGGATGAGCGTTGGCTACTCTCGCCAACAGTCTCTGTTCTACTCGCTCTCGGACGAGATGAACGTGCTGGAGGAGAACGTCTGCTACTATCTCGCAACAATCTCAGTCCGAGTAGATGGACGTGGTGGACGAGGACGTCTCGGTGCTTTCCCCACGTCTCTGTTCGTGTTCTTCTTATTCTTCTTCTCACCTCTCTATTTGATTCTCTCTCGATCCTCTTCTTCATCTTCCTCTTCATTCTCCTCATTTATGTCATGTTCGACATCAATTCCGTCATTCCATAGAGTAGACCTTTACCTTTCATCTTCGTCTAAAATTTTAATCCCTTCATCAAGCGCAAAGAAGACCTTGCTCGTACCCATCCGCAATAAACACTCGCCTCGCCGATGCACCAAGTTACACTGATATAAAAACATGAGTTCAAAGCACGCAATATAAGATAATAGTTGTTCGAGAGAAAATAAGAGTTACGAGTTTATCGAATAGTCACGTAAAGTCCCGTCATGTCCAATAAATCTTCTAGTGACCGAGCGATACCACGTCATGTAGTCTTGATGATCATGCCATTCATCTTGTGCCGCATTGTGACAATGCTTTGTGGCCACGATTTTCCAACATATGTATAAAGCTTGCGTGAAAAGTCACCCAATTTTCTTGATTGCGTCCATGCAATTCGATGCGGTGCGATCGGGTGTCGTAAGCACGCTTTGGTGGCACCACTTGTATCATTCCGAATTGTCGCATAACCATTTTTGGTCGATGCCGCTCGACTATGTGGAAACAAATTAGGGGACACGTCGAAAGCCAACTACTCAGTGACCGTCAAGACGGTATTCGGGAAGAGACCCGATGACCGCAAAGATAAGGTTGCCATACTACATCATCCTCATTCGCAAGTCGAGTGCATCACGGTAAGGCGATAAGATGTGCGTCGCACTCCGTGTAACCAAAAATGCATCGAGCCACCAGTATACAAAACAATAAATTATGAAAAATGATAATGGAGTAAACGTTAAAGAAAATATGAAATAATATTTGTATTACCCGTGTCCCAATGGGACATCCATAAGCATGCGTTCTCCATCCACCGTTCACGGTCGACTCTAGAAACACCCAGCGCCGTGATGCTATGAATGGAAATATGTCCCATGCCCACAACCGTACAAGAATTGACGCGCTGCGCACCTCATGTGCACTGCGCGAGATCCGCGACACAACTCCCCGTACAAATAAGCCAAACATGCACTCCCCTAACTACACCGTCCCAGCCTATTTGGAAATCCTCGAGCAATGGTAGAAACATCAAATGTACAAATTGGTTGGACTTGTCGGCGAATAGACAACCACCGATAAGTTGCATTATGTACGATTGAACATAACGTTGCACCGATTCCTCATCGTCGTCATCATCTATAGCTGGTACGTTACGTTCAAGCCATTCGACTTTAAGTTTACAACCAATAATGTCATCTCCAAAGCAGAGTTCGACCAAGTAGCCTCTCGCACACATCAAAGCATAGTCAGATCGGTCGTTCCCGTCACAGCATACCTTCGATAGGTAAGCCGAGCCGTACTCGCACGTCCCGGAGTGTAATTGTGCGCTCCCCACAATGTATGTGAAATGTATGTGTCTCAGGGCACCATCTCTCAACGAATGCGTAATCAAAGCCCAATCAAGGATGAAAAATGCTACACGGAAATCCCATAGAACCCACTGAACAAAGATATGGGATCATCCTCGAATGATACCGCATCGTTCGATCAACGACACCACGTTTTCGACGTACGCGCAACGTTTCGTACACTTTATAATTGATAATGTATTAATCTATATATACATATATATAATATACGATTATGCAAGAACATTTGATGTATACATGTAGAAAAGTTTACCTCACCCTCCAGGTTCGCGATGATCTGTGTGTAGATTGGAGTTGCAAAAGTGAAGGATCTGATGGACCTGGATCCATTGTTGTACAACTACAAATGAATGATTTGAAAAAAAAATTAATCGTGTTGTTCGGAACCAAACGATAACTCTTTCATATATGTTCAAACAATAACGAATGTTCATTTGTTTCCAATATAATCAAATTACCAACTTAAGCCATGACAAAAAATATACAAAATGGACAATCGGTTTTCATTGGAAGGTTGAAGTCTGCTCGGACAATTTTTTTTGTTATGTCCCTCTGAACGACAAATACCACACCGGTTCTTCCTAGTAGGGACTCGTTCACTCTTTATTAGGACATGTTGTTCTTCTATGTCCTTCTTGATGACATATGCCACATCACAAGGGCCTCGAGACATTAGGAAAATCCATCTCGTTTTGTCTTTGCGTTCCCTTTGGTCTCCTCGGCCACGTCTGCATCTTGGCCTGGGTATGATTTTCGTCCCAAAAGTCGGCCAATACTTCTCATCTCGGGATGGCTTTGAAATTATCTGAGTAACATTGTGCGTACACATCTATCCTATAGTATGGCTCAATGAATTGCGCGTAGCTCACTTGAATAAAGGCACATGCAAACAACAAGTGTGAGAAAGGAAAACCAAACGATTGTCATTTATTGCAACCGCACACCCGGTCCTTTAGGATGACGACTTGGGTGTTGTTGCCTTTATGCATGCGATCTCCATGTCTTCCAACAAGACTTCAAACTCACTAATGTCACGATTGATCAAAGTGACTTGATGCATCCTCGCAGATTGTTCATAATATGTAAGTTTATCCATGACATATTTTGTGTAGGATAGGCCGTTAGAAATTGCTTCATCGATTTCCTCTTTACGCCGATTGTGGTATGTCACCAATCTGTAGTAAATCATTTGAGTCATCACCGTTATTGGCAAGAATCGAGCCCCCTTCAATACACCGTTAAAACACTCTACAAGTGATGATAAAATTCGTGTAAGTAATATTACTTCAAAGGATAACTATATAGTTGAGTGCAAAACATAACTTGCAATTCATACATACCAACACCATTAGAATTCATCCATCCGTACCGCAAGCCTTCGTCATGCGATTGAGTCCATAGTTCTTTGGGGATGGCATTGACGTATTAAATTTTCGTTGAGGAGTTCGTGATGATAAGTATGCAAAACGTTCCATGCACGCATTAAATTTTCGTTCTTGATGTTGAGCACCGCTCGAGCAAGGAGTTTTTTCAAGGGGTCATTTTTGAATTGGGTGTTGAAATTACTAAGCAAGTGTCGCAGTAATAACGGTGGTATCCTTTTGGGGGACAAAACCGTTGCTCGGGGTGTTGTCCGCCTCCAAAATGCCAGGGTGACGATCATAAATAATGCAAACTCCATCTCGTATGTGTCACGTGTTTGCACAACATCCCGAAAAACCACCCCACGAATCGCTGATTTGGTTTCGCAACGGCAAATGCAACCTAAGTATGTGTCCATTACCATCAACAGAGATCGCAATCATTAGCTTCCCACTATATTTGTCATATAAAAAAGTCGCGTCAATCTGAAGGAGAGGCCCGCAAAACTTGAAAGCTTGTATTGATACTTCAAATGCAAAAAACACACGACAAAATTGGGGACACACAGTTCTTATCTCATCGCATCCCATTGTCTATGCGACCACTCGATTCTTGTCCCTGACTCTTATTCCTCACCGCCGCCAACCATCTTGGTAATAAAGCGTATGACTCATCCCAATCTCCAAATTCACATGCAATTGCCTTCCTTTTGGCATCCCACATTCGCTCGTAGTTTACTTCGTGTCCGTATTTTTCCTTAATTATTTGTATTAATACCTTGATAGTTATTGATTGATCGCTATGGACGACGCTTTGGATCTCTCGCGCAAGTATGTTGGCGTCAAGTTGGGCATGACCGCGTTCTACGTCGGGATTAATACAAGATTGTGCAAAGACGTCTAATTGTATGATCTCCCATAATTGTGTTTTCTTTCGCAAACAAGCATGAAGAAGCCACATACACCCGTGTTGCGCACTTCTGCACTTAATCGCTCACATAGTTGTAGTCGATTCCATCACATGGTATTGACAATGTCTATTAACATGCCACACTTTGACCGCATGTTGTAGGTCTTTTTTGTTGTCAAAACACATCCCTATTTCTAAATTGAAATTAGACATGTCCCCCCAGTCTGTTGACGAGAATGTTGGGTCGCAGTGGAGTTAGCCACCTCCCAATCGATTTCATTATACACCGGTAATGCTTGGTGAACTTCATCATCACTTGCTTCCTCCAACAAAATCTCTTCATCTATCATCTTGCACATTTTCTCGCACTGGAGGTTCATATCTTGGATCATCCGTGAAAACATTAATGTTATCCCAATCGACACTGCCGCAAAGATCCTCGTTGGGAGGTATGTACTCATCTCGTGTCATCATTGGTGTCCTCGTTAACTTCATCGTCACTAGAGGCATTAATGTCTTCATGTAATGGACTGACAAATCCATCTTACGCGACCTCACCTTGTGGTGATTGCATATGCGCTCTTTCTATCATCAATGTTGCGTCGATGTGCTTTGACATTTTCATCGCGGACTTGTGAATGAACCGTACGAATTTGAAACGAGTCAATTGACTCAAATGTCAAATAGATATCTACCGTTGCTTATTGGTAAATTGGCCACTATCGCCCACATCAAGTCGAAGTGTGTCGTATCGTGCAACAACACATGGACGAAATAATGCGAACCTCCGGGGAGGATTATCACGTGGCGATAAGTCATCTTAACTAGAGTCTCCGTAGATGAGATATTGAACGCGTTACACACGCCATCCATCAATTGACGGCTACTCGTCCCAAACTTAACCATCAACACTACTGATGGGGGTGCGTTGTACGCGATGCCATTTAAACCATTTACAATTTCACCGTACGCATAGAATAGAAAAGGGATGTTCCTATGTTCCATGACCTACATAATTTATTGGACATTGATGTAAAAAGATTTCACATAGGATTACAAATATATTAAGTGAAATAGTTGATTACTTGACGGAAGTTAAAGCGTAATCGAACTTTCTGATGTAGAAGATCGCCATAACAGCGCAACTACAGAGCATACTCATTTGTTTGCACTCCCAATCACGTAATAACTCATACTTACATGTCAAACGATCAAACCTACTGAACTAGTTCATAAGGAGCACGGTTTTCATCAAAACATTACCAAGCCAGGAATTTTATTCAAATGGGGGGGATTTAAACACCAATGGAACTTTCTGATGTAGAGGATCGCCTTAATAGCGCAACTACAGAGCATACTCATTCATCTGTGTTTGAGTTACTTAATGTTTTAAGCACACATACCATTAAATAAACATATCAACCATTTTTCAAAAACACAATACCTATGTCCCTACATATCATGAAAATTATAACAAAACCAAATAAATAATTATGAAAATATTAAATTTGTAAACTTACTATTTTTCTATCTTTTTGTCTTCAATTTAATAATCTGCGCAACAAATTTTTTTTTCATTATTTTATTTAAATGGACTAAAATATATCAACATCAATAAAATTTGTTCCATTTGTGTGTATATTGAAGGACACATGAAAACAATAACACGGTTTAACATCATAGTTTAACAAATATCATAAGGCTAAACTAAACTAACCTAAGTAAAGTAACAACCTAAAATATACTAACCTAACAACAAAACTAAACTAAAGTAACCAAACATAACTAACCAAAAACCAAAGTAAACCTTTAAACAAATAAAAAGTCTTAAACTAAACTCAACTAACCTAACCTAACCTAACCTAACCTAACCTAACTACCTAAACTAAATTAACTAAACTAAACTAACTAACCTAACCTAACCTAACTACCTCAAATCTAGGACACATAACGACTTGAAATGCACAAACAAGTTTTCAAAATCATTGCACTCCTACACCTTAAATCCACTCCATGCACAGAGCGTACGTGAAATCTTTGCTTCGTAAAAGGATCGTGGAATTCTTGATTCAAAGCAAAGTTGACTACCAACCAACGAATTTTAGAAACATCTCTTGCAACTAACCTAACCTAACTACCTAAACTTAACTAACTAAACTAACTACCTAAACTAACCTAAATACCTAAACTAAACTAACTAAACTAACTACCTAAAGTCGATTAACTAAACTAAACTAAACTAAACTAAACTAAACTAAATGAAACTAAACTAACTACCTAAATTAAACTAACCTAACTACTTAAACTAAACTAACTAACCTAAACTAACCTAAATACCTAAACTAAACTAACTTAACTAACTAAATTAACTAAACTAACTACCTAAAGTCGATTAACTAAACTACTAAACTAAACTAAACGAAACTAAACTAACCTCATCCTTCTCCTCCATCGCTACGCTTCTGCTGCCGTTGCCAGCTGCCGTGCTCGTCTTTCTTGCTCTCTCGCTTTCATTGCCGCTTCCGCTTCCTTGCTCAAACTCCTCTCTCCTCCTTCTCCGCACGATCGACAACGCCCACGTCTCCTGCAACCCGTCACCTCCTCTCTCAAGCTAAATCCCGCCATCTGTTTCTCCTTTAACCCGCCCTCTCGCCCCCTCCCCACCCGACGCCCCCTCCAACACTCATGTGACCTACCCTACCACCCTAAACCGTAGCCCCCGCACCCTCCTACTTTCGAAACAGGGACGCAGAGAATATATTCTCTCGCATCCCTATTTCGGAATAAGAAGGAGGGTGCACGGATAACGCCTTTTCAAAAGGCGCTATCTATGTACCCCGACGGCCCATGTCCATGTGGACATCCCACGTGGATGTTTACACGAATAGCGCCTTTTGAAAAGGCGTTATTCGTGTAAACACAAATCCACGTAGGACGACTTACACGAATAACGCCTTTTCAAAAGGCGCTATTCGTGTAAGTATGTCCTACGTGGACCGGACACATGAATAGCGCCTTTTCAAAAGGCGCTATTCATGTGTCCACATCAGCGAGAAAACCTCCCCAACCGATAGCGCCTTTTCGATAGGCGACATAGCCTAGTTTTTTAATAAAAAAAACACACTTATTTTCGTCATTTAAACTGAAATACATTGTACTTTTTTTTTTTTCGTTATATCGACATTATCAAAGTGACATCTTACGTCGACCTCGGGAGTCGTTCATGTGTGTATCGAGATACATATCTCAAGCATTATGCACCAAGAACTCGTAAAATGATATCTAAATGACTAATTTTCATCTTTCGATTTCATTGGAGAAGTTTATATAAAAATAAGAATGTAGCATGAAGAATTAAATAATTCGATCAATAAAATTTGAAATCACCTCGGGGATGCAAGTGGGGCGGGAAATGCAATTTCCATCCCCATCTTCATTTATGGCGGGCGGGAATTCCCCGTTTGAAATTCTCCACCGAAAAATTTTTGACCCACATTCCCCACCTAATGGGGATCCCTACCCCCACCCCCATGGAGATTTCTCACCCCATCCTTTTTTTCACATAATATCTAAAAAAAGATATCAAATACATTAAAGATATAAAATTACAATCATTTAAAACTTTTTCTTCTCAATTATATGTTGCTTTTAAAATTGTATATGAAACATTCACCATACAAAAAAAGGAAATATAAGAGTTAATGATTTGATGCAATTCCTACAGGGGAATATTCAGGATCCTCGTATGGAATCCTCATGGTGGGGAAGGGTAATACCGCACCCGCCCCGCCCCGATGGTAGGGATGAAGTTGCCCCGTCCCCGTTCTTGTGGGGGTTCGTTAGTGGGGAATCTCCACCCCATCGGGGTGAATCCCCATGGGGAATGGTCACCTGCATCCTTATCATTGAGCTTGTTAAAGTCACCTCGTAATTTAGTTAGACACTTGGATGTAAAAATTGTAAATCTTTTCAGTTATTTTAATGTTGGAGTTGTCGTGCGTGAGTAAGACTCTTCTTCTGCAATATAGAGAAACAACTACAAAATCAATATTAAAAGTACATAAATTCTTAGAAATAAATAACATTGTCAATAAATATGCACCTATGAATCCAGTTATGTAAAATGATTGCAGCAGAATTAAGGTTAATATTGAATAACATACAACAAATGCAGAGCAACATCCAAGTAATTGATTAAAAGGAAAAAAAATCTATAGTAACATTAAGACTAAGAAATAACTTCACTCCCTGATATCAATTGAAAGAGACCATAGACCTTGAATAAACTTGAGAAGTAAGGTATTTTATTTTCGATTGATATGCCTTTTTCATATAAGAACCATATAAAATCAGAAAAAAATGCAACAAACGAAGGAAGAAAATAGTATTTCATAAAAATTTAAAATCTTCCCGATGGAGTAAAATGTTTGGAACTTAATAGTTTCTCCATTGCGATCGACATCTCTTCTTGCTGCAAAACAATTCGTGATAATTGAGCGAGCTAGTAACCAAAATCTTGTATAAAATCGAACATTCGATAATAAAAAGTTTCATTATTAAGATGATAATCACCAAATAAGTTTTTCAATACTTGAAACAAAAACATGTACAAAGACAAATCTAATAATAGGCAAATTGATAACCATCAAGCGAGTTTTTATAGTATTATATATTTAGAAATTAAACACATGTAAACATTACTTTGGAAATTGATCTTGAAGAATTATTGTCCGCAAGATCCATCGCATGTTGAAAAGCCTCATTCTCTTTCTCAGTAAATTGGTCTGGATCTATGTAATCCAAACTTAATTTTTTAACTATGAAAGATAACCGTGTTGTTAATATATCTTGGAGGAAGATCAATATCATACTTATTTATTCCATTGTCAATAACATCAATTGCACTGTTACAAGGACAATCAAACCAATATTACCATTCAAACAAGCTCACATGCCATAGAAACATCTCAATAAAAGTTTTAGATACATAAAACCAAATAAAACATAAAAACATCATTACATCTATTATACCTCCACAAAGCTTTTATATAGCAAAAAATAGTAGTTGCACATCTAGGTGTTTTGGTCGATATTTAACCCTTTCACAGCTTATCACTTTCTGAAATTACTACAAATCAAGACATAGACACAGCGACATTTAAAGCAAATAATGTTAATGTTACTCTGAAACAAAATCACATTCTTAACTTAAATACTACATGTAATAACAAACAAATATATACTATCACAACTTTTTTCTTAATCTTAAGTAAAATCATTACAATGCAACAATAAACAAACACATATCACAATTCAAACTAATGAGTATTGTTTTTAATACATTGAGTTTGGATGATTGATATGAATTTGACTAAAGAAATATTACACTTTAAAATCTCATAATTTAAATACAAATAGTTATAGAGATAATTAGGCACATATTTCTGAAGCACAATATATACTCATGTCAATCAATGTGTTTCGGTTAATAATATGTACAATGGTAGTAGTATGTAGTAAAAGAATGTGTTAAAAAGAGAAAAAAGTAGAAATTAAAGTTAACTTTCTTAAATTAATAGAAATAAACGACATTGCCAATAAATATGAACTTATTAAAGGAGTTTTGTAAGATAATTACTAGTAAGTAAGGTTAATATTGAATGAATACAATAAAATCAACCATAATGGAAGAGTTTGATCAATTAATTAAGTAGAAGAAAATAAAATCTATTGTAACATGACCACTAAGAAATAACTACATTCCCTAATGACTATTGAAAAAGACCGTAGATTTTGAGTAAGTTGAGAAGTTTTTATTTTCTATTGAAATGCTTTCTTCATATAACAATCATATAAAATAAAAGAAAGTAATGAGAAAAAAATATTCCAACATATAAAGGAAGAAAATAGTAATTCACAAGAAGTTAAAATCTTCTTTACCGGGTAAAATTTGTTCAAATTGATAGTTTCTCTATTGGGATCGACATCGCCTCTTGCTGCAAGACACTCCCTGACAATTGAGCAAGTTTGTATCCAAGATCTCGCATACAATTGAACATTCTGAGAATAAAATTTTTTATATTTAAGATGATAACCATTGAATAAGATTTTGAAGACTTGAAATGAAAACATGTATATCACAAATTCAATAACATTGAAATTGATAAGCATTAAGCAAAGTTTGTATATTAATATACATTAAGAAATTAAACACATGTACGCATTACTCGGCCTAATTGACTTCGAATAATTCATTGTCCGCAAGAGCTATCGCATGTTCAAATGCCTCATTCTCTTTCTCAAGATTAGTCTGGATCCATCTAATCTAAATTTAGTTTTGTAACTACTTGAAGAGAACTATTTGTTTTTAATATATCTTGGAGGAAAATCAATATCATACTTATTCTATTGTTAATAACATCAATCGGCTATTATAAGAACAAGTGAAACCAATATTACCTTTCAATCACGTCAAGCACATGTCATTGAAACATCTTAACAAAAACTTAGGATAAACAAAACCAAGTAAACCATAAGAACATTACATCTATTATACTTCCATGAAACTTTTATATAGTTAGTAGTCATGCACATCCGGGTGTTCTTGGTCAATATTCAAAGACTGTCGCAATTGAAACTTTTCCAAAGTATTACAGATCAAGACATTAACATATAGGCATTAGAAGCAAATAATGTAAATGATAATCTGAAAAAAAAACACATCTTAATTGAAATACTACAATGCAAGAACAAAGAAACATATATTATCACAACTTTACACTCAATAAAAAATAAAAAATTACAATGCAACCGCAAACAAATATATATTATCATAATTTTAGGTTTCATAAATAGAAAAAAACTTCCAATCACCGCCTTATGTGTCACTATTATCATAAAAAATGAAGCAAACAAATATACATTATGACCGTGTTGATTTGATTACAAAAGAGGATGTTGTTTAGAGATGATAAATAAATTTATTGTTTGGTACATATCATTAAGATTTAGATAACTCAATATTTCATGATTAGAAAAAATATATAAAAAAATCCAAATATTTACTTTATTTTTAATTGTATAGTGTGAAATAAGAGCCTATATGATACATATACTTTCACGCATAATGCGCATTAACATCACAATTTATATATCTTTTACAAAGTATCTTTATATTATATAGTATATTCAATATTATATAATATCGAATATATAAATTTTGATGGAATGAAGGTCATGTTCAATTATTAACAAGCTCTAGTAGATATTTATATACAATATTTTTTATTTTATTATGATTCCTTGATTTTGAAGAAGGTTTTATTAAAATTTTAACAACAATAGCTCTTCTGCGCGCTTGATAACGATATATATAATTGCCCATGTGAGAATACGGGCTTTGATAAATATATATCAACTCGAATCAAGTGTTTGTCCTTGCACTACAAAAATGCAGTGATCGAAACGAAAATTTTCGTTCTTGATTAGCATAAATTCAATCTCTAAGTATATTCTCAATCGAACGAGACGGAATTAATTCCGTCTCTAAATATGTCGACACTAATTTAGTCAAGAACGAAAATGTGTTCCGTTGTTGATTAGAGACTAAATAGAGACAAATTTGAGATGAATTTAGAAACGAACATAAATGGAATTTCTCCCGAGGGAGGATTCTAATTGCATT
Organism: Stephania cephalantha; assembly: GCA_039657325.1. Classification (NCBI taxonomy): domain Eukaryota; kingdom Viridiplantae; phylum Streptophyta; class Magnoliopsida; order Ranunculales; family Menispermaceae; genus Stephania; species Stephania cephalantha. Next base: position 47,472,367 of record CM077569.1, on the reverse strand, counting down.
TTGTTGCTTGATCCATTGCTAATCAACAACAAATCAGAAACGGAATGCAAGAATTACGTTGCTGATCCGTTGCTGATTAGCAACGGATCAGACACGGAATTAAAGCGATCCGTTCGTAATCAGCAACGGATCAGCAACGGTATATTTGCATTCCGTTGCTGATCCGTCTCTATTTCGTGTCTAAATTTATCATTACCCAGTTTGGCGTGGCTATTTCCTCGGCAATTAGAAACGGAATAGCAATGGAATCTCCGAATTCCGTTGCTAATCCGTCTCAATTCCGAGTGTACGCTTTGTTTTCTTTTCACTACTAAGAACAATCCAATTAATTCCTACATAACCTCTAAACCTGAAAATACAACTATAGGACATGCTCCATCGCCTTGACATACATACATCAACAATATATCAACAACAAAGATTCAAATGAGGGAAAAAATGTACAATTCGACATTTGAAAAGATTTATATATCCACGAAAGCTTGTCAAGTATAATAAATGTTCCAAATACCTAAGTATTCACAAAAACCACAAATCCTATTGTTCAACATCAACCACAAAAAACTTCCAATCTTCTAAATATGCACAAAAAGAACTATCAATCTAAAAATTATATAAACAACTATAAAAGATATCTACAAAAGCAAAATTATCATCTCAAAAGTTACACAAACAACAAGAAAAATACCTAAGTATCACCAAGTCGCTCATCTCTCGTAAGCCAATCTTGCATCTATCGGTCAACATTGTCCTGTTGTTGTGGTGGATCAAGGGATCTATTTGCGGTGGCGTCGCTGCTCATGCTCATGGTGGTGGTGGTGGTGGTGGTGGTGGTGGTGGTGGTTGAGATAGGCCCGCTTCATCCATGGTCATCCCGAATTGCCTCTCGCATAAACGCCACAACCCGTCGTAATTGCTCGGCAACACTATCGAACTCGAACGTGGCACCATCTCCGGCAACTAGAGTGTGCTAGCACCAGGATCTCGCATATCTTCTATTCTTTCTCCCTAACGACCTGAGACCGTAGACACGTACTTTGGGACACTCACCCGCCACATTGTTGAACACCACTTCATTATCCACCGGTTGGTCCGGTGTAGCTGGGTCGCCTCCCGACGTCTCCTCCGGAGCTTAGCTCGCATGGATCAATAATAAACAACTTAAATGATACGCTTTAAAGTAAACTTACTACTATTTCACTCGTATTTCTATACTTACATAGAACCGCTCCGATCTAGTATCGATGAATGTCACCCCGTCGTGGTTTACGGTATGGAGATGCAAATACAATTCATTCACGGTAGGTGGCGTCTCGGATGTATTAGTCTCGCATACAAAAGTTATAAAAATGTTAAATATGTCAATTACTAGTAGGTCGGCGCACTAATTTTCGCCAAACACAAATCAATTGCATATAAGTGAAATAAACTCAAGTGAATGAAATCATGTACAATGCAAATGAGTTAAACTAGCATCAATGTGTAAGAAATTAAAAAAAAACAAGATTAAAAGCAAACACGAGCATAGTGAACAGTGTCTAGAAATGAAAAAAATAAACAAGAGTGTGAAAAAAACTTACCAATCTTTCATTGGTAGTCACAAAAGACACCGAGCCACCACCGTGCTTCGAGGTCCAGTCCCCAGTCCTTCGACCTCGGTGTTCCTATTCGTAGACGCTTGCCTAGACTCGACAAGAAAGTCCTCGCTCTCCCAAGTACTCCAAATATCTCCTCCACGCCTCATCTCAGAATAACAAAGTTTGGCTGCATACGATTCTTCTTTAACTTGTGCATCAATGCGGTGTACCTTGTGCTCGCATGCGTGCGTATGCCACACGAATGAGATCCTCGTGAATCGTATCATCCCATCTAAAATATACCTATAAAATGGCGAGTGCAATTGTTACGAGACATTGAAAAACTAGTATAAATCCTAAGACATTTATTAGTCATGCGTACCGCCATTGGTGCCGTAGTGGTCTTTATGATGATTCGATACCGACTTCCAACAATACCCTTCCTGGAATCATCCATCTCTTGAAAACTTTTGTCATCCTCCGTGCATAAGAATGAGAAGGATGTAATTCCCTCGTGTTTCATTAAAATGCACAACATCTTAAAAACTTATTTAATAATTTACATCGATAATTAGAAATACATATATGAATCAAATACAAACTTACGTAATATTGGCAATCGGTGTGATCGGGATCCTATGCACGCGAGGGGGCTCGGTCCTGTCCTTTGAGGTGCCCGCGAAGGGCTGTAACCCGCAAGCCTCGCTTCTGTCGTCATAAGATGGGGATGCCGCTGGTGATGCGGTGGCTGGAGGTCCGGACCTCGTCGGTACAGAATGTCATATCTCGATGTCGCCGATGGTGACCGCAATGGGCGATTTGGCATGGTTCCGGATAACAATGTCGATGGTACAGCGACGCGGATGGTATGGAAGGCGAAGGTGACGCCGACCGTAACTCATGATCGAGTGATCGAGAAGTCGGAATCGATAAGACAGAATCGACCCACGACCTTGACCGCCACGACCTTCTCGACCCTCGTGTGGCGGACCATGAGGTCCGGTCGGTATATTGGTTCCGAGGTCTGTGCTGCACCTCTTACGACCGGACGAGGTCTCCCTAAAGGTATCCCTCGACTGCCCTGAGGTAATGTGCGACCTCGAAGTGGGGGGTGATCACTGCGAGCCATGAAACCTAAAAAAACACCAATCTTAAACAATTGTGAAGAAAGGTTTAGAAAATTCACGTAACGTCGATCAAACATTGACATAACATAGACATACATTACTCGCTGTCATCCATTTCAAATTCACTCTCATGACTAGAAGTTGATGATTCTTCTTCTGAATCATCTCCACTATCGACAATGAAGTCATTGTCTTCTTGACTTGGACCCGCTTCAACAATGACGCAGGTCCCATTTGGATCATCCAAATTGTTGAAATCTTGAATTGCATCGTCGACTACGCACGTGGTGGGTTCGCCATCTTGGAATGCAATCTCTTAGAGCCTTGGTCATTATCATCTTTGCTCGTTTCCTCGTCGGCGAATTTTGGTTGACGACAAGAACAAACCGCTAGCCATTCTTATCGCTCGTTCCTCGAAGAGGGTACGAAAGGTTGCATTGCAAGGATAAATGGCTCGTAGTTGTTATATCGTCGTCTTCGATGAACCTCTACCACTACAAAAAAATGGTTATTTAGAAACGGAATTAGCAACGAATTTAGTTCCGTAGCTAAAAATAAATAGTTTGAGACGGAATTGGGACGAAATAATTCGAGAGACGGAATAGAGAGATATCGAGTTGGAAATAGAGACGGAATAAAGACGAAATTAAATTCCGTCTCAAAAAAATGGCACCGACATTCCCACCAAAAGTTTAGTTTTTTATAACCGCCCATTACATCTCGAGATTCGTGCGTGCTTCGATACGGACGATTGAAAAATGGGAACGGATGTTTATAGAACTCTCTCTGTCTCTCAACCGATTCTCACCTTCGCGTACTCTCTCTTCCTCGTCGAATCCCCGATCCTTGCAACTCTCTCTCTCACCAAAATCTCTATCCCAAACCCTAAAATCTCTCTCATTATCCGCGAGGGTTGGGGCCTCTCGCCGTCGCTTGCGATTGAGATCTGCGAGTTGTCGTCGGTCTGCCGGAGGTCGTGTCGTCTACCGTCGCCGCCTCCAAAGCCCTCGCCGTCTGCGGTCCTCGCCTCTGAAGCCTTTGCCCTCTGTCGTTGCTTCATGTGAAGCCCTCGCCGCTTTGTTTGTCGTTGTCGTCTACTTTGTCCCTCGCCGTCGTACATTGGACACCTAGGTGAGATAATCCCTCCATTGATATACCTTTTTTGGATTTTCCCTTGTTTCTCTTTAGTTTGTAAGATTTTGATCAGTTTTTGTGATATTCGATCTCAATTTTTCCATTTACATATTTTTATTTGTTCTTATATTTGGTATGTTGAAGTTGAAACACAACTTTAGGGTTTATGCTTGATTTGTGTTGTAGCTTTGGTCAATTTGGGTTTGCTTGATCTAGTGATTTATGTTGCTCAACTTTTCATTTACATATTTTTTATTTGTTCTTATAAAGGTTTTTTTTTTAATTCTTATAGCTTTAGTTTTTATCTCTTTTTTTAGACCATGAAAACTTGTATGGTTTTTTTAAGTCAACTTGTATGGTGTTTTAGCCTTTTAGGCATAAAGACTTTTAAGTTATGATCTCTTCTTCTTCTTGTTCTTTTTTTTTGGTTTTTAATTTTTGATCTCTTATTGATTTAATTCATGTTTTTATGATCATGTATGGATTCTTTTGTCATGTTAAATTTTATTTTATATTTTTGCGGTGTGTTATGGCTTTGGTGGTTGGATCCCCGCAATTATAAGAATGTCGTATGAGGATTTATTTTCAAGGTAGTTTGATATGTAGTGTAAGAGCTCCAAGTGGTTTATGCATGTATTCACGCAATGAGTTCGGTTAGGAACAATGGAGAAATGTAGCCTCGAAACCAGAGAAAATATGGATACTTTGAAAAGTGCAACGAAGTTAGGGTTCTCTTTAATTGGAACTTGGAGGGAAAAAATAAGTTAGGGAAAATGTTTGGTTTATAACTTTATATGACTATGAATTTGCAAGTAATCTTGAAAATTTTAAAGTGGAACTTGTAAGTCTATTTGACATGATATTGCTCTACGTCATTGCTTTACTTGTTAAGGAGCGAAATGGTAGAAATTTAAAATTATATGCGTAACTACATTTAAGTGTTATGGGAATGCATCTTTTGTCAAGGTAGAAATTTAAAATTATGTGTAAGTATACTTGGCGTATTTTAATGAGACCGCTTCCATTTCACTTGGATTTAGGAGGTTTGGTAGGACGTTGAATTGTTTTGGTTTTTGTTTTGGTTTTGATGCGAGATGAGCGTTAGGGAAGTGGCAGAGCTATACGGAAGCGAGAAATCCTTCGTAGTCGAAGTGCATCGTGCTTTGTCTGGATTGCATTCTACTGCTCTAATTGCTCTGGAGAGGTAAGGTTTTGTGCTATATTTTCTTTGTAATTTACATTCTTTGATCTCTTCATGCCACTTTTTTCATGTATTTCCTACTATATTTGGTTCAATTGTGTGTATATCCGTGTGCATAGATAAAACTACCAAAAGAGTAGGTATAGATGAATAGTACCTTTAATTATATATTTTCTACTACTAGGTAGGGTTCTAAAAACTATGATTACTCTTTGAGTTGATCTGGCTATTTCACTTAAAACGTCAAGAGATTTGAATTAACATCTAACCTTAAGGAGGTACGAGTGAACAGCTAATGGGTCCCAACGTAATGTTTGTTTTGGTTATTCCACTTAAAACGTCCTAAGATTTGAGTGTGTAAGTCTCTAACCTTAGGGAGGTAAGAGCGGACAACTAATGGGTCCCAATTAACAAAACATACACCAAAGCACTTTTTGTTATATTGTTGGTTTTTTTGTTAATTTTTTTGTACGATATTATGTTAAGTGTTAGTTTGTTACAAAAATACTATCCTTAATGCTTTGGTATATGTATGTACCTATTGGCCGTCATTGGTATATGTATTTGTTGAAAATGAAATACTGGGAGCTTTGATCCTATGTGGTATTTGTATGCCACTTATAACTTATGATTTATGATTTCTTGAACTCCTTGTTGCTTTTATTTTTACGACCAAGTATCATACTCTGTTTGGTATCGATCTGCTGTATCGAGCTAGGTCTTAAGAAAGTTGAAATCAATAAAAGAAACAGAAGCCACAAACATACATGAAGTTAGAAACATTTTTCCCGATATTAGGAGTACTACATTCAATCCACAAACAAACATGAAGTTAGAACTCAACAAATGTAAAGTTTGTTTTGTTTTATGTTATTTGTATCAAACCACATTTATTCAATGCTTACAAACAAAGCTTTTTGTTCATGTAGTTAGCGAGGTTCTCGATTCCTCATTCTAATAAATTGTGTAAGTTGGAGAAAATAGACCATACCGCATCGAAAATTATTAAACTAGTTGACTAATTTAATTGCACAATTACAATAGGAATGTCATCTACAAGTCGAGACTGGATGTACAACCGTATCGACAATGACTTCGTTCGAATTGAATTCGCGGCGAGGGTTAAAGAATTAATAGCATTTGCTAAGCAACATTATCCTACCTACCAAAGTGAAAGGAAGATTAGATGTCCGTACAATTATAAGAAATGTCCACTTGTACCGCACTGGAAGTCGAAACGGTTGAATACCATATATGTAGGCACGAATTTGTTTCGGGATATCACCGTTGGTACGAACACGGTGAGAATGGAGATGAAGACCCGCAAAACTTCTACCAATTTGATAACCATATTGATGATGCTTGATGTGGAGGTTTTGATACGACAACTTACCACGAGATGCTACACAATGTGGCAGGTCCAAGTTTTAATTGGAATCACGTGGAAGAATCACCAAACCCCAAGCACGCCAACTATATGACATGATTGAGGCTAGTAGCGAACAATTGTGGCCGGGGTGCGAAACCATGACAACGTTGTCCGCAATGGCAAGATTACTTGCGATCAAGTCAGAACATCATATCTCTGAACGAGGGTATAATGAAATCATCAACTTCATGAAGGATTGTTTGCCAACTGACAATTCATTGGTTGAAAATTTTTATGCCACTAAAAGACTAATGCGAGGTCTAGGTCTACTCTACATTGAGAAAAAAATATTGATGTGAGGACCAATGTATGATTTATTAGGGAGTGGACTCGAATTGACATCATGTAAATTTTGTGGGAAATCACGCTACATTGCACAAATGACGAGGTCATGGACGGAACACCAAAAAACGCCCTTGCAAAAAAATGTACTACTTCCCTTTGGGCCCTCGATTGCAATGATTGTATGCGTCGAGTCAACGGCAAAACATATGCGATGACATGGAGAACATTTCTCGTTAGAAGATGTTATGCAACATTGTTCGATTTGATTGCTTGGAGGCATTTTCATGATGTCAACAGAGACTTCGCCGCCGAGGTTCGGAATGTTCGTTTAGGATTGTGCACGATGGCTTTCAAGTATTAGGGATTTCAGAAAATTGTACTATTCATGGCCCGTAATTTTGACTCCGTACAATCTTCCACCGTTGATGTGCATGAAATATGATTTATGTTCTTAACGGTTATCGTTCTGGGACCGACCAACCCAAAACAAAAAATCGACGTGTTCCTTCACCGCTTGTGAAAGAGTTGCAAGATTTATGGAACAACGGGGTGATTACTTATGACGTTTCCACAAAGATGAATTTTCGTATGCGAGTGGCCCTTTTAGGATTGTTAGTGATTTCCTACGTATAGCATGTTGTCCGGTTGGAGCACACATGGTAAGATGGCTTGTACATATTGTATGGAGGATACAAATGCCTTTCAATTGCGAAGTGGTGGAAAGACATTGTGGTTCGAATGTCACCGTCGTTTCATGTCAAAGGCCTCACAATTCGGGAAAGATAAAAAAAAAAAATTTCTTAGAGGCAAAATGGTACTAAACGACGAACGCCCGCTTTGCGATCTGGTGAAGATTTTTGGCGAAATTGAATCGTTAGGCTTGATGAAGGTGACAAATCGGAGCGATTATGTGGTTGGGCGGATATTTAAGAATTCGGGATGGAGAAAAAGAAGCATGAATATTTTTGACAACATATTCAACACTATTATGTGGTTGGGACTTTCTAGTATTGGAAGACAAACTTGATCCGACACAACTTATACATCATGCACATCGAGAAAAATATTTTTGACAACATATTCAACACTATTATGAGTGTAATGGGCAAAAGTAAGGACAATGCGAAAGTGAGACAAGATATTCATGAATATTGTCACCGACCTTCTCTAAACATTGATTCGGCGACAAATACTTACATCCTTCGATGCTATGCTCTCGATACATCAAAAAAAAAAAAAAAATTGTGCAAGTGGGCTGAAAAGTTGTGTTTTCTTAATGGTTATGCTTCGAATCTTGGTCGATGTGTGGATCCAAAGAAGTTGCAAATGTTCGGCATGAAGAGTCATGATTGTCATATTTTCATGCAACGGTTGATACCAATTGCATTCGAGAGAACTCCTCCCAAACCCGGTTTGGGTTGCAATTAGCGAACGAAGCCTTTTTTTCGATCCCCGATCGCGAAAAGTGTCGATCTCAAAGATATGGAGGTTTTAGAGTCTCGAAATACCAAAAATCATTTGCAATTTGGAGAAAATGTTCCCTCCAAGCTTTTTCGACTCTATGGAACACCTACCAATCCACTTGGCTTACGAGGCACGTCCGCCGGTCCAGTTCAATTTCGATGGATGTATCCATTTGAGAGGTAATATCTTGAGTTCCCAAATTTTTTTCCCATTCAATAAGTTTTAAATCAACATTAATTAAACTTCAATAGGTACCTTAAACATTTGAAAAACAATGTTCGGAACAAAGCGAAGGTTGAGGACTCGATGTGTAATGCTTATTTGGTCGAATAAGTCACATCGTTTTGTTCTTACTACTTCGAAGATCACGCCTTTACGTTGCATGACAAAGTTCAACGAAACGACGATGGTGGTGTCGGGCCCACACCGCATTTTGGGGCAATTTCTCAATTTTCACTTATCCCGGTCTACCCTTGGGCAAGTCAAAGGAGCGGTACTTAACGAGCGGGAGTATAATGCCGCTCATTCATACATATTGCTCAATTATCCAGAGATCGCTCCTTACATCCAGTATGTCCGTCACTTTCATTCAATAATGCAGTACATTCATTATTCATCTTTTACTAAGACATGATATTTACATGTTCATTTCTTGTAGGATCTTTATCGATGAAATCACTCAAGCAATGAGGGAGTCGGAAGTCGATACTAGTCTAGAGTGCAACTTCCCCATATGGTTTCAAACATATGTAATGTTATTACTATTGTAGGTTATCGCTTCGTTAATTTCTTTCATAAGTAATGTTTCTTACATTTCTAAATTTTCATAAATAGGCTCCGAATTATATCATAGATGAGAGGTTTGTTGATCTTTCGGTTGGTCCTAGTTGATCTTGTAATGTGTACCCTGGTTACCTAGTTAATGGGTATAAGTTCCACTTCGCAACATATGGCGTTAATAGATCGACGTAGAACAACGGTGTTTTGGTGAAGGGTACTAACTACGTCGATGTTTCCCATGACTTCTATGAAGTACTGAAAGAGGTTGTGGAGATTGAATATACTGGCCTCAAGCGTATGGTCTTGTTTAAGTGTGAATGGTATGACCCTACACCGAATCATGGTGTGAGGACTCACCCAACACTTCAATTGGTAGAGGTTCATCGAAGTCGATGATATAACAACTACGAGCCATTTGTCCTTGCAATGCAAGCCACTAAAGTGTACTACCTTTCGTACCCTTCTTTAAGGAACGAGCGACAAGAATGGCAAGCAGTTTGTTGTTGTCAACCAAAATTCACCGATGAGGAAACGAGCAAAGATGATAATGACCAAGGCTCGACAGAGATTGCATTCCAAGATGGCGAACCCACCACGTGCGTAGTCGACGATGCAATTCAAGATTTCAACAATTTGGATGATCCAAATGGGACCTGCGTCATTGTTGAAGCGGGTCAAAGTCAAGAAGACAATGACTTCATTGTCGATAGTAGAGATGATTCGGAAGAAGAATCATAAACTTCAAGTCATGAGAGTGAATTTGAAATGGATGACAACGAGTAATGTATGTCTATGTAATGTCAATGTTTGATCGACGTTACGTGAATTTTCTAAACCTTTCTCGCAATTGTTTAAGATTTGTGTTTTTTTAGGTTTCATGGCTCGCGATGATCACCCCCCACTTCCAGGTCGCACATTACCTCAGGGCAGTCGAGGGATACCTTTAGGGGGACCTCGTCCAGTCGTAAGAGATGCATCACATACCTCTGGAACCGATATACAGACTGGACCTCATGGTCCGGCTACACGAGGGGTCAAAGAGGTCGTGGCGGTCGAGGTCGTGGGTCGATTCCTGTCTTATCGATTCCGACTTCTCGTTCACTCGATCATGAGTTACAGTCAGCGTCACCTTCGCCTTCCATACCGTCCGTGTCGCTGTACCATCGACATCGTCATCTAGAACCATACCAAATCGCCATTGCTATCACCATCGGCGACATCGAGATTTGACACTCATGTATCGACGAGGTCCGGACCTCCACCACCGCATCACCACCAAAGCGATCCCCATCTTATGACGACAGAGCGGGCTTGCGGGTTACGGGCCCTCCGCGGGCACCTCGGAGGACGGGGACCGAGCCCCCTCGCGTGCATAGGATCCCGATCACACCGATTGCCAATATTACGTAAGTTTGTATTTGATTCATATATGTATTTCTAATTATCGATGTAAATTATTAAATAAGTTTTTAAGATGTTATGCATTTTAATGAAACACGAGGGAATTGCATCCTTCTCATTCTTGTGCACGGAGGATGACAAAAGTTTTCAAGAGATGAATGATTCCAAAAGGGTATTGTTGGAAGTCGGTGCATCCGAATCATCATAAAGACCACTACCGGCGCCTATGGCGAGTACGCAAGACTAATAAATGTCTTAGGATTTATACTAGTTTTTCAATGCCTCGTAACAATTGCACTCGCCATTTTATAAGTATATTTTAGATGGGATGACGCGATTCACGAGGGTCTCAATCGTGCGGCGTATGACACGCATGCGAGCACAAGGTACACCGCATTGATGCATAAGTTAAAGAAGAATCGTGTGCAACCAAACTTTGTTACGAGATGAGGCGTGGAGGAGATATTTGGAGTATGCGGGAGAGCGAGGACTTTCTTGTCGTGTCTAGGCAAGCGTCTACGAATAGGAACAATGAGGTCGAAGGACCTGGGACTGGACCTCGAAGCACGGTGGTGGCTCGGTGTCTTTTGCGACTACCAATGAAAGATTGGTAAGTGTTTTTCACACTCTTGTTTATTTTTTTCATTTCTACACTTGTTCACTATGCCTGTGTTTACTTTTAATCTTGTTTTTTTTTATAAAAATTTCTTACACATTGATGCTAGTTTAACTCATTTGCATTGTACGATTTCATTCACTTCGATTCATTTCACTTCTATGCAATTGATTTGTGTTTGGCAAATATAAGTGCGTCGACCTACTAGTAATTGACATATTTAACATTTTTATAACTTTTGTATGCGAGACTAATACATCCGAGACGCCACCTACCGTGAATGAAGTGTATTTGAATCTCCACATCGTAATTCACGACGGGGTGACATTCATCGATACTAGATCGGAGCGGTTCTATGTAAGTATAGAAATACTAGTGAAATAGTAGTAAGTTTACTTCAAAGCATATCATTTAAGTAGTTTATTGTTAATCCATGCAGCTAAGCTCTAGAGGAGATGTTAGGAGGCGACCCGGGCTACACCGGACCAACCGGTGGATGATGAGGTGATGTACTTCAATGTGGCGGGTAAGTGTCCCAAAGGACGTGGCTACGGTCTCGGGTCGTTAGGGAGAAAGAAAAGAAGATATGCGAGATCCTGGTGCTAGCACATCCCGATTGCTTGAGATGGTGCCACGTTCGAGTTCGATAGTGTTAACGAGCAATTACGACAGTTGTGGCGTTTATGCGAGAGGAAATTCGGGATGACCATGGATGGAGCAGCCTATCTCACCCACACCACCACCACCACCACCACCACCACCACCTCATGAGCAGACAGCTGCCGCAAAATAGATCCCGCCAATCCACCACAAAGAATAGGACAATGTTGATCGAGAGATGCAAGATTGGCTTACGAGAGTGAGCACTTGGTGATACTTAGGTATTTTTTTTATTGTTTGTGTAACTTTTGATATGATAATTTTGCTTTTGTAGATATCTTTTATAGTTGTTTATATAACTTTTAGATTGATAGTTCTTTTTGTGCATATTTAGAGGATTGGAAGTTTTTTGTGGTTGATGTTGAACAATAGGATTGGTGGTTTTTGTGTGAATACTTAGGTATTTGGAACATATATTATACTTGACAAGCTTTCATGGATATATAAATCTTTTTCAATGTCGAATTGTACATTTTTTTCCTCATTTGAATCTTTATTGTTGATATATATTGTTGATGTATGTATGTCAAATTCTCGCTTTTTTGGGGATGTTAGCACCCCCAAGGAGTTGTTGGAGGGGGTGCAGGTGATGGAGCAGGTCATATGGTTGTATTTTCGAGGTTTAGAGGTTATTGAGAATCAATTGAATTGATCTTAGTTGTGAAAAGAAAACAAAGCGTACAAACGGAATTGAGACGGATCATTAACGTAATTGAGAGATTCAATTGCTATTCCGTCTCTAATTGCCGAGGAAAATAGCCGCGCAAAACTGGGTAATACTAAATTTAGACACGAAATAGAGACGGATCAGCAACGGAATGCTTGAATTCCGTTTCTGATCCGTTGCTAATCAACAACAGATTAGAAACGGAATTCAAGCATTCTGTTGCTGATCCGTTTCTAATCACCAACGGATCAGAAACGAAATGCAAGTATTCCGTTGCTGATCCATTGCTTATCAGCAACGGATCAGAAACGAAATTGAAGCATTTCGTATCTGATCCGTTGTTGATTACGAAATGATTGCTTTAATTCCGTGTCTGGTCCGTTGCTAATCAGCAACGGATCAGAACGGAATGCAATTAGAATTGTCCCCTTAAGAAGAAATTCCATTTAGGTTCCGCTTTTGTTCCATTTCTAAATTAAATCTCAAAATCTGTCTCTATTCAATCTCTAATCAAAGAACGGAACACATTTCGTTGCTAACTAAATTAGCGTCGACATATTTAGAGAAGAAATTAATTTCGTCTCGTTAATTGCGTTGCATAATATACTTAGAGGCAGAATTTATGGTAATCAAACGAAATTTCCGTTTCGATCACTGCTTTTTTTGTAGTGTACCAATTGAAGTGTAGGGTGAGTCCTCACACCATGATTCGGTGTAGTCATTCACACTTAAACAACACCACACGCTTGAGGCAAGTATATTCAATCTCTACAACCTCTTTCAGTACTCCATAGTAGTCATGGGAAACATCGGCATAGTTAGAACCCTTCACCAAAACATTGTTGTTCTGCGTCGATCTATTAACGCCATATGTTGCGGAGTGGAACTTATACCCATTCACAGGTAACTAGGGTACACATTACAAGATCGACTAGGACCAACCGAAAGATCAACAAGCCTCTCATCTATGATAGAATTTTGAGCCTATTTATGAGAATTTAGAAATGTATGACACATTATTGATGAAAGAAATTAACGAAGCGATAACCTACAATAGTAATAACATTACATATGTTTGAAACCAAATGGGGAAGTTGCGCTCTAGACTAGTATCGACTTCGACTCCCCCATTGCTTGAGTGATTTCATCGATAAAGATCCTACAAGAAACGAACATGTAAATATCATGTCTTAGTAAAAGATGAATAATGAATGTACTGCATTATTGAATGAAAGTGACGGACATACTGGATGTAAGGAGCGATCTCTGGACAATTGAGCAGTATGTACGAATGAGCGGCATTATACTCTTGCTCTGTTAAGTACCGCTCCTTTGACTTGCCCAAGGGTCGACCAGGATAAGTGAAAATTAAGAAATTACCCACAAAATGCGGTGTGGGCCCGACACCACCATCGTCGTTTTGTTGCACTTTGTCATGCAACGTAAAGACGTAATCTTCGAAGTAGTAAGAACAAAACGATGTGACTTCTTCGACCAAATAAGCATTACACATCGAGCCCTCAACCTTCGCTTTGTTCCGAACATTGTTTTTCAAATGTTTAAGGTACCTATCGAAGTTTAGTTAATGTTGATTTAAAACTTTATTGAATGGGAAAACAATTTCAGGAACTCAAGATATTACATCTCAAATGGATACATCCATCGAAATTGAACTGGAACGGCCAGACTGGCCTCGTAAGCCAAGTGGATTGGTAGGTGTTCCATAGAGTCGAAGAAGCTTGGAGGGGATATTTTCTCCAACTTGCAAATGATTTTAGGTATTTCAGACTCTAAAACCTCCATATCTTTGAGACTGACACTTTTCGCAGTCAGGGATCGAAAAAAAAAGCTCAGTTCGCTAATTGCAACCCAAACCGGGTTTGGGAGGAGTTCTCTGAATGCAATTGGTATCAAGCGTTGCATGAAAATATGACAATCATGACTCTTAATGCCGAACATTCGCAACTTCTTTGGATCCACACATCGACCAAGATTCGAAGCATAACCATCGGGAAAACACAACTTTTCAACTCACTCGCACAATTTTTGTTTTTTTATGTATCGAAAGCATAGCATCCAAGGATGTAAGTATTCGTCGCCGAATCAATGTGTAGAGAAGGTCGGTGACAATATTCACGAATATTTTGTCTCGCTTTCGCATTGTCCTTATTTTTGTGCCCGGTACACTCATAATAGTGTTGAATATGTTGTCAAAAACATTTTTCTCAATGTGCATGACGTCTAAGTTGTGTCGGATCAAGTTTGACTTCCAATACGACAAGTCCCGAAAAATGCTTCTTTTTCTCCATCCCGAATTCTTAGCTATCCGCCCATTCACGTAATCGGCTCCGATTTCATCACCTTCATCAAGCCCAACAATTCAATTTCTGCCAAAATTTCTTCACCAGACGCAAAGCGGGCGGTTCATCGTTTAGTACCATTTTGCCTCTAAGAAAACTTTTTTTGTCTTTCTTGAATGGTGAGGTCTTCGACAAGAAACGATGGTGACAGTCGAACCACGATGTCTTTCCACCACTTCGTAATTGAAAGGCATTTGTATCCTCCAAACAATATAGACAAGCCATCTTACCGTGTGTGCTCCAACCGGACAACATGCTATACGCAGGGAAATCACTAACAGTCCATAAAAGGGCCACTCGCATACGAAAATTCGTCTTTGTGGAAACGTCGTAAGTAATCACCCCGTTATTCCATAAATCTTGCAACTCTTTCACAAGCGGCTGAAGGAACACGTCGATTTTTTGTGTAGGGTTGTCGGTCCAGGAATGATAACCGTTAAGAATATAAACTCAAATTTCATGCACATCGATGGTGGAAGATTGTACGGAGTCAAAATTACGGGCCATGAAGAGTACGATTTTCCCGAAACCCCAAATACTTGAAAGCCATCGAGCACAATCCTAATCAAACATTCCGAACCTCGGCGGCGAATATCTCTGTTGACATCATTAAATTGCCTCTAAGCAATCGAATCGAAACAGTGTTGCATAACATCTTCGGCGAGGAATTCTCTCCATGCCATCACATATGTTTTGTCGTTGACTCGACACATACAATCGTTGCAATCGAGGGCCTAAGGGAAGTAGTACATTTTTTTGCAAGGGCGTTTTTTGGTGTTCCGTCTACGATCTCGTCGCTGTGCAATGTAGCGTGATTTCCCACAAAATTTACATGATGTCAATTCATAGTCCATTCCCCAATAAATCATACATTGATCCTCACAACAATCTATTTTCTCAACTGGTAGACCTAGACCTCGCATTAGTCTTTTAGTGGCATAAAAATTTTCAACCAATGAATTGTCAGTTGGCAAACAATCCTTCATGAAGTTGATGATTTCATTATACCCTCATTCGAGATATGATGCTCGACTTGATCGCAAGTAATCTTGCCATTACGAAAAACGTTGTCATGGTTTCGCACCCCGCCACAATTGTGCGCTACTAGCCTCAATCATGTCATATAGTTGGTGTGCTTGGGGGTTTGGTGATTCTTCCACGTGATTCCAATTAAAAATTAGACCTGCCACGTTGTGTAGCATCTCATGGTAAGTTGTCGTATCAAAACCTCCCACATCAAGATCATCAATATGGTTATCAAATTAGTAGAAGTTTTGCGGGTCTTCATATCCATTCTCACCATGTTCGTACCAACAAGTGATATCCCGAAACAAATCATGTACGTACATATATGATATTCAACCATTTCGATATCCAGTACGGTACAAGTCGACATTTCTTATAATTGCACGGACATATAATCTTCCTTTCACTTTGGTAGGTAGGACAATGTTGCTTAGCAAATGCTATGAATTCTTTAACCCTCGCCGCGAATTCAATTCGAACGAAGTCGTTGTCGAGACGGTTGTACATCCAGTCTCGACTTGTAGACGACATTCTTATTGTAATTGTGCAATTAAATTAGTCAACTAGTTTAATAATTTCTGATGGTACAGGTCTACTTGTGTGTCCAACTTACACAATTTATTAGAATGGGGAATCTGAGAACCTCGGTAACTACATGAACAAAAAGCTTTGTTTGTATGCATTGAATAAATGTGGTTTGATACAAATAACATAAAACAAAACAAACTTTACATTTGTTGAGTTTTAACTTCATGTCTGTTTGTGGATTGAATGTAGTACTCTAATCTCGGGAAAAATGTGTCTAACTTCATGTATGTTTGTGGCTTCTGTTCCTTTTGTTGATTTCAACTTTCTTAATACCTAGCTCGATACATGATCGATACCAAACAGTATGATACTTGGTCATAAAAATAAAAGCAACAAGGAGTTCAAGAAATCATAAATCATAAGTTATAAGAGGCATACAAATACCACATATGATCAAAGCTCCCAAGTATTTCATTTTCAACAAATACATATACCAATGACGGCCAATAGGTACATACATATACCAAAGCATTAAGGATTGCATTTTTGTAACAAGCTAACACTTAACATAATATCGTACAAAAAAAATTTAACAAAAAAAAAGCTAACAATATAACAAACAAGTGCTTTGATGTATGTTTTGTTAATTGGGACCCATTAGTTGTCCACTCTTACCTCCCTAAGGTTAAAGACTTACACACTCAAATCTTAGGACGTTTTAAGTTGAATAACCAAAACAAACATTACGTTGGGACCCATTAGCTATTCACTTGTACCTCCTTAAGGTTAGAGGTTAATTCAAATCTCTTGACGTTTTAAGTCAAATAGCCAGATCAACTCAAAGAGTAATCATAGTTTTTATAACCCTACCTAGTAGTAATAAATTTATAATTGAAGGTATTATTCATCTATACCTACTCTTTTGGTAGTTTTATCTATACACTACACACAATTGAACCAAATATAGTAGGAAATACATGAAAAAAGTGGCATGAAGAGATCAAAGAATGTAAATTACAAAGAAAATATAGCACAAAACCTTACCTCTCCAAAGCAATTAGAGCAAGTAGAATGCAATCCGGACAAAGCACGATGCGTTTCGACTACGAAGGATTTCTCGCTTCCGTATAGCTCACCACTTCCCTAACGCTCCTCTCCATGAAAACCAAAACCAAAACCAAAACAATTCGACGTCCTACCAAACCTCCAAAATCCAAGTGAAATGGAACTAGTCTCATTAAAATCCGCCAAGATACTTACATATATAATTTTAAATTTTTACCTTGACAAAAGATGCATTCCCATAACACTTAAATGTAGTTACACATATAATTTTAAATTTCTACCATTTCACTCCTTAACAAGTAAAGCAATGACGTAGAGCAATATCATGTCAAAGAGACTTACAAGTTCCACTTTAAAGTTTTCAAGATTACTTACAAATTCATAGTCATATAAAGTTATAAACCAAACATTTTCCATAACTTATTTTTTCCTTCCAAGTCCCAATTAAAGAGAACCCTAACTTCACTGCACTATTCAAAGTATCCATGTTTTCTATGGTTTCGAGGCTACATTTCTCCGTTGTTCCTAACCGAACTCATTGCGTGAATACATGCATAAACCACTTGGAGCTCTTACACTACACATCAAACTACCTCGAAAATAAATCCTCATACGACATTCTTTTAATTGCGAGGATCCAACAAGCTTGTTAACATAAGCCTTGATGTATATTAAACTGATAAAACATGTTCACTACAACTTGTTAACTACCCATCAAAGCAACAACAAATCATAACCAACTGAGCCACACAATCTCATCGAAATCTCACAAACTAGTGAGAGTCAAAAATAAATCAAGAATAGGTATTCAAATGGAGGGATTATCTTACTTGGGCATCCAATGAAATCTCCAAAAACAAGAAAACCAGAATACCGATTAAAAACTTAGACAAATTTTCACCATCGAACCACAAAACTCATTAAAATCTTATGAACTAGAGAGACACAAGGGAAAATCGAAAAAGGGTATGTCAATGGATGGATTATCTCACTGGGTGTCCACCGTACGACGACGATGGACGAGTCGACGACAACGACGAACAGACGGCGACGCCGCCTCGGCGAGGATTCAGAGGCAAAGAACGGTAGATGGCAAGGGATTCGAGAGGCGCGACGGTAGACGGCGAGGGCTTCGAGAGGCGAGCGATGGTAGACGGCGAGGGCTTCGAGATGCGATGACAATGACGAGGGCTTCGGAGGCTTCGGAGGCAATGGCGAGATGGCACGACCGCCGGCAAACACCACAAAAACTCAAACCCGAACCACCAAAGTCGTGACGATGGTGAAAAAAGGAGTTGACGACGGTGCGAGAGATCGACGGTGCAAGATTTCGGGGTTTGGGAGAGAGAGGACGGGATCGAGAGAGAGTTGAGAGTTGAATCGAAAAATTTAGGGTTTGGGAGGGAAGGGATCGGGGATTAGATTGGACAAGGAAGAGAGTGTGCGAGGAAGATGAAGTCTCTGTGTGTTTTAATCATCGATTCCCAATTTGTAATCATCCGCATCGAAACACGCACGAATCTCGAGACGTAATTGACGGTTATAAAAAACTAGACTTTTGGTGGGAGTGTTGGCGCCATTTTTTGAGACATAATTTATTTTCGTCTCTATTCCGTCTCTATTTCCGTCTCTAATCTCTCTCTATTCTATCTCTAAATTATTCCGTCGCAATTCTGTCTCTAATCTTTTATTGTTACCAACGAAGTAGATTATGTTGCTAATTCCATTTCCAAATTACCATTTTCTTGTAGTGTTGAGCTTTATTAATTGTCATAGCAAAATGTAATTGAATTAGAAAATGAGTTCTTTTAAATCGAAATGGACAATTATCTCCTTCATTTGGGATGAAAGGAATTCTTGGTAGAAAAACTCTTTTTCCTATATAATCTCTATTGACAATCTCTACATCAATAACATTTTTCCCAAATTGTCGACAAATTAATCTAGTTCCATTACATAGTCCTTCGATGGGTTTATATTTCATAACAATATTACAGCATAATTTTTTTCAATATCAATTCATGTGGAGAAATACCATTAATCACTAATGTGTTAAGAAGCTCTTCAGAAGCATTGCAATCATTATTATCAATCATTTCATCAAAACTATAGTATTTCATAACATCTCGTGAAAATTGTTGTATAACTAAATCATTAATTTCATCAACAAATTTATTTTTTGTCGTTAATATTGATCGATTGACAATCTTATCAAAATGATTAACAAACATATCCATATTTGGAAATATATGAGCTACTAATTTTTTCATTGATTCTTTTGGGTCATTATATGGTTCAATCATATTTGATGGTATTTTGATGAGATGATGTTTATCTTCTTTCTCTGTACAATTCTCAATACGTAATAAATAATCACTGAATCAATTAATTTGAATCAAACAATGGCCACAAGTACGCCATAGGTAAATTTGAATCAATTATTTGTTGTCTTGTTCCTTTCCAAATAACAAGTAACATTTGTCGAAAATCACCACAAAATATGACAGTTTTCCTCCAAAAAGCATATTATTATCACAAATATCTCTCATCATGGAATCAAATGTCTCAATAGTTTGTTTATTGGACATAGTTGCTTCATCCCATATAATTAGTGAAGTCATTTTTAATAACATCCCTAAACCAGATTGCTTGCTTACATTACATGTACTTTTAGTATCTTTATTTATTGGGATTTTAAATCTTGAATGAGTTGTTCGACCTCCTGGTAAAACAGATGCTGTTGTTCAGACGTTGCAGTTGCTAAAGCAATTAATTTTTTACTTTTAATTGTAGCAAGTATAGTTCTATATAAAAATGTTTTTCCACTACCTTCAGGGCCATCAATAAAGAACACTTTATTCTCATTATTGATAATTTTTTTTCATAATTGTATCGTATGCATATTTTTGTCCATCATTTAAACTTAGTACAAGTTTAAGATCACTTTCAACAATATCTATATTTAACTCTTCGTTGATTTCAAGATTAGCCATTTCATCCCGAGAAAAGTCAATTGAATATTGGCATAAGTTGTAGTTACTAATATTCTTACCCATTGATTGTAAAATCCGATTAATATGTTGTAATGCTTTTATTTCAATAGTAGAAGAATTTTCATATAATTTGGACAAATCTTCACACATGTTGTACTTAAATGTTTCCCATAATTATTTTGGGTTTACTTGAGTTACAACGAAATAAAATTGTTGCAAATAACCTTTGTAATGTATATGACATTTGATATGATGATGATTCTTCTAAACATAATTCTAAACTATTATCCCTTTATAAGAACTCATGTAATATAGCCGCTTCATGAAAAGTAGATACAGATACTCCATTAACACTTTTAATTCATTAAAAGATTTGGATTCTTTTATATGATTTAATAATAAACGTAAGTAATATCTTTCACCTTCTATTGGATTAGCTGCAACAATTCTACCAATAACTGTACGTGATTTTCTTTTAGTCCATTTCTTTATTTTTTATTCCATACATAATGTTCTGGGAATTCTTTGTATAACAGTGTGCAAGCAAATTCATCAACTTTATTTGTTTCAAAATATTCAGTTAACATTGATGACGACATTAATTTATCTTCAATGATATCTTCTCACAAATCAGTCTTTTTGAACCTTACTTATTGTTTTCCTTCGAGATGTAATTGTAGTACAATTATTGTTGGATGTATTTCATTCAATGGAAATGCATATATACGCCAAATTGCTTCTTGAGGAGAAACCGAATGTACTGATTAAAAATTACTGATTTCATCAATCTCATTATTATAATCAGTAGATTTTATTTGCAATGCAATTCTATCGTGGCCCTTATATATATTTATATAAATATCTCACTACTTTTATAGTGGAGCATATTTCAACATTCAAATGACAATCAAGTTTTGAAAGTAAATGAGGATTATATGGTATGACCCAACGATTATCTAAATATGATTTTCTAACTTTAACACTCTTCCCATCATTCCGCCTCCTATATCTTGGATAAGAATCTTTTCCATGACATGTAAAAGGAGTAAATTGTTTAGGAAAGTGATTTTTGCATGTATTTTTAGATGTCATACACACATTTTTTGGGTTGAGAGTTCCACAAAGTCCATGCAACATATGTTTTACTACAAGTTTATATAGGTAGGAATATTTTTCAGCATCAGGAAGTTCAGCAGAAACATATTTATCAAATTGGGTTGTTTCAATGATTTTTGAATTAGATTTCAAAATAAGTTAAAAATGAGCATGTGGAAGTCCTCTTTTTTGAAATTCTATAACATATACATAAGCAGCAACAGGACCAAAAACGTTTTTTTTAAAAATAAATTATTTTTTAATATTTCCAATTTTGCTCTAAAAACACGTGCAACGATGTCAGGCCTGTTTTGTACTTTATCATTAAATCTCAACTCATCTTTAATTTCAGGCCAATTAGGATTACACGTTATAGTCAAAAGAAATATCAGGCTTTCAACCTTTGCACCAAAGACATAGAGTCGATATATCTTTTTCTCATATCTTTAGGTCCACCAATAAATGACGTTGGAAGGACCACTCTAAGAACTATTTTAGAAGCATCTCTTTCAACAAATTTAAAATTGTCAAGTACCCCTTTATATAATTCGGCACGAACTTCTTTTTTAGGTTCTTACGGATGAAATTTAATCTTGACGTCTCTAGTTTCACATACATATCAACAACATATTGTTGTAAAAAATGACCACTATGTAACAAAATTGATTTTATTTCTGGTCTTATTTGAAGTTTATAACAATAATATTCTCGACAAGAAACAACTTTTCTCTTATATGATAAACATATATAATCTTGATGAAGCAAAGAAAACCCATTACTTTCAACTTCATGTTCAATAGTTCTATCATCAACATATGTATTACAAGCACAAAATAGATTGTCATCGATAAGGCTCGAAACTTTTTTTTTTACTTTTGTTAATTCCTTGATACCAACCACCATCACCAAATCAAAATAATAAAGGATATTGTAACGAGTCATAACAATTGTAATAATGTTGTACTTTGTGACAATTATCATCCTTACCAAAAACAATAATATCGGTGTCGTTGGATTTGGGCTTGAATTGCTATCAATCCAAATTGTTGCAACTTGTGATGCAATTGGTACATTATGTTGTTAAATGAGGATAGATGGTCATAGTTTAGCGAACAGTAAATAAGATGGTTAATCAATAACTATACCTTTTAAATCATAAAGATTATGACTGTTTAGTTTATTTTAACTAGGGATTACTTTACTACTACTAGTTAGTCTTTTAATTGGATTGAAGTGAGTGTCAACTTAATTGGATTAACAACATAGAATCTTTAAGAGATATATACATAAATTTAATTAATTGGGCTATATATGTGTTTCTATCGAAAAACTTAGTTGGGCTATGTGGTTATTTGTTCTTATTTTTTTATGTCTTCACTAATATTACTATGATGTTCATGTTTTTAAACAAGTATAATTTAATCAATAAAAACTAGAAATTAATTGAGTTATCGTAAGGATTAATGTTTAGCTATATATTTATTTTATTATTGCAATTAGAATTTAGTTCCTACAAATTTAGTGTCACTCCTAAGTCAATTGGTTGCGCCACTTTTTGTTTGTGGTTTCTCGTATAATTATAATGTGCACTCATAAGCCTTTTAATTCATGTTTACATGATATTGTGAAATGTTGGGGAGATGTGAGACCTTTAGGCATTCTCCCAATGATGTTTATTAGGTTCTAAAATTTTATGGTAGTCTATGTTATAGGGGAAACTCTGACGAAACTTTTGTAGAAGTAACATATATTCATGGTCTAGCTAAAGGCATTGCAATAAACCTTACACAAACATTTTATAAATGTATTTTAAGGCATTGATTAGTCCTACAATTAAAAAAATTGAATTGTCGACTTTTGCATTTAAATTAAGTCATCGTATTTTGTAGGGAATGTCGACAGTGAATAGAGAATGGATGTACAATCACCTCGATAACGGGTTTATTCAAAGGGAGTTTGTTGTAAGGGTAAAATAATTCATAGAATTCGTGAAGGCAAATTGTACCACTTATCACAATGAGGGTAGGATTAGGTAACCATGTAATCGCAATAAATGCTCACTTCTACCCTACGTAGACGTTGAATTTGTTGAGTACCACATATGTAGGTATGGGTTCGTTCCTGGATACTATTGTTGGTACGAATACGGTGAGAAAGAAGGTCAAGATACGCATCCACTTTCTACGATTTCATAAATAATTACGAAGAAGAAATCGACATCTATTATGGTCAACCATCATCGACTTACCAAGAGATGATACATAACGTGACGAGGCCTAGTTTTAACTGAAATCACGTAGAAGAGGAGCCCAACCCCCATGCACAACAATTATACGACATGATTGATGCTAGTAACGAGCAATTGTGGTCGGGTTGTGCGAACATGACAAAATTGTCTGCCATGGCTAGATTGCTTTCTCTAAAATCGGCGCACCACGTCTCTGAACGCTGTTACGATGAATTCATGCAATTCATTAAGGAAGTGTTGCCTGATAACAACACATTAGTCGATAGTTTTTACTCAACAAAATGACTTATGCGAGGATTGGGTCTACCTGTCGAGAAGATAGATTGTTGTGAAAATCGGTGTATGATTTATTGGGGAGATGACTCTGAGTTAACATCGTGCAAAATTTGTGGGCATACTTGATCTATTAAATGAAGCTATCTACTACATTTTTCCATATCACACCTTCTTGTGTATTAAAAATGCTTTCAAAGCTCTTCACTTCATGATGATATTCAAATGTTGAAAAATCTCCAAATCTTCTTCCATTTGCATTCTCACTTGTCCACCCTAGTAAGAGAAAAATAACCCTTGAAAGTCCTTTTTGGCATTCTCAATTTCAAATATCTTAGTGTGCACATGATTGAAAGGAAGATATCCAGTAATTACTTGCTTCTTAATTATCTATTAGTTACTTGCTTCTTTTCTTACATTGACTTTTGCTATTTGCAAGCATTATAAATGATTTTAGGCTATTTAATTTTTTTATTTTCTCAATGATTTATTTTCGTTTTTTTTCTTTGACGACTTTGTTTTCATGCAGGCAGAGCTCGTGAGGAGGGGTGAGGAGCACACTCAGGCTACACCGGACCGACCGATTGATGAGAAGCAACTCTACTACGATGCGGCAGGAGAGTGCTCAAAGGGGCGTGTTTATGGGCTCGGGTCACTTGCAGAGAGGAAGAGGAGATATGAAGATCCCGGTGCTAGTACGTCCCGGGAGCCGATGGTGCGGCGTTCAGAGCTTGATGCAGTTGTTCAAAGGCTTGCACAGTTCGAGGCTTTCGTGTAGAGCCAATTGGGAATGCGCATGGACTTCGGAGCAAGCACCTTTCAAGCACCACCGCCGCCACCACCTCAGGAGCATCATCAGCAGGTTGGGATGGATCCGGCTCGTTCACCACAACAACAACACGACGATGATGATGAGGACAACCATGATTTACTGGATGAGGAGCACCTTGGTGACGAAAGTTAGGTATTTTAGTTGGTAAAAACAATTTTTGGGTTTGTAAATAAAATTCAAACTACTTTTTGTGCATATTGAGGTAGAATTCTCTTTTTTTTGGGTTTAATTTAGCATATAATATTTGATATTTTGTGTGAATGAATGGTATGAAATTTGGTTTTGAAGGATGTTATAGCACCCCAAAGAGTCGTTGAAGGGTGTGCAGGGCGTCGGAGAAGGCCATTTGCAGGTTTTGTTGTTTAGAAGAACCGTGCTGTAACAAAATGCAATGAAAAAAGAATTATGCGCATACAAATGGAATAGCAACGGAATAGCAACATACATCAAGCATATGTTCTGGGTTTAATACTTGTGTTCCATTGTTATTCCGTTGCTAATTAGCAACGGAATAGCAACGGAACTGTTGAATACCGTTGCTATTCTGTTGCTAATTAGTAACGGAATAGCAACAAAAACATTGAGTTTCGTTGCTAATTAGCAACAAGCCTTGAGTTCCGTTGCTAATTAGCAACGGAATAGCAACGAAATGCAAGTTTAAAACGATTCTTTCAGTGCTATTTTCATCTCTAATCCGTCTCTATTTAGAGACGGAAAATAATTTCCATTGCTAAATATTTAGCAACGACGATTTTACAAACGAAATTAATTTCGTTGCTAATCTGGCTCTAACTGTCTTTACGTTGCTATTCCATTGCTAATCCGTGTCTTTTCCGTTGCTATTCCCTTTCTATTTCATTTCTAATTTACTGTTTTTTTTGTAGTGAAGGCTTCAACGACGCATGTCACGACCAACCAGATCTAGATCATAACTACTTAGCCTGTGTCAGTCTCATATTATTTAACCATGATATTTCCTAGTATATTCCCTTTTTAGCACTTATTCGCTCTATTATGCTTTTAAATATCATTTATTCTTTTAGAAATGTGAATGAATATGTCAAAAGGGATTACTGTTACTTTTTGTACTTAACGTCATTTTTATGATGGTGGGTGCAGAGTCGTTGACTAGGAGGCTCGACAAAGGAAAATCAACGACTACCTCTGAGCCAGCGACGTACTTCTGTATCGATATTTTGTAGGTTTTAATATTTTGTGTATTATACAGTTATGTCTTTTGATACATTTTGGGGTTGTATATTAGGTCGAGTGTTTGATTCCTCGACTTATGATGACCATCACAATGTTTGTTTTTGCCACTTTATTATTATTATTATTATATATATGCATGTGATCGTTATTTCATGGTTTCCACACTTAGGATTTACTATATTGCTTTCGCATAATCTATTAAGACTTCCGCTAAACTTTACAATTGTTAAAAAGTTTTAATTACTCTGAGATCTAGTAATATGTTGACATGTGTATTACTTATCCTGAACGTGTATATCGAGGAGTATATGATAGAATGACTGACTAATATGTAGTTATGTCCTACGTAGGCTAGGACTTAGACTTAATTACAGGATTAGGCGGGGCGGTTCCCTAGATTAAGGAAGGGTCATCACACATTCACTAAGAAGTCATAAATAATACTCCCTTCATCAATAATATAAGTTGTTTTCCCAAAACACACATTAAGGAATTCATCAATTATGGGTTCAAATTACATTCTTGCACGTGCTTTAATTACATTGTTAACTACACCAACGATCTATTTTATCCAACAAAAAGAGAACAAGTGTTTAAGTGCAATTAAATGTTTATGGGTAAATTGGGAGAAGAGGTGCTAAAATTTTCTAGAATTTCTAAAATGACTTATAGTTTTTAACAAATAATTTTTGTGGGATCATTTATAAAAATGACTAGAGGAATATATAAGATCAGTAAAGCGTAAGCTATAGTTGATTGTGACAATATACATGGAGATCTAGGCACAATAGGAATAGAAATTGGAACATTACCAAAAGCAAACACAAAAGATGACGATCTTATATTACCAAGCGACTTGGAGACGGGTGTATATGTGAGGACGCCAGCAGGGATAAAAGATGTGAAAGAGATAAAGAAGAGAGAACAAGATGTAGAAATTTTGAATTGAGAGAACGTCGAGCAGAAATTAATTTAATCACAATAGACAAGCATACCTTATATTCTCCTATTGGTGGTGAAGATTTTGATGGATCAATGCACTAATGGTGGTGCTTGGTGATAAGAGGACTGGTAGATCGATGATGATGAATATTGGGGAGTCCTCCTTCATGAACCTCGAGCAATGGCAAGTAGATGCCCCAGCTTGGCGAAAATTATGAGATTGTCAACTTGTAGAGATAAAGATCAAGATGATGCTTAGAGAGATTGGAAGAATCGATGAACTAGGAAACTGGAGAAGAATCTCAACTATTAGAAGGATAACATTGCTCTTATCCGAGCCACTATATTCAACTATACAAATCGTTTTCTCTATAATGAAAAAAAGGGAGAACTCCTTAAACATAATGACATTTAATCAAGACAAGTAGTTGAAAATAATATATTTGAATTCAATACTTCCATCTACCTTATCCATACACTTTTCCATCAATTCAATGATCATGGATTATTTACCTTCATCAGCATGTATCTTGCATCATCATTGTTGTATGATTCTATGCGATTTTAAACTGACCACCCCAAGCTCTTGTAGCAACCATAGTAATGGTTATTGTGAGTCAAATAGCATGGGAGAATACATATGAATGTCTTTGGTTATGCAAAGATACCCAATTAGGATTCAATTCTGTAAAGGTTATTCAATATTAATGTCCCACACGAATAATGGATTAGTCTCATTGTTGACTAAAGACCAAAAAACACCTAAAATAATCAACAATTTTAGACTTATGGTGAGAAATTTAATTGAAGCTGGTGGCTCACTAATTTACTATGGGGTCAATTATTTAAGAGGTTGGATGTTCGAGTCTTAAAGGAGCGAAGTTCTTTTCCAATAAAACAATCATAGTGAAATCACTTTAAGAAAACAAAAGTTGCACTTGTGATCTACAAGGTTTGATGGGGTAGAGATCCTAGGCTGAACAGATACTTAATAGATCAATTCATGAAAGGCTAAGTCAATGACAAAACATATTATTGGAGAAGAAACTAACACAATTGATGCTACTTCAACTTGACCTTATTGTTGGGTATGTTGTTTACCAATTTAGTACCCACATCTTGTATTACAATTTACTCTAGCAATAAAAAAAAGTTATATATCCAGTCGGACAATAGCAAAAATAAATTGATTGCTATATTGATAACTAAGAAAATAATGATACACAAATCAAACATGGAGAAAGCTTTCTGTTGTGATGAGAATCTAAAGAACAAAAGAGGCATGTGGAGACAGACATTGAGATTGAGTCCTCGGAAGTTAAGGTCTGAGGGGTGCCCCTATTAGTATGCTCATCGCTGCTCATGTACAAACCCAAAGACCAAGTTTATTCTTGTGAATAAGAAGAGTAGATCTGACATTCATCGGTTCACATGTACATACCCCTAGTTTATTCTTGTGAATAAAAAGTGAAAATTTGACATTGGTGTTAGCAGATCAAAGATGCGATAGACACTTGATTAGGGTGATGAGAAAACAACAAGCATAAACTATGGAAATGTGAGCGAGATGATAAGATTAATTGGGAAAACGAGACTTTGGATGTGTGAGAAGAGGGAACAAAACAGATTGTGAAGCAACAAAATCAGGGAGTTGAAGATGAGCCAATGAAATCGGGGAGTTGAAAGGGTAAAAGTGATATTTTAAGTGACGAAGGAAATTAGAGATATTCGTGCTTTTAATGATCGGGAAGCAACGAAATCGGAGAGTTGAAGGGGAACCAATGAAATCAGGGAGTTAAAGGTTAAAAGTGATATTTTATGTTACGAAGAGAATTAGAGGTATTTATGCTTTTAATACACACACACACACACACACACACACACATATATATATATATATATATATATATATATATATATATATATATATATATGCGTACATTGAAATAGCTACAAAATAATCGAAAAAGAGCAAAATAGCTTCAAATAGCAAATTGTGTTACAACTCTAATTTATAATTTGGTATAGAAAATAATTACAAAATAGTATAAATAGTCGTGAAAAAATAAAAATCATAAAATGCCAAAGAATGTTTTTTTTTAAAATTAATGGCTTGTGTAACAAATGCTAAAAAATAGCCCAATAGTGTTAAGATTTTTAATTTATAATTTGCTAAAAATAGAAAAAAATGGCAAAAATTAAGGCCGTGTGTAACATTGTTCCAAAAGAGCATAATACACTTTCCCAAAAGAAAAGCATAATACACAAACAAAATATACGAAAATCAAGAAAAAATTGTTGCTATTTTTTAGGTAATAAATATAGGTAACCAATCAAAGGGTAAAAACAACCATTCATGTGACGATGAAATCTTTCAACATTGATGCTTATTATATTACTTATATATAAATATTATATATAAATATATAAAAAAAGAAGAGACAGAGAAACGAAAAAGGAGAAACAAGAAGAAGGAGGGAGGACAGGAGGAGGGAGGATCCCCCCCGCCCAACCTCAAACGAACTAAAAAAAAAATCGGAGACGAAACATAAACTCTATTTCGTCCTTGGCAAGACGAAGAAGAGGGGGTTTGATCCCCTAGACTAGACCGAACCGGGTCTGGTTTAATTGAACTAGATCGATCCAGTTCAGGGATCAAACTTCTCTTTATAAAAATTTATTAAATTTCAGAAAAAATGTATAAAAATCCCTGGAAATTGAGAAAATTCAGAAAATAAAATTTTTGGACAAATGAATGGAAATTGGGGGTTTTTATGAAAATGTGAATTTTGGAATTTTCTCGAGGATTAATATCAGGGTTTTGCCTCGTAATGCGTGTTACAATACCAAAAAATGTCCAAAATTGAAAAAATTATTTAAAAGCCTAGTCAAGGTGAAATTACGATGCCAAACCACAATTTGGAGTCAAAATTGGGATTCAGACATCCGAGGATAAGATTTGGAGTGATTTCGAGGCAGGACCAATAAATATATAATAAATTGGAAACAATTGTTGAATCTTACCGGGCTTATAAATGAATTGTAGGACCACTATTGAAACCCCGTATGGACTAATATACCAACTCAGAGCGCAAGGAAATTGCATGCACTGGTTTATTGCTGCATATTTGTTGGTAAATCCAATGGTAACCTTTACATTATAAGGTCTCACTATGTTCATTGGCTATATGTGTGGTAGGATGAACATCATGGTGCTCTGCGGCTAGAGTCACTGATCGTTGTAGACACTTGTTTAGGAGGATTTGTGATACTGGCCAAGATCATAATCCTTAGATATTTGACGGCGTGGATCTTCGAGGGACTTCCTCTCAAACTCATGAATCTTTATTACTATATACCAACCACTTTTGGAAGACGTCATCTAATTGTGATTGGTTAACAAAAATGGGATGAATTGCATATTTGTATATTTATGAATCCTTGGAATATTATTTTGACAACCCCTTTTCTAATCTAGGGCACCGCCCGACCTAATTCTATCATTAAGCCCTAATCTTAGCCACGTAGGACTTAACAATGTATTAGTCAGCCTTTAGTCCTATTCTCCTCAATCCACATGTTCAAGATAGACAACACAAAACTTCTAATATTATAAAATCTTCACAGTAAATTAAAGCTTTTAAACAATTATTAGAATAGCAGAAGTTTTAACGTTTAAGCGAAAGTAATTAATCACAAATCCTAAGTGTGGAAAGCTAGGAAAAACATAATCACATGTATGTATGTCAAAATGGTGATAATTAGTGTCATAGACATATATCAGGTTGGGAAACTAATGCTCAACCAAAACATATATACAACCCAAATGTATCTGAAAGACATAAAGTATGTAATATAGCAAAACAACAAAAACCTACAACATCGTTATTGAGTGCATGTCATTACCCAAAATTGCTAATCGTGTTTTAATTCGTAATCAGGATCACAGACCCATGACGTGGGATCTACATCGTGATATGCACACTAATCGAGGCACGTGGCTGAGGTATATTTTATATTTATGTGATGACTTCTTAGTGTATCGTATATGTGTAGACTACTAAGTCATATCTACTTGTTATTTATAGATACTGATACGTGAGCAGGGACACGCCTCAAGATGCGTGCAGTCGTAAGACTGGGTAGAGATTGATATGGTAAACTAACATTAAATTAATGTGGCTTATTTAGTTTAATTTGATGTGGCTATAGTTGCTTTACATTAAATGTAGCTTAAGTTAGCTAAATAAAATATTAGCCATTTGATGTTCCTCGATATACATGTGTACATTATCACAATGCAAATTGTGTTAAGGTTGGTGTTATCAAAGGTGAGTTAGTAGAATGTGAATCATAATAAAAGTCATTAGATATGCATGGAATGAACATGCAACTCATTCTCATTTCATAACTTAGAGATGAAGAAATCTAGAGAAGGAAGAACTGGATAGAAGATTAGTGAATTGAGGTGAAACACTAATGGACTTTGAAGAAGAAGATCAAGCTATAGGTATTCAACAACTAGGTAATCCAACTTACACTAGTAATTTATTATAAGTTATTGAATTTGAAGAAAATTATGAAGTGTTGGTTGTTCTTATGATTGTGGTGGAGGATGGGTCTCTGGTGGGGGAGAATAAGGATCCAAGGGCTTGGAGTTGGCCATGTGGATAGAAAACTTAGAATTCAAAGTGCAGCATTGTGGGTTTTCCTACACATAGCGTGCTAGACGTGCTAGCTAGCGCGCTAACTGCCTGTAGCACGCTAATAGTATGGGTAAAGCGCTAATGGAGTTATTAGCGCACTAGATAAACTACCCAACACACTAAGTGATATGATAACACAAAAATCAGCACGTTCTCAAAACACACTTAACCTACCTACCCTAGCCTAAAACCCAAACTAAGGATCTAAACACACTCTAACACATTCTAAATTATACCAGGAGCATAGGGAAAAGTTTCGAAGAGTTCAGGTACGCGTTTTAAGGTGTCGGGAGGTCGGTTAAGCTAGGGAATACATCGCGTGACTTGTAAGTAATCTTTTCGAGGTTCTTATTTACATTTCATTCTAATTACGGTCTATTTTACGGTCTATTTGACTATGAAATGCCTTGAAATCTGATATCATGAACTTGTTTCATATTATACTCATTATATGAGTGTTTTTATCATGATATCATTTGCTTATGGATTCATTAACTCTATTCTCCTGTTCTATCTCTTTCTTACGGTTTTGATGATAGTGTGATTGAGAATAGCATGCTATTAGAATTAGAATAATGAAATTGGAGTGTATATGGAATTATATTCTATGGTTGTTGACTTTGAAGCATATTGCCTTATCTTGAAATCCTTAGTGCGAGTCTTTATTGATATTATAAAGTAGTGATAGAATCTAAGACCCATTGCAAGATATGGGATGCGCATCACATGGGGTCACTAGACTATCGAGGTTGTCGGTACTCACCACTATACTTGCGCGTCACACGGGTCAACGAGACTCGAGGTAGTTGATAAGAATATACAAATGAGTGATCATGGAGGCGTAGAGCTGAGCTTCGACCTTCGATAGAGGTGTAGAGCACAACTCCACCCTGAGATAGTGGAATAACGGCCTATGTAATAGGGCTCACGGCTGATCAGACCTAGATCATTACTTCTTAGCCTGTTTCAGTCTCATTTTGTTTAACTGTGGTATTTTCTAGCATATTTCCATTTCAGCACTTCTTCACTATAATTATGTTTTTAAATACCAATTGATTATGTTTGGAAATGTACATAAGAATCTCCAAGAACTACTTTATTACATATTGTACTCACCATTTTTTTTTATGATAGTGGGTGTAGATCAGTCAAGCAGTAGGCCAGACAAGGAGAAGATCGGTGACAATCTCTGAGCATTCGTCGATTTTCTACTTCCTATCTTGTAAGTCTCGACTTTTGATGTATTATTTACTTTATGTCTTTACTGTACTTTTTGGGGTGTGTTTATTGGTTTGAGCGTATATATAGTTCCCCGACTTGAGACTTGACTATCACACTATTTCTCATCTTTTGATGTTTATATGCATGAGATATTATTTCTTGGTTTCCACAATTTAGGATTCATTTAAATTGCTTCCAAATAATTGTTAAGACTTCAGTTAATCATTTGAAAACTGTAAAAAGTCTTAATTTAACTCTGAAATTTAGAATAACAATGAATTGAGAAATACTTATCTTGAACACGAATCACGAGGTAAATAAGACAAAAGGCTGACTAATACATCGTTAGGTCCTACGTAGCTGAGATTAAGGCTTAATGACGAGATTAAGCCTGGCGATGCCCAATTTTAGGAAGGGGTCATCATAGTTGGCATCGGAATCACCTTTAATTTTCAATAAATATACCATAAACTTGAATAAAACACAAACCTTAGATGTGGAAACTAGACAATACATACTTTTTCAATAGTGACCAGCAACACATTACCAGCGCCAGAGACTCCCACAGCACCAACAGTTCCAGTGATATAGACTTTGCCAATAATGACAATACTCGTAGAGACAACATAGACTACACCATTCCCTACGCCCACATCATCCAGTACATCAGTTAAGGTTCGGTTAGTGAAGGACTTCATTAGGCTGAAGCAAGCATACTTTGATAGTTTGATGGGGCGAGAGACTTTGAGAAGATTGAGAAATTGGTGTTATCCTAAGAGAAGCAGCACATGATTCAGAGGATCGAGGATAGACTTCGGGCCAAGCTATCGTCTTTCAAACTAGAAAGACGCCGACGTTTGGTGACGTGCTACGGTAGCTACTCACATATATTTTGAGACTCGGGAGGCTTTCAAGAAGAAGTTCTATCAGTAGTACTTCTCACCTGCGGTTATGAAAAGGTTGAGGAAGGACTTTATGAACTTAATATAAGGAGCAAATGAGTTATTGATAAACTACATAGACATATATGGTTATTTGAGGCAGTTTGCGGGGGACTTAGTGAGAGGGGATTTTAAGGATGTATATAACTTTGGTGACGGACTAAGGCCCGATATTAGATATCATGTGGTCAATACAAGCGCCATGACACTTGGTGAGATATACGAGCGCGCACAGTCATACGAGACGTACTACTTGGGTAAAGTTACCGATGGGACATTATTAAGTTCAATTTTATCAACAAAGCAGACCACCGAGTATGAGAGGAAGAGATAGATGGGCAAGGGACATATGAGATGGGACAGAGTTCTCATGGGATAGGAACAACCACATCTCAGACACCGGGCGTACCCTACACATCTTATTCTTCCCCAGCTCAAGGTTTAGGAGGTAGACCTCCTTTGCCACCTTCGATCAGGCCAGCATTACCAGCTCTCAATAGATTAACTGATTAACACTTTCACCACCACCAGCTCCACAAGCACCACGACAACAACAACAACAAGGAGGTTGAGGCCGAAGCAGAGGTAGATACAGTGGCCAAGATGGGTCTAGAAAATGATAGAGATTTGTTTAGGGTCAGGCATATACAACAAAAGTCGATTACATGTTATAGATATGGACATGCAGGAAACATTGTGAAGGATTGTCCATAGCCAGCAGTAGTATTTCTACAGCAGGGTCGAGAAGGAGCCTACATGGTTGCGCAGCCAGACGCCGAGGCCACACGAGTTCTCATCGAGGGTACAATTTCTATTTGTGGTAGAGATGGTCATGTTTTATTTGATTCCAATTCTATTGTATTGTTCATTTCTAGTCGCATGATAAGCATCCTAGGGTTATCACCTATTAGTATTAGTGTACACCTGATATTGAGCCTCACAACTGGGGATTAAGTTTACCTTAACAACTTTTGTATGGAATGTCCAGCAGAGATTAGAGAGGTAGTGTTGCCTGCTATTTTAGAGTCCTAAAGATGTTTGAGTTTGACGCACTACTAGGGATGGATTGGTTGTCAGCGTACCATGCTTATATCGACTATTTCGGTAAAACAGTGATATTTAAGATCCCAAAACGTCTGATATTTACATATATAGGTAGGACATCGAGAGCCGAGAGAATGAAAGGCAGACTTATGAGTGGTGAGGAGATGGTTGCATTAGTAGCATTATATACAATGGCAGAGAGTCAGGGACCCAAACATGAGGAGATTCCAATTGTTTGTGAGTTTCTAGGTGTCTTTCTTGAGTGACCTACCAGGACTACCGCCACCATGAGAGGTGGAATTCATCATTGAGTTGGTACCGGGCACTAGACCAATTTCTATACCGCCGTATTGCATGGCTCTGAAGGAGTTGGAGGAGTTGAAGGCTTAGCTTCAGGACTTGGGACATACGAGATTCATCACACCTTCTATGTCACCATAAGGAGCACGCGTTCTTTTTGTGAATAAGAAGGACGGTACTTTGAGATTGTGTATCAACTACAGATAATTGAACAATATTACAGTCATGAACAAGTATACATTATCGTGGACTGATGACTTATTTGATCATCTGAGATGAGCACAATATATCTCCAAGATAGACTTGAGATCAGAGTATCATCACCTTAGGATCAAGGAGGTGGATAGGTTCAAGACAACATTCTACACGAGATATGGAGAGTAACAATTTACGATCATGCCATTTGGGCTGACCAACGCCCCCGCCGTGTTTAGGGATTTGATGCATTGGGTTTTTAGACCGTTTCTTGACGTCTTCGTGATAGTCTTCATCAACGATATGTTGATATATTCAAAGACACGATAGGATCATGAGCAACACCTCGAGGAGACTTTACACACTTTGAGGGAGCATCGACTTTTTGCCAAGTTCAGCGAGTGTGAATTTTGGCTTTAGGAGGTTCAGTTTTTTAGGTAATGTTGTTGGGGCACCAAGGACTGAAGTGGATCCAACCAAGATTCAAGCTATCATGGATTAGCCGGCACCGACGTTAGTGACAAAGATTATGAGTTTTCTAGGTATGGCAAGGTATTACCACCGGCTTGCGAAGTATTGCTCGAAGATCACTTCACCAATTACCAGATTGACACAAAAGGACGTCACTTTTCAGTGGACAGAGGTATATGAGCAGGCATTTGCAGAGTTGAAGAGATTGTTGACTACTGCGCCAGTATTAGTATTACACGAGGTTAGAAAGGGATTTCTAGTGTATACAGATGTTTCTCATATGGGTTTAGGCTATGTACTGATGTAAGGCAGAGGAGTTGTTGCTTATGTTTCCAAACTGCTGAAGATACATGAGAAGAATTATCCTACACACGATTTGAAAATGGCGACGATTGAGTTCACATTAAAGGTGTGAAGAAATCATCTGTATGGAGAGAAATTCACGTTCTTTTCTGATCACAAGAGTCTAAAGTATCTTTTCACACAGAAGGAGTTGAATATGAGACAATGGAGATGGTTGTAATTTCTAAAGGACTACGACTTTTTCTTGGAGTATTGCCCAGAAAAAATGAACGTAGTTGCAGACATACTAAGTAAGAGACTGACTAGAGTTATCGAGATTTTCAGATGTCATATGATGCATGATTATTGATTACTCAAAGCAGCGACCAAAATGAGTCAATCAGATGTTTCGATTGATACCTGGTGATGATTTGCGTACATATGAGATTACAAATCGTGCCTACATAAAGAGTGTTTGAGGGTCAAATGATTGACATGTTATATTTGAGATTCAGTGAGTTGGCACATAATACTAAGTGTACAAACTGGGTAGACACTACATATCAATGTCTAAGATATATGGGCAGATTGTGGATACCAAAGGTACCGAAGTTGAGAGATACGATTCTTCGGTATTCACACTGTTCCTATATCATCGTTCATCCAAACAGGAGCAAGATGTATCACAACATGCAGAGGCCTTTTTAGTGGTCAGGGATGAAAGCATATGTATCAGAGTTCATCAAGAACTGTAGGATCTCTCAACAGGTGAAAGCCGAGCATCATGGACCTGAAGGGTTGTTACAACATCTTTTCATTCCACGATGGAAGTGAGAAGACATCTTTATATATTTTGTTAGAGGACTGTCGAGGACTGCTAGGAGACATGATTTAATATGGGTGATAATCGACAGACTAACGAAGTCTGCTCATTTCATGCCAGTAGCAGCGCGTTACACGTTTGATCACATTCATTTCAATTAATGTTGGGAAGTACCCAATCAAAATAATATCAAACTGCAAATCAAAACACATTAAGATAGGTGTGGGAATCCTTCATATAAGCCTAAAGGTTTGTAATGTAAGCTAACTTGCCCCCATTAAGTGCACTAAGTTTGTAATGCAAGCGAACTTGCCCCCATATAACCCATTTATGTTCTTGTTCAACTTCTTCTTTGTCCCAATAATGCCATACCACTAGTTTTGCATATTCTACAAAAATTTCGACAGAGTTTCCCCTATAACAGAGACTACCATAAAATTTCAGAACCTAATAAACAACAGCGGGAGAATGCCTAGAAGGTCTCACATCTCCCCAGCATTTCACAATATCATGTAAACATGAATTGAAAAGCTAAATCCAATTCATTAACATTTCAAGAAATTCATAAAATGATTGAACAATTATAAAACTTACCGATTATTTCCCCTTTCCCCTACTATAGGGAATTAGGGAGAGAAGGAGCGGGGTTTAAGTCCAACTAAGATGTTGAATATGGCACTCCCAATTACGAACGATTTCGAATAGTCGGGATGATCACCTTCACTACCTAGAAAATAGCAAAACCAAGTTTAAGAATCAGATGAAAACAAACCATAGAAACATGCAAATGAAAAGAGAATTATACGAATGATTGTAAGATAGTAGTGCTAGCTTGTACATAGTTAGCAACTTGGGATGAAACATCTCTAAACTTCCTTGAACTCTCTAAAGTATTTTAACTTCTTAAAACTATAAAGTAAGTTATAAGTAAATATATTTTTATAAGTTCATTAAATTTAAAAAAAAATGAAAAGATTTTAAAATTTCATAAACTTTCCTTTGTGTTCTACTTCAAATACTAAGTTATTAGGAAACAAAAATAACATGTTGTCAGTTTTTGTGAGAAGACATTTATAGGACATTGGTTTGTTAATCAAGATAGAGATGAGCCTTGCTAATTGGAAGGATTTAATTGGTGCTCTTAGCCCGTGAAGGCTAATTAAGCCTCTAAAATCAACGCGAACCCCCAGTTTGATGGCGATTATTTGAGGGGTGTCATTGTAAAACCACAATTTGCACTAGTTAGGGATGGCAATGGTATCACTATGATCATACAATCAATTTTGGTGCAAACACTATAATGACTAGGTGGCTTTAACATTCTTTTTATCAAATAGGTCTCTTTATTTAACATCATGATAGTGATTCAGAAGCATACACATGCAGTTGTATAATTACACTAGTCTTTTGAATACATTGAATTTGTTATTTGTGAACACATCTCTCAAATACACATGTGGTTGTATAATAGGTGGCTTTATTTAACATTTCAAATACTAATTGAATAATTCATGTTATGTATATATTATTCTTTCTTTATTGTTGTACCAAGTTGACAACCATAGATTGCACCATCATACATTTATTATTAATTAGCACCAATTAAATT
Organism: Stephania cephalantha; assembly: GCA_039657325.1. Classification (NCBI taxonomy): domain Eukaryota; kingdom Viridiplantae; phylum Streptophyta; class Magnoliopsida; order Ranunculales; family Menispermaceae; genus Stephania; species Stephania cephalantha. The sequence continues at coordinate 47,433,860 of CM077569.1, read as the reverse complement.
AGAGGATTACAAATGGGACTCAGCATGTGCACTATATATATCACAAACATATATACGTATGTAGTCTTAGAGGCGGACTAACTTAGGGCGCCATCATACTAGGGATTCAATTGGAATCAATATCATGAAATTCTCTTAAAGAATATCAAGAATTAAGAGGTTGAGAAGTTATAGAGAAGAACACCAAATGACCAACACAACAACAACAACAACACAAACTCAGAAATTCAAACAATTATAACAAAATCAATACATTCAATCATTCATTCTCAAAAGATCGACAAAACTCATATCAACAATCAAATGGGGTTCCAATGAATAGATCCAAATCACAAGAACTTGACATTGTAACAAAATCAAACAAGAAAACTCACCTCATCTTCTCTTCACCACTCAATTCAATGGAAAAAGAAAACTGAGACTCAGACGGCGGCGACGTCAGGATCGACGCGGCGGACGGTGGCGATCTCATCAAGGTGAGTGCGGACGGTGGCGAGGTGAGTGCAGACGGTGGTGATCTCATCGTAGGCTGAGATCTGGGCGATCTAAGGGAGTATCGGCGGATCCGGCAGAGACGGCGGCGGCGGCGGGGCGAAGAGCGAATGAGGGGAGGCAGTCAGTGTAGAGAGAGAGGAGGACGGAGAAGATAGTGCACTTGACAACAGAAACGAACGATGAAGATCTCCAAGTCAGCGTTGGAGGCTAGGGCGGCGAGGAGGGAGTCGAAACCGACGAATGAGGGGGAGGCGATCGGTGCAGAGGAGAGAGGGGAGGATGGGAGAAGAGAGGAGAGGAGGCTCCAAGAGAGGAAGATGGAGAAAATCTCCAACTCGGTCTTGGGAGGTGAGGAAGGAGATGAAACCCGGTGGGGAGGGAGGCGGTCGGTGCAGATGAGAGAGAGGAGGATGGGAGTAGAGAAATCAGGGGATGTGGTCAGTGCAGAGAGAGAATGATGAAGAAAATCTTTCCAAGTCAGCGCTGGCGGCGAGGAGGAGTCGGAACCGGTGGATGAGGGGAGGCGATCGGTGGCGAGGCGGTTTGTGGTGCGCAGGCGCTCGGGGCGTAGGTATATATGTTTTGTGTGTGTGAGTTCGCGTGTATTGATACATGCTTTTTTATCTCACTTTTCAATTTAGCAACGGAATAGCAACGGATTAGCAACGGAATCCGTTGCTAATCCATTGGTAATCCGTTGCGATTTATATTTTGCAATGGTTTAGCAACGAATTAGCAACGGATTAGGCAAATTCCGTTGCTAATCCGTTGCTAAAATTAAATTGCAACGGCTTAGCAAGGGAATTTTAGGCGAAAATTTTCGCGGGTTTTTTTTACCAACGAAATTTATTTCCGTTGCTAAATTACGTTGCTAATCCGTTGGTAATCCGTTTCTAATTGGAAAAACATTTGCCCTCCATTTTTCGTTGCTATTCCATTGCTAATTAGCAACGGACACTTATTTCGTTGCTAATTTTGTTTCTAATTTGTTGTTTTTTGTAGTGCTTTAAGGCCACTAAAGGACTGCGTGATATAGCAGAGTCTAATATCACTAGGGACTCTAACCTTGGTGAATTGATAACACTAAAGACTCTAACCCCGTGTGCCGCGTCATAGTGGCAAGTACCGACATCCCCAAGGACTTTAGCCTCATGTGCCGATCAACTCTAACATAGTGCAATGGACTCTAGATTCTATAACTACTTTATAATTCCAAGAAATTAACTCGTCAATGATTCCAAGACTTGGATGTGTTACAAAGCACAATTCTCAAAGAATACAAGCCCATAAAGACATTCACAAATTCACAATTCCTAATAGCATTCTATTTACACTATATTCACTGTGAAACAGCAAGAAATGACATAAAGCACATGGATAGATTCAAAGGAATTTAATTCATCATAATATCATGAAAGTTAAGCTTAACAAATGAGGAGTGTCAAATAAGTTCATGATATGAGAGTACAATGGTGGACATAGTCAATATGGACTACAACAAACAAGCATAAATTGGATATGAAATGTAAATAAAAAATCAACGGGAACACTCACATCAAGCAATGTAAAGTCCTAGCTTTACCGGCCTCCCAATACCCCAAATCTCGTATCCGAATCCTTAAGACTCTTCCCAAGTTCCTAATTTAAAATTAATCCAAATAAATTGGGTTTAAGTTAGGTCAAATGATTTTAGGAACCTTAACCCAAAATAACCCCTTAAGACTAAACAACATTGAAATTTTAGTCATGTATTGCAGCGCAAATTTAGGCATGAAATTGTCTAAATCTCAAAATCTTCCCTGGTACAAAGTTTTTGGTCTCTATCTTAGCTTTCTGAAAAGGTTTGGTTTGCAAAATTTTGATTTAAAACAAAAGAGAATCACAATTATACCAAAAACAGCTCAAATTGGAATCTAATCCGACCAGCATACTTAGAAAATTTATTTCTCCCAATCTATAATTTCAAAATTTGTGGTTTTTTGTCACAAATCAGTTAACATACCAAATAATAACATACTAAAAGATCAGCTCATTTGGATAAGTAATTAGAGAGTTATGCATTTTAAAGTTTAGTTTCAAGAATCGGGTAATGCATTCAATCACCTATTTGTACAGCATTTTGGACATGAAAACATTAAAATTACAAAACTTTTAGTAGGGAAAAATTTATTTTCTTTGAGTTAGCTTCCAAATGCTATCAGATTGGGTTCATTTCGATTTAAAATGAGCAAGTTATAACCAAATTACATAGGCTGATTCATAATACAACATGCAAAATTTTAATTTTGGTCTTACAATTTCAAAAATTCATATCTTTTTTATTTCAAAACCAATTTAAGAATTTCTTAATTGCTAGATTATCAGCTTGAAAAGAGAAATCCAAATATATAAACTAATTGCAAAGACTTAACCATCTACCCTCTAAAAATGGCTAAAAACCAGAACTGGTTTCAACTTGAAATAGAGATATGTGTACCTAGGGTTGATGACACTTTGATTTGATCTCCAACTTTCCTTGATCTCCATGAATTTTTCAGCCAAAACCCTCCTCAATTCCACTGATTTCTTCTTCTCCAACTTCCTTAGCATCTAACTTATAGAAATGAAATGAATTGCATAGGTTGATCTATCCAATCTTATATATAAAGATAAAGTTGATTAATAACCATTGATCTTTATATACACACGTATCTTGAGACTAATCGAAAGGCTTACATCTTAACACAATCCCACTAACTCTCCACTAAATCTACCTAACTAACACCAATCCATACTATATTGTCTCTTGATGTATCCTTACGTTTCTCGAGGAACATCATGTGACTATTGTTTTATCTTGTTAACTTAGGTTACATTTAATATAAAATTAGCTATAGCCACATTAATTCTACTATTTAAGCTACACTAAATTTAAACCAACTTACCACATCACTCTCTACCTCTGTTCCACATCTACGTACATATTTCGAGAGGCGTCATCACTCACGTATCGACACCTATACACAAGTAGGAGTGACTTAATAGTCTACAAATATACAATAAACTAGTCAATCACCCAACAAATCTAATATATACCTCGGCCATTTTGCCTTGGTCAGTGTACGTATCATGGTGCGGGACCCACGTCACGAGTCGGTAATCCTGATTACGGATAATGAATGAGATTAAAATTTGGGTCGTGACAGAATGTGAACTTATTGCTACCTCTATTGTTTCTTTGTTTGAGTTTCTTAAATCTCAACTATAGTCGGAGCTTCTGGTTTTTTTGATAGTTTATTTTTCTTTTTGGTATGTATATTTTCTATGCTCTCTTTTTATTGGCACACTTATGAATTGAGCTTTATTGTATCTATAGAAAAAATCTAACTTCCCAACTACCTTTTTGTTTTGACTTGCATCTATTTCATAATTAACTCGATCTCACTAATCCCTCTCGCCTTTGCCACGAAACTCAACTCGACCTTTCCTCTGTTTTGGATAATTTAAAACTTGTAATTCAGCAATGTATGCTCATTGCAATCATGAACTTGTTTGTGTTGTAGAGATCATTCAACAAAAAATAAGTTACTTTCAAAGTGTTTCATGGCTCATTATGAATTCTCGATGCCTTGCAATCATTTGTAACGGTTGTAGGGTTGATTTTCAATTTCTTATGCACTTTTTTTTCCTTTTTTTTTTTTTTTGCTATTTCAAGGACTTCGACATTATAGGAAAAGCAAAAAAGATGGAAGCTCAACGATTTTGAAGTTAGAAATCCTCTTGGAATCATGAATTTTGGACTCATCTACTTGAGACTACTAAAGTAGCGAGTCCAATGAATTTTGGACTCATCTACTTGAGACTACTAAAGTAGTGAAGTGGCTCTAGGTAAAGGAAAAAATAGCACACAATATCATTCGATCATTGCTCTTGAGTGGGCTCCTACTATTGTTCATCAGAATATATCTCTTTCAAAAGTATTAGAGTAGCTCGGGATTTTCATCAATAGGTAATTTAAGTATCAATATCTTTTGTGTCCAAAAAAAGGATCAATATTTTTATAAATTATAATGATTATATTTCTAATGTAAATATTACAAAATTAATCATTGTGAATATTTAAATGCATATAATACACTTGAGATTTTCAAATAATAATTTGTTAGAGTTAGATTTTCGGGAGCCTAGCGAGCGGGTTAATTGGTGCGTGGCACCTTGGAGAACTAGCGTATATATATAATCTATTGAGTTCACAATTTCGCTCTCAATTTTTTGTATTTAATTAATTTTTAAAGCACTATTGTAATTGTACTATATATATATAAGTCGGAGGATAGAGAAAGTTAAGAAGCTAACTCCTCTCACCATTCCGATTTTCTATTTTTCTCATTTTTCTTATTTTTTACTATTTATTTATTTATATTATCGGTTATTCCAAGAGATGTAATTATATATTATGTGTGCATCTATTAATAGAATGAGTACGTTCAACTCGAAACCATGGGCAGATATATAGAATGGAGTGTTAAACCATGGGCAGATACATAGAATGGAGTGTTAAACCATGGGCAGATACGTGAAATGGAGTGTAGTGCAAGTTCTAGTCCCCTATAAATTTCACCTCTCATCCTTTCTTCTTGCAATCTACTTGATTTTTTTACCTTCCCCTACAAAGAATCGAAAAAAAACACAGTACAATTCCACATACTTCCTTCATTTCATTCTTTTTCTTTAACTTTACTAAAAATATGGTGTTGTTTTGAATTCAGCACTTGAACGGAAGGTCGAAATGTTTACCTTTACTGGTGTAATATATTTTTAGTATTGGGCAGATGATATAGTCATAATATCATCCAAAGATGTCGATATGGATCGACACGTAGTTAAGAATGTACAATAATTTAATAAACCTTCTATCGTATAGTTTCAATAACATCTACGCAAAGCGCAATGAAACGACTAGTTGTAATTAAACTTAACATAAATGCTAAACTAAAAACAACTAAACATAATTGTTACACAATTAGGACGAAGGATGAATATCAATCATGATATTAATTATAATAAATATTGACTATATTTATTTCTATTATATAATATAAGAGCATCTTCAATGGTAATGTGGATTTAGGTCATGGATTGGTGCCACATCATGGATATGGAGATATGTATACCCTATGTGGCACTGGATAGACATTTACCTCTCAAAATAGTTTCCAATGGAAAATGGATTTAGACCATGAATTGATGAGTTGACACTTTTATTTTCTATTTTCATAATATAAATAATGGCCTGAAAAAATAAAAACTTAAAAAAAATAAAAAAAAAATCAATTTGTCTAACGTGGCAGTCTACCACAATGTCTAAAAGTAGACATTGTGGTAGATACCCTCCACTTTGATCCCATGCCACATAGGATAGACATTATCGATCCATGGTCTCATTGGAAAGCATTTTTTGGGGTTGGATACGGAGTGTATCCTAAGTGGATCCATTTCCACTCCAATCCATGGTCCCATTGAGATGCTCTAATAGAAGCACTAATAATATCAATCACGGTATTAATTATAAATTTATAATAAACTATTAACTATATTTATTCTATTATACACTATAATAGAAACACAAATAATATCAATCGTGGTATCAATTATAATAAATTATTGACTATATTTATTTCTACCATACATTATAATAGAAGCACTAATAATTTAATTAGTTTTGCTATATATTGACACATGAACTTTTTTTGATATTTTTAATCCTTACTATTTATTTTGTTTTTTATTGTAAAATCATGATTTTTTTTAAGGTTGCAAAGTCATAGTTTGAAAGCTTTTTTTTTAAGTATTGTTTGTTCAAAAATAGTCGTTCTTTATTCATATTTAAAATAGTTATAATAAATCATTGACTATATGCCTTATTTCTATTCTACACTATAATATAAGCAATAATACTAATTTTACTATTGACGCACGAACTTTTATTTCTTTAACGTTTTTTAATCAATACTATTTTATTTTATTTTTTTGTTGTAATGTCATGATTTTTTAATGAAGACCATAAAGTTACGGTTTGAGAGCATGTGGTTTTTTTTAGGATAGCATATAGTTAGATAATCGTGAGATGAAGATTGATGTCTGTATTTGGGAGGGGATGATTAGATATTTTAAGGATAGCATATAGTTAGATAATTGTGGAATGAAGATTGATGTCTCTATTTGGGAGGGGAAGATTAGATAATTGTTAAGGGATATATATATATTCATATATTTTTTTTTATGTTATCTCATAATAGATGTTATATATATATATATATATATATATATATATATTCATAATCTTTTTTTATGTTATCTCATAATGGATGTTACTTGAGTAATTGTCTTGAGAATAAAATTGAATAAAAGCCAATTACACCACCATATAAGTTTTTTTTTGTTCTAAATATATAAGTCAAGTAGTATATTTTTTAAATAATAAAAATAAATTGTTAGATTAATTAAATTCTAGCGGGCACAGCGAGCGGGCTCTCCAACGTGCGTAGCACATGTATATATATATATATATTGATCCTCTCTTCCTCTCTTCACTGCCACAACAACAACACCTAACGAACTCACTTCAACTTCAATCACAGACAATCCCTTAATTCATTCAATACACCAACAGTCATTAAAATCAAAAATTTTGATTTGAACCCAAAACCATTAACTTACCTTCAACCGTCCTTCAACAAAACCAACAGCCACCAAGTGTTGTTGGAGTTGTAATCTAAATTAGATTAGTGTTTGAGTTTGATTAGGACTTTGAGTTAGAGTATGAGTCTAGTTAGGATCTTCTAGTTAGATTAGGAGTATGTTTATGTGACTCTATAAATTAGAGTTAAGTTTTAATTAACGAGTTTATTAGAGTGATTAATAAAGTGTGTCATTGCGGTCCATCTAAACCTAACAAGTGTCACGGCTCTTCTATTCAGTCAAACCAACAACATAGACAAGGGAGAAAGAGTTATACTAAAGAGACAAGAGAGAACGATGAGGGAAAGGGAGATGATGAAAAACAGTGAAGGTTAAAAGAGATGATGAAACGAACCAAGAAGCCGTGAAGAACAGTCGATCACACCCCCACCCCTTTTGATTTCGTTCTCAATTAAAGAAGATGGAAAAATGACCAATTTTCCCTTTAATTGTTATCTCTTCACGAATAAAACCAATATCATTTTGGTCATTTGGTGTTTTCTATTATTTACGTATTTATCTCTTCAATTTTTGTCCAAATTAAGCCCAGAGAAATACCCCAATTCTATCAAATATTAGCGAATTTACCAATGTGTACAAAACTCCCAAACAACCCATCTCGCATGTAAATCGAGGTTTGGGATCCACGTCGTCTCGTTAAATCCAATTAAACTTGAAAACTCGAATTTTTAAACTTATATACAAATATCTTTTGCGAAACTCGAAACAAAAGTTCGAGTCAACATTTTAATTTTATCGGGACCCATTTCGACACGTATCTCGAGATAAAAGTCTCGTGAAATATCGAATTTATTTAGTTAACTTGAATTTTGTAAAATGACATAATATATACTACACAATTACACTAGGTACACATCACACAATAATAAAACTACCTATAAATCTCAATTTCACTGGTCTTTACCTCCCGACTCGCGGCCTAAACCATAATTAAGCTCCATTAATCCCTGATTAGCTATAATTATCGATTTAAAATTTTGGGATTTGACAATCTTCCCAACTAATAAAAAATTCGTCCTCCAAATCAAAATTGAAACCAAATTTACCTAGACTAAAAGAGATCCAGAAAATTCTCTCTCATATATGCCTCTCGTTCCCATGTTAACTTCGAATCACTGTGATATTGTCACTTAACCAAAACAAGTAGAATTTCTTTATTTCGAAACTTTTGGACCTTTCTATCCATAATCAAAATAGGTTGCTCTTCATATGAAACATCACCTTGCAAATTGAACTGATTTCATTCTACTATATGATGCAAATCAAGTTTCATCCGCTTGAGCATAAACACGTGAAATACGATAAACTACAGCTAAATGAGGTTATAATACAAGTCTATACGCAACCTCCCAATCCGTTTCACAATCTCAAAAGGTCCTATAAATCAAGGATAGAGCTTTCCTTTCAGTCCAATCCTGTAATGGCCTTTGCAAGGGGAGAGTTTCAAATAAACACAATCTTTTTCGCTATATTCCAAAATCGGATAGAGGACATAATAACTTTTGTGTCTTTTCTGAGCCATTTTCAATCTTAGACGAATTTGCTGAACAACCTCAGTGTGATCTCGAACCATTTGGGGCTCCAACTCTGCCAAATCATCTGGTTCGGCCCAAATGGCAAGAGAACAACAAGATATCCCATATAAGACCTCAACTGGAGCCACCTTTATACTCGATTGATGATTGACGATTGTTATTGTAAAAGAATTCACATATAAGTATGTATTCTTCCTATGATCCTCCAAGTTCCAGTACATAAGCCTTCTGCATGTCTTCCAACACCTGTATCAACCTTTCAGTCGGACCATCCACCAGTGGATGAAATATAGTACTAAAATGTAACTGAAAGTCGAACAGTTCATGTATACCCTTCCATAAACCTCATGTGTACCGAGCATCTCGATCAGAAACTATCGTCAATGACACTCCAAACGAGTGAACCACCTTTCGCTCACACAATAAGCTCAACTATGTAAAGGAATCAGAAAGTGAAACAAGAAGAAATGAGCAGACTTCGTCAATTTATCAACAATAACTCAGACTACTTCATGTTTCCCTAGTGAAGTGGGCAGATGACTAACAAAATCCATCACAATGTACCTCCAAGTTTACGCCATCGATCGGTCTTAACCTATTGGTAAATCTCACATCTCTTCACATAGTCACCCACATCAATTTTTATCCCTAGCCACCCATACAATCCTTTAATATCATGATACATCTTGGTCATGCCAAGATGAATGATCTATCTGGATCGATAAGATTCTCTCAATATATCATCCCGAACTTCACTCACCGATGGAATCTACAGTTCTGTGCCTTAAACTAAAAACTTCGATCTACAAACTCAACTCAATTTAGATTATTGCTATCAAGAGCAAACTCTTTGAACATCATATACTCCACATCAACTTTTGGAACCTCCGATAAAGTCATAACAATGACCTTTTCAAACAGAACATACTCATAAGTTAATTACGTATTCCATTCTCAAAATGCTTTATCACATCCTTTTGATCATATGAATTCAACATTTTTCTGAGTTAATATAGTGATTGGCGCAGCTATATTAAAAAAATCTTTAACAAATCTATAATAATATTTAGCCAAACCAAGAAATCTCATCTTAAACAACCAAAAGTCACAAAGAACTGAGATTTCCTCTAGTTTAATATCAAGTCTAACCTTAGTACTAGTAGTTTCGGCAAGAGTTTTCATTTCTTTATTAGTGGCTATCCTAGCCCTAGTCAGAGGCAACTCAGATAATGTTCCAGTGTAAGTAAATATTATACAACCCGAAATATAAAAGAAAATCTTTTTATGGAAACAATCCAAATATGCATGATAAGGTGTTGGCAAGTCCATTCCTAACAACACATCAAACTCTATAAACTCTAACATACATAAACCAACGACAATCTCGTGTCCAGAGATCTTAACAATACATTTCTCACATACAAAGTGAGGACACACCTTATCCCTAATGTTAACCTTAACTCAATTATCATATAAGCATATGTAAACGAAATCATTGATCCAGAATCAATAAAAGCATGCATAGGTTAACCACAAAATCGTACCTTCAATAAGATTTTGATTTTCGTTTGAATCTGGTTCAGTCACCACCTGAACACGTTCCTTAATTTGTTGTTGAAACTGTGACATAATAGACGATGCTCCCAAAAGTTGTGGACACGCACTTCGACAATGTCATTTCTTTCCACATCCAAAACACATAACTGCACTCGAATTTCGAAGAAAATCTCGACGGATGTGACCTTGCTTCCCACACCAAAAACATGTAATTATAAGTTTACTGCCTACAGAAGATTCCTAGCTAGTTACCGGTCTCTGACTCGTAACCTGTCCTTGAGATCCTCGAGCCTTACCTCCACTCTTCTCGAGAAATATACCACTCCGAACCGAAGGAATGTGATAGTGTATGTCCCGACCCTATCTGTGTCAACTCTAAGGATCTACTGACATGCTTGAAAAAAGATTATGATGCACATATGATGGAACAACAGGTGTCATTGGTGTGAATGGTAGTTCTCTACTCTTTCCTTCTTTTTGAAACTCGAGTCAAACACTACTGGAAATTTTTTCTTACCCTTGAAACTTGAGCTTTGTCCTCACTCCATAACGCCATGATATCGTCGTGATTCGTGCTGAAAAGCTTGTGTAGTCACATAAGCTTTGGCTCTATCTCGAACCTCTCGCAGAGTGTTCGGCTTCATTACAGATATAGTGGTATCAAGCTCTTCCTATAACCTATACATATACTTGCGCATCTTTTCATTATGTCATTCTCAACTCCCCAACAAACCTCAAAAGATAACTAAACTGAGGATCGTACTGAGCAACGACATATCTCTCTGAACTAGATGATCAAACTCTACTTTCTTTTGCAAAATCAAACTCTCATCAAAGAACTGCTCAGTGAACTTGTCGAGAGAGTCAGCCCATGTCTCAAATACGAGATGCCCATCATGTAGATATCTCCACCAGATCTCAGCATCGGCCTGTAGATAGTACGAAGATATCGAAGCTCTCAAATGTTCGTTAGTACCCAACATGTTATGAAGCTTCTCATGATTGAGAACCCAAGTCTCAACAGTCCTCAAGTCCAATTCACCATAGAAGTACATAGGGTTGTATTTCCTAAATACTTTCCTCTGCCTTTCCTCCTGTGACATTTCAATAATAGTGGCGGGATCAGCTCGAACCGAAACTGCAACAATCGGTTCAACTCTGGGACGAACTACAGTGGTAGTCTGCTCTTCCTGAGCGGTTGAAGTAATAGTAGGAAATTCTTAAGCAACACGAACCATAGATGCCTGAGCTGGTATTTATGCTCGTAAGATATTCAATAACTCGACATCTGCCCAGCTAAATTTTGAAACATATATACCTATTGCCCTCGCCAATCCCTAACCCTGCTCTTGTTGTCCACTCATAGTGTTCTACAACATAAATTGCAAGAAAAGCGTTTTAGCACAACTATATCCATCGATGTCTTGATAATATAAAACACATACAACATATTCATAAAGATTTTAAACTTTTTAACCTCATTCCATTTCATTACTTCTCAACTAATCACTCACTTATCCTTAAACAATAAGATTCTTTTACATTCTTAGGCTTTGATACCAACATTATCAAACCTCGCCTAATTAGCCCATCTGATCGGTCCCCTGATAATCTAGCAGGCTTAATCTCACCATCATAAATAACAAAGTCAATAGTCGTAATCATCAAATATAATACTTTATCAACCATAGAGAATTCTAAAGTTAATTTGAAACCTCAAGGTTCATTCATATTGATTACATTATCCTAGAGATTTCGTAAAAAAATTTCGACAGCATCTCATCTGTGTCTAAGCCAACACCGAAAATCTCGGTCTTCAAAATTCTTCAACAAAACCTGCTCAGCTCAGTGGAAATGCTGAAGGACTCACAATTCACCCATAACAATATATATATTGCATCAACAGATTATATATTCATTCTAATTTGATTTTAAAGGTCAAAATTCTTAAACTTATATTACCTTAGCTCCACAGTATTCCAATCCGTCCCAAAATCATTACAGTCATTCCAAAAGAGATCCTTACCACACGCGAACCCAAAAACCAATTTATACAATATACTCTCTTTGGTCAAGAATATTAGACGTTTTGGACAAAACACAAAGACCAAGGTGTGCTTTAATTACGAGTTGAAATGACATTCTTGCCCTTGAAACAAAAAAAAAAAAAAAAAAAAAAGGCCAGAGAATGCTTTAACTAGCTAGTGTTAAACTTTTTGTACATGTTTCTCCTGCACATCCTAGAACGACCTACCCATCTAAACAATCTTTCCACATATTAAATTCACTTTCATATTCTTGCTCCAAATCACTTTTTTGCTTTGTAAATAAATAAAGAAAAAATCTGAGAGAGGAATGGAGAAGCTAAGAGAGGTCGAAAGTGATGAAGCCGACAAGTAAAGCGGAGGCAACCAGGGTATCGAGTGTCCAGAGTAAGACCTTGTGGCTAACGATGATGCGACTTGGAGGTGGTGGCGTGGTTTGAAGTCTGCAGGTTGCAGCTGTGGTTATTGTCGGTGGCGGAGTCGACGGTGTTGATCTCTAGAGGAACCCTTAGCCAAGATCTAATCAGATCGGTGTCGGATTAGAGGTCGATTAGTGTGACCACCTGATTTTGAGGTTTCTTGAATCGTTGTACCATGTGTTGTGGTTATTGTTTTTAATATTCATGTCAACTTTTGTACTCGAAACTGTTACAATCGGCGGTGTTGATCTCTCTCTCACTTCTGACTTCATCACTTTCTTTTAGAACACTTTCATCAATATTTGGTAGGGGCAAGAGTTTTAAATGACATTAAATGCTAAGAAATTAGGGTAAAATGGGCAAAAATTGCATTGCATATGAAGAACGACTTATATTTTTTTACAAGAAGATTTTGCAAAACGTCTAATATTCTTGACCTGAGGGAGTATTATATTCAAAAAAAAACAATACATACATAGAGAGAATGAAACTGGGCAACTCAAAAAAAATCTAATAGTTTTTCCTTTCCTTTGTCGGTGCTCGAACTGTCATTACCCAATTATAAAAATTCGGTAATGTTAGGTAAGTAAATCTCAAACTATCCAGTACACATGTAATAATCAAATGCATCATATTCCAAGAACTTAAATGAACAATAATATCGCAAGGAATCATAAATATACAATTATATAATTCATCCCGTTTCTGTTGACCAACCACAATCAGATGACGTCTTCTAAAAATGGTGGGTAAACATTAATAAAGATTCATGAGTTTGAGAGGAAGTCTATCGAGAAGCCACGCCTCGACTCTCTATGGAGTATGATTCTGACCAACGCATCACAAATCCTCATAAAAACGTGTCTAGAACGATCAGTCACTCCAGTTGTAGAACACCATGGTGTTCATCCTACCACACATATAGCCAATGAATAAAATGGGACCCTCAAGAGCCTCCTTCTTCTCGTGTCCGTGAATGCATGACCAATAAATATGCAGTGATAAACCAGTGCATGCAATTATATTCGAGAAATATTCATACGTTGTAAAGGTTACCATGGGATTTACTTAACCTTACAAATGTGATACTGCAATTCTCTTGCGCTCCGAGTCGGTAAACTAGTCCATACGTTGTTTCAATTGCAGTCCTACAATTCATTTATAAGTTCGGTAAGATTCTACAATAATTTCGCAATTGTTTCCAATTTATTATATATTTATTGGTCATGCCTCGACCCGAAAACCCTGAAATCACTTCAAATCTTATCCTTGGATGTCCGAATTACAGTTTCAAATCCAAATTATGGTTCGGCATCAAAAATTAACCTTGACGAGGCTTTTAAACAATTTTTTCCAATTTTGGACATTTTTGGGTATTGTAACACGCATTACGAGGCAAAACCCTGATACAAATCCTCGAGAAAATTTTAAAATCCACATTTAAATTCTCTATTTTCATTAAATTTTCCAAAAATCTCATTTTTCTGAATTTTCCCAATTTTTAGGGATTTTTATATAATTTTTTTAAAATTTTAAAACATTTTTTATAAGGAGAGGTTTAATCCGTAAACTGGATTGGTCAAGTTCAATTAAATCAAACCTGGTTCAGTCCGGTCTGGAGGATCCCATCTTATTCATCTTCCCAAGGATGAAACAGAGTCTCTGTTTTGTCCCAGGTTTTTTTAGTTCGTTTGGGGTTGGACAAGGGAGCTCCCCCCTACTGTCTTCCTCCCTCCTCCTTCTTGTTTCTCACAGCTCCCCTATGGCATGGAGACTTCTAAGGCGACCTACTATAGAAGGTAATGTTGGTAACAAAACAATTAATGAATATAAATTTCATTTTGGAACTTTCAAAAACACTTATTGTAAACTTGACTTTTATTTTTAGGAAGAAAAAATAGAACTAGTTAAGTGTAGCATATTTTTTTGATGTTAAAATATTTTGTTTTGTTATTATATATTTTCCTCAAGTGGCATGACTTGGCATTTTGATTGATAAAAATTAAAAAAAATAAATTGTTTTTTTTTTCATGAAGAAAATAAACTGTTAATATAGTTAAAGACTACTACATGATTTAAAACATTAACACTTTATTCAAATTATGATGTATATTTCGTTTGTGAAAAAGATATAATAACAAAATAAATTATTTTAACATCAAAAAAATATGCTACACTTAAACTTAATTTCTTATTTTGATTTTCAACATAAGAATATTATATATTGTCAAAAATAAGAATATTATTTTATTTTCGTTTATAATCATGTACCTATTAAGTATTAAATTACTAATTTTTGTTATGATCGATATTTATTAAATTAAGATATTCGAGTTTGACAAATATAAATATCACATAGTATTAAAACTTTATATATATTGCTTGTTTGGGCCTAAAAAAACTTGTGTATATTGTTTATCAAAAAGAAAGCTTGTATATATTGAATAAGATTACAGATCTTGATTAATTTTCTTTAAATATTTTTTTGACTTCTTTTAATATTTATTTAAATCCTTTTAATTTTTTTTATTTTTACATAATTTTTTAAAAAATCACAATGCATTATTAATTATTGCAAAAAATGAACCACAATTTTTACTTTTTTCTTCTCAAAGTTAAAGACCATTATTTAAAAAAAAAACAATAGATTGTACATAGTTATTGATGTCATATATATAGTTTTTAAATTGCATGTATAAACATGATGTTTCTGATTAGTGACACTGACACCATATATTTGGTTATTTTGTATATAATAATAATAATAATAATAATAATAATAATAATAATAATAATAATAATAATAATAATAATAATAGTTTCAACAATAATAACATGAATTCAGCCCCAAATAAGTTAGGGTCGGTTTTCACATATTCAAAATTTCATTTAGCTCGATTTAATGCAATTGATATATTTTTTTATTATTTTTGAACTCCCTTGTGATTGATGATATAAATTGGTAATCTTATAAATCTTAAAAATTACTTTAACCTATACTTTCAAATTCATTCGATTTTTAACACATCATTTTTTTAATTTAACTAAGTTGTTAATATATGCATGTGTTTGGACGTCTCTAAATAATGATGAAAATTAAATTATTAAATATCTTAAATTTGTTTTTACTACTAAGGCCTTGTTTGATTGCAAAGAAAATGTTACGTAGAAAAAGAACATTTTAGTACGAAATATTTCCAAGTAAATATTTATAAAAGAATTTTTCTACATGAGTTTGATTGCACATATAAAAAGTTAATTTTTCTCTCAAAATTCACCAACAACAAATTTTGAAATAAACGATGAAAACTTAATATATATATATATATATATATATATATATATTAATTTTCACATTTAAAATATAAGTTTGATGAGTCCTAATATTGAAACTCATTTTCTCAAAAGAAAATTTGATTGGCCCATCTTAATAAGTGAGAAATATATAGGTCTTAAAATAAACAATTGGCAATTATGAAAAATGTTCCGCAAGAAAATTTTAGCTTATCAAACGCAATAAAATGTCATTTTCTCACGGAATTTACCATTTCTTTTGGAATATTTTTCTTTTCCTTCCAATCAAACAGTGCCTAAACTTATTTTAAGATTAAATGAATTTATATACTCTTATGGCATAAAAAACTCAAATTATGTTAGTAACAAACGGGTTGAAGTGGGTGAAATTTTAAATTTTAGTAATTAAAACATCATTAGAAATTTAGTTTGTATATTAAGTTATTTTTTGTATGTTATTTATCAATACGTCTATAGTTAAAAAAACTCAGTTCAAATAATATATTTATCATTTTAAATTTAATATGGGTTAGTTATCATTTTATGTTTCAATTGTTAAATAAAATAATTGTGACAAAAATTATAATAGATCAAGAAACATATATATTGAGGAATCTTACTTAAAATTTAATTTTAATGTATATTTTTTTATATTTTCTATTTTTAATAATTTCATAGCTTGTTCGACCAAATTATATAAGTATATAGTTTGGTATTAATTAATAGTAGTATATCTAAATAAATTCGTTGTGTTTTAAGAAAATAGATTTACATTTTTGTTTTCTCTTTCCATCAATCTATTTTATGTTTAGTCAAACTTGTACATTTATTAGGTTGAATAAGTAATTAATGAGCATAATTATATGTGCATTATATTTATATGCATTAATTGTTGATTTACAAAATCAATAGGTTACACAATTTTTAAACTTATGTATTACATTTAATTTGAACTGTTAAATTTTCATCTAACTGTCATTATGTCATTATAGTAGTTCTCATGTCATGGGTATCTTTTTGATACCCATGGTATATATATATATATATGTTTCTACAATGGAACCCAATTACATAACATTTATTTCACATTTAATGTGTTTTGCATTAAATGCACTACATCAATCACCATTAGATTGAAGACTTATAATAATCCAATAGTGAGATATGTAGTACCCATGACATGAGTATATATTTAAACTCTATTGTAGAAACACTCATATATATATATATATATATATATATATATATATATATCGTTTCCTCCTCCTCTCTTCACTGCCAAGAACAACACCACCTAACGATTTCACTTCAACTTCAATCATACACAGTCCCTTAATTCATTCCATACACCAATAGTCATTAAAATCAAAAATTTGATTTGAACCCAAAACCATTAACTTACCTTCAACTGTCCTTCAACAACACCAACAACCATCAAGAGTCACGGCTTTTCTATTCAATCAAACCAACAATAGAGACAAGGGAGAGAGAGGGGGAGATAGAGAGAGAGAGAGTTATACCAAAGAGACAAGACAGAACGATGAGGGAAAGAGAGACGATGAAAAATAGTGAAGGTTGTCAAACCCCACCTAATTAGAGCATCTGACGGGCCTAGATTACCTTAATCCAATAATAATCTAGCAGCCTTAACCTTGTCATCAATATATAATTAAGATTTTTCGTCACAATTAACAAATATAATTCTTAATCAGCCCCAAATGTATCTAAAAACAAATCTTAAACCTCAAAGTTCAATTGGATTGATTATATTATCCTTAAAATTTCGTAAAAAAATTTCAACAGCATCTCCTTTATTTTTAAACCTACACCGAAAATCTCGGCCTTCAAAAATCTTCAAGCAAACCTGCTCAGCTTGGTGGAAATGTCGAAGGACTCACAATCCACCCCATAACAATATATTTCATTCACAAAAATTATTTATTCATTCTAACCTATCTCAGACTTTCGAAATTCTTAAACTATCATTACCTTAGCTCCACAGCATTCCAATCTGTCTTAAAACCATTATATCAATTCCAAAGGAGATCTTAATCGCACACGAACCCAAAAACTCATTTATATAATATTTTATATTCAAAATAATACATACATAAATTGAAAGAAATTGAGCAAGTCATCAATAATCGGAAAGTGTTTCCTTTCCCTTGACGCCACTAGAACTTGTCATTACCCAATTATAAAAATTCGATAATGTCAAATAAGTAAATCCCACACTATCCAGTACACCTGTAGTAATCAAATGCATAATAATCCAAGGAATTTAAACGAACAATATAATCCAAGGAATTTAAATAGAACCGTGAATCCATCCTGTTTTTGTTATCCGACCACAATCAAATGACGTCCTCTGAAAGTGGTAAGTAAACAGTAATAAGGACTTATGCGCGGGAAAAATAACCGGACGAGTCTCGTTCTTCGAGTCTATCAAAGTATGATCTGGTTCAACGTGGTCCCATGATAATCACATGATGCAAAGTATCAGTGACTCTAGCCCCTCAAGCATATTATAGTTCTACCCTGTACACAATCAGATCGACACTATAAGTTCTACCATGTAATACACAGTCAAGTAACTTAATATATCATGTGCACACAATCAGGTAGACACTAATTAGTTCTACCATGTAATACAGTCGGGTAGACCCTTGTAAAGAGACTCGAAACGCCTTATTCTCCCAATATATGTATGCATGTACAACAAAAATGTAATATCAAGGATCAATGCAATTTATACGAAATTATATTCATACAATGTAAAGGTTTCTATAAAATTTACTTAACTTTAATAACGCGATACCAACGTCCTTGTGCTCAGAATCAGTAAGCTAATGCACATGAGGTTCCAATTGCGGTCCTACAATTCATTTATAAATCTGATAAGATTCATACAATTGTTTTCCAATTAGTTGGTTAAATTAACTCAATCGCATCCTGAAACCCCTAAAATATTTCCAAAATAAATTATCCGATGCCCGGATTTCATTTTCAACTCAAAATTATCGTTCGACATCGAAAATTACGTTGTCTAGGCTTAAATATAATTTGTTTCAATTTATTATATATTTATGGGTCCAACCTTAACCAGGATACCCCGAAATCTCTCCGAATCATATCCTCGGATGTCCGAACCTCAATTTTGACTCTGAATTGTGATTCAGAATTGACAATTAACCTAGACTGGGTCATAAAACAATTTTTCAAATTTTGGAAATTTTCCGATATCGTAACACCCATTACGAGAAACATACCCGATAAAAATCCTCGAGAAAATCCAAAATCCTCATTTTCCATAAAAATCCTCAATTTCCATTAATTTATCCAAAAAAACCCAATTTTCTGAATTTTCCCTAATTTCCAGAGATTTTTATTTTTCGTCTTCAACAAATTTCTTTTCTTTTCGGGCATGGGAACTCGAAGCGCCCCCACCTACCGTCTCCCACCCTTCTGAATTCTCCCTCTCTCATACACTTTCTTCTTCTTCTTCCTCGGTTTCACAGTTTCTTCTTCCACTGTTTGATTGTTTGCTTGTTTTTTTATTTGATTCATTGCTCCTCCTCTCTGTCCCTCAATCCAACAATCAACCAAATCACCAAAACTCCTTTCTCCTCAACTCAAACCATCAAAAACCAGTCCCAATCACAATTTACAGTAAAACAAAAAATTGAATTTTCATTACTCACCTTCAACACCGCCACCAACAACTCCAACAGTTTGATTCAAAGAGGGAGAGAGAGATTTGAACGAGAGAGAGACGAGAGAGACGAGAGACGAAACCAGGAATCGAGATGAAGAGGACGATGCAACAATGGAGTCTTCCTGTTTTCGATTTCCTTTTGAGGGCCGCTAAGGGCACCCCACCATTTAATGAGGGCACCCAGTTAATGTGGGCACAAATTGTTTTACCTGGGGCACCCAAAAATTAGCCCCGAACTACCGAAAATACCCCCTCGTGCAAACCCCTGAGCACCCCACCACCCTCGTGCAAACCCCTGGGCACCCCACCACCCCCACCACCACCACCACCCTCGTCCACCGAACTCCTTGTGGAAGAATTCATTTGTTTTGAACCGACCAGTGAGAGGAATCCCCGAAATCGTGTTCTCCGTCCCTCGCCGTGTGTTTCTCCTTCGTTGTTCGAGTTTTACGCATTTTGTAGGGTCCGGGTGTGTGAGCCGATTTCGTCTCCAAATTAGGGCTCGGTTGAAAATCGTCGAATTAAGTAACATTTGGTGAGTAGTTGTAATGTGTGTGTGGCGGTTTTTTCAAATGTAAAAAAATTGGGAAATCGTGGTTCTCGGCCACACAGGCCAGAGACCGTGTCAACTGTCTCGGCCTTGGCCGAGACAGAAGCTAATATTTTTGGGAACACGCAGTCTCGCCACGAAGACCGTAAAGAGTTAAATGCGTATCGGTTGTCCACTTCCGAGAGGGTCTCGAGGGCTCGGTCGTCATAGGACGAGAATCGGCGAATTGAAATGGTCAATCCATCTCGGTGGTGTACAACCGAGACCTTTTATTGGACTCGGTTGTACGCGGCCGATATATTGGAATATTTGTCGGTCATGGGTGACCGAAAATATGGGTTGTTTCACAAACACTCGTTGACCGAGACATCCGAAATGGATGAATTTGAACATTACTTGTTTGAAAAAAAAATTGGTTGTATGTCAAACTAACAATACAAGATTGAAAATCCATCACGACAATTTGCACCGAAAACTTAATTAATTATAAATCTCCGTAACATTCAAACCGACTCTAAAAAGGGTCCACCCATAAGTAAACAACAATCAAAACACAACAACAATCAAAACACAAGACAACATTTGCATATACATAGAACATTCGGACGAATTGGCAAAATTTCTAAATGTTTAGCCGTCTAGGTATAAGCTTTAACCTACGGTGTATCTAAATCTACAACGGTATGGTAGCTTCATGATCGGCGATTGCAATGGGCGCGATGTCTCGAAAAACGAATCCATCTCGCCAACCTTTGGCGCATCCTCAACGTACCGATCCCACGATGGATATAAGGATGGCGGCGGTGCATTCACACGCAATCACGCTGTCAAAAGTGAACAATAGAACATAGAAGATATTGTCACAAACCCGATTAAGGGGGAAACAAACCAATTCACAAAAAATCATAGAACTTACCCTAACCCAATGGATATTCCTTTCATTTGCCATTGCAATAATAAGTCTGTTGTGCAATGACGACGGTGGAGTACTACGTAGAGGTAGGAATGTGGAGGCACTCCCATGCGAGAGGTTGACGAGAATGACATTGAATGCGGTGGATACTAACAATCCCATGTCCGGAAGTGTCAACCATTCTTTGAAAGATGCCCCATCTTGCTTCTCTCGGGCAATGCACCGCATTCTTGACGATCTCGAAACTCGAGCCAAGCACTTCCCGCCAAAGGTCTTCATACCCGATAATCTCATCGTACATCCTTCTACGCACAATCCTCCACCCGTCTACGTCGGCAAGTCGAAGCCCATAGGCTACACACCGATATCCACAATTTCCATCGGAAACGACATCGATAATGGCCTCAACATGTGGCAACCAATCCGGTTCTAAGCAATGACTATAAGCCATGTTAGATTCACTTTGCGTGCGTCGACCGGCACGACGCATTTGTGGAACATTGACTTTCTTCTCGCCTAGAAGCTTTTGTGGAGTGGGAGGACTCAAATCCGATTGGAGATCGGGGTGCCTCCGACACGGGGTGCCTCCGATTGGAGACCCCGGTGTCCTCTCACCCGCATCCTCAACTTCCCGCTCGCACTCCACAAAAGACGAAGGTGGACTAATATCCCCGAGCTCGCTCACTTTCGGTCCTCCCCCGCATCCTCAACTTCCTCCTCCCCCTTATCCAATATTCATGCGGTGTCGTGATTGTGCCTCCCACAAATCACGGTGACATACCATAAGGAGTCAGCATTTTCCTTGACGTTAATTTGGAAAGGGCATCCACATTTCTTCGTACCAGTGTGACTCCTCGCCTTTTCATCATTCCTTGATTTCTTTAAAAATTTTGCCGCTTTCCCCTTCCCTACTCTCTCGAGCCGGTCCCCTATATGTCCCACCTCTCACAGAAATTTTCACCCTTCCCCTGCGCTTAATGCCCCCGCATCCGAGCGCTTCGTTACTAACACAAACTTGTTCTCACCACCAATCATTTGGAGCCATGAAATAGCCGCTTCTCGAGAGGGGAATGGCTTGAAAGGTGTAAAAGTGTCCTTGTAGTCCGGAAAATTACTAGATAACGGTATTACCCGCAATACAAACAAGTGTAACATTATAATCAACCAAAATGTACAAGCACAATCACAAAAAAACCCAAAAAAACATGTTCTCGGTTGTACAGACAGTCCGAAACTTTCTTCGTAGTCTCGCTTACGTACGACCGATATTTACTCATTACTCTCTGGTCGTTCCAGCACGTGACCTATGTGAATTCTCTCGGTCCTCTATGACCGAGACGTTACCATACATCTCGGTCTGCGAGGCCGAAACGATCGCGCACTCGGACGAAACTTCGGATAACCGCAAAAAAAACACAAAAAATTTGCAAAATTACCTCAAGGACGACCTCCTCTGGCACCGAAGCATTACAATCCTCCATTATACAGTGGAAACAACTTCGGATTTGAAGAAATTACCAAACCCTACGTTGACAAACAAATCATCATTTTCAACTTTGTTATACACAACTAAACAAACTTAAAAAACCCGAATATGGTTGTCAAACATTGTTACCTCGCTGTCGGACGAGCAAGAATCGATCAGCTCTTCGCCAAACGCAATGTGGCTGTCGCTTTGTGCTTCAAGCTTGCTGGTGGGGTGCCCTAACTCCTTGTCAAAATGGTTTGTGGGGTTTAAACCATTATATATATACAGGGGCAAAATGGTCTTTTCCATTTTTGCTGGAATTTTTTCAAATAAGTTGGGTGCCCTCATTAAATGGTGGGGTGCCCTTAGCGGCCCTCTTTCCTTTTTGATGAATTGGGGGCCAAATGACTATTTAGCCCCTCCGTTTCTATCCTCAGCTTAATAAGTCCAATGCCCTTATAAGTCTTTTTCCAATTTTCTTTTATCTTTCATATTTATCTCTTTATTTTGTGTCCTAATTAAACCCCGAAAAATACTCCAATTCCGCCAAAAACTGAAGAATTTACTAAAATATTCTGAAACTCTCGGACAACTCATTTTCGCACGCAAATCGAGGCATGAGACCCACGTTGATTTGTTAAGTCCATTTAAAGTCCGAAATTCGAATTTTCAGCTTAAAATTATTATTTCTCCGCGAAATTCGAACAATCTGCACGGGTCGCTATTTTAACTTTCTCGAAACTCATTTTGACACGTATGTCGAGACAAAATCCTCGCAAATCTCAAATTTTCTCAATCACCCAACCTTCGCAAAATAAAATAATATATAATACACAACACTAAGCAAACATCACACAAAAGTAAAATTATCTGTAAAACTCATTTCGGCGGTCCACAACTCCCAACTCGCAACCTAAACCATAATTTTGAATTCGTTAATCCCAGATTAACTGCAATTATTGAATTAAAAACTTTGGAATTTGACAGTTAAAAGAGATGATGAAACAAACCAAGGATCCGTGAAGAACAGTAGATCACACCCCCACCTCTTTTGATTTCGTTCTCAAATAAAGAAAATGGCCAAATGACTAGTTTATCCTTCAATTGTTATCTCTTCATTAATAAAACCAATGTCATTTAGGTCACTTAGTATTTTTTTCTTATTTTTGTATTTATTTCTTTAATTTTTGTCCTAATTAAGCCCCGAGAAATACCCAAATTTAATAAAAAATTATCGAAATTAACAATGAGCTCCAAAATTTCCGAACAACCCATCTCATACGCAAATCAAGGTGTGGAATCCATGTCGGCTCGTTAATTCCAATTAAACTTGAAAACTCAAATTCTTAAACTTATATGTGAATATTTTACACGAAACTCGAAGGAAAAGTTTGAGTCAACATTTTAACTTTATCGGGGCACATTTCGACACGAAGGAAATTAAAGTAGGGATTATCTAGTGTCCATTGCACGAGAGATGCGCGGTTCACGGGGACATGGGTCTACCGGGGTTCCGGCACTCACCACTACACTTGCGCGGAACACGAGGTATGGGACTCGGGGTGGTCGGCAAACATGAGATTAATGTTGGAAAGCGTAGAGCGCAGCTCCGCTATTTGTGTGAGATATGTTGAGTGCAGCTCCATATAGTAGTGGGAAAAGTTAGGTGATAGTTCTCACCGCCGACCGGACGTAGATCATCTCGACTTAGCCTGTGTCTGTCTCTACATCTTTAACTATGGTATTTACTTGCATTACTTGTTTCAACAATTTATTTCGTTACTTTATGCTTTTAAATACCATTCGTTTCTTTTGGAAATGTGGCATAAAATTCTCCAGTTAGTACTTAAATATCACTATACTCACCATCTAGTTTGTGACGGTGGGTGTAGGTCCGTCGAGCAGCAACAGACGAGGAAGGAGAAGATCGGCGACTTCTTCTTAGCAGTTCGGCGACTCTCCTCACTCATTTGTATGTCTCGACCTTTGTTGTATTATTATTGTTATGTCATTTTGGGTTGTACATTGGGTTGAGTGAATAATGTCCTATATATACGTGCATATGATGCTGTCTTTTCCTGGTTTTCCACATTTAGGAATTTTGAATCGTAATAGCTTCCACATGATCTTTAAACTGCATGAGCATGGTAATATAGATCACGACATGGATTCAGAGAAATATAGGGACGAAAGGCTGACTAATACGTAATTAAGTCTTATGTGATTGGGATTAAGGCTTGATTACGGGATTAGGCCGGGCGGTGCCCTGTTTAGTAGTTGGGGCCGTCACAGATCGAAAGGAATAGTGAGAGAGATTATGTGAGACCGAGAGATTGCGAGGTGATGGAGACGAATCAAGGTGAGTCGTTGGTTGTGGCGTTGTTGGATTGTTATGTTGCCTGTTGTGGTTAATGGAGATAAGATAGGAAGGGATCAAGGAGGAGATGGCGGGGGCCATCTCCCCTGCCCAAACTCATCTTGGGGTTAGGTATAACCCAACCCCGATTAAAAAAAATTTCATTGAAACAGAGCAAAGGGTGGGTGAGGAAGAAGATGATGGGAGGGGGACTGAACTGGGTCAGGTTCCATAGAACCGGGTCCGGTTCAGGGGTTAAACCCCTCCCCATTTAAAAAATCAAATAAAATCCCTGGAAATTAGAGAAAAATCATAAAAATAGAATTTTGGATAAATTAATGGAAAATTAAGGGTTTTATGAAAAATGAAGGTTTTGAGATTTTATCAAGGATTTATACTGGGTATTTTTCTCGTTGTGCGTGTTACAATACCGAAAATATCTGAAATTTGAAAAATTATTTAAAAGCCTAGTCAAGGATAATTTTTTATTCTGAACCACAATTTAGAGTCGAAATTAGGATCTATACATCTGAGGAGTTGATTCGGAAGGATTCGAGGGGTTTTGGGACATGATTGGGTCAATTAAATTGCAAATAATCAAGAAAAAATGGTGAAGTTATTGTGGAGGCTTACAGGACATATTAATGAATTGTAGGACCGCGACTGGAGCTCCGTGTGGATTAGTTTACCGACTCAGAGCGCAAGGGAGTTGCGATATCAAGTTTGTAAGGTTAAGTAACTCCTACAATAACCTTTACATTGTATGATTACAATTTCGTATAAATTGCATTGATCGTTGATATTGCATTTTTTGTTGTACATGCATACACGGTTTGGGAGGATAAGGCGTTACGAGTCTCCTTATAGTGTGGACTATACCGTGGTTATAGAACATTATATTATGCTTGAGGGACTGAGTCACAGTTACTTTGCATCACGTGGTTATCATGAGATCACGTTGAACCAGATCATACTCTCATAGTCTAAAGGAACGAGACTCGTTTGATTATTCTCCCCGCGCATGAGTTCTTATTATTGTTTACTTAACACTTTCGCAGAACGTTATCTGATTGTGGTCAGATAACAAAAACAGGATGAATTCACAGTTGTATTTAAATTCCTTGGATTATATTCCTCGTTTCAATTTCTTGAATTATTGTGCATTTGATTATTACAAGTGTATTGGATAGTGTGGGATTTACTTATCTGACATTATTTAATTTTTGTAATGGGATAATGACAAGTTCTAGCGGCGACAAAGGAAAATGAAGCTTTCCGAATGTATGTGACTTGCTTAGTTCTTTTTTCTATGTATGTATTAGTTTTTGAATATTATATTTTGTATAAATGGGTTTTTGGGGTTCGAGTGTGATTAGGATCTCATTTGGATAATGATCGAAACGGTTTGGACAACATGAGAAAATTATGAATTAAGGTAGTGTTAGCTTAAAGTTTTTAATACTTCATATCAGGTTAGAATGAATATATAGTTTTGTTAATGCAATATATATTGTTATGGGTGGATTGTGAGTCCTTTGGCATTTCCACCAAAGCTGAGCAGGTTTTGTTGAAGATTTTCGAAGGCCGAGAATTTCGGTGTAGGCTTAGAAATAGATGAGGTGCTATCGAAAAAAATTTACGAAATTTTGAGGATAATGTAATCAATGTAAACGAACTTTGAGGATTATGAAATTAATTTTTATGAAACTTTGAGGATTAAGATTCAATTTAGAATCCTTAGTGATTGATAATATTTTATAAATTGAAGATTACAAGATCTTATTTTTAATTATTTATTGATGGAGAGTTTAAGGCTGCTAGATTATCAAAGAATTATGGTAATCTAGGTCGATCAGATGCCCTAATTAGGTGGGGTCTGACATATATAGGACTAGTTTAGTTATATAATTGAACTAAATATCCTGGAATGAGCTCTAATTGATGGCGTTTATGTGTTTTCAGGTCTACAAGGTATAGAAGAGAATAAGGAGTGATTTCATGATGAAATGAAAAGAAAGGTATAGAAGAGACAAATGAGTGATTTCATGATGAAATGAGGAGAAAAAGCACAAAAATACACTTGACGTTGTGGCATGAACTAGTGACGCCGTGGGAAGAGAGTACAAGCCATGGAGAAGGCTTGGAAATCAAAGAAAATGTGCAGCTCACTTGACACAGTGGCGGCGCTGTAGGGGTATACACACTGCGTCGGGTCAGTACACACAAGGCACCGAGCCTACTATGAGGAGAAAATTCACATACAAAGATCGAAGCTGTGGCGGCGCTGTGCATTTACACACACGGCGTGGATGACTTATAGACAGTGCCGAGATATAAAAATAGAACTTTTTGGAGTTCTAGTTCGTTTGAAATTTTAAATTAAGGTTTTTAATTGTATTCTTATGAGTCTTAGGAGTATAAATAGATATTAGAACGTGGTAAACTCACCTACCATTATACACAAGCCACTAAGGAAGATAGATTATCATAGTTTAACATTGTTTTTTAGTATTGAGAAGGGTTTTGAAGGAGAAGACATCGAAGACTCCAGTTGTTTTGATTTAATTGAAGTTAATTGATTCAATCTTTAATTGCAATGAATATCATGAGTTGTATGTTGATTTCAATAATGAGGGAGTAGTTTATTTTTCTTAAGGATCAGTGGATCCTATGGTATAAATGCTAAGCTAAAGGAATTATGAATAAATTATAATGTTAAAAAGTGCAATGGTTTGGATTTGTATTGCTTCTATGTGTAATGCTAAGGACATCTTGATCACATGTTTGTTGATTATAGGTTTTAGGAGTTATCATGGTCATTGGAGCTTTTAAGCCAAATATTAACAATACAACCGTAAAATATATAATATCGATAGATAGTTATTGATTAAAGAGGCACGGATAATAAACTTAAGTGGTTATGAGTCTAAGGATTTGGTGAAACGACCCTTCCCCGACCAAGGGTCGGGTCACCCGGCCCAGACCGTTACTCA
Source organism: Stephania cephalantha (assembly GCA_039657325.1). Classification (NCBI taxonomy): domain Eukaryota; kingdom Viridiplantae; phylum Streptophyta; class Magnoliopsida; order Ranunculales; family Menispermaceae; genus Stephania; species Stephania cephalantha. The sequence continues at coordinate 47,405,779 of CM077569.1, read as the reverse complement.
AGCCTGATATCTGAACCAGACCCAAATTTCGGTCTAGCACGCCTAAACAACCTGCGGAATAACATATAGACAATATGGCAAAAGAATGCGGAATTTAGAATTATAATAAATATTATATGTCATCATCAATCAAATCATGGAGTATCTCAAATTCATCTAAGTAAATCAAGACCGTATGAGATTCCCATAACCTTCACATGCTTATAAATATATCCAACTAACTAAAGTAAGGTTAATTACCCAACAAACTTGCCTAGGTTACAACCCTTATTAATAGTTTTCAAAAACAAATAGTAAATATATCTTGTAATGCTCAGCCGCAAGGAGAATTCAAGCAATGGCATTCCCTTTGCCGCGATCTATCGCACTCGTAGATAAACATGTATTGTAAGTGGGGTGAGCTAAAGAACCAACGGAGCCCAATAAGAGAAAAACTACGTTCAGATATTAAACATGCAAGTAATACCTATAAAACAAAATAAAGCTAGCATGCATTTAAAATCAGAGTAACATTAAAATCTGTAGCATGGCATCAATTTCCATAAAGAATAAGCATATCATATTCATAAAACATCTTAAGCAGATATATGGAGTTTCAAGAGTTGTAAAACATAAGAAAATCAACTTTTGCATGCAAAAGGGTTCCAAAAGAGATACATAGAATGTAATAGATATAAATGCAAGTCCGTTGTCTCATTTATCATTACCTCCCCTTGTTGACCAATCATCATAATAAAATAAGTATGCGTGGGTGACTTGATTCCGTCGTGTGTCCACGGCTCCACAAGAGGCCCGGATGACTTGGTTCCATCGTGCATCCACGACTCCCCAAGAGGCCATTGCAGAAATGGGTGACTTGGTTCCACCGTATTACTATGGCTCCCCTAAGAGGCCCTTAAGCATGTAAGGTGACTTGGTTCCATCATATGAGTATGGCTCCCCAAGAGGCCTTACATGTAGCGACCAAGGTAGGTAATGACCCCATCCCAAGTCATTTGTTAAAATCATGAATTCTTGATATACTAGTAGCAAGCCACATTTAATAGATGAGTGGAGCTCCCCACTTACCTCAACTCGCAGCGACGCCTATAACGACTCTTGGTACGCTCGGGATCCGATGTGAACGTTCACGCGACACTATACAACCATAATACATCTCATCAATAAATAATTTAATTTAAGTCAATTAAATCTTTCGTTAATTGGTCGTTGGGATCTACTAGTGTGGGTTCCGCGGGTCCCCCATCGCCCGATGTGAAGGTCAAGGGGTGGGACCCGATCGGTCTCCCTCGAAGACGTGATAGCGCTCCGTTCGAAAGCAATTACATGCTTTTATTTGTTATATATATAAATATATATATATATATATATATTTTATTTTATTATGTTTTTTTATTCTTATTATATTATTTTTTTATTGGGGTCAAGGGCCATTTTGGCCCCTATTAACTAGTCCAGGGGCCGGTCTAGCCCCTGTTGACCAGTCAAGGGCCGAACCAGCCCCTAGCTTAGTCCAGAGGCTGATTCGGCCCGGTCTAAGGTGGACTAGGGGTCAAATCGACCCCGGTTACGTTGGGCGTAGCGATGCTCGCCGGCCGTCCTCCCCTCGAGACGCCGGGTGGGGGGAGCAACTCTCCCCCATCCGCCTGGTGCGCCGCCGCGTGCCGGAAGCCCCGTCGTGGTTGGCCACTCCGGCCAACCCCATGGCGGAGCAAGAATGGGGGGCGGTAGTGAGCCGCCCCCTCCTTCGATTTCTTTTTTTTATTGGGGTAGAGGCGGCGACGACGGCGATGTCGTTGTCGCCTTTCTCCAACGATGGCAGCGACTCGCCGCCGTCCTCTTTGGCGGCGGCGACACTACCCCCTCTTTCCCTCCTCTTTGTGTACTCTCCTCTCCATAACTTCAAATAACAAGAACTTGAGTAGATTAGAGATTACCTATTTTTGAGATCTGTGTAGGTTTCGTCTCCTCCTCCACCTTCTCTTCAAATCTGGGGTTTTGAACATAAAAATGGGGTTAGGGTTTTAAATCCAATTTATATTAGGGCTTCATTTGTTTAGGGTTTGAGAATTTACTATATTGACCTTATGGCATATTTATTAGGTTTTGGGTCGTCACAACATCCCCAATTTTAAAGAACTTTCGTCCTCGAAAGTAAAAGTATGGTACACTCGTAAATCGATGTATTTATTCGCAATGATTTCTTTTATGACCCTTTTTTAAATGATGTTAATCCGCTCATGTGAAATTCGATTGTACCCTCGTGAAATAAAATCTTACTCTTGCATTTAACTTTTCAATAGTAATATTTTTGTCCCACAAGTCGATACTCAAAAAGTCGGCCTCATATGAGTCCCAATATAATCATTATATCTTAGCTACATATCTTGTCATTGTATCATCATGCATTTCTGGGCATTCCTTTGTAATCCTCACTGTAGTCGCAACATGCACCCAAGTCGTCTAACCAGCATTTAGAAAGAACCATACTGAGATGTGATCCGGTATCTATCTGTGTCGTAAAACATCCCTGCCTCCTGGCAACAAATACACACCACCAACGGGTAGTAGGAACAAGGATAATTATTTGCTATGATATGAATACTAGCACACCATCTCGATTACACATATCCATGAACGACTTATCATGTTGTTGCGACTTATCTGTGAAGGCTACAAATGTGCATACATGATATTCCTTTTTGGAATTATACCTTAACATCATTGTCATTACACGTTTATCGACATTAATTTCAATGGGTTCATAATTCAAGTCAACTCTTGACCAACAGTCCACCTCGTAACTCCTCCGTTGCATTTAACCGTTTACTTATGCATCAAGCTTTCCCAGAGGACGATATTCGTAATCAACCTTTGTTGATCACATTATTACTACAATTGAACTGTTATACTTGCAGTTACGATCAAGTTTTTGGCGCCGTTGTCGGGATAGGTAGCCACACACTAGTTTGGTCAGTTTATACAATTGTTAAGAATTTTATTTTCAACAATTTACTTAATTATATAAAAAAATGTTTTAGTTTCAAGTTTGACAATCTACACTTGACATTTTGCATTTTCTTTCTCAGTTAACAGTTAGTGCATTCGTAGTCAAGGTGATAAGGACTTAGTGTCTTACGATTAGGAGATTGACAAAACCAACAAGGGAAAGAGGAAAAAAAGGAATCAAGATGGCGGATGATCAAGCGGGAAATCGGAACCAAAATTAGGGCCGAAGGAATAATCAACCCGAAGGTGATTTAGTGGTGCAAGACAAAGTACGGGGACAAAGATATCTACGAGACTACTTCAAATCAAAAGTTCAAGAGACATACTACGGAGTAATGAGGCTTGTAGCTAACACCATTGAGTTCGAGTTGAAACTGTCTCTCATCAACATGGTGCAGAATAGCCTATTCAATGGGCTAGCAAATGAAGATCCAGTTGCACATATGGAGAATTTTCTAGAGAAGTGTAACACTATTGACATTACTAGAGTTATAAAGGAAGCAATCAGGTTGAGTCTTTTCCCATTCTCATTAGGTGGAAAAGCTAAATCCTGGTTCCGAGGACTAGAATGTTGGGAGCATTACTTCATGGGTGGATATCAATGAAGGATTTCTAGACAAGTTCTTTCCCCAGTGAAAGAGAATTGGGAATCAACCATTTCAAGAATGTATCTCTTGGTGAGGCTTGAGAAAGATTCAAAGAAATGCTGATGAGATGTTCAGGACATGGATATGTGAAGTGAGCACGACTATTAATCTTCTACTATGGAATGAATCACATCACAAGAACATTAGTAGATGTCGCATCATGTGGTTTTCTACTAACCAATGATGAAGATATAGCATTAGATATTCTATATCTTATGTTCTTGAATTCTACAGCAGGAACTCATTCCGCAGTGAGAAAGCCAACAAGAGTGTATGAGATTGATTCACAAGCAGCGATCATGACACAGCTATCAAACTTAAGTAGCTAAATAGGGAAGCTACAAATGGGACAATCAAGTCCACATGTGCAAGCAATATAGTAACCCATTAATCACCAAGCAATGGTGGTCAATCCATTAGACATGCAACAAGGGATGGAGTTTGAAGATGTCAACTTCATGAACAACCAGAACTATGAAAACAACTTCAGGCCGAGAGGAATGGCTCCTCAAAGATATTATCAAGGATACAACAACTTGAAATTTTCTTATAGAAATTCATATAATGCACTGAAGCTACTTTCAGGTTTTGATCAATAAGTCCAACAAGGGAAGCCAGGCCAAAGTGAAGAAATGAGTTCATTGAAGTCAATTGAAAGATTCTTGCAAGCCATTAACATCAACGATAGAGAACTGCATGAGAGGCAAGAGAAAAATATGGAAAATATGAAGCAAACTCTTAAGCGGATGGATGATGAAAGAACATAATCCATTGAGAACCTAGAAAGACAGATTGATCAGCTAGTCATTGTTTTAAATTCAAGGAAGGAAGGGCAATTTTTGAGTAAACTATTAAAAAAGTGTTAGTGCCATTCACATGATGAGCACTACGACAAAGAATAAGCCAATACAAGAGCAAATGACATACAAGCTAGAAAGATTCAATACTTTAGCCATGAGAAAATTGAGAAAATATGAAGTTATGCATGAGAATGGAACGAAAGTGAGGCAAGATGAACTTGAAGGATTCAAGCAACAAAGGATCAATGCCTTGAAAAATAACAAGAAAGGGAAGAAGCAATGGAGAGTTAAAAAAAGATGAAAAACCTTCTGAAGAAACACCGAAAGGAAATAGCATCAAGGTTGTTTCAAATAAGCCGGAACCAAAAGTCGAGTTCACACCGAAACTTCAACCAATCAAGATGAGAGATCCTGGAGACATATGCATACCATTGAGCATTAATGGGCATCAGTTTATAAACATCTTGTGTGACACGGGAGCCTCAGTCAATGTAATGCCTATAAAGGACATGTTACAAGCATATTTGAAGATCAATTGTCTCGATACAACAAACTTGCAAGTAGTTGATAATAACTTGGTACTAACAATAGGAAGAGTCTTTAATGTGCATATGAAAGTGGGTAGTGTGACGGCCCCAATTTTCCACAAACTGGGCCCCGCCCGGCCTAAGCCCACGTGGACCCTCGAGCCAGTCTCGCAAGGCCAACGCAGGCCTAGTCAGCCTTCTGATTCATCCATATAAGTAAATTCATAATTTTAAGTCGAGTTATTTGTATTTTTTCAAGTTTTACAAGTTAGCAGAAGCAATTAATACGTTAAATAACTCAGAATAAAGTAAAAGAGTCGGACATCCTAAATGTGGAACCCTAAATATGTATATTCATGTATATCGTGTCAAGTGTTATAACTAAGCAAAATGATATACAAGTCATGTGTATCTCTCAACCCAAACAAGTATCCTAAGTGTGATAACAACATATATAAATAATACAAAAAGTCAAAAACCTAAAAAAATATATAGAGGAGGGCCTCTCCGATATCCTCAGAGTAGATCGCCAAGTGTCGGCGTCTTCCCCTTGCTCCGTCGCGGATCTGCACTCGGTCAAACACAAGAATGTTGAGTCCAGTAAGTAAAAGCTAGTAGGATCTAAACAGTAATTCAAAATAAATAAAGCAGTCTAAAAGTCATGCGAATAGAAAGAAAGCTATATGGAATGCATGATAATAAGACTGTAAAAATGAAAGTACAATGAGAAATGAGTGTCAAAGGAAATAATAGAGAGGTACTCGAGTAGTCCAAGACCACCGAGTGCGGGTACCACAGGGTCAAGGTCATAGAGTCGCGACAACGCCAAGCAGACTCAGGTCCTAAGACATGGCGTCGCCTGCTAGTACCTAGACCGTCGCGAATAGGGGATATCAACGGTGCCCCGGATAAAATACATCTGATTCTGACCAGATACTCCAGTGACTCGAGGTCATGGCCCCGGTTGCAAGCCGGTAACCACTCCAATCAGAGACACTTGCATGACTCACTTGGCCCTCGGACACTCATAAATGGGTGGGAATTCCAAGAAAGGACGTGGTACAATAACAATGAAATATAAGCTCAAATAAACTACTGTGCATTTCCTAGCTGGTTTTACTTACCTCAAGCAATCGCAATTCGCCTTCAAAACGTCCCGCTCACTCCTCAAGATGTGAACCCGACACCCGACTATAGTCTCCTAAGTCCCTGGTGTCCAATTATACAACTTTAATTATTTTTAAGTTATATTATGTGGGTTTATAATGTAGGACCAAACATTTGAAATTTTATTCCAAAAAAATTAGTTTTGGCACACTTTTCGGGTTATACCGGGGTGCCAACGCCATAAATTCCTCGAAAACTACTTTTCTATTTTTTTTCATTTTTTATATTTTTCCTGATTTCTCTGGATTTTTCCATAATTTTCTAGCTATTTAGGGGTGGGTTGGGCCCGAACCGAGCCCGGTTCGCTTGGGCCCGGTTCGGCTCAACCGGGCCACTCTGGTCGGGGTTCGGGCGGGTCGGCCCGACCGCCCCCAGGCTGGGCTGCCACCGGCCGCCATTTGTCATTCTCACCCTCCCATTTTCCTTCCGAGCTCTCTGTTGCAGAGATGTTTTTTTTTGTTTTAATAACACAACAACAATAAGAACAACAACCATAACAACACCAACAACACCATCACCATTAAAACTTTAAATTTCTCCATCAAAAAGTTTATAAAATCAACAAAACTCACCTCGATTCGGAGATCATCGCAAGCGCCACCGAAATGAGAGAGCACCGCGAGAGATATGAGACCGAGTTGACGGAGTGATGGAGAGCTTGGTGATGGGGAATTGGAAGAGAGGAAGAAAAATTAGGGAGTGAAGAGAGATGGCTTGGGTAGAGGGAGAGAGTGAGAGATTTTTTTTTTGGAGAGGAAAGAGAAAAAGTGAGGGATGGGTTAAAGTATGGTGATTTGATTAGTGATGTGATGGGATGTGTGATGTGTGATGTGACAACTAAATCTCGGACTACCCCATACACCCACGTTACGCGCACCCCGCGACGTCGTACACTCTCGTCACTACGCGCGCGCATCACGACCAATAAAAATATTAACTGGTGCGATGCGAATTAATTAATAATACAACAATTTAACACACATGAATAACACAAGAATGACTATTTATACCTTGATTGGCGTGCCCTGGACTTATCGACGGTGTTCACATGGGTCCGAGCTACGAGTCCTAATCTCGGTGTCGGCTCCCGAGGGTTGACCGAGTGTGCCACATCACGATAGGTCCAGGTCACCAACCTGAGATGCCACGTGGCAGGGGTTAAACTTTTAGAGTTGTTACAAGTAGATTCATATTTATCACTTGGTTTTGAGATTATGGATCATGATATAGATAATGTTGTGTCTATGATACTTAGACGACCATTCTTGAACCCAGCCAATGCGGTATTGCACACGAGGAAAAAAATGATCACAATGAGTATTAAAAATGATGATGATAACAAGAAGATTGTCTTTGTTGAAGGGCAAGAAGTACATCCGAATTGGAGAGATCATTATCTCTGCTCTACAATTGGAGTATCTCGATTTAGATTCGCACTAAACGAGTGAAAAGGCGTCAAGCTAATGACGTTAAACGAAGCGCTACTGGGAGGCAGCCCAAGGGTTTTTAATTTCAATTTTCAAAATTCAGTTATTTATTTTTTTTCATTAGATAGAACAATCTAAACATTTTAGTAGTTTCCTAATTTTGAAATTTTTGTGTTAAATGTGTAGGAAAGACCATTTGTTGGGTGCATGCTCATCGGGATGGAGAAGTCTCAACATACGCAGAATCCTCACATTAAACCCTGGGGAGATGAGTGATACATTCATACTGATTATTTTTAATGTGAGATATTTTGTCACTTTAGTAGTTGTTTAAATTTATGTTTATGCATTTTTATGTTTAGTTCTTAAAAATATTATATATTTTTGTGTGTTTAGTGTTTTTGTGTTTCAAGCTTATTTTTAAACCTTAAGAAAAAGGTTTGGTTTAAGTTTGGGGGTATTAACATTATGGAAAGTGGTAAGAAATGATGAAATAAGGATAAACATTGCAGGGTGTGATCATAAAATTTTATTTTTGAAGCAGTTAAAGAGGAAAATGGTAGTGTATCTACCTTATGATTTAAATGTGTAGAAGTAGTATAGATTAAGTTATATATAGTAATATAGTAATGAATGAGTAAATCATTTGCAAAGTGCGTGCATTTAATTGAGGATGAGTAAGAATATAAGTATCTTGTTGATATGAAACTCAAGAAAGTGTTATAATTTTTGAAGAAAATAAGAAATGTAGCAAACAACGGTATAATTACATGATTAGAAACTTAAAGTTATGGGAGACCAAGAACTTGAAACAAAAGCAAGAAGAATACCAGAACATTTCTTGTTGAAAAAGTTACATCTCTAAGGATTTTATAATAAGTATGAATCTTACTTGAGTACAAAGATAATAAAGATTTAGTACTAAAAGGAGAAGAGATAGGTATGGTGTTTAATGAAAAGTTGGAGTTAAAACTTGTTTAATAAAGTGAAAGTGAGAAGTGCTAACAAGAGTCTTAAATAAGAAATTAGAGTGTCCCACAAGTTCTACAGGAAAATGAACAAATAACTTGATGATTGAAAAAAGTAAGAAAAAAGAATTCATAGGAAAATGAGCAGGGACTGTACAACTAAATAAATATAAGGAGAAAAGAGAAATAAATAGAAAGAAAGAAAGACGAAAGTTATATTAAAACTCTTCAAATGAAAAGATTTAGCTTGAGTACAAGTAGCATAGTTGAGTTAAGTTTTACTTCCAACTATAGGAAGTCCTATGGACTCTTAAAGTACTAAAGTCTACAAAAATAGTATGATATATGCTTATTTGTGAATTCTTGAGCTTAATGAGAAATCATGAAATTGTACACTTGCTACTTGAGTGTCAAGGTGAAATAAACTTATGAGTAGAGATGGTTTTGGTTGTGAACTACTTTTGAGTTTCGAAAGTGAGTTTTATGTGTTGTTAAAGCTACGTGTATTGAAAATGATAGTTTTTGTGAAAAAAACTTTTAAGTGAATTATTGACTTGAACTTATTTGAATTAAAGGATAATTCATGAATTATGTAAAATGAGTAAGGATTAAAAGTAGTAGTAGTAGTAGTAGTAGTAGTAGTAGTAGTAGTAGTAGTAGTAGTAGTAGTAGTTAGGGGTGGGCAAACCAAGGTTTGGTGGTGGAAACCATCAAACCGCGATCAAACCGAGGGTTCGCGGTTTGGCCGATTTGCAAACCACCACCAAACCGCGAACCATCAAAACCGCACCCAAACCGCCAGCGGTTTTGCGCTGTTTGGTCGGTTTGGTTTCGCGGTTTTCATGCGACCCATTTTCAAAAAAAAAATCATACATATTACATACCATAAAGTCCATACATGTTTAATGTTCAATTGTTCATAAAAAAATTCAACATAAGATACAACAAAACATCAAAAAAAAAAACAATCTTACATATTACATACCATAAAAGTGATGGGTTCGGCGGCGGCGGCTGCATAGACGAGGGAGTGAGGAGGATGAACGGCAGCGTGGAAGATTTGTATAGACCAAATCTTCCACTATTGACTCAATAGTCTTGAGTTTTTTTTAAATAAGTTTTAAAGTTTTGAGTTGTAAATGTTGGGTATTTACTAAAATACCCTCGGTTTGGTGAAACCGCGGTTTTTAAAATGAAAACCGCGACCAAACCGCGATTTTGCGCTTTTTAAGTTTTTTAAACCGCCCCCAAACCGCGAGTTCTAAAAACCAGACCAAACCATGCGGTTTACACGGTTTGGGCGGTTTTTCGGAAACCGCTGCCCTTCCCTAGTAGTAGTAGTAGTAGTAGTAGTAGTAGTAGTAGTAGTAGTAGTAGTAGTAGTAGTAGTAGTAGTAGTAGTAAGAGTACTTAGTATAATACACTTTTTCTCGGTACGCAAAAAACCCTAAGTTTTGGGGTATTTGATAAGTGTTTAATTAAACTTATATATAGGACTAGTTTAGTTGTATAATTGAAGTAAATATCTTGGAATGAGCTCCAATTGATGACATTTATGTGTTTTCATATCTACAAGGTATAAAATAGACAAATGAGTGATTTCATAATGAAATAAGGAGAAAAAAGCACAAAAATACACTTGACGCCGTGGCATGGACTAGTGACTCCGTGGGAAGAGAGTACAAGGCGTGGAGAAGGCTTGGAAATGAAAGAAAAGGTGCAGCACACTTGACGCAGTGGCGGCATTGTGGGGTTATACACACGGCGTCGGGTCAGTACTCACATATCTCCGAGCCTACTATGAGAAGAAAATTCACATACAAAGGTCAAAGCTGTGGCGGTGCTGTGCATTTACACACTGCGTGGATCACTTATAAACAGTGCCGAGAAATAGAAATAGAAAGCTTTAGAGTTCTAGTTCGTTTTGAATTGTTAATTGGGGTTTCTAATTGTATTCTTATGATTCTTAGGAATATAAATAGGTATTAGAACATGGTAAGCTTATCCACCATCATACACAAGCCACCAAGGAAGATAGATTAGTATAGTTTAACATTAATTTTGAGTATTTAGAAGATTTTTGAAGGAGAAGACATCAAAGACTCAACTTGTGGTTATTGATATTGTTCTTTGATTTAATTGAAGTTATTTGATTTAATCTTTGATTGCAATGAATATCCTAAATTGTGTGTTGATTTCAATGATGAGTGAGTAGTTTATTTATCTATGGGATCAATGGATCATCTAGTATGAATGTTATGCTAAAGGAAGTATGAATGGATTATAATGTTAAAAAATGCGATGGTTAGAATTTGTATTGATTATATGCGTAATGTTATGAACGCCTTGATTACATTTTTGTTAATTAGAGGTTTTAGGAGTTATCATGGCCATCAGAGCTTTTAAGTTGGATATGAACAATACAACTATAAATATATAACATCGATAGATAGTTATCGGTTAGGGAGGCACGGATAGTAAACTTAAGTGGTTATGAGTCTAAAGATTTGGAACTTAATGCTAAGTGAAACTTATGTTATTCACACCGATAGGTGGAATTGTAGTTTGCACATTATGATCTTTTTCACCCCGACAGTGGGTTGAAGTGAATATGAAGGAAATTTGTCTATTCTAATTAAGCATTGCATGCACATAATGAAGATGAAGGAAGTATGATATGAAAGCATAGCAATTCAGTACCTAGGTGAAGTTGTGAACTAAGAGTTTTCTCAATATTAGAATAAAAGTTAATTTACTTTGTTTTATAGAATAGGGTAGTTTAGTTTAAACCAAAACAAAAGAGACCTTAACAATTTAGTGAACTCAACTTAACTGAACCGTGTCTAGATAAACCTTTCTCAGAGGACGATATCCGTAATCAACTTTCGTTGATCACATTATTACTACAATTGAGTCGTTATACTTGCGGTTATGATCAATAGTAAAGAACTACACCGAGAGAGTATAACAGACTGGGTAATGTCTAACTACGATTGAATAGAAAATAAAAAATTTGATGAGTCGAGCATCATAGATTGTTGGAGAATTCAAAAAACACTTTCACTTTGTGCTTTTGAAAGTCTCATCAATGAAAAGGCTTTCAGGGTTCAGATTACAGTAAAATAGTAGTGCCATGAAAAAAGAGATAACTTGGGGACGGGAGTTATAAATGGAAGAGAAAATTCCATTTCTCTTCGGAACTACTGATAACTTGTACGTTTCCTTTAATTTCAGGGACGAAATTGTCTTAAATTGGGGAGACTATAACGACCCGTTACCTTAAGCAGATGATTAGTGTTAATATGAATCCTAATTAATTTGATTTAGACTCGAGGTTAAGCCCAACTTGTCTCGAATAGCATGTGCGTGGATTTACGTGATGGCATTATGTTCGTATGGTGTGTATTAGTATTTATTGAAATGATTGGAATTAAATAGCTCATAATTGATGAATTTTGGGACGTCTAATATCGTACGTAGGTCTAAGGTGACGCACATAGGTTCTACAATAGTGTGCATGCATGAGTAAGCTCGTTGGCGTACACGGCAATACTGTAGGCACATGAATATAGGCATGTGTATATATATCAAAAATAAATAAATAATAAGTTTTTGGGCGTTAAATGACACGCGGAGGTCTTGGGTGACACGAGTGAGACGTCGAAGTAGTGTGCAGCCCCGAATGTACTCGTTGGCGCGCACGACGAAATGATAAATGCATTAATATAGGCGTATGTATATATATTTATATATATTGTATCTATAAATATTTATATATATATATATATATTCAAAATAATTAATAAATTAGTGGGCACCTAGTGACACTTAGGGTCATGGGCGACACGAGTAGGACGTACAATAGTGTGCACGTCCGAGAGTGGTCGTTGGCGCGCATGGTGAATTTATAAGTGTGAAATACAAAGTTGTATATATATAAATATATAAGAAATGAATCCTAAAGTTTAAATCAAAATAAATGTTAAACTATTGGATTCACCTCGAGATATGTATTATGCTAGAGTTGAGGAATGAATAGTGAACGTTGATGAGTTTGGATGGATGATCCATGCCTCGAGATGCGTGCAACCCCATCTCAAGAAGAGTCAATGAGCATGTGATATGAAAGTATCAAAATCGGTGTTACTTTAAGAAGTATCACTTTAGTTCATGTTTCATTGGATCGGTCTCGAGATTCGTGTGTACAAAACTCAAGAAAAGTTTGTATTTGATTATAAATAAGTCGGTCAAGAGGTGATGGTTCATTAATAGCCATAAAGATCGACCTCGTAACGTAATATGTATCTCGATAAAGATCAAAATATAAATAAAAAAAATAAACCATCAAATTTACCTCGATATTCGTGTGATGCAAATCTCGATGAAATCTTAATATTAATCTCAAGCACAGAACATCGCCTCACTTATCGAAATTGAACGAGAGAGGCGATGGAGATGATGTAGGTAAGTTGATGATTTGTTGTTTGTTAATGTTGTCGTTGTGTGTTGTTGGGTTATTGGTTGTTGTTCATTGTGTACAGATAAACATGGGAGCTCGGTCGTCCGAGGAAGGAGACGGCATGAGAACCGTCTCTCGTGCCCAAACTCGCCTGGGGTTGGGGCCAAACCCAACCTCAATGAAAAACCAGCGATTTAAGAAAAATTAAATCGTTTGGTATGTGGAAACAGAGAAGTTGAAACGAAGAAGAAGAAGAAGGGGGTTTGATTGAACCGGACCGGTTCGATTCAGGGATCAAACCCCAATTTAAAAAGAAATATTTAAAATCGCTGAAAATTTTGAAAAAATTTCAGAAAATAGGAAAAAACCAAAAAAATTATATTTGTGGATCAAATAAATAGAAATTGTGGGTTTCTATGAAAAATGAAGAATTTGGGATTCTTTCGGGACTTTATACTGGGGTTTTTTATCTCAAAAAACGTAAAATGATCGTATTGGCCTAAAAAGTGACCAATTAGTTCCTAATTCAAGTGGGAACAGTTTAGGGACTTAAATAAATGAGTAATAGACTCAAATTGATGATAATCAATCTATTTTAAGTTCTTGATTGACGAGGAAAATGATTGAGGACTCTGGGAGTTGTGTAAGTCGGTATAAAGTTAGGAAAGTTTGGCACAAGTAAGTAGGACTCATATTCTTATCAATTATGCATCGTAAATTAGTATATTTAGTTCACATAGTTTATGGAGTGGGAAATGGAAGCATTATATTGTGACGAGCATAAAACTTAATGAACAACTCGAAAATGAATCGAAATGATTTAACCGGGTATGGAGTGGCTATGAGGTTGCTAAAGATTAGCCTTACCCTCTTACCTTCGTAATCCGTGGTTTAATATCATCGCTCATTATTCTAGAGCGTGCAGAGACTCAGCTATCCTTGAATACACTGATGAAATCCCACATTGGCCAATTTGGGGATTTTATTAAGTGGTACTCCTGGATAACTGAGAAATAACTCTTTTAATTGAAATGAAAAGTGATGTCACGAGTACAGCTGCTATTAACTGGTGAATTTGCATTTTGTTATATATTGTTTACATCATTTAAATATCTGAATAGATATGTTTTAGATTCATATTGCTATTCATTGAATTATTGATACTAAATGATAGTTGATCAGTTTATGAGCATTACTTACTGAGCAAGTTGGAGCGCTCATTCCTCAATTAACATTTCGAGTTATCGACATGTGCTTCGACTCAGGAATGGAAAAGATTAGAGGTTTATATTCTTTGCTATGGTGAATTGATTTTCTTATTGTTTTATATATTGTATTGAATTACAGTTTTGTAATAAACAGGGTTGGGATATGATTTTATTACTAAGGTTTATGCTGGTTTTTGTATATCTTGTGTTTTATCGAAAAAGTTTTAATTCCGTTGCGTTTTCAATTATTTATTCGATATACAATATATTGTATCGTGATTATCAAGTATGAAGGACGGCTGTACCGTTACTCCGATTGAGTCCGACTGATGTTACGAAGCTTAATTAGGGTTTCAGGCCAAACATTGAATTAGGATAGGGAATGCTACAACGCAGTTGAGCAAGATTATTTGATCTCAGCTTCCTCGATTGGATAAATGCCAACAAGAATGCTGAATTCTCTATGGGGTGTATCGAGTGGGACTCGTTTTTTGCAGTTACGACCTGGATTGGTTGGAAAGAAAGGAGTTCTCGGGTTTTCGGGCAGAAGGACTATGATATCATTGATATAGTGAGCTCTATTGTGTACATGACGAGAAAAATTCGGTTCCTCTACGATAGAAGCAATGTTGTGCCAAGAGGGCCTTTTCCTGTTCATAAGGGCTGGATAAAATTGGAGGAAGGATGGTTAAAATCGAACACAGATGGGGTTAGGCCTTTGGAGAGGAAAACAACAGCAGGAGGCTTAATAAGGAACGATAGGGGCGGATGGGTGAGAGGCTTTCATCACGCACTGGGGTCATGCTCGGTACTGGACGCGGAACTATGGGGGGTCTTGACGAGGCTGAGGACTGCTTGGCAAATGGAGGTTGATAAGCTTTGCCTTGAGGTGGATTCGCTGGAGGCGTATGAACTGATTAGTGCCAATAACCTGAACTCCTCACAGTCGAGTGTAGTTTCTCTTATCAAGGAGATGGTAGGGTTTCCTGGGTTCCAAGAGGTAACAACATGTGTGCAGACTTTACGGCCAAAAAGATTGTGGCGGATGAGGGGGTAGTCAAAGTTCTCTGTGAACCTTTTGACTCTATTAAAGGTTTTATTAGATTTTGATTGTAACCGCCTTGTGGCGAGCTAATTGGCCTTATATTCAACCAAAAAAAAATAAAAAATAAATAAAAAATATATATATATATATATATATATATATACATCTTTGACAAAAAAATTCAAATATACATGTTTAAGGATGATTATAAGTGTATATGTACTGAACATGCACCTATTTTTTATCTTTTATTTTTTGTGATAATCTAGCTGATAATTGATAATGTAGCTGAAAGCTGATTATCTAGCTAATAGCTGAAAAGTAAGTAGCTGATAGCTGAAAGTTGATAATCTAACTGATCAATTAAAATTGTTTGGAAGAAATAGTTGATGGAGTGGCTAAGAAATACAAAATGACATTAAAAAAATGTGTTATATAATATATAGTAGTTAAATACATTATTTACAACTATTCGGCAACCCGCGCTTCATGCGTGGGCAAGACCAAATATCAATATATATATATATATATATATATATATATATATATATATATATATATATATATATATATTAGATAAAAATATATTTGATGAGAAAAAAGAATTCGGCACGGCTATGTGCACCCTAAATTTTACTTTGTGCAAACCAAAGGCTATGTGCAAACCACGTTTGGATTTAGGTACCCCCTAACAAATTTTTCATTCCCAAAACGCCCCTGCTGTTATGCACCCCACAACCATTCGAATTTTAAGCACGGGCTTCACTGTGAAGAAGAATAAGAGAACCCTAGGTCATTGATCGAATCGATTCGGTGAAGCTTCCACTCGGTCAATAATCGTTCTTCGCTCTCCCTTCTTCCCTTCGGTCTTCGTCCTGGCGGTGGTGGAGGTGGTTTTCGTTTCAGGCGGTGGTGGAGGTGTCTTCGAATACGGTCGCTTAAATTGAGTGGAAGGTATAAATTTTGTTTGGTTTTCGTTGAAATTTGTATTCTTATGTGTTTGTTATAATGTATAGTCAAATTTGAATTAGGTTATTGTTTTGATTTGCGATATTAGGTTGAATACGGTTGTTGTTTTGTGCGTTTGTCATGGAATTTAGTTTTTATCTTCGATTTTCCTTGTCGTGTATGCGTGTGTACATGTTTTGATCAAACTTGATGGATGATTTGTCGATGTTTGATGATTTTAAGTAGCTCGGTAACACGGGACCGATTAAAATTCCACTGTTCGGATTACCGTGACCGAGCAATGTTATTTTAGTTGATTTTGGGAGACCGAACTAAACATGTAGTATAGGAATGGTTTTGCTCGGTTTGGGATGACCGAGTTGTTTTTTTCATTCGGTCTATTATAACCGAACAACACAGTTTAATATGTAAATTGATTGTTCGGTTGTAGTTGACCGAAGTTAAGTAGATTTTCTAAGGTTCTTTTACTCGGTCTTATGTTACCGAGTAACAATGGTTTATTCGGTTACCTTGAACCGAGCTATGTATTATAATATGGTTATGTTAAACCGAGCAGTTGAGTTTAAATCGGTCATTATCGAGCGAACAGTGTATTTTTTGTTTAGAAATGTCATACAATGATTGACTATTAATGCTTAGGTAATATGTGTGCCACTTTAATAGGTATGACACGTACAAAGACGACATAGGTGCCCAGGAAAAATGAACAAGAGAAAGAGAAGACAGGGAAGGTGGGTGAGCTAGTGGGGAGGAGAGCTCAAACGACATCTTATAGGAAAAAGAAGGAGCTGGGAAGGGGAACGGGGGCAAGTAAGATCGATTGTGACTTAAAAGAAGGAACAGTCGAAGAGCACTCATTGGATTTGCCGGGCCAATAATTGGCAATTCGTATAAGCCAAGCAAATGCAGTGGAAACCATCTTCTTCCGATGCAACTGAATCGGATAGAGGAGAAGGGAGGGAAGAAGAAAGTGATGAGAACAGAGATTCTGACGGAGAAGATGGAGAAGGTGGAGAAGGAGATAAAGAAGGAAGTGGAAGTGGTACTGGTAATGGTAGTAGAGTGGAAGTGGGAGTGCAAGCTGAAGTCAAGATGGTTCCACTGAAGAAGAAGAGGAAGGAAGTGCAAGTGGAGGAAATAATAAATAAGGTGAAGGTGAAGAGGGAGAAGATTCCGAAGAAGAAGTGGTGGAAGTGAGGCCTAGTGCTAAGGCCCGTGGGAAAGCTAAGTCGAGACCATCCGACAAAGTGGCAGCTGACGAGAGTTCTAAACCCTTTCCTGGTGGGTCCATTAATTAGGAGTTATTGACGAGCTTCGACAATCACGTCGCTGCCACCATATGGAATAAAAAAGTATATTTACGATATTTACAATTAACAATTAGTCATTTGTTTAATTTTTTGATTAATATTAGTCATTTGTTTATGAATTTTTGACCTAACTTTTTTTTTGCTGTTTCAGGAGCGCCCATTGCTTAGATGTCTAAATCACGGCCTCCAATTGTCACAGTGGGATTTAGACAAGTGTCACCCCAACACCAGCCGACTAAAAAGAATTGTTGAAGAGTATGGGTTGAGTGTACTATCCAATTGCACCAACAAGCAGGCACACAAGACGCTTATATATGCGTTTGTGGAGAGGTGGTAGCCGGAGACCAACACATTTCACCTTCCGTTCGGTGAAATGTCGATCACACTCGAGGACGTGCAGATGTTGTTGAAGATTCTCGTGATGGGGAAAGTTATTGAGTGTGACACCATCGGCAGGTCTGAAGCGGTGGAGTTGGTGTGTTCGGCTCTCAACGTGTCGGTGAAGGAAGCCGAGCAACAAATAAACAAGGACTTGAAAGTTAACAAAGCCTGGCTGAAAGGCAAATGGGGATGTAAACCAAGGTTCAGTGCATGGCTAGAGCGTACCTATGGTACTTGTTAGGATGCAAACTTTTTGTTGACAAGACCTCGACGTTGGTCCCTGTTAACCTTCTCAAGCTCGTGGAGAACTTGGATGAGGTTCATACATATGGTTGGGGGGCTGCGGGCTTTGGCTTACTTGTATTGTCAACTTGGATCGGCGACTCGGGTTAAAGTATGCCAGAACGCGGGATATATGACGTTGCTCGAGGTTAGTTTGGTATAATTTTTTTATAAATCCTTCGAGTTTTGCCAACTTTAGTTTAAGTGACTTTGTTTTTGTAATTGTTTTGCAGAATTGGGTGTATGAGCATTTCGATATGCACCTTCATGAAGCACGCCGGAACCACGGGTATGTTGACACCCTACCGCATGTATCTAGGTGGGATGTGAAGGTGGAGCAAGGCCTTAATGCTGAACATGGCCAAAGGATACGCAGAGCCCTAGATAAATCTCGTTCGAACATGGTTTGCGTTGTCTCCCTAACTTGTGAATTCTTAAATGGTTTACCTATACATATACTTTGGTTTTATCATTGATTGTATGTGAGATCCCTTTTTGACATCGTTTATGTTGAATTCGTCTGTTCGGTTGGTGGTCACCGAACGAACACCACCTGTTCGGTCATCCCTGACCGAGCTAAGCGGTTAAGTTCGGAACACACGGACCGTGCATGGACATTTTTTAAGTGCATTCTGATATTGATTCCTAATGTGATTTGTAGGTAACGTGGAACCCGTACTCGAGTATGCGTTCATATGAGGATTCTGCAGAGTCAGCCTTCTACAAGGGAACAATCAAATATTCGGGATAGTTGAGTCATACAACCCGGATAGATTCTTGCGGCAAATGGGTCACGTGCAAGGAATCCCTAAAAAACCTTACACTCCAATCCGAGCGCAGATAGGGAAGGTGGCTCAAAGTTACATCATCAAGTACAATTTTCAACCCAAGAATTGGGAGTCTTGGCAAGATCACTTATTGGCGGCAAGATCGAGGGGACCACGCGCAACAGTTCTATGGGATACGACTGATGATTACATGGTATGGTTCAAGGACATCTCCCACCCATTCATTGAGAATCCAGAGGGGAGCACAATCGGCAATGAAGAAGTCGACATCTATGACGTGAGTTGTTTATTTGTTTTTACAAATTTAGTTTGTCTGAGCTTATAATTTGAAATGCACAATTTTTATTGTATGAATCTTGTTCCATTGTTTGTGTTCCATTGTTTGTCTAGCGCGTTCGACAGTCTGTCGATGTCATAAAGGCTTGAAAGGCCTTACCGCCTCGTGAATCCGATAAGGCAGTCGTGGTCAAGATGGCGGATGATGCGTTGAAGCTCCTAACGATGTTTAGTTCTCCTACACCCTCCCAACCCATTAGAAAACCAGTTGAAGGTGCACCTTCTTCCAAGCGTAAGCCAACGACATCGGCTCCCTCACCTTCGCAACAAAAGGGGCAGAAGGCAAGAATATGAGAGTTGTTAAACAATTACAAACAATATAACTGTACATGAATTATGTTTTGTTTTTGTGTACTTATATTTACAAAGTGGGTTTATTTACTACATTACATTCAACGATAATTTTGATTGTATGTTCTCAATTGGGTTTAAATCTATTGTTTGGTCATCAATGACCGAACTAATTGAGAACACTCGGTCTTCATTGCCCGAGTTACTTGAACTCTTGTTTAACCCTCTTGTTCGGTCGGATTAAACCGAGTTAGTTGGGTATATGTCGGTAGCCAACGACCGAGTAAAGGCATTTGTCGTTTGTACTTGTTATTTGGTATGTATTGGCCGAGTTAACTATTTCCTGTCGGCTACAGACTACCGAGCTAATTAATGGCACTCGATTGGTATATACCGAATGAAAAATGTTGGTTACATATACATGGTTTGCTCGGTTTTTGCGACCGAGTTTTCGTTGTTTAGGTAAATGTTGTCGACCGAACATAAGAAATTTAAATGGAATGGAATCATTGAACACGAAAAAGAAACCATGTATTTCATTACTTGAGCTGCGTGCACTAAGTATTTACACTTAAGTGACATTTACAACAATACATCATCCATCGGATGTACAAAAAATGAACGTTTCTGATAGGACGGATTTCATCTTCTCTACGGGTTTTTCGAACGTATTTTCTAAACAAGAATATACAGTCTATATTATGATGTACAAAAACCTACGCTATTTCGAAAACGATAATGTCAAGGTGTACCCAAGTCGATAGTAATAGGAGGACCGTCTAGAGAATGCACAGCAAATGATTGGTCTTCCCAATTCATATTCTCGACCCATGGTAATGTCGATGGTAGTATATTTTTATCCCACCCAGGATACAATTGAGGAAAACGAGCATTTGGCTTGAACAATACCTGTACGAATAAACAAAAAATGGGTAAACAACAAAGACACTCGAATACTAGTAAAGAAGGGAAAAAAGTTAATCAATTTACCCTCATAAAATGATTTCCATTTACATGTGTAATCTCAGTTACAACCCGGTCAGTCAAATTTCGTGGTGGTGCGTCCCTAAGTGGAAGAAATGTCATACTGCCGGAGGATGATAGAGATACTACAATGACATTGTAACATGTAGCAATCACGAGACCCATTTCAGGCATACACATCCACTTGTCCAAAGGAGCATCCTTGTTCTCGTCATACCATTGCACGGACCGGATAATTTTATCAAAATGAACTCTCCCGAAGATTGAGTGTCAAAGATCTTTATGGTCATGAAGCTCCTAATACAGAGCATTACGGACTTGTACCCATGCACCGTCTTCGTTGGGTCCCGAAACCTCTGCGACAACGCGGTAACCACAATTGCCATCTCTCCCTACATCATCAACCATTTCAATATAACCAAGGTGTCCTTCAGGGGCGACACCACGATAAGTCTCCTTAGTAACATTTTGCATACAAGTACGAGTTCTATGCACCTTTGCAGACACTTGTAGTGTAGGCTTCATCGGTATCAATTCAGGCTGGAGGAGATACTCGTAGTGGGATGGATTTCTTTTGGTGGAAGCCTCATTCTCGTTGGCCTTAATAACTTTTATCTTCTTGGATGGTTGTGATGCATTTCTTCCTTGTTTTGATGGCTTTCTTCCCCTTGTCTTAATTTTCTCCTTTGGCACCATCAATGACGAGGATGAGGGACAACTAATCTCATGGAGTTATTGCACAATCCTCATTCGCGAGTCCTCATTATCCACAGTTGCAAACCTCTCGATTACCTTTTGAGTTTCCTCCTTAAAATTGTACTCCGTTCGATTCACAGCTTGCTCGAGATTCATGCTCAACTTTTGCCAATGTAAGTGAACATCTTTAAGTGGTATTGGCGAACCCTCCAATTGATGACTTGCAATTTCATGGGCACATGGAATACCGTAGGTCATGCGCAAAACACAACCACATCTTATTGGATCGATACCAACCATTTCGCGCGTTCGAGCTCAGTGCGAAATTTGTCTAACGCATATTGTGAAACGAAACCTCGCAACATACGGTACAATGAATGACCAAACCCATGTTGCAAAACATTCAAACTCGTCTCAAAAAATGCCTTGATAACAATATGTTGCCCTTCAACTAGATATGAGTAACTCGCCACAAGTCCTCGAAATTCCCTAGAGAGTTTCTAAGACGTTTTTTAAGTGCATTATGTGTACTTTCAACTCTCCCGGTCGTAAAATGTCGAAGGTGCAATGTGCGGTCTGTCCATGCTTTTACAAAATTCTCTTTGTATTTCCTTACCCATGTGTCCATCAAGTAATCAAGCAATCCTTGTAGACAAGTATAATCGGCGGCCAAATCGGACATCCTCATGTTAAACAAATCTTCTGAATTCGCGTTCATCAAAGCATTACATCGAGTCAGGAAAAGGTTGAAGTCTTCGTTCTGTTTAAAAAAAATTTGCCCTTCGCTGCCACACCCTTATTAATGTGCTAAGTACATAGAAGATGAGTCGACATATGAAATACCATCTCAATCGCCGCCATCAATCCCAACTCCCAATCAGTAAGTATCACATGTGGTTTGGACCATCTATTCATAAGGTCATTAACGTTCTTCAATGCCCAAATATAGTTGTCTTTCTTCTCTGATGACAAAAATGCAAAACCAACGGCAAACGATAACCCAGTGGATGTCACACCAACGATCTCTAGCAAAGGCATCCGATATTTATTGGTCTTGTACGTGCAATCGAATAGCAACACCCATGGGAAACATCTTAGTAACTTCATGAAGTCCGGATGAGCCCAAAACAAGTCTGTCAGTACATTTGTTCCCTCCAGTTTCCTATGCCACGAGATATAATCTTTTGTGTCAAGCAAATGCATGAGTTGTTGCATTTGTGATCTCCCTTCAGCCTCATCAAACCTAATTTTTTGCCTTGCATTGTATATCGTATGCATAGTTGATGATTTTGGTACTTTCATGTTCTCTGCCCTCTTCTTTATTGTGTCCAAAATCTCCTGAGACTTAACATTTCCATCAATCATTTGTACCACAACCTCACGTTCTTACGGTTGTAATCGACCTGCGTATGAGTGACTCTCCATATGAGAGCTAATGTCGTGGTTATGACGCCCACACACCAATGTCACACGCCATAACCGATCTTCGTGTTCCTTGATATTTATTGCAAAAGGACAACCACATTTTTTGGTCCCACATTTGGGTCTTGTTGTCCCCTTCAATACATCCTCATGTTCATCAGACACAATTCTTTGCTTCACAATGTTCGCATCTCTATTACCTTTCAATTTTCCAACTCTTTGGACATCACCTCTATAACTACCCGACCTCTTGCACCCCATCTTGACCCTTCCATGACGACGACCATCACCCTGAATCAGACCATTTCGTGATAATAACGAACCCTTTATCATATCCCCGACTTTGAACCCATTTCACCGACTCAACCCTACTTCCAAATGTAATGTCGTTATCATCCAAATTTGCCATCCAAATTTGCACAGAAATGGTCAATAATTGTATTAAATTATATGCTCAAAAAGGAAGACAACAAAATACCATAAATTCCCCATTTCACGTCAATCGGTCTCTTCAGACCGAATAAAGACCAGCTGTTCGGTTAAACCTAACCGAATTGAACAATTTCAATTGGTGTAGACCGAGCAATATCTTTTTGTTCGGTTGAAACTTACCGAACCAACCTTTCCAAACCCTTCGGTTATCAATCGACACGTACCTGGCCGAACAAATGACCTTTGTTCGGCCCTGCGTGGCCGAACAAAGGGCCGAACAATTGACGAAACTAGGGTTTTCAATATACAGAAAAATCGACTGCTTACTCAACAATTACCTCTCCTCCATGTTTGATATTCACTTCTCCTTCACGTCCAGCTTCCATTACTTAGGGTAAATCGCCACGAACAACGCAAACACACAAAATCCCTATCAATACACAAAAATTTGTTCAAACACTTTAAACTCCATACCAAAAACGACCAAAAACACCATTTCCCAACATCAACTGTGACGAGAAATACTTACAATGCTCTAAAATCTATACGTTTGTTTCGCCGGTCATCCTCGCCTGTTATCGGAGGGGATCGTTAAAGACAATGTTCGATCAATGTGGGGTGCAGAACGAGGGCGAAAAAATGGCAGGAGAGTGATTGTGATAGGGGTGAGGGGTAAGGATGTCATTTCATTTAGGGTTTTTTTGCAATTATAATCAAATCATTTCAGTGGTTTGCACATAGCCGGATCGAAAAGAATTTAGTGTGTGTGTGTGTATGTATATATATATATATATATGCACGTAGCAACTTAGTCGGTGTTTTGAGAAATCTAATTTCCTCTCTAACAATTACTTCTGAAACTCAAAAAATACAAAAATATTAATTAATGGTTCACAATTCACTCAATTATGAGCACCTTCTTTATTACAATTCTTTATTGGGAGAAAAATGACCAAGAACAATTTAAAAAGTACCAAAAAATTATAGATATAAAAACCGCTCCAATTTCATAGTAAGAAATTATGAAAAATATATAGTGGCTCCTGATTAATTGTAGAGTCACATTGTGAGAGTTAAATCCAATGTTCTAATTGCATTAGGAAACCACTATTGCGGAGTAATCGGTTTTAGTTGAATTGCTATTTATGTCACGTGTCATGTTGTGATACATTCTCATTATGCCACAAGTCACATTGTGAGAGTTAAATCCAATGTTCTAATTGCATTAGGAAACCACTGTTGTGGAGTAATCAAGTTTTAGTTGAATTGCTATTTATGTCACGTGTCACGTTGTGATACATTCTCATTATGCCACATGTCACCCTGTGAGAGTTCTAATTATGTGACATGTCACGTCGTGAGGGTTCTCATTATGACATATGTCACGTTGTGAGAGTTAAATTTAATGTTCTAATTGCATTAGGAAACCACTATTATGGAGTAATCAGTTTTAGTTGAATTGTTATTTATGACACGTGTCATATTGTGATACATTCTTATTATGCCGCATGTTACGTTGTGAGAGCTCCTCTCAAATTCTTTATATATATAGAAGATTCTTTCTACAACACACACATTATTACTATATATTATAAATTAGTTTATTATTTACTATATACTAATGATTATAAAAAGAATATTAAAATATATTTTAAACTTAACTTTTTTCAAGTAATTTTTTCTAACTTTTTTACTTAAAGTAAAATTTTAATTTAATAGTAGTTAATATATTTTCAAGTTTTCAAACGAAATATATATTTATGTATGTAATAAAGATAGTGTGATTAAAAAAATTTGTATCAGTGTTTATCTTTTGTTTTGATTTAATGTATTTATCTTTATCTTCTTATCCATTGACCATAGTAAACTTAAAGAATCAATCACAAGACATACCTATATTTTTGGAGAGGCGCACACAAGTTAGGAGTGCATGAAGGGAACAAAAAAATTCATCTCGCTCTTTTTTTTATAAAATGCTACTCACGTTAGCGTCTAGCGTCTAAGATTATAGCTTATCGGCTAGATTATTTTTGAAATAATTTAGTTGTCAAACACAACTTATTTGTCAAATTAATTTATTAGTTAGATTATAATTTAACTGATAAAGCTCGATCCTTTGTGCTTACCAAACAACGCGTCATTCATTTTCCTTTGATTCATACTCATTAGATGACATCCTAATAATCTCATCATATATAATTTTTAAAGTGTGCCCAACTATCATAAGATATGAAATTATGAAATCCAATTCCCACAAGTTCCTTCTCTTAACAAAATTGAGGGCTTTTTTTTTCTACGGTGGTTCAAATCGCATCGTTTCGTCTTTGATTCATTCAATAAATCACATATTTATTTAGATGTGTAAAAATATGATCTATTTTTGTTGCAATACATTCCTCTCAATGATCCTTCGTAGATTTGTGCGGCTATTGGATTAGTGATTTTCTTTAGGTTTTCGAATTTAGTAAGTAGTTTGTTTTCCCTAGTTGGAAGTGTTGATTTTGTCTTCTTTCGTTTGAAGTCTTAAGTTTCATTCCCTCATTGAAAGTTTTGTTTGTTATTATATGATTCTAAAAGTCATGTTTTCTATATATTTTTTTAGAGAGCAGTCCTTGATTGGTCACATAGTTTTAATGTTAAAGTCGCATTCAAAGCCAAATTCATGACAGATAAATATTCATTTGAACAAATAGAATTAGCAAATCAATATAATTTTATTAGACAATTGATTCCATGTTTAGTCGTGTATCGAGTCATAGATGATTAATGAAATTTATATTTCACTTAAAAAAAAAAAAAACCAAAATCGAAGGCTTAGGCTTAAAAAATATTGAGGGCTTCTTCAAAGAGTTGGGGTGAGCTGAGTGAGCCCAATTGCCAACCCTTGAAACTTTATAATAATTTAGCTTGAATTAACTCTGGTTGGGCTTCCAGCTATTAACCAAAGTCACATATGAAACCACGGTTAACGGCAAAGTAAAAATCTGGGTCAAAGGCGGGAAAACGTTTTCACCGTGTCGATTTCCCTCCCCTTTCAAACTCTATTTCTCTGTATTGGACTCCTCATTTTACGCTTTTCCGCTCACTAAAACAATCGACAATGGCGGAGACGCGAAGGACTACCAGAGCCACTGCCACGATCATCGCAAACAACACACACAAAGACGACAAAGAAGAAGAAGAAGAAGAAGAAGAAGAAGAAGAAGAGCGTCTCTTCGATGAAAAGAAGATCGACGGAGCTCCGCTCTTTCTTCCGCCTCCATCGCTCGCCGAAACGCAGCTCGCGCGGTTTCGCCTTCGCGAGCGGTGGGAACTGGCATCGGTTCTCAATTTCTTACACGTGAGGAAGACCGACCGACCGACCGATCGATCCCTCTTTTGACGATTGGGGGTTTTTGTTTTTTTGAGGGTTTTGTTGATGACAGTGCTGTTTTTTGGTTTTTAGGTTTTCAAGGCTGTTATTCGGAACAAGTTGGAGATTTCTGCGGAGGAGATTGAAGGGGGTTTGATTACGCCCAACAACGCGCTCGTTCAGCTACATGTTTCGATTTTACAGGTTTACTTTCAAAAATGTTTGCTTTTGTTGTTGGGATTAAATGAAATGCATTATGAAAATGAACTAGTGAGATCATTTTATTGGATTGGATATGATTTTGAATTGATTTTTTTTTTTGACTGAAGTGGGAGTTTAGCTCATGACCTCCCCGAAACCTTGCCTTTTGGCAAGTCTCTGCCATCTCACCAGAGATGCTTTGGCAATATGCTTTTGAATTGATTGCTATTGAAATAAAGGAGGGTTTGTTTGTTGGGGGAAGTTATTGAATGCTTAGAAAGTTGAGAATCAATTCGCATTCCTAAGATCTTCTGTTGTTCGATTAGTCTAAGGCATTTGGTTGGTATTCCTAAATCCTTGTACTGTTGCTTTAGGTCTAACGGGAACTGAACTAGAAAATGCCCAACGCGCCTTATTGCTAGAACGCTAGAAAACTTATGAGGAATTTCAATAAGTTGCGTCTTGCGTGGCATGGGGAAATTCTTAATGTCTAAACCCTAAAAAGCCAAAATATTAGCGAAAACAAATTAATAATGCGATCAGTAGTAAGGCTCTTGTAGTGTTCAAATTAGAGGTAAACAAAATAAAGGGTATTCTTTATATCAAACATACAAATAGCATGTGATGGTTTGACATAGTAGGCGATTAACCCCAAAAATGTAGCTCAGTAGAAAACTAAACAGCTGTAGACAGGAAATGGAGCAAGCTGGTCATTTGGGAAAATACGATAGATGCTAATGAAATTTGTGCCCGTGCAGGATTTGGTAGTTTTTAAATTTAATCAAAATCGCAATGCTCAATTTGGCAAAGCTTCTTACTTTGTGACAATATGCTTGCTGGTTCTCTTAACCAAATCCTTGTAATTCTCTTATTAGGGGATACCGCCTGTAAGCAAAACCTTGACTAATTCAGATGGATGGGTTTCAGCACTTCGCAAGAAACTCGCTCCATGGTGGCCATGGGTAGGTGATGTTGTAACTCAATGGCACTATAAATTGTTTCTTTTTTATTTTCTCTGTGAATGGTATTATCTGCACAGTCATTGCTCATTTTCGATGCAGGTTGCGGAGGGAGTAATGCCAATGGATGAAGTCAGGGGGTAAGTTTGTTCCTCTTATGGAATATATAGTGTTGTCTTTGAATTGTTTAGGAGCTACGGTGCACCTCAATGCAATGACAAACTTTAAATCTTGCTGTTTTTGTAGAGAGAAGATTTCTGGGTACAATGACCTTGATCCAACAACCCGTCTGCTGATCCTGAAAGCGCTTTGTGAAATCCGTGCCCTTGTAAATCTGCGACCTTTTGAATGTTTATTCTTATCACTTGATCTGCTTTAACTCATTGAAAGTACTAGTGGCTAGTGCAATGGAAATATATTTGGTAGATGCATATTAATTTCGCTTTTCAGATCCTAGTTTCAGTTTATTGCTAACTATTCGCCATATAGTTTAATACTTCTGTTTCTTATGATTGTTTTCACAGCAAGATGATATTCTGAGTTTCATCAATGATGAAATGAAGAAAGGGGTTGAACTGTCTAATTTTCGTAAAGATAAAATTGCGGAAGATGGAAAAGGAATTGCGTATTGGTAATTCATTATGTCACTTTGAAGTTTGAATAATTGATAGCATGGTCTATGTTCTACCTTCCCACTCCATTAATTCCTTCCTTTTCATTTTGGAACTTTTTTTGGTCCACTAAATTCCATTTACTTGCCTTATGATTTCTTCTCTAAGGTATGATGGGGATTCAATTATTGGCCATCGGTTATACAAAGAAGTAATGAAGGTTGAGCTAATGCCAAGGTTCAAGGGGAAAGGGCGCTTAACACAATCAATCAACAGTTTCGAGTGGGAAACTCTGGCAACCAATCTTGAGGAGTTCCAGCAATTATATGTATGCTAATTCATCTTTTGTTGTTTACTTATAGGCTTAATTGGTTAAAATATTTTAACCTTTTGAAATTTTTGTTTTTATATCCTAACCTTTTGAGATTTGTTATTATATCATCACCTTTGTAAATTGTTAAATTTGTATCTCAATTAAGTTTATAACTTAAAATTTGAAGAGGTGACACCTTAACTATGAGTTTAAAAACCACCACATCACCTATAATTATCAAAATAATTATTAATTTGAAGGTTTAAAATCATTATTTAAGTGTCACATCATCAAATTTGGAGTTTAAAAGTAGTTTAGGATACAAATTAAACACTCTAGAAATGTTAGGATATAATAAAAATAGTTGCAAAAGATTAGGATATTTTAACCAATTTGGCCTTACTTATATTGGCCTCCAACTTAGATTTTGTTCATTCTATGGCAGGATAAATTATCATCAAGCCGGATTACGGTGGAAGTCAATGTCGCAAAATTTGTGGAGAGTGAAGTCATACCTGTTTTGGAGCGTAGTCGAAAGGTTAAACTTTTTGTGCTATTCAGTTTACTTGAATTCTTCAGTCTCTAATTCAATGTTTCTGGCGCTTCACTGTCACCGGAAATGGTAATGTTCATGCATCATCGTTTCCTTTCGTATCAGAATAGAATGCAACCTATGAGATAAGACTACGAAGGCCTGCGAGCATCAAACTTAAAACAAAAATCAGTTAAAGAAATAAATGAAGTTTGCATCTGTAATGATGCATGTTTCTGTTTTTCACAAAAGTTCCATTTATGAAATAATGCTATTTGTTTTTTGTTGTCAAGTATTTAGTGATTTCAAGCTGTTTGTCTAGTCCATTTTCTACTTACACATCTCTTGCATTTCCACAGAGGAAAGAAAGAGTGCTTAAACAGCAGCAAAGACGAGCCTTGTTCAGCAGTTCTAATGGTTCTTATCAAATGGTGTATAGTACCCGATCCTGTCGCACTCGCAAACCTGTCAACTACACATTCGGTATGTCCTTCACAGCTTCACTTTAGTTTCAACTTCAGAATATGCATTCTATTTACAGCTTTATACCATTTGTTAGTTTCTACAACTTTTTTCAGTGCATGGTGCTGAATATAAAAAGTAAGTGACAAGCATTCTGATAAAGAGTAATTTTGGCCTTCTTAATTTATTGCATCTGGCAAATATACATACCATATGATTTATTTGCACCACAAGGTCTAAAGTGTAAGTTTGAAAGTTCCTGGAGATCTTCACATTGGTTTTGATACCTTACGTCTGGTGCCTTGGAAACAACCAAAGACTTGACCATCATTAGCCATCAATGATGCGTAAAAAAATGAAACTATCTTTTTGTTGCTTGAATATGACGAAGGTGTATTGTCAACTTTTATGAAGCTGGGATATTGTCAATTGAAGAAGCTAAATGACCTTTCATTGTCAGAATATCATCCTGTGCATAGCTATATTCTTCCTCGTCGTCTACAGTGAATTGATATATCATATACGTAGAATTGGTGCTTGTGGGAAGTCACTAGAGAACGTGCTATCCAAGGATTAGCACTGTAAATAATGCTGTCCATTCTTTTATGCTTATTGTATATCAGGCACTTTCACAGATCAACTTTGTCCGTTGATTTGTATGGTGGTCTTAGATGTAGACTTTTCATTAGGTTTTCATCCGCATGTTTCTCCTTTTGCAACATATTTGTGGGGGAAAGAACTTTTTGGTGAGAGCATCTCCATGTTTTAATGGTAAATTTGTAATGCTTCTTTGTCAATTTGTTGAAAAGACAAAAAGAAGAGCTGAGGGATAGTGCAAATGGAAAAATAAGTTTTCTCATTTGTTTTATGACTTTTTTGGATCCTAATTAGTTGAAGTGATGTAACTTGTTTTTTTTTTTTTTTTTTTTTTTTTTTTTTTTTTTTTTTTTTTTTTTTTTTTTTTTTTTTAATTCAAGTGATCTAACTTGTTAGGCATTGAAACAACTTGATTATTCTGAGAAACTAGGCATCGGAAAAGCATAATAGAAAATAAAATCCGAAGACCAGAATATCTCATCGAGCACTTTCTCTGGCATGGTATATTATTAGGAAAAGCAGAAAGGAAAAGACTTAGCCATTTGGACTTGGTTGTTTATGTTTATATTCTCTGTGGTTTGCTTGTTTGATCTTAATAATCCCCCTTCAGCTTCTGATCCCCTTTTTCTGTATCAGTTAATTTTTAATGTGTCCATTTTTACAGATGATTATGACAAGTCAATTGAGGAAGCTCTAGAGGTCATGAAGTAAGTTCTGTTTGACTCGACATGTTTTTACCCATTGTATTTACCTTGAGGCATGAGGTGACGCATTGAAATTTATGGTACTTCAGATGATTGAAAATTTCAATTTAATGTGGGTGGTGGAACATTCATCGGTATTGCTCTAAAGAAAGGGACTGAAAAGAAAAAAAATTGGCGATGAATGTTAGGAAATAGACATAAATTTTGTATGGAGTTGTTGGGGTGCCACTAGCATGCAGATCCCTATGTGTCTGATGGACTCCTACAACCTTTCAGCGAATTTATGCATGAAATGCGTGTCGCCAATCTCTTTCATAAATGCTAATGGTGACAAGTTTCCTACTTATTCTGATCCATAACAGAAACACAACTTCAAGTCTGTGAACGGGTTTGTTCTATTTTGCTATTTGTTTGTTTGATTATCATTTTTTATCAGGAAAAGGAAGACTACTCAAGAGCAAGAGCAGGAGGAGGAGGAAGATATTGAGCAGAGAGGTAGGGGAATGGATCATCACTATGACAGTTCTGGTTCCAATGATGGCCCCATTAAAAACGCTGCCGAATACAGAATACTTAGAGGATATAATTCCCAAAATGAAACTGATGATGAAGATTATGATGCCGAGGAAGAGAAAAACAAAGAAAATGATATTGAAAACGGTACACCCACAATTAGTAATAAGAAGGAAGACATTGATGCTGGGAGAAAATACAATACTCGAAAGGAGAAGGATCCCTTGGCCAGAGATACTGTAGGTCTACGTCGAAGTGGAAGGCTAAATGGGAGCACTTCTGATGTGAATCCTGAAAGTCATGCAGACATGAAGGAAACAATGCAGCCGAAACCTCTTTCGAGTGATATGAATCATGCTATTGTTTCCGATTCTGAAGATGACAATTGCTCAGAAAACATGACCAACAACCGATCAGGCCCTGAAAGGGAGTCCCTTGATGCCCTCAAAGGATTGTTAGAAGATAGTGAAGAGGAGAAAAAATAGATTTTCAGTTCTTTGCCATTGCTTAAGAGATGCGCAAGATGCAATTTCCTTGTGTTTTGGATGTAACAAGGAAAGCCTTTTTTTGTAAATGAATATGGTTAGAATTTAGAACACTCTTTAGAGTTTTTGGAAGATTGCCTTCAAGTATACTATAGGTTTTTGTTAGAATCTTTTTGCTGTAGAAGATTGTTGATGATTGAAGCCATTGTTCTGCTTATTAGTTGAATATATATATATATATATATATATATAGCCTTATAACTTAAAGCACATTGTCATGTAAGATTTGCACCTTAAACATCAACTTTTCTTTTTTGGTTACGGAAACTGCATTGGAGTGGTCTAATTTGGTGAACGTTGCTGGATGGAAGGCGAAGCACGCTATCGAAGACGCGGATGGTTATCGTATAATGTTAGATAATAAGCTGCTAGTAAGTAAAATTGGAGTAGCTAATACAGCCTATACTAATAAGGACGCAGCTCTATCTATTCAAATCCATTTGAGATTAGATTCAACACCCAAAAAAAAAAAAAAAAAAAAAAAAAAATCTTAAAATTGATTTGAAAACAACAGGCAATAGGACCACCAATAAATCATGATAAGATTAAAACAATAGAGCGATTTGATCATCACTGTTTATAATTTATTTATTTTATTCTATAACAAAGCAGTATAAAAAAAAAAAAAGAGAAAATCTAATTACATTTCCAACTCTACCAATTGTTCTGAAGGCTGTTGATGTCACGCATCGAGATGCGTCAAACACGCACCTCGACGTTCATCACCGGCCTCTAACACAAATGGAAGAATAAATTGAAGTAATTAGATCTTTAAAAGTGATTAGTCCATGAGATTAATTAAATTCGAACGTTACATCTCCCCCTTTGTTCCTCCCCCACGCCCCCGGATTCTTCCACCTGCCGGAGCCTCGCCGCAGACCGACAACGAGGTCCGAAAACGCGCAGAGAATATACTTGAAGGACGTCCTCTCGTTCATGTTCAAGTAACTGAACAGCAACTCCTCCATGAACCCCCACTCCAGCTGCTTCTGCTTCCTCAAACGTGACTGAATCATCTCAATCATGGACGCCCTGAATCCGTCGTAAGGGTCCGACGACGACGTCAAAACTGCAATTCCCGTCTCATCAGGAATCTTATCTGTTGTCGACGATGACGGTGACGGCAAAGAAGAAACAGAGTTAGCATTTGTAGTAACAGTAGTACTAGTGTTGGCAGTGTTGGTGGTGAAGGTCGAACCGAATTTACCATCCCGGAACAGAGTGCTTGATTTCAATGGAGAAGCGAAGAATCGCTGGTTTGATCCGATTTCACGAACTGGGTCGTCGTCTTCGTCGTCGTCGAATTTCGGCAATCCATACGAGAAGTCCTCATCATCACTCTCCCCATTTCCGCCATTTTCGTGGCCATTCTGGGCTTCCTTGAATTCCTCTGCTTTCTGAAACAGAGACTTGAAATTCTCAAAGAGGAACTTGTCGACGTCGGCGAGGGTGGCGGCGGGGTCGACTGCGACGGTGCTCTGTGGAGCGCTGTGTCTGCGAGTCTGATCGGGGCCGGCGATGGAGAGAGTCCTTGAGTGGGTGCAGCGGTTGAGGATCATGGATTTAGTGGAGTTGGCGATTTGCTTTGGAGGGGGGATGCGGGAGAGATAGTTTCTTGTGGTTTTGATTTTTGGGAGGAGACGGGCGAAGTGTTTGCGGAGTTTGTTGGGCATTTTGTCGCTCCAGCTTGAGTGGCGTGGATTGGCAGACATGCTCGATCAAATTCAGATGAACAGAGTTGTTGAGAATAAGAGGGGGGGTTCCTTAACAATAACAGGGGATGGTTGTAATTAATAGGAGATGGGGGGAATCACATCTGCTCAAGATTTCATCTTTTTTGGAGGGATTGAATAGTGGGATACTGGTACATTTTTTTGGCCAAGATTTGAGTGGTGTTTGGGGGAGATTGTGTGTGTGTGTGTTTATGTGTGTGATCTCTTGCATTAACTTGCATTAACTTTGTCTCTCCAATCGAATCATCAAACATTATTTTTTGGGAAGTGCTAGGGTGCCCCGAGTATGACATGGTCATTTAATGTCCCTCAAGATATATGGAAAGTGCTAGGGCACCAAAACATTTTTATACTCAATAAATCTACTTAAACTCATGAGTCCGGACTCATAAGAAGGTTTTTAAAATTTTTGTATATATTTAAGGGGTATCAAATGAATTTTACAAATGATTATGATTGATTCATTAATTGCTCGATAATGTATTTGAAATTAAAAAAAAGTTTTGAGTTTGTCTTCTAGTTTAAATAAGACTTGCACTTTTATATTTATATATATATTTATATTTTTTTTTTTTCTTAATTTGTGCCACAACTGATCTAGGCTTCAGTGGAGTCAGTTCATAAAGGGGTAAGATTCTTCTAAAGAAAATGACTTTATTTTCTTTAATTTGCGTCATTAAGGAGTTGGGGTTTTGTTATGTATCTCTCCCTCATCAACTTAGCTGAGCTGGTGATGGGGAGGTGTCATTAGTATTTAGATATATTCACCCTAGTTAATTTGATATATCAGTGGGTTGAATTGAGTTCTTGTTGTACGGGAATTTTGATAGGATTTATGAGTAATTACTTGTTTCCATTTTTACCTACTTATTAGTACTTTTTCTTTTTGGTAAAGAACCAAACATTTACTCTAAGATCGAACTCACGACCTTCACCAAACTTATCTTTTTGTTAGGAATGTATAGCCCGAGCTAACCTTACCTTTTTGCTAGGAATGTATAACTGAAAAAATAATTTTTGTTGCATCAGTTAAATGAGACTTCGCAAAGAAGTATATAAATGTGAATCTACCTGTAAATAATATGTGGAGGCCTTTTAGAATAAAACTCCGCAAGTGATATAGAAAGTGATTTAGTTGAAGACAATATTAGTGCTAGCGGATCGAGATCTGTGATCTAGACCTGCTCTTTAAGAAACTCAGAGCCTCGAGCGCAAATGACCGGATCATCTAATGTGATACCTATATTTTACTCTTAAATCCTCTTAAAAAAATAAAAATATTTAGGCTGGTCAACTAGTAGAATTGTAACTGGTGGAGAGGCATGGCAACTGCCTTCTACTTTGCAAGTCATAGTTCTTCGTATAGTCACTTTCATTCTCTTTTCTTTTCTTTCTTTTTTTTTTTATAAATTTTACAAATTCATTCTCTTTTTAAAGTTGCGATGCATTGGCAAATTGCGATTTGGTGGTACAAACTCTCAAACTGCCACCAAAACTGAGGTTCACGGTTTGACATTTTTGTAAATCATTACCAAACTACGAATCATTAAAATCACAACCAAACTGACCTTGATTTGCATGATTTTTTCGGTCTGATGTTGCGGTAGATGTTCTTCTGTTCGCACCCTTCGGTTTGGTGAATCGCAATTTTCTAAAATTATGAAAATTTCTAAAATGTTCTCTGTTAGGCATGTAATCGAATCCCAATGTGACTCAGATTGTTGAGGGTACAGAATTCCTCTTGTACTACATTTTTATTATCAATAAAATATCTGAGAGTATCGTCTCTTTTTCCTAAAAAATGGCGGAGTTGTGATTCTTAAGTTTTCTGAATCACCCTCAAACCGCAAGTTAAAGAAATCAAATCAGAGGTTTGGACGGTTTGGACGATTTTGAAGAGACTGTTGCCCACCCATAATTGACATCAATAAAGGGAATAGAAAAAATAAGGTTCTTATGAACTATGTTGGTAGTGGACTTGGGTATCACATGAAGCATTTTACTTTTTACATAATTTGAGGCGCATCTCCACCTCGCACATTGACTATATAAATATAAAAATATAAATACATATATA
The DNA here is from genome assembly GCA_039657325.1 of Stephania cephalantha. NCBI lineage: Eukaryota > Viridiplantae > Streptophyta > Magnoliopsida > Ranunculales > Menispermaceae > Stephania > Stephania cephalantha. Next base: position 47,370,032 of record CM077569.1, on the reverse strand, counting down.
TATAATGGTAACATGAATTTAGACTATGAATTGGTGTCACATCATGAATGCGGAGAAGATGTCTATCCTATGTGACACTAAATAGACATTCACCTCTTAAAATGATCTCCAATGGTAATGTGGATTAGACCATGGATTGATTAGTTGACACTTTTATTTTTAATTTTCATAATGTTAATAGAGGCTTGAAAAAAATAAAAACTTTAAAAGAATTAATAATGCTGACGTGACAATTTGCCACAATATCTAGAAGTAGACATTGTAGTAGATACCATTCATTTTGATTCCATGTCACATATGATGAACATTATGAATCTATGATCCTATTGGAAAACATTTTTTGGTTTGAATGTGGATTGTGCATTAAATGTTTTGTGTATTAAATGTTTTGTGCATTTATCATTCATAGATTAATGTGTTAAATTAGAATTCAATAGTTGTAAATGAGGTTCCTATGACATGGGTACATATTTTTATGATTCTCGTGCTAGTAGTACCCTATATATAAATATATTACGATGAACCACGCCTTCAGTACACTTATAATAGACAATATATTAATCAAAATAGAATAATTTGTTCTTTTTTTTCTTCATTTTTTTATATGAACTTCAAAAAATTAATATACTTGCACGAGTTTTTTATTTTAGATATAAAGTATAATTAGTCAAACCTTAGTCTCTTTCATCCGCCCCTTCTTTGTCTCGAGAGGAGGTTTTCACCCTCTCTTCCCACCCATCACCCTCTTTTTCAAGTTGTGAAAGGGTGATGAGAGAAGATTAAAGAAAATAGTTTAAGAAATTCTCTTAGGGGCTTGCTAAACACACACCGAACAGTCGCCACTGTGCCACCGTTTCGACGCCGTCATCTGCTACCTCTCTCTCCCCTCCTTCTCTCGCCCTCCCTCTTCCCTCTCACTTCTCCGACCGTACGACTCGGCCAGATTTATCAGTAGGCATTACAAACATTACCTACAGAACATTAACAAATCCACTCCCTGTGTTTAGCAAGCCTCTTCTTTTTTTTTTTTTTTTGGTTTCCTATACGACGTTCAGTGTTAATTGCACCGATTAATTCACGCTCCAACGCTCAGGGACTTATAGCGGAAAGGTTAACACATTCATTATAAAGGAAAGGAAGAAATTGTTCTCCTAGTGTTCACATTGAACAATTATATTACTAAAGCTTATAGGTTAATAAGGAGAAAGTTTCTATATAGGTCCAAGTGTATTAAGGAGAATTTCTTTTCCCCCACAAGAAACTGGCCTTAGTTTAAAAGCAGGCCTAATTAAAGCCCTCTTCTGACCCCTAATTCTTTCATTTTTTTTTTCTTAAGAAAAATAATTTATGCGGAAAATGCACGCTTTCTTAATATATTACAATGTTCATTCGTTATATAACTTATATTGATATCATACATATCAAACATCAAATCTTTTTTTTTTTTTTTTTTTTTTTTGAAGCTTAAAAAGGCTAATTCTACCTTAAAAAGGTAAGCTAGCATATTACAACATTTCAACGAGTGAAATGCAATAGATATTATATCGCAAACTGAAGCTCGAAACTACCCTACCTCACACTAAAATTTTACAACTAATTAAGGGGTCAGATTAAACTTGCTGTTAATAAACTACATGAGCCTAGTACTTCGTTTTCATTGTTTTTGGCATGATTTCATGGTATAGTAGTAATATTTGATAATTGTCCTTCAATGGATTTTGAGCGATAAAAATATCAATAGAATAACTTTACGTTGACTAGTTGAGATTAAAGGAAAATTAACACTTAAAAATTTAGAGTGAGATCTCTAACTTTGACTTAACATTTCGGAGAACTCATCCTCTTTAAGTTAAAACCTACACTTTCCTGGACCAATTCAAAACTTAAACTTAAAAATTATTCGCATCAATTAGGGATGACAATTGGACCTATGGATTATGGATATAGGTACCCGAACCTAATGGATGGAGTAATACCAAACCCGACATACATTCGATAACGATACAGGTTTATGAATGAGATACTCAAGTGGGGAGGGTATATATTAACTTCGTTTTATTATTAGGATATGTCTTTTGTCAAAAATTGAAGGTATTCTTTCAGTTCTCAAAGATTGAAGACTTATTTTAGCTTAAATGAAGATTAGCTGTAATATTTTAAATTTTAGAATAATTATTAGAGACAACGAATATTTTATGTTTATGTTTTGTAATAATTATAAAAATAATATGGTGTATGTGTAGGTTGTATTAACATTTTATATATGTTCAAAAATTTATATTTTACTCCTTTTAAATTTTAATTTTTTAATATCATATTAATTAATAATATGTATGAATTCCCACATATACCCTGCTACTGAGACGGATAATACTCATGCCAACCCCACAAAAAAAAGGGTAAAAGAGTAAAGATGGGTGGAACACATAAGGTCCTAAATGATGGGGGGGTATGGGTGAGGTGTATCCGCCCCATACCCTACTCATTGACATCCCTCTTTACATAATCCTCATAAATGATGGTTTAGAATTCACTTTTGTGATTTTTGTTCTTGAACCACTGCCGATCCTCATCTTCGATTAAATCTCTTTACATTTTATTCTACAATAACCAGCAGATATAATTAGATTTGTGGAGATTGGTCCATCATTATTGCGGTGCATCTTCATCAAAGGTGTTGCGTGGATTTGTGCGGTGCTGGATTGATCTTGTTTTTAGTTTATTTTATAGTTAGTTTTCTTCCATAATTGGAAGTGATTGATTTGTCTTATGCTTGTTGGGAATTTTTAGGTTTCTTTTTCTTGTTGGAAAGTTTTGTTATTCATTTTGTAGTTCTAGCAGTTTTATGTATTGTTATGAGTTTCAAAGTTGTAGAGAGCAATCTCTGATTGTCAAATTGTTTCAATTTTGCAGTTACAACCAAATTAATGGCAGATTGTTTGAACAAATAGGATTAACGAATCAATGTACTTAATTTTATGTCTGCTCCTGGTCCTGTATTAAGCCATAAATGATTAATGAAATTTCTTAAAAAAAAATAAAATCGTACTCTCTTGATTCCGTTTTGTGTGTTAAATGATCAATTCATATTAAGATTCAAAATAAGCTTTCTCAACTGATATAGTTGAATATCCTTTTGCTATATAGTTGTTCAAGTCCTTAAGATACACATGACAAGACGTCACACACAAATTTCGATGTCAAATTCAAGGGACCTCACCAACTTTGTTGTAAAAAATGTCATCAAAACATTTTCCTCTTAAAATCATGTAAGAAAACTATCTCATCATGTTAACACTTGTTTCAAAATCTGGAAAACAAAGAATATCAATTTCCCAAGTTTCTTGAGGCATCACTTGCTTCTTTATTCAGCACTAAACTGATCAACAAGTAGAAAAAACCATTTTTTCTCTTTTGACTCTCTTAATGATTTATGCGTGTGGATCCAAAGCATAATTTACTGCATTATTTTTCAATAAAATACATATATATTCAGATCCGAGAGTTTAAACCCTGTAGCAGTTATCGATCAGATTCATCATTGGCACAATTTGCTCATCCTCAACGCGTGCTATCATCATTCAAGTTCATCTCCATTTCTGTTGCTAGTGCGTCGATCTACTCTAATTTGATAATTTTATTAAATTATATTTTTCAATAAGTATTTTTTTCTAATGTTAGAAATTTGTGTTTATCTTCCCTTGTCGAAAGTCTTTGTTTATCTTTCTTTATTGAAAGTTTTATTTTTCGTAATGAGCTTAATATGTCTGTGTACTGTTGTGTTTTAGAAGCTTGTCAAGAGAATAGTCACTGATTATTATACTATTCCATTGTTACAATCGCGATTTTTAAAAATCAACTATGTGGCAGTTGAATATTCTTATAAACAATTAGGATTAACAAATAAATGATCAAAGGTAATTGATTTGATGTTTCGTCTTGTTTTATTGAATGTATTGAATCATCATGATTAATGAAATTTATATTTTACTTCAAAAAAAAAAAAACTAGTCAACAAGGATTTTCACAAAAAAAATATCAACAAGTTATTGACAAAAGGAAAAGTAAGCGATCGAATGAGAATGACGCACTTCTGATACATACTTTTACCACATAGTAGTTATCGTTGCCCTTGATTCATGGTTGGCGATTTGTTAGAACACAAATCGATGAGAATCTAAAAAACATCAACAACTCCCCAAAGAATATCACCCTAGCATTCTCTAAACCCTAAACCAAAATTAAAAAGTCATCAACAATTACCCCAAAATCATCGAGATACGCACTAACATCCTCCAAGAAAAAGATTTGTTAGGATTTGTTGGCGCGAATCACCTCTCAATTGAATTCAAAAGTTACATCTCCATGATCTCTGCCCCAGATCCCCGGGTCCTTTACCGATCTCGCCGCGCCACCGCCGCAGCCACCGAAGCTCCGCGGCAATCCAACAACAAGATCGGAAAACGCACACAGAATGTACTTGAATGACTTCTTCTCGTTCATGTTCAAGTAGCAGAACAGCAATTCCTCCATGAAATCCCACTCCAGATTGCTCTGTTTTCGCAACCGCGCTTCGATCATCTCCATCATCGATCCTCTAAAATCTTCGTATGGGTCCGTAGAGAATGTCAAAACTGCAATGCCCTCTTCAGGAATCTCTTGATTCTTCATCTCTAATGTTGTTGTTGATGGTGACTTTGATGAAGCAGAGTAATTAGTGCTAACAAACTCAGTAGAATTAACAGTACTAGTAGCATTGGTTGCAGGGATTGAACCAGTTTCACCGTCAAAATCTCCCATCAAAGAGCTCGATCTGCGCGGCGAAGCAAAGAACCGATGGTTCGAGCGAACTCGATCGACAGGGTCGTGGAAAATGGGCGATCCATATGAGAATTCCTCCTCACAACTTCCCCCAAATCCAATCCCCTGTTCTTCCCCTGTTTTCTTATCGACATCGTCGCGAAACAAAGACTGAAAGTTCTCGAGAAGAAACTGATCGACATCGGCGAGCGTTGCGGCGTCGTCTTTGATCTGTGAGTTGTTGGGAGTTTGGATTTGATCTGCGAAGGAGAGAGTCCTGGAGCGGTCGCAGCGTCCGAAAACGGACTTCGCGGATTCTGCTATTTGTTTTGGTGGGGGAAGATTGGAGAAATGCTTTGTGGTGGTTTTGATCTTTGGGAGGAGTCGCTCCAAGCGTTTGTAAAGTTTGTTTGGCATTGTGTCTCAAATTGTGAGTCACAAAAACAGAGTATATATAGTTTAACTGAACTGATTCTAATTAGAGTAATTAATTGAAACAGAGATTTGAAACTGTGTCTGATCCAGATTTCATCCGTTTTTGAAGGTATTGAATTGTGGGGTACAGTTTTTGGCAAAAGATTTTAATTGGTTTTGGAGTAAATACCAGAATCTTGTCAGAGTAAATTAGTAATCTCTTGGAGTAAATTTGCATTAACTCTGTATATTTGTTACTGCTGTAGAGGAGATTTTTTGGAGTTATGAACTATGCTAGTGTGTAAAAAAAAATTGCTTACTTAACATAAATGAAAGGGAATTAATTAAAAGTGCAATTACGGAAATGTATACGCAAAGTTCAAATTTTGATTTGTTTTTAAGTGGTGACACCTTGAAGGATTAAATGGTTCTTGAAACAATTTTGAAATTTTATTTAAAGCTTAGAACGATTAGCTAATGGTATCTATAGCCAACTGTGTCAACTAATCCACTCGAGCACTACCAATCCCTTATGGAGGGTGGTCATCTCAACTCAATTTTTTCCATCTAAAAGAAGAGCTCGCTTAAAGGAAATCAGAGTCTTTTGAAATTTGGACCAGTTGGTTGTTGGTAACATAAACCCATCAGTTTTATAATTGCTAAAAGTAACATTTCTTTCATTATATTGTTGTGGGGGACAACTGAAGCTAGGGTCCTAGAATTATTTTTAGCATTTTCTGTTCAGCTTCAACTATATGGGATGATTGTACACTCAAAAGAATAACCTAACTATATGGATGCTTTGTTTCCTATAAAGTCAGAATCTTTGGGTGGCTTAGAGTTGATAGGAAGGTCAAATACCTTAGTGAGGAGCAACAGAGGGTGGAGCACTTGAAGCAGTACCAATCTAGCTTCCAACCTTACCTTATCTCAACATCAAAAGTTTGGTTGATTCCACCAGCACTTTCTATGAAGGATTTCAGAATTCAATTCAAAATCTCAGATGAGTGTCACCCATCCATTTTCATTAGTTGATATGGGGTTGAAATGTGACTTTAACTGTCACATTAAGTGTAGGGAAATTATATTTTGACACAAGAAAATTACACATAGAGGTCGCGCACCTGTTTGAAATCTGTGTGCTACATCAAGTTGCATGCGTGCATATTTTCATGTATGTTGCACGATTTTCAAATAAATAAGTGACTTTATTGTGCTGATTTAGCCCGCCATTGGCGAAAGCTGCGAAATAGAGTTTCATAAATTACGTGAAGTGTATGCAAACTAAAAATAGATATATGTAGAGAGTTAGAGCCATGGAGAGTTGTAAATGGGGGTCACAACTGCTTTCACTTGCAGAAACTTGTAAAGGGCCTGCATTCCCTTATCTTTTCCAAATCCACTCATCTTGTACCCTCCAAAAGGACAGCCCCTGTCCAAGGCAAAGTAACAGTTTATCCAAATGGTACCAGCGCGGATCGATCTTGAAACTCTATTGGCGATGTTCAAGTCCTTGGTCACGATTCCTGCAGCTAGCCCGTATTTCGTATTGTTTGCTCTCTCAATCGCTTCCTCCACAGTCCTACAATGACAGTGTTAGTGGATTATTAATTACCACATCTTCAACCTGTGTAAGCCCTTTTAAATGTTTGCTGTGAAGTTAGTAATATATGTTAAAGAAGAGAAGTCTAGAACTGTGTTGCTTACTTGAATTTCATGAGGGACATGACTGGTCCAAATATTTCATCACTAACTACTATCATTTCTTCCTGCCAGACCCAAGGATGTTTAGTAAACTATTAATACACTTGATCATGAAAAAAAGGATATATTGATTGTGAATTTGGTTTTGTATATACCTTGACGTCCGTAAAGATCGTTGGCTCGATATAATAGCCCTTCTTATCCAAGGCCTTGCCCCCTGTCAGTATGGTGCCTCCTTCTTTCTTACCTTGTTCTATGTAATACAAGATCTTTTCAAATTGTTCTTTATCAACCTGTTCAACAAGTGATTAAAGGTCTTAAAGCAATCTTTAGTACTTCATATGTGAAGGGTTTCTGCTCTGTCACCTAATGTAGAAAAGTAACTAGTTGTTTAAGCAAACTATCGATAATGCGAATGAAGAGATCGAAGAAAATTTACTAGGCTCTCCACCGCGAAAATTGTCAAAGTGACACATATAGTTCCTTACCTTCTTTATATCACACACATAGAAACATGATTCAGAAAAAGGTCAAATTAATTAAGGCCATGGCATACCTGAGGTCCTTGTTGAACATGAGGGTCAAAAGGATCTCCAACAACCCAAGATTTCGCCTTCTCCGCTATCTTCTTTTCGAACTCTTCATAAATTCCTTCCTGAACATAAACTCGAGAACCAGCACAACAAATCTCGCCCTGCATTATATACGCTCGAATCATAGTTGTTGGTACTTACTGATTCACATTATCAGCAAAACTTATATTTGTATGGGAAAGAAGTTTTTTTTTTTTTTTTTTTTTTTTTTTTTTCTTGCCTTGTTGTAGAGAACAGCAAGGAGTGCAAGCTCCACAGCCTTATTAACATCAGCATCATCAAATACTATGAGAGGTGACTTCCCACCAAGTTCAAGTGAGACTTGCTTCAAGTTGCTTGTCGCCGCCGCCTGCATAATCAGTCGTCCGACCTCCGTGGACCCCGTGAAACTAACCTGAACAAACAAAAATATTCATTGTTCTTAACTAATTTGAACAAAGAAGAAAAATGTAGCATGGCATTTAACATATGCACATCTGTACATGAAGCAGGACTTGAGAATCCAAAACTTGACAACTAAATCAGAACATATATATGTATCTGTTGAGAGATAGAGAGTCACTTTATCAATGTCCATATGAGAGCTAATGGCAGCACCAGCGGTCGGCCCGAATCCATTGATGACATTGAGCACTCCATCAGGGATACCAGCCTGTAACATTTCAAAAAAAAAAAAAAGTTTATCCCAAACCTTACACAAACAAGTCCATGTCTTAATGAGTTCTTAATATCCTCATATGGATTGACTGACCTGCTTTGCGAGATGAGCGTAAAACAGCGCTGAGACCGGTGTTTGCTCCGCGGGTTTAATTACCATGGTGCACCCAGCAGCCAAGGCTGGAGCTGCCTTAATGAAGAACAAGAGGCTTGGAAAGTTCCAAGGGATTATTAATCCTACAACCCCAACTGGTTCAAGCAGAGTGTACCCCTGAAGCTCCATTGACATCTTTAGTGTCTCTCCATGAATCTTATCTGCAGCACCCGCATAGTAGCGGAGCATGCTTGACACGCTTGGGATGTCAACTTCTTTGCCTAAACTGAATAACTTTCCACCATCGATGGTGTCCAACGCCGCCAATTCTTCGAGGTTTTGCTCTATTAGATCTGCAAACTTGTTCATAATCCTCCCTCTCTCCTGATAAATACATCAAATTGTTATCATGTCATATAATGATATAATGCAAGGAAAAAAGCTCAAATGTTATCAAATTATATTACTTCATATGTACGCGCAACTTCTTTATGTTTTGGTAAGGGTGTTTGAAGCTTTTGCCTTGACTAATCCCGGACCTCGAGGCCGGTAGGACCACAAGGGTGATAACCTTTAGTCAAGAGTTTCAAAGTTTCTCTATTCCTAGGGCTCAAACTCGAGACCTCCATGGAGGACCCTTACCATCCCACCTCACCCCTCGTAGTTATATGTGTACATGTAACTTTAGTTGTGAATATGAAGAGAAATTCTTACAAAGCCAGACATGCGAGGCCAGGTTCCATGATCAAAAGCTTTTCTAGCTGCTTTGACAGCCAAGTCGACGTCTTCTTTATCTCCTTCTGCAACTAAAGTTATTACTTCCCCTGTTCTTGGATCAACTGTTTCGAAAGTTTTGCCTGTATGTTCACAAATACATGATTAAATTGATTGAACAAATCTAATCGATCGAACTCGCGAAAATCGGGGCATAATCCATCAGATCATGTTCAGTAATGCATGTATCATGGAATTGGTATTTTGTCATGAGAAATATATATATAAAAAGGCATTCCATCTTTTTTTTTAAAAGAAGAAATTTCATGTACTAAATAGAGCCAAATGAAAACTGTTGTGAAGTGACTCAAATTCCATGTTGGACTCCAATTGCTATATGTTGGTGTGATTACACTGAGTAGGGGTGGGCAAACCGCGGTTTGGTGTTGAAAACTATCAAACCGCGACCAAACCAGTGGGTTCACGGTTTGGTCGTTTTACAAACCACCACCAAACCGCGATTTACGCGCGTTGAAAACTATCAAACCGCGACCAAACCAGTGGGTTCACGGTTTGGTCGTTTTACAAACCACCACCAAACTGCAACCAAACGGACCGCGATTTACGCGGTTTGGTCGGTTTGGTTTTGTGTTTTCGTACGACACATTTCCAAACAAAAAAAAAAACTAAAAATTGCCACACATTCCATACAAGTCCATGCATGTCCATCAACAAAACATGTAACAAGCCATATAAATGTCCATACATGACCACCAAAAACATAATGAAACACATGAACTCAATCAAAATCGTGAGTCTTAGTTCATTTTCAAAGTTCAATTAAACAACATGAAAAAGGCGTCAACTCCATATTCAATTCCAAGTTTGGAGGAGGTTTTGCGGTTTGGTGAACCGCGATTTTTCATAGATGAAAACCACCACCAAACTGAGAAATTGCGGTTTTCAAGTTTTCTAAACCACCCTCAAACCGCTAATTTAAGAAACCACACCAGACTACGCAATTTGGACGGTTTGGGCAATTTGGGTAGTTTTACGGAAACCACATCCCACCTCTAAGTGTGAGTCATGCGACGGGTAGGAATGACATACATGATATTGATCAGAAGTTTATTCAAACTTGGAAATCGATAAGGAGTTTGTTTTTGTGTCATCGAACAAGTATGATTTGGTGTCAATGTCCAAATCATGTTTGATTACAATTACAACTTGTAATATGTAGTTGTATGTGGTACGGGTCACATGTTTAAACACCTATATATATATGGAGGTGTTTGTACGACTAAAAAATATAGTGTTATGGGAGGTGCTTGTGAGAGCCGAGAGTTGTGTTGTAGCGTATGATCCTGCGAGCGGGTACGCGACACTGTAAGAGTAAATCTTGTTGGGATATATATCTGTGGTTTAGATAGAGGAGGTTTTTTCTTTGTGTACTAAACTATTGATAGTGGATTGCATTGTTTCTTACCCATGGATTTTCCCTGATTTTATGGTTTTCCACATAAATTCTTGTGTTCGTATTTTCTCTGTGATTTGTTTATCTTTGGGTGTATTCGTATGACTAAGATCTTAGATATCCTATGGTGATTTCTCACAACAAATTGGTATCAGGGCCAAGATCCAAATATGAAGGGGTTACACTACTAAGGTGAGGTTTTCGGAGATGTCGAAGTACACAAGTGCGATGAAGTTCAACGTGGAGAAGTTCGACGAGAAGATAAATTTTGGCTTGTGGAAAATTCAAGTCAAATATTTTTTTATTCAATATGGGTTGCATCAAGCGTTGAAGGGTCGTGGAAAGGAAAGTGATGAAAATTGGAAACAATTGGATTTGAGGGCGGCATAAGACTCAATTTGACAAAAAATGCTCTTTCGAACATGAGGAGTATTTTGTAACGACCCTAAAAATCTAACTCGTACCATGTGTCATTTCAGGGTCGTATGTGGGACCCACTCGTCGTGATCCAGATCGAAATCGACGCGAAATAGGGTCAAGTTAAGGTTTATGTAACGACCCAAAAATTTGACTTGTGCCACGTGTCAAGTCAAGGTCGTATGTGGGACCCACTCGTCGAAACACGTATATCCGAATCCAATTTGGGATGATAATGCTAATTATGCGAGGAATTCGGTGAGCCAAAACTTGAAGGAGGACGCGCCTCGAGTCACGTGCCGACATGAGACCGAAATAGTGGCTATATATGGGTTAAAAGGTACATTGGATATGTCTTGTGATGCGTGTAGCACGATTTTCGAGATTTTGAATTGAAGCGAATTGGTGCCTCGAGATGCGCTACGCTTTCTAAGTTGTTGAGGTTGCATCGAGATTCGCGTTGCACAATCCCGAGGAAACTATGATTTGAAATTGAAAAAGGAAAGAGAAATATATATATATATCTATCATATATATAAAAGCACGAATCACAAATTTTTGAGTCGTAATCAAATTTACATTTTTGTCCCTCGCCACACCTCTCGTGCGTTCCGATCTTTCCTTTTCTGATAACTGTATTAAATAGTTATTAAATAGCTATTAAATACAATCGTACTAAGCTATCTATTAAATAAAAAAATTGTATTAAATAGCTATCTATTGCTAACAAATAGGAGGATAAATTTATAGTCGGCTTCTATTGCTAACAAATAGAAAGATAAATACAAAAAGGTAATCACTTTTTCCCTCAAAATACAATCGTACTAGACTTCAAAATAGCTATTAAATACAAACAATGAAACTAAAATCATATTAAATAGCTATTTAAATCAAAACTATATCCAGATACAACCGACACTACTAAATAGTACAAATATAAAAAGATATGTATGTATGTATACACATGCGTACATGGTAGATTAGTCCAACTCATACTACAACTATACGTCACACGAATCAAAGTTGTTCTCAAAATCAACTTTAGCCACTTATCACCTTCCTATTTTGATGTTTCTAAATTCAAGTATTAATACAACTAAAGTTGTATTCGGTGAACACTAATTAACCAACACCAACACAATTACCAAGTGGGTCCCACATTACAAGCAATTGTAATGTGTAACAAATTTGGTCACGATCCAACATATATTTTCATTTAAACTAAATCTTGCTAAATGTTACAATTTTAATAAAACAATCTACGAGATATTCCCAGTACGTAGAGGCATAAGTTCAATAGATTATTTTAACATTCAAAACGTGGATATAACTGTATCGGCCCAAATTAATTAAACTATGATTAACGTTGATTTCGGAGATTAACAATCGTAATTCGAGCCTTATGTGAACAACTCAGTTGACTCAGGAAACAAGAATCCATGGAATATGTTATTTATGGATGATGATTATATTTGTGTGTGCATTGCTATCTAAGCGAGTCGATGTGACGTGTGCTTACATTGGGAAGCGTGTCGACATGGGTATCAGGTAGGAGTGACCCGAGGATGCTAGACTAGGCTAGGAAGTGGTATAAGCCTATAAGGTGTATGATTAAACCAAAGCCTAAGTCGAGTGTCAGTGAGACTACAAATGTGTCAATTAAGTGACTAAAAACATTAACCATATGATTGAATGGGCCTAAGTAAATTAAATTAGAATAAATAATATAAAGCCTATAGTTAGGTTGATTAAATGTGGACCTTGGAGATGCATTTAGATAATCCTAATTAACCTTTGATTAAAATCATATGTTTCAGGACATGCTACGCACGATTGACACATTTGTATATCCCATTTTTTTCCTTATTTTTTTCATATGTAATGTGTAAATTACATTCCACGACATATTTTTTTCCTTATTTTTTTCAATTGCAGAGAACCACTGAGTAAAGAAGTTCAGTTCATTCGAGGAGAAAATGAAAATTTTAATATGAAGGCATAAACTATGACTGTAGAGGAAGTGAAGCGCCAAAGATCGAAAGCTATGGTAAGACATTATTATATACAAAATAATATTATATGACTTCTTCACGATATAAAACTAATTGTTACATTTTTACACATGAATTGTATGTTGTTTGCAAAGTGAAAATCATGTCAATAAATTCAAGTGGTTATTGACATTATAATACTTGTTATTCACATTACGTCAAGTTAGAAAAATCGGGAACACAATATTATTGCGAAAGGTGCAAAGAATTTGTTACAACGCCATATCGGAGGTACGTTAAAATTATATTATACAAATGTATGTCACTTTTATAAATTACGTATATCATTTTAACATGCATCTTGGGTCTTATTAGCCATACCTTAAAACTATTTATTATTAATTTTCAATTTCCTAAGATTCTTTGTTGTTGTCTTGTATATATACATATATTTTGTCAAAAATCTAATTCATGACAATTTGATTTGTTTTTAGATTCAAAGTTCATGTGCGCGTCGAAGACAATTCAGGGTCCACAACTTTTGTTCTATTCGATAGCATAGTGAAAAATATTATTGGTAAAGACAATGGCAAAAGAATCTTGAATGAGGCATCTTCGGTACATCTTTTTCTAATTTAGAATACAAAACTAATTGAATGCAAATGCAATATTTCTTATGCAGTGATGACGAAGATGAAGTATAGTCAACATCATCATGAACATGCTACAAAATACAAAAGACATTTTATATTTAATTCTTAGCAGTAGGCATTTTATATTTTTCATTATCATATTTTCAATTTATGTGGTTAACTTAATCAAATTAACATTGTGAAATAATATAAATATGTGTAAATGTAACTAAATCAAACCTTAATTAATTAACGCTTAATTATATGTGTAAACGTTTAAGAGATCCTTATCTGATGGCAACATTCTTTCTGAAGCTGACACTCCTATATCAACTATGACCATAGAATGAAGAAATTTCCTAACACTATTGTACCAGAAAAATTGCATGGAGACTGCGCTGGTATTTCTGAATCCACACCTGATGTGTCAACCAATGAAAATGGTATATCATACAAAGAAATTAGTTTATTGTATCTATTTCATAACATAATGCACCTCATCATCTAAATTTACACGTCTTACATTAGAATGAGAGTGCAAAGTCAAGCTTCTCACATTGTTTTGTTGTAAAAAGAAATGTACTTTTAAATGCATGCATATAAGGTTTTACAGATATACAAAACCCAAAGAGAGATACAACAAAAATAAGAAAAGAATGGAAAGAGATCAACTAAGGCAAGGTTGTTTATGTGGAATATGTGATTGAAGGACTACAGAGTTCCACATGGTACATGAGAGAAGGCAACACAACCTCTCTTTTAATATTTCTTTTTTTTTTTCTTGGTCAGGGGTGTCTAAAGCTTTAATCTCAACTAATTCAATTATTTACATTCATAATTTCAAAGTTATCATTTCTATCTATAGAGTTTGAAGTAAAGATTGAACTTTATGTACAATTTTACGGAATCTCCACAAGCAAGTGTTCATAAATTAATGGGTCAAACCACTTGTGTTTTTTTTCCTTGTTTCCTTTTTTTTTTTGAGGAAGTAATGGCTACCATTACTAAATTGTTTTTTCATTCACATCTTATCTCAATTACATTAGAGAATATTGATGACCTAAAAAAGGTGCTTGTATTTCTAATTTTTAAATTTTAATTACAATTTTAAATTTCATTAATAAATTCTTAGAAATTAATTTCCGCGAAATGCGAAATGCAATCGTCGTCGTGCAGAAGACGTCCCGAAACTAGTATATATATATAAATGGATATAAAGATAAGAGATGATAAGATCAAAGAAAGAAAAAAAAAAAATCAGGAGAGACAGATCGTGAGGAAGAGCGAGGAAGGAAAGAGATGGAAGAGGAGAGGAGGAGACCGGCGGGTCGAGCGGCTCCGGCGAGGGCGAGCCGGAGGCGGCTCGAAGGCGGCCGGCAACACTGGCCGGCAGCGAGTGCCGGCAATCAGCGGCGCGAGCTAGCGAGGTAGCATCGGCGCACAGCAGCAGTGGTGACGCGCGGCGGTGCAGCAGCTACGCCGGCGGGGCAACGACTCCGGCGATGGCAACGATCGGAGGCACCGGCCAGGAGTGGCGGACCGGCAGCGGCACCGGCCAGCGGTGGAGTGGCCAGCAGCGCGGTCAACAGTGACGCGACGACGCGGTAACGCGCGGTGACGCGATGGCAGTGGCGGCGGCGAGGCCAGCGACGCGGTGGCAGAGGCTCCGGCAGCTGGACGAGGACCAGCGACGATGCCGGCGGCGGCGATTCCGGCGACGGCAACAAACGACAGCAGTGGCGGCTGCGCGGTGGAGACAGCGGCCAGTGGCGTGAGCTGCCCGGCGCGGAGGACGGCGGCAGTGACGGCGGCGAGGGCCGGCGGCCGGCAGCGGCGGCGCCGGCGAGGCAGCAGCGACGCGGTGAACGGCGCGGTGGCGCGTTGTCGACCGTTTGGTGAAATCGCGACGACGCGAAGGAGGTGAGATTTATTTCACCAAATTTTGTGGTGATGTGAATGATTTTAATAAATGAGGCCTAAAATGTCTAAATGGACACCAGAGACTTAGGAGTCGGGTGTCGGGTGCAAGAAATCGAGACGCGAACGACATTTTGAGGTTCGCGGTTTCTCGAGGTAAGTAAACCGCTTAGGAACTTATACGAATTTCATGTCTCTCCATTGATCGTTGTTGTTTATTGTTATGTGATAGCTTTATTGTTATTTACGCTTTGTGATGATAGCTATCGTTGACTTTGTTGTCGATTGAGTGAGTTCATTGGCAAGTGAGTCATAGTTACTTGTTTATCTGCGATATGAGAGGGTTAGGGCCGGAAGGCAGGGGCCTCGTCCTAAATCCGATGTCTTTCATGGTCGTCCGTCGATACTCTCCGGTCCATGGATGGTTCATAATCGTCTCGCCAGGGTGGGAGGCGGGGGTCTCGTCCTAGATCCGAGTCTATGGATGGCTCATAGTCGCAAGGGTTAGGGTTGGAAGGCATGGGGCTCGTCCTAACCCGAGTCTGTGGGATTTTTCTCGCGACTCAACGACCTTTTGGTCTGGGACTCCTTGTTATTTGGCATCACTCATTGATGGTTGTTTACGATCTTGTATATTCATGCGTTCATTATTCCTTTCATTCTATTTGCATGAATTCGATCGCTTTGGATATCGTGAACTCGTTGTTTTGGATATTGTGAAATGTTGTGTATATGTCCTACCGAATTTACTTACCCGGCTCGTCATTCTTATGTTTGATCGAGGTAGAGCCGCGAACGAGTAACGAAGGGAAGGCTTCATAGCTAGGTGAATATTTTGTATTTACTCTCATCCGATGATATTTACCGGGTTCCACAATTAGGTTGCCTAACTCCCCGATCTTTTTGTTGAGTTATTTAATGTATTAGTTGCTTCCGCTAAAATTGTAAATCTCGAAAAATATTAATAGCTCAACCGTAAAATGTTAAATGTACCGATAATGATGGATTTGAAGGTCGATTAGGCTCTCGTTGACCTTGCGAGACGGCTCGAGGGTCCACGTGAGCTTAGGCGGGCGGGCTCAATTTGTGGAAAATTGGGGCCGTCATTACTTGGTATCGAGCCCGACGTTTTAAAAAAACTTGACTCTTGAAATTAAGACACAAAACCAAATGGAAGTTAGGAATGGTTGAACTTAGAGTGGAACCACGTGATCTCGACTTAAGTCTTCGTTGGGAAGTGATGATAGTTGAGGATATATGAACTATTTGATATGTTGTATTATACAACTATCGATATATATACGATATTCACTCTTGTGTATCGCGTGAGACACGATGAGTAACTTAATTTAAGTGGATAGAAATTAAATGGAATCGCTTAGTGATTGATGTTTCATTGGCCTTCATGCACGGATCGATGTGACAATGTTGGTGATTGTGGCGTAGATGGGAATAGTGGAGCCGCAAGATTTTTTTTGGATAAGTACTCGTGCCTTGGAAATGCCTCGAGTTGTTTAAATTCAATTTAGTCTCGCGGATAGTAGCTTAAGAACTTAGTTAGTTCAATTGATAAATTGAGGTAAATAGCTTGGTTGGTTTAGTGAAGCCAATGGAAAATGAAACAATTCATTTTGAGTAAAATGAGAACTTTGGTATGACAAATGGTATGGTTTCAAATTGAAACTTAACATGCCATATAGGACTCAAATTTTCAAGCCATTTTAGATGAATTTTGATCTTATTTAGGACTCAAACGAGTTCATTAAATTCATTTCAAGTTGTTCATTAGTACCAAAATTGAGGATTTCCTATAAGTAGTGAGACTTGAAATGGAAGTTTGAGTCTCTAAATGGTGTTGAATTGATAATAACGGAAAATTAAGAAAAAAAGAAACGAAGAGCGGACTCTAAAGGAGCAAAGTGTTGAGATGACTTGAGAGCTAACGATTTCATCATGTACGGACTCCTTAGCTTTGACGAAAGCTTTGGAGTAGTAGTGTTAGATCATAAGCCCAAGTAACTCCACTTTAGTGACACTAAGCATTTATAGTCTTAGGGTTGGTGAAGTCGACCACCACCTTTAGGGACTTGTAAATGAGTTACGTGTCGAAGTAGAGTCTGCGACTCATTCTAAAAGTTAGATGTCACTTAAGTATAAATCCTACGAGATTGTATATCTCAAGGATCCTCACATACTAAAATTTGTTTAGATGCGTTAGTAAACGCACTTAAAGGAAATTCTCGTGCAAGTAGTGCATGTTGTAAAAAAAATAATAATAAAAATAATAATAAAAATAATAAATAAATAAATAAATAAATAAAAATGTATTCGATATTGTATATTTGTTGTGTTGTAATATATATACGATATCGAGGATTCGAGGCTTTGGAAAACGCGACGACGTTTCGAAAACCGATCGTGAGGCCGCAGTTCGCGATTTGCGAGTGCCGATTATCGCACGACCTTGAGATGCGCAATTTGCGAGATTTGAGACAGTGGTGCCTCGAGATTCGTGTCGCACAAATCTCGAGGACACGTTTAATTTGAAAGTCAAAAAGTGAACGCGTTGGAGAAAACGTGTTGAACTCGTGCTTACATGAGGAGATGCCGAGCGCGCCTACGATACGAGACTTAGAGTGACGACTCGTGCAAGGTAGTCTCATGAGTTTTAGCGACATCACCTGTAAAAGTTTCACGGTGGCATCGATGTGGACGCTTTGGAGTGCGCTTGATGTTATGATGAGTGAGAGCGTGGGAGCACATGAGAGTAAACTCATAATGTATTGCATTTCCGCCATATTAGGCGTATACGGCGCCAAAGTTAGTGGGTTCAGCGTAGAGTTACGCTAGTGTAGTACACCAGCCAGTACTGTCAGATCCTTAGCATAAGTACCATCAGAGGGTTGATGGCAGAGGCAGTGGCTAGAGACAGGGTCAGAGATCCAGTCAAGTGCACAGACAGGGACAGCAATCTAGTCATGCACAGGCGTAAGGATATGGACATGTTCCAGTTGGAGCGGGATTTCAATGTACTTGTATGGGCATGTGGACGACCAGAACAGTATTCGTGCTATTGCCACGCCAGTCCGTTGGGTTGAAATTAACTCGATGAAAAAGATTGATTTACATTCTCGCGGCATACATCGGACATACGTATGTTAGTAACGGTGGATCACGAAATTAAAATGTTAATTTGTATTCATTTGTATTCCAATATATGTTGCGAGGATGTTGCCCTGGCATATATTGATGGGAGGAGACAGATGGTGTGTTCTTTGCTTGGAGGTCTCGGAGAGCCCACTGTCGCGGAGGAGCCCACCTTTCTACATAGTAAGATGGGGGTATGGCCTTGGGCAAGTATGGCCTTGGGCGGGTATGGCCTTGGGTCTTCGTTCGAAAACACCATTGTCCTTTGAGACTTGCTTCAATTTCGAGGACGAAATTCTAATTGTTGGGAATACCGTAACGACCCGAAAATTTGACTTGTGTCACGTGTCAAGTCAAGGTCGTATGCGGGACCCACTCGTCGAAATACGTATATCGAATCCAATTTGGGATGATAATGCTAATTATGCGAGGAATTCGATGAACCAAAACTTGAAGGAGGACGAGCCTCGAGTCACGTGCCGACATGAGACCGAAATAGTGGCTCTATATGGGTTAAAAGGTACATTGGATATGTCTCGTGATGCGTGTAGCACGATTTTCGAGATTTTAAATTGAAGCGAATTGGTGCCTCGAGATGCGCGCAGCTCGGTTGTTGAGGTGCGTCGAGATTCGCGTTGCACGAATCTCGAGGAAACTTTGATTTGAAATTGAAAAAGGAAAGAGAAATATATATATATATATGTTATGGAATATGGATGACCATGCATGTACACCAACATATTGTGTAGTCATGTAACTTGTATGTATCACTTAATAGTACCTCCACTTGTCTATGTATTGTCATGTAACTTGTAATCCTCTCCAATGTACACCAACTCTTTCATGTATTGTCTATCTTGCTTGTGATGTGTTGTATGACATGGGGTGTATGTGTTGCTTGTACACATTGTATGAAGTACATTTATCATCATCACCAAATGGCCTATATAAAGGGTGTCAACCTCATTGTAAAAACACACCAAGTTGAATGAAAACTTCTCATTCCAACTATCTCATTTCTTATCTTCTCCTTTGTAGTAGTAGTTTGTAGTAGTAGAAGTTCTTAGTCTTCTATTTTCCTTCTCTAGTTCTTAGTAAGTTCCAACTCAATTTACAACACGTTATCAGCACAAGCTTGCTCTAGCATTAAGGAGATCTTGAAGTTCAAGAAGGCTTGTTAAGAAGACAAAGCTAGGAAGGTATAACTTTTGTTATTTAAGTTCAATTTATTTATATATTATCATGGTTGCTTCCTTTTATTACATGCATCACTTCTATATGCATACTTTATTCATATATTATACATTATAATGTCACCGATTGCGAAAGTATGCTCTGTAGTTGCGTCTTGTACGATCTTCTACATCAGAAATCAAAAGTCAATATGTGACATAACTAGTTTTCTCTTAAAACTACAAACGATTAGTTATTATTATATTCTTGATTTTATAATACAAATCATGCTATAAGTTTGAGTTGATAGTGGGTAAGCCTTGTCCCCAGGTAAAACTAAACATTGAAAGGGAGACGGGTTATCCCGTTCGAGGAGGCATGGCATTTAAGCGTACTTTGTCTCGCCACCCAACCTGGAGGTTGTCCCACCAACTCATACAAATAGTACATTTGATTATTAATGAATCAAGTTGTGAACATATATTTAATCATATGCTATGTTTTTTTTTTTACATAAAAGAAAAGAGAATTATTTTATATTATATTTACTTTCAAAATATTAATCAACCATAGTTTGAATTTGTTACCTTATTATAATTCTTGTCATGATAATTAGATATTACAAATTATGAATAGAGCTTGTATCCATGCAAGGTTGTATGTTGTACACAATCATTCACTAATTTCTTTTTAGAGATTTGAAAAGTGAATATTTCACTTTATATATATTTTCACCTTATGGAGTTATATATATACGTACTCAAAAGGGTAATGCTCCAAAAAGCTCAAAATGAGCTACTGGGTCTCATGCTACAAAATTTAATCACAAATATTAATTATAATTCCACAATTTTAATTACCTCTATGTTGAGGCTATGTGAAAATATGACCGATGATACAATAAAAGGTCACGTGGCCCGCCTCGATTTATTCTTTGCAACAAATATCGAGTGCGCACGTCAATCCAATAAATATTAAGGATTGATTTCTTGTCTCATGGTAGCTTTAGTAGTAAAATAATGAGATATTATAAATATAATATCGCTCCCGTCAATTAGTTCACTTCAAATTAAGAAGCATATGTTGCATATAATGATCATGATCGCAATAATAAATTTATGGACGTGGAAAAGGTGAAAATATCGGTAAAGGTCGTATTGACAATTCCACCAAAAATTGGAATAAAAGTGGTGCACCACTACAAAGGGCAAATAATTATTGACAATGAGCTCATAATTGTGACATTTTTTGGTCATATATGAAAGGCTATTTTGCCTAAATATTGTCATATATATGCCCGAATATTTTTGTGACCTTTACCATGCCTTCAAAATCAAAGGCAAAATATTATGAATTTTATCATTGAAATATGACTCTTTTTCTCGATTTGCCAAACATTATTTGTCCAGATGGATCAACAAATCATGTGTTCAAGTCATGAATCAAATAAGAGCGATATATGCCTTGCTTGATGATTGTGCTACAACGCATACAATCCTTAAAAACAGAGAATATTTCTCCAATTTGAACTTAATTTGAGGCTAATGTTCAAACAATATCCTGCATCTCCAATTTGATTAATGGCTCGGAAGAGCAAATATTATGTTGCCCGAGGGAACAACAATTCATGTTGACAATGCCTTATACTCGAAAATCCAAGAAATTTACTCAACTTTAAAGATATTCGACAATATGGATATCACATTGAAACCATGAACGAAAATAATAGAGAATTTCTCTATGTCACATTGGTTTCAAATGAGAAAAAAGAAGTGTTAGAAAAATTCACAGCTTTATCCTCTGGATTATATTTTACTCATATAAGGCATGTCGAAACGAATGTCGTCTTAGAAAAGAAAATTAATGATCTAAAGACATTAATTTTATGGCATGACCTAGCTTGGTCATCCAGGATCATCAATGATGCGAAGAATAATTAATAATTCGCATGGACATCCTTTAAGGAGTCACAAAATATTTTCAGCTGGTGATTATAATTGTGCTAGTTGTTCTCAAGGTAAATTGATAGTTAAACCATCCCCAAGTAAAATTGTTGTGGAATCCCCGCTTTTCTTAGAACGCATTCAGGGAGACATATGTGGACCTATTCATCCTCACTTGTAGACCATTTAGATATTTCATGGTTTTGATAGATGCATCAACTAGGTGGTCACATGTTTGTTTGCTTTCGACCCGCAATGTTGCATTTGCTAGACTTTTAGCACAAATCATTAAGTTAAGAGCACAATTCCCTCGACAACCCAATCAAGACTATACGTCTTGATAATGCCGGAATTTCATTCTCAAGCATTTAAAAATTATTGCATATCTATAGGAATTACCATTGAACATTCTGCTCCACACGTGCATACCTGAATGGTTTAGCGTATCTCTGATCAAACGCATTCAATTAATTGCCGCATCCTTTAATGATGAGAACTAAGTTATCAACTTCATTGGGACATGCGAAATCCTTCATGCAAAGATCTATCATTCGTTATAGGCTTATCGCATACCATGAACATTCCCCCATGCAACTCATTTTAGGTCAACAACCAAATATTTCACACTTGAGAATTTTTGGTTGTGCAAGTGTATGTTCCTATACCACCTCCCAATAGAACTAAGATGGGTCCACAACGAAAACTTGGGATTTATGTTGGATTTAACTTATCGTCCATTATAAGATACCTTGAGCCCTTAACAGGGATTTATTTACTTGCACATTTTGCTTGATTGTCACTTTGATGAAGCAATTTTCCCACCATTAGGGGGATATAAGAAGTCAATTCAAAAGGAATGGCGCGAAATTGCTTGGAATGCATCAACTTTATCACATTATGATCCACGAACAAATCAAGTGTGAACTCGAAGTTCAAAAGATCATTCATTTGCAACAAATCGCAAATCAATTACCGATGCATTTAATGATGCAAAACAAGTGACAAAATCACATATTCCACTGTAAATGCTCCCGCAAGAATTGATGTCTCTGCAACAAAATGCACAAGAACCAACGAAACGCTTAAAGCGTGGAAGACCGGTTGGTTCAAAGGATACAATTCCTCGAAAGAGAAAAACGGGAGTAAAAATAAATACAAATCAAAATACTAATGAGAAAACACAAGAATCCTTTGATAAGGGTTTGTCGAACAAGTTGATTCTCGATGAGGAACAACTTCCTCTAGAAAAAGAGGAAAAAGATGAAAATAATGAGATCTCAATAAATTATTTAAACTCTCGGTAAGATTTGGGATCGAAATGAAATTGTTCCCGATGATATATTTGCTTTCAATGTGTCCTTTGAAATATGTGAAAATGATGATGATCCGAACCACGATCAGTGACGAATGTCAAAAAAGACCCGATTGGCAAAAATGACAAGATGCTATCCAAGCGAGAGCTAAACTCGTTAAGGAAACGAGAGGTTTTTGGACCAATTGTCCAAACGCCGATGGCATAAAACCCGTTGGATATAAATGAGTATTTGTACGAAAGAGAAACGAAAAAAATGAAGTTACAAGGTACAAAGCAAGACTTGTAGCTCAAGGTTTCTCACAAAGACTGACATCGATTATGAGGAAACATATTCTCATGTTATAGATGCAATCACATTTCGGTTCTTGATAAGCCTTGCAGCCTCTCGAAGGGCTTGATATGCATTTAATAGATGTCGTTACAAAGATATCTCATACGGATCCCTGACAAAGGAGATATATATGAAAATCCCGATGGATTTGTAATATCCGATGAAATAAAATCAAAACCTCATAACATGCATTCTATAAAATTACAAAGGTCTTTATACGGATTGAAACAATCCGGACGAATGTGGTACAAACGCCTCGGTGATTATTTACTTGAAAGAAGGATATGTAAATAATCCACTTTGCCCATGTGTCTTCATTAAAAGATCATCAACAGATTTGTGATTATTGCTTTGTATATGTTGATGATTTAAATATAGTGGGAAACCACGACGACATCGTTAGAACATCCGAATACTTGAAAAAGGAATTCGAGATGAAAGAACTTGGAAAACAAGACTTTGTCTTGGTTTGCAAATTGAACATTTTTCAAGTGGAGTATTTGTCCATCAATCAAATTATATTGAAAAATATTAAAAAGATTTTATATGGTCAAGGCGCATCCATTGAGCTCTCCAATGGTTGTCGATCACTTGAAGTGGATAAGGATCCATTTCGACCTCATGAAAGTGATGAAGAGCTACTTGGTCCGGAGGTACCATATTTAAGTGCAATCGGTGCACTTATGTATCTTGCAAATTGTACAAGACCCGACATTGCTTTTTCTGTCAAACCTACTTGCAAGATACAACTCATCACCAACTCGAAGACATTGGAATGATGTTAAACATATTTTCCGATATCTTCGAGGAACAAGTGACATGTGTTTATTCTACTTGAGAGGGGAAAAATTGAATCTCCAAGGTTATGCTGATCTTTGATTTTTATCTCGATCCCACAAGGCCCGTTCTCAAACGGGATATGTATTCACATGTGGTAATAATGCTGTATCATGGAAGTCAGTAAAGCAAACTATGGTTGCTACTTCTTCCAACCATTCTGAAGTACTTGCAATTCATGAAGCAAGTCGTGAATGTGTATGGTTGAGAAATATGATTGAACATATTCAAGAATCATATGGATTGCCTTCAATAAAAGATTCTCCAACCATATTATATGAAGATAACGCAACATATATTGCACAATTAAGTGAAGGATTCATAAAAGGGACAGAACAAAACATATTTCACCAAAATTCTATTATGCGCATGAGCTTCGGAAAGAATGGTGAAATTGATGTCAAGCAAATCCGATCGAGTGATAATCTTGCTGATCTATTCACAAAAGCCTTACCAACTACGACATTTAAAAGGCTTACATATGGTATTGACTTGCGTAAACTTAAAGACATTGCAAGTAAAGAAACTGAACAAGTTTCACCCATGTTCACATGAGGGGGAGTTATTGATTAATGTATTGCACTCTTTTTCCCTTAGCTATGGTTTTATCCCATTGAGTTTTCCTAGCAAGGTTTTAAATGAGGCAATCTTAACAATATTATGCCCGTCTTAATATTTATGAGAATAATGTACTCTTTTTCTTTTACTATATTTTTTCCCACAGAGTTTTTCTTAGTAAAAGTTTTAACGAGGCACAATCTCTAAGCAAGTGTCATCCAAGGGGGAGTGTTATGGAATATGGATGACCATGCATGTACACCAACATATTGTGTAGTCATGTAACTTGTATGTATCACTTAATAGTACCTCCACTTGTCTATGTATTGTCATGTAACTTGTAATCCTCTCCAATGTACACCAACTCTTTCATGTATTGTCTATGTTGCTTGTGATGTGTTGTATGACATGGGGTGTATGTGTTGCTTGTACACATTGTATGAAGTACATTTATCATAATCACCAAATGGCCTATATAAAGGGTGTCAACCTCATTGTAAAAACACACCAAGTTGAATGAAAACTTCTCATTCCAACTATCTCATTTCTTATCTTCTCCTTTGTAGTAGTAGTTTGTAGTAGTAGAAGTTCTTAGTCTTCTATTTTCCTTCTCTAGTTCTTAGCAAGTTCCAACTCAATTTACAACAATATAAAGGGATATAAAGATAAGAGATGATAAGATCAAAGAAAAAAAAAAAAAAAAAAAAAAGATCGGGAGAGACAGATCGTGAGGAAGAGCGAGGAAGAAAAGAGAGGAAGAGGAGAGGAGGAGACCGGCGGAGTCGAGCGGCTCCGGCGAGCGAGCCGAGGCGCGCGCGGCGGCGCCGACAACATCTGGCCGATAGCGATTGCCGCAAGAATCGACGGCGCGAGCTAGCGAGGTAGCATCTAAGACAAAGAAGAAGCGATGGTGACGCGCGGCAGCAGCGAGCTACGCCGGCGGGCAACGACTCCAGCGATGGCAACGATCGAGGCACCGCCAAGCGGGCGGACGGGCAATGCAGACCGCCACGCAGGGAGCTAGCCGACATGCGCATCATCAAAGGACGCGACGACGCGCAGAACGCGCGTGACGATGATGGCGATGGCGCGGGCGAGGCCGCCGACGCGGTGGCGAGGCTCCGGCACTGACGAGACCAGCGACGATGCCGGCGGCGGCGATCCGGCGACGACAACAAACGACAACGATGGCGGCTCCGCAGCAAGAAGGCCGTCGGTCGCGCGTGGAGGAAACAATGCGCCATGGCGTGAGCTAGCGCGCTGAAGATGGCACGCAGATGGCGGCAGCAGGACGGCGGCCGGCAGGCCGGCAGCCGCGCAGCAAGCAGCGCGGCGAGGCAAAGCAGCAGACGCGGTGAACGGCGCGCGGTGGCGCGTTGTCGATCAAGTTCGGATGCGCGATTTCGACGAAATCGCGACGACGCGAAGGAGGTGAGATTTATTTCACCAAATTTTGTGGTGATGTGAATGATTTTAATAAATGAGGCCTAAAATGTCTAAATGGACACCGAGAGACTTAGGAGTCGGGTGTCGGTGCGCAAATCGAGACGCGAGCGACATTTTGAGGTTCGCGGTTTCTCGAGGTAAGTAAACCGCTAGGAACTTATACGAAGATTTCATGTCTCTCCATTGATCGTTGTTGTTTATTGTTATGTGATAGCTTTATTGTTGTTCACCGCTTTGTGATGATAGCTATCGTTGACTTTGTTATCGATTGAGTGAGTCCATTGGCAAGTGAGTCATGGTTACTTGTTTATCTCGCGATATGAGAGGGTTAGGGGGCGGAAGGCGGGGGCCTCGTCCCTAAATCCGATGTCTTTCATGGTCGTCCGTCGATACTCTCGGGTCCATGGATGGTTCATAGTCGTCTCTGCGGGCTAGGGTGAGAGGCGCGAGGTCTCGTCCCTAGATCCGGGTCCATGGATGGCTCATAGTCGCAAGGGTTAGGGTTAGAAGGCATGGGGCTCGTCCTAACCCGAGTCTGCTGGGATTTATCTGCGACTCAACGACCTTTTGGTCGGGACTCCTTGTTATTTGGCCTCACTCATTGATGGTTGTTTACGCCTTGTATATTCATGCGTTCATTATTCCTTTCATTCTATTTGCATGAATTCGAGTGCTTTGGATATCGTGGTTGTTTTGGATATTGTAAAATGTTGTGTATATGTCCTATCGGATTTACTTACCCGGGCTCGTCATTCTTATGTTTGACTCGAGGGTAGAGCCGCGGACGAGTAACGAATGGAAGACTTCATAGCTAGGTAAATATTTTGTATTTACCCTCCTCTCGATGATATTTACCGGGTTCCACAATTAGGTTGCCTAACTCCTTGATCTTTTTGTTGAGTTATTTAATGTATTAGTTGCTTCCGCTAAAATTGTAAATCTCGAAAAATATTAATAGCTCAACCGTAAAATGTTAAATGTACCGATAATGATGGATTTGAAGGTCGACTAGGCTCTCGTTGACCTTGCGAGACCGGCTCGAGGGTCTACGTGGGCTTAGGCGGGCGGGGCCCAATTTGTGAAAAATTGGGGCCGTCACAGCTTTAGACGCGATGTTCCCGTGTTTCGGAGTGCAATTGTATTTTCGTCAAGTTTAGGCGAAACGGGGTATTTTTCGGGGTTTAATTCGGACACAAAAATCGAGGAGATTATGAAAAAAAAAGAGATTTCATTTAAACGGATAAGAGAGATAGAGAGAGAAGCCGCGAGAAGGAGAAAAAGAAGAGACGGCGGAGCTCTAGCTCACGGCGACGACTCAGTAGTGACGGGGTGTGCGGACGGCTTCCCGATGCGGCGAGCGAGCCAAAGGGAGACCGGCAGCGCGGGGAGCTCGCGGAAGAGTGGCGACTGAGCGCGGGTGGCGCGTTGACAACGACGACGGTGGCGAGTGGCTCCACTGGCGAGGGTCGGCGAGCCTCCGTTACACCAGCAAGCGGGCGGACGCCCAGCACCAACTGCGGCGGCAGGAGGTGGCGCGACCGTGTGGGGGAGACGACAAGCAGTGGCGCGGTCCACCAGGATGCCGGCGAGGAGGAGCGGCAGTGGCAGCAGCGCGGTGAACGGCGTGGAGGAACGGCGCGGTGGCGCGTTGCCAGACCGATCGATCCCCGACGAGACGCAACAACAGTGGACAACGAGGCATGACTTCGACGAAGCTCTTCTTCGCGATGGATTGCTCGCGAAGAAGACGAGAGGCGTATGCCATGGTGAGGTCCTAAACCATATTTTGGTGTTGGGATCGAGTGATTTCGATTTAATCGCGAACATATAGATTTGAATGACTTAAGTAACTTAATTGGTATAAATGGACACCAGGGACTTATGAGGCTATAGTCGGGTGTCGAATGCGCATATCGAGGCATGAGTGGGACGTTTTGAGGACGATTTTGCGATTTCTCGAGGTAAGTAAACCAGCTAGGAAATTGTACAGTCATTTCATTTTACTATATTGAATATTGTTGTTCATTGCTTTGATAGCTATCTTTTAAATTGTTGTTGGTTGAGTGGTCCATTGGTAAGTGAGTCATTGTTACTGTTTATCTGTTATATGAGCTCTTATCTAGACTTATCCGGGTCTGTGGATATCTCATAGTCGCAAGGGTTAGGGCTGGTAGGCAGTGTTTCGTCCTAAATTCGAGTTTGTCAAGGGCTTTTGCGCGACTCAACGACCTTTTGGCGTGACTCCTTGTTATTTGGTTTTTGTATTCCTGGACCCTCACTTATCGATTGATTTGTTTACGATCTTTTTATATTCATGCGTTTCTGTTCTTTTCTTTCTATTTGCATGAATTCGATTGTTCTAGTTATTTCGAAATGCTGTATATATGTCCTACTGGCGTTACTTACCTGGGCTCGTCATTCTTGTGTTTGACTGAGTGCAGATCCACGGTCCAACAAGGGGAAGACTTCATAGCTAGGTGAATCTTTTGTATTATTAGATATACTTGTTTTAAAAACACTGGGATTTTGGGCATGTATATCTTGTATTTACTATCCTCCGAATGTTCATTGATTATGATATACATATGCAGGGTTCCACAATTAGGTTGTCAAACTCTTTTACAGTTATTGTTGAGTTATTTAATGTATTAATTGTTTCCGCTAAATTGTAAAACTTGAAAAATACTAATAACTCAACTTAAAATTTTGAATTTACTTATAATGATGGATTTGAAGGTCGACTAGGTTCAAGCGTTGACCTTGCGAGACGGCTCGGGGTCCACGTGGGCTTAGGTCGGGCGGGGCCCAGTTTGTGGGAAACTGGGGCCGTCACAGTTGGTATCAGAGCAGTCACAGTTGGTATCAGAGCCTAGTTTTGAGAATCTATGGCTTAAGACATTGTGATACCAATGTCACAGTTGGTATCAGAGAATAAGACACAAATTAATAATATAGTTAGGACACGGTTGAAACTTAGAGTGGAACCCTATGATCTTGACTTAGAGTCTTAGTTGAGAAGTGAGGAGAGTTGGGGATATATGAGCTATTTGATGTGTTGTATACTCTTACTATCGATAGCTATGTTGTGGTCGAGAAATCACATTCTTTGCAGCTTGCGATAGTCGATCAGTTCGAGACCAGTGATACTGGTCCGAGTGATGTTCACGAGAGAGAGGAGATGTCCCAGCTGGTCACCTCATATGGTTAGCAACTTCAGGAGATTCTTCGACTTTTGAGAGCACATGCTACAACATCGCTTTCTACATCGCCGACCAGACCTGAAGGAGTACACGTTCAAGCTGAGAGAGTACCATTTACTCCTGATACATTGGCGGATGATACACCGAGCACGCCCATTGATGGGAGCACTCGAGCGATGGCTGAGGCGAGGCAGTCTCACGAGTTTCAGAGACATCACTTCAAGAAGTTTCACGACAGTACGGATCTCGGAGCAACAAAGAAGTTTATGAGGAGTCACGAGAAGATTCATGATGTTTTGGCCACACCAGAGCATATGAGGCCGGACATCTCATCAGCTTCGTTGTTCGGGGAGGCTGATGTTTGGTGGCGTAGCATGGTGGCTACGAAGGGGAAGTCCAAGGACTGGGTTGAATTCAATGAGAGGTTCAATCAAAAGTATTTCCCTCATGCGGTCAGGAACATGAAGAGGACCGAGTTTCAGAACATCCGACAGGCAGCTGACGAGACAGTGATGCAATATATGGCCGATATTTGCGGTTGATGGACTATGCCAGAGGCATAACAGATATGGACACTGACCGGGCCTACTACTTCATGAATGGCCTGTTGGGTGAGATCGGTTCAATGATGACGACCATAGCTTTAGGGACTTTACAGGAGGCGTATGAGAAGAGTTTGGCCAGTGAGACTTTTCTGAGCACGCGTACTGGTATAGTAGTCGCAGCTCCACCACCAGCACAGCCAGATGTCAAACCCGGAGGTGACGGGAGGAGGAAGAGACCTAGACAGTGGAGGTCGAGAGATCGAACTCAAAGTGCGGGGTTTGTTGCATCTCCACCTCCTATTGCTCGTACTGCGCCAATACCATATGCTCCAATACAGAGTTATATCAGCACACCACAACTGCCAGCACCGTCAGGTTCTCAGCGACAGCAGTATCAGAGGACTGAGGGAAGTGGCAGAGGCAGAGGTATGGACGGGGACATGATCTCAGCGTACTTGTTGGGAGTGTAGAAAGCCTGGTCAATTCTCCAGTACGTGTCCACGATTGGGCAGATGGCAAGCACATCACAGCCGAGAGCAGGTTCATGATGTTGCTGAGCCAGATCCGACTGCTACCCGTAACGTGATAGTGTGGAAAGTCAGGTCGCTTGGTCGATGAGTTGGATTTGAAATCCACTAGACAGTCCTAGAGACTGGTTCAAATTCTCACGGACATACGGAGGATGTGTGTGTGTGTGTGTGTTGGAGACGGTGGATCATGGAAATGGTATTTTCATTTGAGTTTCCTATATATGTTTCACGGATGTTGCCCTAGTATATGATGGGGATGATTTTCCCTTGAATTTTTCCCATATATGTTTCGAGGATGTTGCCCTGACATATATTGGAGAGGAGGAGACAAATGGTGTAAGGTGTGTAAGGGCATTACACAGCCTGTAGGTCTCGGAGGAGCCCAGCTCGTCACGGAGGAGCCCAACCCTACAGAGTAAGATGAGGGTATGGCCTTTGGCGGGTATGACCTTGGGCCTTCACAAAACACTATCTTCCTTTGTGAATTGCTTTAATTTCGAGGACGAAATTCTAATTAGTCGGGAAGACTGTAACAACCCTAAAAATCTAACTCGTACCATGTGTCATTTCAGGGTCGTATGTGGGACCCACTCGTCGTGATCCAGATCGAAATCGACACGAAATAGGGTCAAGTTAAGGTTTAGACGCGGTGTTCCCGTGTTTCAGAGTGCAATGGTATTTTCGTCAAGTTTTGGCGAAAACGGGGTATTTTTCGGGGTTTAATTCGGACACAAAAATTGAGGAGATTATGAAAAAAAAATTCATTTAAACGGATAAGAGAGAGAGAGAGAGATAGAGAGAAGTCGTCGGGAAGAAGAAGAAGAAGAAGAACAAGAGACGGCGGAGCTCCGGCTCACGGACAGCGACTCGTAGTGATGGGGGTGCGGACGGCGGCTCTGAGCGGTGCGGCGGCGAGCCAAAGGAGATCGACGCACATGGGAGCTTGCGGACGAACATTTAGCGGCAGCTCGCGAGCGCGGTGGCGCGTTGACAAGGCTTTGGAAAACGCGCGACGGTGGTGAGTGGCTCCATCGGCGAGGGCGGCGAGCCTCCGTTACACCGCGAGGGCGGGCGGACGCCCAAGCACCAACGGCGCGGCGAGGGTGGCGCGACCGTGTGGGGAGACGACAAGCGGCGACGCGGTCCACCAGGACGCCGAGGTGGATTCATAAAACATCATTGCAGCGACCACGTGTCAAATCAAGGTCATATGTGCGATCCACTCGTCGAAATACGTATATCAGAATCCAATTTAAGATGATATGCTAATTATGCGAGCGAGGAGGAGCGGCAGCGGGCGCGGATCGATCCCAGCTGACGAGACACGCGACGCAACGCGGTGAGACAGAAGCAGCAACGGGCGCGGTGGCGCGTTATGGACAACGAGGCATGACTTCGACGAAGCTCTTTCTTTCTGAGGTAAAACCAGTGCGCGATGGATTGCTCGCGAAGAAGACGAGAGCGTATGATCGATTTCGAGTTTAATCAACGTATGGTGGACAACGAGGCATGACTTCGACGAAGCTCTTCTTTGCGATGGATTGCTCGCGAAGAAAACGAGGCGTATGCCATGGTGAGGTCCTAAACCATATTTTGGTGTTGGAATCGAGTGATTTTGATTTAATCGCGAACATATTGATTTGAATGACTTAAGTAACTTAATTGGTATAAATGGACACCAGGGACTTAGGAGGCTATAGTCGGGTGTCGAGTGCGCATATCGAGGCGTGAGTGGGACGTTTTGAGGACGATTTGCGATTTCACGAGGTAAGTAAACCACCTAGGAAATTGTACAGTCATTTCATTTTACTCTATTGAATATTGTTGTTCATTGCTTTGATAGCTATCTTTGAAATTGTTGTTGGTTGAGTGGTTCATTGGCAAGTGAGTCATGGTTACTGTGTATCTGTGATATGAGATCTTATCTGGACTTATCCGGGTCTTTGGATATCATAGTCGCAAGGGTTAGGGCTGGTAGGCAGTGTCTCGTCCTGAGCCCGAGTTTGCTGGGCTTTTGCCGCGACTCAATGACCTTTTGGTCGGGACTCCTTGTTATTTGGTTTTTGTATTCCGGACCCTCACTTATTGATTGATTTATTTACAGTCTTTTATATTCATGCGTTTCCTGTTCTTTTCTTTCTATTTGCATGAATTCGACCGTTCTAGTTATTTCGAAATGTTGTATATATGTCCTACTGGTGTTACTTACCTGGGCTCGTCATTCTTGTGTTTGACTGAGTGCAGATCCACGGTCCCCAAGAGGGAATGCTCCATAGCTAGGTGAATCTTTTGTATTATTAGATATACTTGTTTTAAAAACACTGGGATTTTGGGCATGTATATCTTGTATTTACTCTCCTCTGAATGTTCATTGATGATGATATATATATGAAAGGTTCCACAATTAGGTTGTCCAACTCTTTTACAGTTATTGTTGAGTTATTTAATGTATTAATTGTTTCCGCTAAATTGTAAAACTTGAAAAATACTAATAACTCAACTTAAAATTTTGAATTTACTTATAATGATGAATTGGAAGGCTGACTAGGTCTGCGTTGACCTTGCGAGACTAGCTCGGGGGTTCGCGTGGGCTTAGGCCAAGCGGGGCCCAGTTTATGGGAAACTGGGGCCCTCACATATTTGTTTGGCGAAAAGTCTTCGGGAGAAATTGGAGACTACGTATATGACGAAAAGCATGTCAAATTGTTTCTACTTGAAGGAGCGGTACCATCACCTGAAGATGGATGAAGGTGCAAGTATTACTGATCATCTTAGTGTTCTTAATGAGATTGTCTCAAAATTTAAGGAGTTGGGAGAGCAAGTCAGTGATAAGGATCAGACGCTCAAACTCATTTGGTCACTTACGCCTTCGTTCAAGCACATGAAACCAACACCGATGTACGTGAGGGAAACCATCAGTTTAACAAAGTTCACTGCCATGTTAATATTTGAGAAGTTGATGAAAGGTGAAAACGGTTTATCTGAATGCTCAGGTTTGGTATCTGTTGATATTGGTTCTAAGTATGGGAAAATGGTCTATTGGATACGCGGTCAAACAAGGCATCTCAAGAGAGACTGCGAGAATAGAAAAGGAAAAGGGGCGGGTTCGACAAAAAGCACCGGTTCAACAAATGGGGATTCCGATGTTGAAGGTGATGATGTTGACAATTTGTTAGTTCTCAAGACTGATAGTAATTATCTTATGTATCTAACAAAAAATAAGATTGATGATCAGAAGGGAGAATGGGTAATTGACAGCGGGGTCACAGGGCATGTTTGCGTACATAGGGCATGGATCGGTAATTATGCAAGTTGTATGGGTGGCAAAGTTATGTCGATGACTGACGACTTTCTGCGACCGATATTAGGATTCGGTGAAGTTCAGTTGAAGTCGTTTGACGAACGCTTCATAATGCTTAGAAATGTTCGACATGTACCGAGTTGTACTCAAAATATAATTTCTATTTCCGAATTAGATTCTGAGGGTTACATGTACTCCGCGCGAGGTGGAGTATTGAAAATATTCCGGAAGTCTTCGTTGGTCATGAAATGTGTGAGGAAGAATAACTTATTTGTTTTGGTGCAGAAACATGGAGCAAGGTCTAGGCATCAAAAGTTGATCAAGAAGCGGGTACCAATTGTCGTAAGTCCAAACATGCTAGATTGGACTTGGTTCATTCTTGGTGTTGAGAATGGTGGTCTAAGAGGACGGTATGGTAAGAACAAATTGATGAATTTTCGTCAAGGTGAAGATTTATTGCGAAGTGACTCAAATTCTATGTTGGACTCCAATTGCTATACACTGGTGTGAGTCATGTGACGGGTAGGAATGGCATACATGATATTGATCATGTGACGGGTAGGAATGGCATACATGATATTGATCAGAAGTTTATTCAAACTTGAAAATTGATAAGGAGTTTGTTTTTGTGCCATCGAACAAGTATGATTCGACATCAATGTTCAAATCATGTTTGATTACAATTACAACTTGTAATATATAGTTGTATGTGGTATGGGTCACATGTTTAAACACCTATATATAGAGAGGTGTTTGTACGACTAAAAAATATAGTGCTATGAGAGGTGCTTGTGAGAACCGAGAGTTGTGTTGTAGCGTATAGGCTTGCGAGCGGGTACGCGACATTGTGAAATTAAATCTTGTTGCGATATCTATTTGAGGTTTAGATAGATGAGTTTTTTTTTCTTTTTGTACTAAACTATTGATAGTGGATTGCGTTGTTAATTTCTTGCTCGTGGTTTTTTCCTTGATTTTGGGGTTTTTTCATGTAAATTTTTGCGTTCGTATTTTCTCTGTGGTTTGTTTATCTTTGGGTGTATTCGTGTGACTGAGATCTTGGGTATTCCATGGTGATTTTTCACAACAAAAACGTTGAATGTCACCCCTAAGGACCCTAACTAATTTGAGACGGGGGCATTATTGTTATTGTCGATTTTAATGGATTGAACCAATTGCAAGGCAATGTATAAATTATGTATATATATATGTATGTATATATATGTATGTATATATATATATATATATATTGCTATAGTGACTAATGAGAGGCCAATTAAGGTTTTTTTTATTGTTATTGTCCTATTTTTCATTAATTATATTATTTTTGAGAAAAAATTGTGTTCACGGTATAAAAAAAAATATTTGAATTTGCCTAAGAAAACGACAGCTATCATGATTTTTGTAAAGAAAATAAATAGAAAGTGTTTGGGTTTATAACGCTACAATCCAATTATCCAAATAATCACTATTTATCGATGTATAGGCAAAGAAAATAGCACTAAAACTCTGATTAAAATAGAGTTTGCGAGTTCCATTCTTGGTAGCTATATATATTATATTCACTTGATTTCCCTAAGTTATGAGGTTTGACACCAGACTAACTCATGCCAAATTAGTCAAACCAAAAGTAACGAGGGGTTGAAATAAGTTTAGACATTCATCATCCATAGCTAATAAAAAAAAATATAATCGATATAAAATGTTGTATTTGGAATAATTTAATGAGAAGAGCTGTAACGACTTGGTTGATCTCGGCGCGATTAGAAAGATAACACTACCTTTTTAGGTATAACTAATTTGAAGTTTTCTTTTTTTTTTTTTTTTTTGTCAAACAACTAATTTGAAGTTGACTTGCAATTAAACAAGCTACTACTAGTTATTCAATTGAAAAATAAATAAATGGGTGCATCACGTTGATGAGAGTTGAAAAGGACACAGTATTGTATCGCCTATAAAAGAGACCGTATTGGTCACAAAAAAAAGGGACCGTATTGTTAATTTGTTACAAACTTTAAAGGCCCTAAAGAGAGCCTCATTTAGAACGTCTTCAGGTTTTTTTATTTTATTTTTATTTTTTATACATCTTTAGGGGTTTTATGACTTTTCGAGCTGGCGCCGGTTTAAAGAAACTCAAAATAATACTACTAATGCTTACTCACGTGGGTACTACTATATACAATAAAAAAATTTATCAATTACTTTAAAATTTAATTTACCTCAAAGTTTTCTAAAAAAATCATTCGAAAACATCAGAAATTAAAAAAAATTATTTTCCTTTTTTTTAACAACAAACAAGAGAACTAAACGTTACACGACATTTTTTATTTTTATTTTTATAATCCAAGCTCTATAGACTATATTAATTTTATTAATCTCGCGCCAGACTATTCTTAAAAGTTTTAGATCTACGTAAGTCAGAATTAATAAATAAGATCTCGTTCTCGACAGTGCTTGAGTGTGAATTAGTCGGTGATGAAGTCAACATTGACACTAAACACTTAATGAAAAACCCAATAAAAAGTCTCGTTTGACCAAAACACACATAATAAAAAATAACTTTAATTACGAATTTAAATTTTATATTTTTACTTATCGACACAAAAAAACAAGTGCTATAATCATACCAAAAAAGTGTAAATACTTGATTAAATGAAGGGTAATTAAAATAGGTATAGTAGGTATGAATACTTTCTCAATTCACAAAAGGACTTATATTTTTAAAGGAAAATGCTAGAATGACACCGTTAACGACACCTTAAGTGACATCCCTATGATGTGGCGGACGGGTCCTACATAAAATAAGTGTGCGCAAAATACTTTTTGGTGCATAACACGCGTGGTGTATATCTCGAAGCGCGCACGACGCCTCTCACTAATGTGGGCTAACATATCATGTCACATGTTTATATATGATTCGTCTGTCACGTCATAAGGGTGTCACTTGGGGTGTCATTCTAGTATTTTTCATTTTTAAAAGTAAACTTTTGTTAGAATAACTTATATTTTTTGAATGGAGAAAGTAAAGTCAACATAATCCATTCGGTAAATTGGGGTAGGGTCCCATCGAATTGGTCCATACCACCACCCAAAAAAATCATTAGAAAAATTTAACCCCCATTAATACAAATTAGGGGGTTGGTTTCATCCAGGGCAGTAGCATCTCTAATAGTAAATGTGAATTGTGGGTGTGAATTCGTGCCACGTAATCAACATTGAGAGGATGTCAATCCCATGTGACTTAAATAGATATTGGCTTTTACTTTTTTAATTTTAATTTCTCTTTTCGATTATCGGAAGTTCGATTTTTATTTTCGGATATAACGTGACTGTCAATTGCACCTTTCACAAATCCACAGCCAAAATATATAGTGTGTATTTTTTTTATCCGCCACAACACCTCCCCATCCGAAATGGACATTTGTATTGGAGAAGATTTTTTTTTTTCAATGTCTATTCTGTCATATATGTCACATATTCTCTCCCAATCCACATCCCCTTTGTAGATGCTCTAATCCTAAAGTCTAAACAAATTGTGCAACTCTTTTGGGACCCTATCTTTTGTCCAGCCTGGACCACCTTACCATAACAGTATTAAATTTTGTTAAACTGACTTTTTTCTGTTTGGCAGTGAAGTGTGTGTCCTTCCAAACTTATTGTATAACATTATTTTTCGATAAACACATGTATATATAATTATATACATACATACATACATACATCTACTTCACAAAATGTTAGGTTTCACGTGGAGAAGAGGATTCTAATGTTGCATCCTGATTTGTACCTCCTCACAAAAAGTCACGAATAAGTGAAGTTTTCGCAAGTTATTAATTAAGGAAGTAGGTCATCACGATAGTTTAGTCGTCCTCTTATCTAAAAAAACAAAAAAAAAAAAAAAAAAACAAAAAACGAAAGCAAAACAGAAAAAAAAAGAAGCTAGTCGTCCAATCTCTCTAAAATTAATCCTAAATTAACTTTGCATGTACTATGGTTGAGAGGTTGCAAGGATGACATGAATATAATCGATACATCAACCATTTACGTAGCGGTTGTTCATTAGATTCACCTTGAATCACATAAAAACCCATAATATTTTTTTTATAAGAAAGAAATTAACTTTTTTTGCCCTTACGAGACTCAACTCTCACTCTTGCAACAATACCACGTACCAAACTATTGAGTCATCAATTGGTGGGTAAAACATATAATATTTTTTTGATAAGAAAGAAACCAAACTTAATTGGTTAAAAACAGATAATATTAAATGCACGTCTGATAATAGATATAGAGGAAAAAAGCAGAAAATATGTATGAAATTTAATAATGTATAGTTTAATATAGAGGAAAAAGCAGGAAAAATAGCACAAACTCAAAGATAACAGAGAAATCAAGAACAACTATATTAGAGGTTTGTGCTATTTTTGCGTAAAATTTTATATTTTCCAACTCAAAATATATATGTCAAGGTATCTTTAATGAGATCGATGAAACATCACTCGTTAAAAGGAAATGTTAGGAGATTGCGGCTTTTTGACTCGTGTTATTGGAGTCACTTATCAAAACAAAAAATAAAGTTTGTGTTATTTCTGCAACAGTTTTACAAACAAAAACTCAAAAACAGAGAGAGAACAAAAAAGTTAACGAAATACCTGAAATAGAGTCGACAAATTCTCCATTGATGAATAACTTGGTGAACTTGACATCAGGGATTTTCTCGAGATACTCAGAGTTTCCATTACCATGCTTCGCCATCTATCTCTTTCTTAAAAGAAGCTTTTCTCTCTATTTGGGATTCTGATTTTAATTTGCAGAGCTGCAGAAATAGTCTTCAGTTGTGTCATTGTGAACAAAATAGCTCCATATATATAGGAAGTCATGAGAAATGAGTGGGACCCAAAAAGAAAGAAGAGTGGAAAGATCTTCTGTTTCTCAAATACACTGTACTTTCTCTGTTCGTGTGTTGCGGTTGGGCCACGTATTTAAGGTTGTGTGTTGACTTTAATGATACATCGCAGCTTCTCTTTTATACGTAGACGTAGTCACCAATTGACTTAAATCTTATTCTCACGTCAGCATTGACGTTCTTGAGATAAACATGGAGATGGAACTTCTACATCTCGATCTGAATCGCAAGGACTCTGAGTCGTCAGTATTTTGTTTTGAAGAAACTCCGAGTCAGCGTGTTACTTGAGATGAACGTCGTCATTTACAAGTAGTCTTTTGGTTTCGGGGATCAACTTTTTTTTTTTTTGTTGGAAAAACAGGCCCAACGCTAAAGGGAAATGCTAGGATGCGTATTTTGAGACACTCAAGTGATGACGTCCATCTATCATGCATCGCGATTTGTTTGCACTTACATCGATACGCAAATAGATGGATAATGTTAGCCTCTCAATAGCGTGACCGGAGTAAGCTGGCTAGGCAGCGGGAAAACTTAGCAATATTCGAGTTTCGGTGGACTCGGAAGGTTTCAAAGGAGTTAGTTGCTGGATAATGCACCTCGGAGGGTTCGCAGCTCAGCGCGCGGAGGCTCGCTCATACGAATGGGTAAATAGTATGCGGCACGGATGTGGCAGCGTGTATGGGCGTGGACAAGGTCGCGCCTTGGGGGGCGCCTAGGCACGACGCCTAGGAGGGGAGCACAGTGGCACCTTGGCACGGGCCTTGGCACGAGCAAGGCAAAACCTTGACACGTTCCTTGGCACGTTCCTTGGCGGGAGCACAGTGGCGCCTTGGCACGAGCAAGGCAGGGCCTTGGTAGGTTCCTTGGGCACGGCGAGGCAGGTTCCCTAGGCACGAGCAAGGCCGCGCCTTGGCACGAGCAAGGCAGGACCTTGGCAGGTTCCTTGGGCACGAGCGAGGTAGGTTCCTTAGGCACGAGCAAGGCCGCGCCTTGACACGAGCAAGGCAGGACCTTGACAGGTTCCCTAGGCACGAGCAAGGCCGCGCAACGGGCAAGGCATGCCTCGGCAAGGGTTGACAAAGCTTGACTTGGGCGTTGACCAAGTCAAAGTACGCTTGGTCTCATTTCGTGATGTTTCCTATTGGAGCCGAGGAAACGGTTTAACATCTACTATAAGGAGAGGTGGTCTCTCCTAGGGGCGGCATGGGCAAGGGAGCAAGAAATACCTTAGAGCATGCCATTGGCAGACATGCCAAGGCAAGACCCATGGACGGACCATGGTGCCGGCCACCCCGAGCCGGCGGGACTCAGATCGGACCGAGCCCCGACTAGCACCCCGGGTGCCTAGGCGCGTAACTAGGCACCACGAATCAGACCCTGTCCCTCGAGCAAGGTGAATCTTAGGCTTGGAC
This sequence comes from Stephania cephalantha, assembly GCA_039657325.1. Lineage (NCBI taxonomy): Eukaryota > Viridiplantae > Streptophyta > Magnoliopsida > Ranunculales > Menispermaceae > Stephania > Stephania cephalantha. Next base: position 47,329,984 of record CM077569.1, on the reverse strand, counting down.
GGATCAAGTCAAGAGCAGTTACAGGCAGTTAGGTAACTACCTTGGTCATGGCTCATAGCATGACCAAGACACGTCCCAACAACTACTAGGCACTTTGAGCATGTGCCTATTGACCAGGGGGTCAAGACGGTTATGGAACCAGGTGGCAGCAAAGGAATGAAACATTTAGGTAGTTGTTTCAAGCACTACGTGGGTGTGGTTGTTTACTTAGTCTCGTGTAATGTACATAGGACATGTGTCCTCGGTAGTTATGTAACTGATTTGGCTGTTTTGCTATAAAGCCAAGGTATGTTAGCTTGAGAAAACACACTGGATTTCATGTATGAGATGCATGATATGCTAGAGTTTTAATCGCATTAAACTAAGTAATAAACTTCATTTGTTCCATTGTTGCTGTTCAATCACGTTTTCGTTGGTGTGCTGAACTAAGGCGGTCCTTAGGCACCACGGGTTGGGTTGAGCGAGAAAAAATTTCCTTAGGGTAAACCCCTCACTTTAACGGCCCCGTGACAACTGGTATCAGAGCCTCGTTTCGGAGACGATGGCGACCCGAGCAACAAGTGATCTAAGTGAGAGGGTAGCTCACTTAGAACACATGATGGCAACGACTGGTGTTCCGATGGAGGCAGCGGAGTCTTCAACGATGGCGCAGCGCGTTGAAGGGTTGGAGATGCTGGTAGCTTCCTTGGTGGCTAGGACAGAGTCACAAGAAGTTTTGATATCCATGTGGGAATCCATATTCGAGGAGTTTGTTGCTGATGTTCGTGCAATGGGTGGACTCACCACCGAGACAGTGGAGAGGATGGCTGTGGAGGTGAATCTGCTCAAGAGAGTCGTTGGAGGAACCTCGGAGGTTTCTGTTGCGGCGAAAGTGAGACCTAAGGTGCCGGAGCCAAAGAAATTTTCAGGCAAGCGGAGCGCGAAGGAGCTTGAAAACTTTCTTTGGGACATGGAGCAATATTTTGCTACTATCCGGAGGGAAGAGGACCAAAATGTCATCCTTACTTCCATGTATTTGAAAGGCGATGCGAAACTTTGGTGGCGAACCAGAGTTGATAATGATGCAGCTGCTGGTCGACCAAGGATTGTGGAGTGGGAGGTGCTAAAACGGGAATTGAAGGATCAATTCCTACCCACGAATGCGGCATGGCAAGCGCGGGAAGCCTTGCGCCAATTGAAGCAGAAATGGACGGTTAGAGAATATGTGAAGGAATTCTCTTCCTTACTGCTTGACATTAAAAATATGTCCGAGGAGGACAAGTTGTTCAATTTCACTGCAGGATTGCAAGGATGGGCGCAGTCGGAGCTGCGAAGGCAAGGCGTGAAGGACTTGACGAGTGCAATTGCGGTGGCGGATAGCCTTGTAGATTACAAGACTAGTGATACTTCTTTTGAAGCAAAAGAAAAGAAGTACAGGGAGAAGCATCGTGCTGGTGGATCCAAGAAGGAGGATGAGTCTTTTTCAAAAATTGATGCTAGTGCCAAAGCATCGACGTCAAAAAGAGGTTGTTTCATATGTGACGGTCCTCACCGGGCAATGTTGTTGCGGATGATTCGGAGGTACGGATGAACCCGTTACAATTGCTTAACACGGTGCAGGTGCATAAGGCCGTGGGATCAGTGGGACTGATGTTCGTGGAGGCTCGGATAATGACCAAACAGTGAAGGTGCTGATTGACTCGGGAGCCACACATTCGTTTGTAGTTGAGAAGCTAGCTCGGAGGCTTGGGTTGCAGCTTGCCGAGAGTGCAAGCATGGTGAATGCGGTTAATTTAGAACCAAAGAAGGCTATGGGCATAACCTTGGATGTGGGCATTCGAATTGACGCTTGGGAGGGCAAGGTAAATTTGATTGATGTTCCGTTGGATGATTTTGAGATCATTGCAGGAAATGATTTCTTGATGGCTGGGAAAGTTGTTGTGATCCCATCACTTCATGGCTTGCTGATCATAGAGGAAAAGGCGCCGTGCTTTATTCAAGCAATGCGAGGCGGGGGCAAAGGCAATACACCAAGGTTGGTGGCGCTACAAGCATGGGATCAGTTGGAGAAATGTTGCTTTGGTGGGCAGCAGTCTGGTGGACAGGCAGAGTTGGAGTGTTCGATGAGGGCATCGAACATTTCGGCGGGGGGGATGTTTGTTAGCCCCTCAATAGCGTGACCGGAGTAAGCTGGCTAGGCAACGGGAAAACCTAGCAATATTCGGGTTTCGGTGGACTCGGAAGGTTTCATGGGAGTTAGTTGCTGGATAGTGCACCTCGGAGGGTTCGCGGCATAGCGCGCGGAGGCTCGCGCATGCGGATGGGTAAATTGTATGCGGCACGGATGTGGCAGCGTGTATGGGCGTGGACAAGGTCGAGCCTTGGCGCGCGCCTAGGCACGGTGCCTAGGCGGGGAGCACAGTGGCACCTTGGCACGGGCCTTGGCACGAGCACGGTTGGACCTTGGCACGTTCCTTGGCACATTCCTTGGCGGGAGCACAGTGGCGCCTTGGCACGGGCCTTGACACGAGCAAGGCATGACCTTGGCACGTTCCTTGGCACATTCCTTGGCGGGAGCACAGTGACGCCTTGGCACGGGCCTTGGCACGAGCAAGGCAGGGCCTTGGCAGGTTCCTTGGGCACGAGCGAGGCAGGTTCCCTGGCACGAGCAAGGCCGCGCCTTGGCACGAGCAAGGCAGGACCTTGGCAGGTTCCTTGGGCACGAGCGAGGCAGGTTCCCTAGGCACGAGCAAGGCCGCGCCTTGGCACGAGCAAGGCAGGACCTTGGCGGTTCCCTAGGCACGAGCAAGGCCGCGCCTTGGCACGGGCAAGGCATGCCTTGGCAAGGGTTGATAAAGCTTGACTTGGGCGTTGACCAAGTCAAAGTACCCTCATTTCGTGATGTTTCCTATTGGAGCTGAGGAAACGACTTAACATCTACTATAAGGAGAGGTGGTCTCTCCTAGGGGCGGCATGTGCAAGGGAGCAAGGAAGACCTTAGAGCATGCCTTGGGCAGGCATGCCAAGGCAAGACCCATGGACGGACCATGGCGCCGGCCACCCCGAACCGGTGGGACTCGAGATCGGACCTGCCTAGGCGCGCAGCTAGGCACCACGAATCAGACCCTGTCCCTCGAGCAAGGTGAATTTTATGCTTGGACAGACCAAGTCAATAGCGGTTATAGGCAGTTAGGTAACTACCTTGGTCATGGCTCATAGCATGACGAAGGCACGTCCCAGCAACTACTAGGCACTTTGAGCATGTGCCTATTGACCAGGGGGTCAAGACGGTTATGGAACCAGGTGGCAGCAAAGGAAGGAAGCAGTTAGGTGGCTGTTTCAAGCACTACATGGGTGTGGTGGTTTACTTAGTCTCGTGTAATGTACATAGGACATGTGTCATCGGTAGTTATGTAACTGACTTGACTGTTTTGCTATAAAGCCAAGGTATGTAAGCTTGAGAAAACACACTGAATTTCATGTATGAGATGCATGAGATGCTAGAGTTGTAATCGCATTGAACTAAGTAATAAACTTCATTTGTTCCATTGTTGCTGTTCAATCACGTTTTAGTTGGTGTGCTGAACTAAGGCGGTCCTTAGGCACCACGGGTTGGGTTGAGCGAGAAAAATTTCCTTAGGGTAAACCCATCACTTAACGGCCCCGTGACAGATACTATCATTGAATTTCTATCTGGTGCCTCAAAAAGCAAGGGTCATCTTAATATTTTTCAAGGCAAAATTAACTCTTTAATAAGCGATTACAATCATGCTCTAATAGAACTTTTACAAAATCAGGAGGTTCCAAAAAATTCTAACTTCGCCCAGCTCGGATCCATTTATCTTTGCCATGAGGTTTGCATATAAGTTATTGAGTTTTGGAGTCCAAGAAGTCATAATTTGCCAATCACTCGTCAACTTTTGATTGGTTTAATTAATTTATGATGATAATTGCAAGTATTTTTTTTACCAATAAAAAAACAAAGTAATAGTGAAGATTTTAAGAAATCACGTTTTTCAATAAAAAAAAACTCCGGCATTACGCTAGATTTGTTAATTTATTCTTTATTGTTTCCAAAGTGGTTAATATAACATTTGGAAGTTGAAAAATTCACTTGAAATATCACTTGCTAAAAGGTAATATTTTAAAAGTCGAAAGTTCTACTCTTAGTGAAGTAAAAACAAAAAAAAGTTGACAAAAAAAAGAAAAGAAAAAAAAAGAGCTTTAAAGCATGATATTATAAAATATTAAACCAACCAAGTGGAGACTCATTGATTTGATATGAGGTTACTTGGGTAAGAGATCGGGAGTTCGAACCTCGCAAAGGGTAAAAAAAAAATATATAAAACATTAGGAGTTGATAATCAATGTTGAGAAGGAAACCACAATATTTAAAACTAAAAAAAGAAAGAAAGTAAATGGTATAATACATAGAAAAAGCATATGGTAGTATTCTTAATTACACAGTTTCTTTATTGGGGTTTAACGGTACTAGTCGACAGGCATGTGCATTGCACGTGAGGGAATTTTACGATGTTTTTTTGAAGTATCATGTGTTGGAATAATAGATAATCTTAGTAAGTGAGCATATGTTTCATGCGTGAAGTGTAAATAATTACTTTAAAAAATAGATCTGTACAATATTTTTTTTTTTTCTGACTTCAGTGAGAATAGAACCACGACCTCTCTAAACTTTACCTTTTGGGCGGTGATGCCTTTACCATCTCACGAAAGATGCTTTGACTACAATACTTTTAATTTAATTCCATCACATAAATTTTCTATTTACTTGTAATGTGCCTATTTAAGTTATTTTATATATTTTATATATTTTACATTCGCCATGCACATCACCAAACTAATGGAGTTAAGGTCGAGCAACTTGGATGTAAAATGTATCATAATGAGGTAGCAACATATTTAGTTAATTAATTTAGTTGGAGTTCACATAATGGATTAAAATCTTCATTGAGATCGATTTAGCGCAATTGATCGAAGTAGAAGTAAATTACAAAACACCAAAAATATATTTCTTTTATGGCTAAGTGGTTTAATTTGAAATTTATTATTAAATAATAGATTTTTTTAATATTTTCTTTTAAAAAATGCTTCCGAAAACAATCATCTAAAGATTAGAAAAGGAGTAAAAGGGGTTCTCTTATGTTAACCCTACATCAACACACACTTGTTTGAGTATGTTTCATACACATCAGGATGCGCATCCAATGCAAATTAAAAGCAACAGACCCACATGTGTGTTGTGCTTGGTTACAAAACCGTTTTTTTTTTTTTTTTTTTTTTTTTTAAATGTGCTTATAGCTTAATTTTTTGTAAGAAAAATTAATCATATCAATGTTGATGTCTCATCAGAGCAGATATTATCTTTTTTTCTTCAGCTATATATGAATATCATTTACCTTAAATGCACATTTTGTATTGGAGTTGTTCTGATAGTGTTTCTTTTTCAAAGGTTATTTTTTTAAAAAAATAACCTTTAATTTATAATTAATTGGTGTTGGCAAAGATTTTTTAAAGTCAACCTTAATTAGTTTCAAAACTAACTGCACATTTGCCAAAAACATATCTAGTGAAATGGATAGAATTTTAATAATGTGAGAGTTAAAGGGAATATATATATATATTGAAAACATGTTGGTTTTTTTTTTAAATTACATATTTATCTTTTTTTTGAAACAATTACTACTTATTTATTTTTATTACAAAACAAAATATTCTTTGTTCTCTAGTTATAAGAAAAATTATTATTTAAGCGGAAATTAGGAAGTTCTCCTATAAGGTGATGCATGCGACTTCATGGTCTATGCGACTACTCTAATATTTACTCCTACTTGGGATAAAAATTTAATTACACATTTTTTTTTGTCAAAGATTTAATTACTCACATGCATGACTCAATAACATCTGACAAAAAAATTGAAATTAATATGTTGCTAAAGTGTCCCTTCAGAGACATCCAATGAAAAAAATGTCTTATATCCTTATAATCTAAACCACCCCAATTTATGAACCACAAAAACAAAACTGACCAATAAATCCTATGAAATAATTGCAAGGAACTCATAATTTGAACTTTGCATAGCCTGTCCATTTTAATTGCTTGAAGAACATAGAAAAATTGAAACACAGTTAAGATGAGGGTTACGAAAGTCAATATTAACAAATTTAACTTCAAGCTCTCTACATACATCTAAACCCACATATTCTCATGCATGCAAGATCTATGTTCCCAGAATTTTCAATGTATTGAACGTCGATTATGTAATTAATCATAATTTCTTTCTCTATTCCAATCACCTTTCTTGTTTTAACTTCTCCAATGTGATCAAAGTGGTGGGATCAAAGATGGGGATGACTGTGTGCGCTGACCGAAGAGACCTTTTGTAGCGGCCATGTAGGATGATAAAAAGAAGTTGTAGAATAGAGTAGAAAATATCACGCAGGTGCTACACTTTCAATTGTGTTGCTTTACCATTCTAAAACCCATTTGCTAACACCGGCCTTACCATTCTTATATAAAAAATAAAAAAAACACCCGTCTTACCATTAATTTGTTCTTGGCCAATGGCAGCAAAGTCCTGATCAAAACCTAAAAAATAAAATAAAATAAAACCAGTTTTAACCCATTTTATCAAACAACTTTATAGTACTTCAGCAATTCTACCAAAAAATAGTACTTAACATAATCCGTGAACAAAGATCAATTTTTTTGATCCCCTTTTGATTACAACACCCAAGACTCTTACAAAAATAACTTAATACATGGCTATATGAGATACTTATTAATCTATAAAAATCTGCATGAATCATTGAATCTCGAATATAAGTATGAAATCTACATGAATCTTGAAGGTAGTTAGATGCTATAGAAGAGACTCATCATAGGCAACGAAAAGAGATGAGCATATCTTGTTGATTGAACCAATGTCCAACATCTGCCTCACCTATATCTTCCAAATCCCCTTTAATATTCTCATTGATTTGGTAACTGATTTATAATATTGGAAATTAAAACTCACCACTTTTTTAGGAAAAGGAAACTGTTTACTTTTACTTGATGATTCCTAAAATTGTACCCTTTCATATTAATTTCGAATTGATTGAGTAACTGTTTTGGAAACTAAGGGTGTGTTTGATAGCAAAGAAAATGAAAAAAAATCATAGAAAATTATATACTTTTTTCATGTAACCGTTTTTTCCACTGTTTGATAACTTTGTAACTGCACTGAGAAAAAAAAATCACATCCCCCTATTTTCCTCATTTATTTTCTCATCTTTTAGCGTGGAAAATTGAAAATCTCTTCATCTCTCTCACGAACTGATCATTTCTTCCACCCAAACAAACTTGACATTTGCTACTCTTTCGCGGATACACACTATTTTTTTCTCTCTTCGTCTCCGGCTTCGTCACCGACATCATCGTCGAGCCGCCCGACATCGACGATGATTTAGATGCGCACACGGATTGAACCATAAAAAAAATTCTTTCTCGTGCAATCAAACAACTATAAGAAAATTTTCTTTATAAAATTCTCTCGAGAAGATTTGCTAAAATTTAGTTTTTTTCTCATTGAAGATTTTTTTTGCTATCAAACACACCCTAATTCAAAGTCATAAATTAGTGGTTTCAGATTTACTTAATTACTTTTTTGTGGATTCTTTGAACTCAATTACAATAGATGAGTCTTATAACTGCCCCTTTTACTCAATGTTTTAATTCAAACCAATTAGTTTGTGGGTATGAGAGAGGAGTGGAGATAATTTAGCAAAAGTTAAAGCAGATTCGTTTAAAAACTAAATTCATTTTTTTTTCCATAAATGCCCCCATCAGTTATTTGTTAACTTCTTTTTGAACCAATAAGAAAAAAGAAATTAAGGACATATATGGAATAATTATAAATTTTGAACTAATAAAAATGGATGGAGGATTGGCTTTATATATAGTATAGATAGATATAGATATAGATAAGACTTAATTAACAGGGTGCATAATTTTTGGTTTAGCCTTACAGTTTTTGGAAAACTCTCCTAACCTTTTGATATTTTGCAAACTGCTTCCTCAATTCACATTAGTTATTTGAGTGCTTTAAATCAGTTATCTAACCGTCATTTTCGTGCACTAATATATATATTTTAAGAAAGTCTGGTTTATACTTTTGTAAATAATATGGATGGGCAATAAATGTATTCTACCTCTTGGTATCCCAACTCTTTACATTATATAACACTCAACTCGGACGGGTGTGGCCTAGTGATAAAGGGCGAATAGGCGGGATTGTGTGGATTAGGCACACGGCCTCGAGCTCGATTTTTCATGACAACCAAAAGTTAGACTATTGATGATTTTTTTCTCGCAATCCAAAAATCGTAGGACCAGTCAAACAAGTGTCCGGATAATAATGATGATAAGCTAGTTTATTTGTTAAGTTTGTTTTGGTTTGTAGCTTATTTTAAAAATAATCTAGATGATAAGCTCCCAATTGAAACGCTACTCTTAGTAGCGTTTGAACCGAAAATCCATCGTTTGGATTTTTCTCGCGATTATACCCTTATTTTTACGGTATTAATAAATTAATGCCCTTGCAAATTAGTGGAAATAAAATACGCAAATACTTAAACAAACCCCGCGAATATTAGTACCCATGCGATTATACCCTGGTAGAGTTGGCGAGAGCGAAACCAAAGATTTCAAGCTCTTTTAGGCTAGACCAACAGTTATATAATACGTTATTAAAACTTATTGAATTTAAAATTAACATATAGCTTAATATTGTTAATGAAAAAAATGTGATTAATAATTAACTAAATATTATAAAACAAATAATTTCACTAAAATTAAAAATTATGACACATTAATTTCTTAATTATAGATAATTTTGTTAGATATTTATTACATATTAAATAAGTTTTAACAACGTCAAGTATAAAAATATTTTTAGATATTATAAATTTTTTTTTTAATGTAGTGTTCGAGTGGTGGGCTATCCTACATATTTTTAATTTTTTTTTACTAATCTACTACTTTTTTGAGTTACGAGAGAGACTTATCTAGAAATGAAGAATATTCGCAATAACATTGCTTCTCAATTATAGATGATGCATTAGATATATGTATAGTTATCCAAGTCGTTTATTATATTTTATTTACATGTGTTTATTTTTTGCGAATTCTTATAAATTAATATAGAGTTATTTTCATGTAAGCATTTATGGACACACATAATTTAGTTTTCTAAATAATATAATTATTTTATGGTATTAATTTGTATTTTGTAAATAAAATACATTTATAACAATTAATTATATGATTATATAATTAATATACTTAATTGTGTCATATGTCCTTTATTGTCATTTTGCATTTATCGGCTAATCAATCTCATTCCAAACAATTTTTAGTTGATCAGCTAGATTATCAGCTTTCCGCTACCAGCTAGTAGATTATCAGCTATCAGCTAGTTTATCAGCTATTAGCTAGTTTATCAGCTAGCCTTGCCAAACAGAACCTTAATCCTAGTTGGTTTTACAATACGTTATTAGCACGAATTGTGGTTTACATGAAAGAGACTTCAAAGATTAAAAAGCTTGCAAGGAACAAAGCCGGGAAGTTGGAAAACTTCATATATTAATTAAGCTTGTTATAAGCTTATATATATACACACACACACATTAAGTCATTGAGGCTAATATATTTTTTTATCATGTTGACATGCATATATTATTTTAAAATAAAATATTAGCAATATTTAGGTTGAAAACCAGAAAATGCAGGGCTACTGACTCTAAGTTGTCATTAGACAGGTTCATTTGGTGTAACAACACCAAGTATTGTTAAATATAGTACAAAATATAAAGTGCATATATATATATATGCATGATGCATTATATATACATCACGCCAACTCCCAAAAGTACACTATGTAGTTGCGTCTTTGTACAATCTTCTAAATCAGAAATCAAAAGTCATTATATTACACACAGTTTTTCTCATAAAATTATTAATGATTAATTATGTTATATATTTTTATAATATATATATAAGTCGGAGGAGAGATAAAGTTAAGAAGCTACCTCTTCTCACCATTCCAATTTTCTACTTTCTCAGTTTTTTATTTTATGCAATTTATTTATTTATATTATCGGTTGTTTCAAGAGATATAATTATATAATATGCGTGCATCTATTAATAATTAATAATGATTATCTTAGCAACGAATGATGAATAGAATGCGTACTGACGCGCGCCGAACGCGTCAATAAAATAATTTACCTAAACAAACTATTTTGTAGATAGTGGTAAAGGGTCGATCCCACGAAGATTGATATTCTTTCTAAGGTTTAAAAAACAACAAAAAGAGAAATCGGGGTTTTAGAAAGTGAATAAATAACTAATCTAAATAACAATAAATTAACAAACAATAAAATAGTTTTGAAAACAATTAATGAAAATACCTAGGTCAAGACATACAAGTTCGGTTCGATAAAAAAATGGATTTGGTCATCAATTTATACAAAGTATGCAAATCAAAATATCCTAGTGTAGCTATAGAACCGGTAACGTACCCGGTTCCTCGTACTTCCTAATCTCGATAGCCAAGGTACAACGGTGACTATTTCTTTAGTCAATCGTATAACCCTATACTCAAGTGCATTGGGTTTAACTCGTTGACCGCAATGGGCTTCGTGAAGGCACTACACCTACACAACCTGATCACTAGTGTGTCCGATTTAGCATAGATTCCTAAAGTATTCAACCGGTCCCAAAAGAGGCTAATCAATTGGTAGGGTCAATTGCCACTAGTGTGGTCTTATTGCACAAGGACGGGTGCTTACGACTCACTGACGAATAAATTAGAGTTTAAATATGAATTTAACTCTAATTGTTTAAACAATACCAAAGACAATAAAATATAATGAAAATACTGAAATTAAAGTAATAAATCTTTCAATTCCATTAATATGCGTAGTCGAACATCCATCGTAGTCTTGCTTAGGCTATAAACTTAGCCCTCCATGGAAGAGAACACAAAAGAAAAGAAAAGAGAAAATTCCCCTTGAGGCGGAGAAGAGAATGGCCGTATTATAGCCGAGAGGCTTTTTTAATAGAAGTCGGTGCCCCTTTATGTTTTCCCATGTGCGTTGCTTTCCTTCTATTTCCTTGTGCGTTGCTTTAGCTCTCTCTCTCCTTTCTATTTCTCTTCCTCTGTTTTTGGCAACCCGTTGCATGATTTCTTGATGCAACATGTAACTATGTTGCGAGACTCATCCCACCGTTTATGGATGGGATTCATTGCATTGCCAAATATGTTGCATGTCTCCATTTTAATTGTATCGTGACATGTAACTCTCGGTCGTACGTGAGCGAGACTCGGAAGAAAGTTTCGGACATGTACAACCGAGAACCTGTTTTTTGGGTCTTTTTGTGTTTGTCTTTACATTTTGGTTGATTATAATGTTACACTGTTTATATTGCGAGTAATGCCGGTTTGTACCCTATTTCCGGACTACAAGGACACGTTTACACCTTGTAGGCCCTTCCCATCTGAGAAGCGGCTTTGTTTCATGGCTTCAAATGATAGGCGAGAACATGTTTGTGCTAGTGACAAAGCACTCGATGCCAGGGGCATTAAGCGTAGGGGAGGGTGAAACTTGCGTGTGAGAGGTCCGGAACATATAAGGGAATGTCTCGAGAGGGTAGGGAAGGGGAAAGCGGCCAAAATTTATTTGAAACCAAGAAATGACGAAGAAGAGGAAAAGGCGAGGACTCAAACGAGGTACGAAGAAATGTGGATGCCCTTTCCTTATCAATGTAAAGGAAAATGCGACTCCTTGTGGTATGTAAGCTGTTATATGTGGGAGGCACAATCACGAGCCCGCAAAAACTTGGACGACCATTCATTTGCTTAGGGAGATTAGATAAGGGGGAGCGGGAAGTTGTGGTGCAAATGACAAAGGGGAATGTGAAGCCAAGAGACATCCTAAATACGTTGAAGCAAAGAGATGTTAGAAACGTATCGACAATGAGGACAATATATAATGCAAGACAAAAAGTCCGAAATGAGGATGCGGGTGGGAGGACTCAAATGCAACAACTGTTGCACATATTGGAGAAGAATAAGTGGATGTCATGGCATAGGAAACATCCCGTTACGAATGTTGTCACCGAGTTATTTTGGTCACATCCCGACTCAATAAAGTTGCTAAGGTGTTTCCCATCGGTTATTTTGATGGATTGCACGTACAAGACAAATATGTACCGAATGCCTTTGTTGGAGATTGTTGGCATCACTTCTACGCACTTGACGTTCTCCGTTGGGTTCGCATTCTTATCATCAGAGAGTCATGGGAATTATGTTTGGGCACTTGAGAACTTGAGATCCATATTGGATGGGTGGCCTAAGCTTTGACGTGTTCGTTCGTTACCGATAGGGACTTAGCCCTTATTAGTGCCATAGAAGAAGTTTTTCCGGCCTCGTCTCACCTCCTTTGCTCTTGGCACATCAACAAAGTAGTATTGGCCAAGACTAAGAAGATGTTTGGGGAGAACGATGGTTTTGCGCGTTTATGGATAGGTGGACGAGCGTGATGTATGCCAACTCGGATGCCTTATTCGAAGTTAGGATGAATGACTGCGTTGTGAGTTTGGGAATGTCAAGGGTCTACGGAGTACTTGGACAACACATGGTTAAAGAACTACAAGGAGAAATTTGTCTCCACTTGGACAAATAGAATTATGCACTTTGGGGAAACGACAACGCAGAGGGTGGAGTCTGCGCATTCTATTATGAAGCTACACCTTGGGAACAGTCAGGCCAATTTTGAGACTCTGTTGAATGTGGTTGATGGCCTCCTTAGAATCCAACACAACAATATCAAGGCATCGTTTGAGCTAAGTTTTAATGTGGTCCAACATGAGTACATTGATGAGTTGTATCGACGATTGCGTGGTTATGTCTCTCAACTGGCGCTTAGGCTAATTAGAGATGAATTGACACGTGGAGAGGATGTTGGTCACGACTCCACTCGTCGTAGTTGCGAGATACGCACCACGCATGGCCTTCCTTGTGCACATGAGCTAAACCATCATATATTTGCTCGGTCGCCCATCCCTCTCGAGGACATTCATGTCTACTGGCGAAAGTTGAGTATGATACTTGAGAATCCGGTGGACCCGTCTGGGTACAACGTGCACGATGAGATTGAAAGGGTGTTGGAAAAGTTTAATGCTTGCATTGATGAGGACGATCGACTCAGGATTATTGAGCAGCTCAGGGAGATTAGTCGACTTTCGTCTACTCCGGGAGTTGTGCAAGCGAAAATTAAGACAAAGGGAAGGACACCGGGGTCTTCGAAGAGAAAACACGATGGTGACGATTCTTCAACGAGACGGTAGCCGAGCGGATTTGAGTACGTGCTATCGACTCGGGGCCTCCGGTTCTAGGCGAAGAAAAGTAAAGTTGTTCCTAAAATGCGTCGTGGCGGTCGACGCACGCAAAGTACAACTAACATGGCTTACGATCATTGCGTAGAACCGGATTGGTTGCCACATGTTGAGGGCATCATCGATGTGGTTGCCGATGGAAATTGTGGATATCGGTGTGTTGCGTACGAGGGCTTCGACTTGCCGATGTAGACGGGTGGAGGATTGTCCGTAGAAGGATGTATGATGAGATTATCGGGCATGAAAACCTTTGGCGGGAATTGCTAGGCTCGAGTTACGAGAGTGTCAAGATTGCGGTGCATTGCCAAGAGAATCAAGTTGGTGCATCTTTCAAAGAATGGTTGACACTTCCAGACATGGGATTGTTGGTATCCACTGCATTCAATGTCATTCTCGTCAACCTCTCGCTTGGGAGTGCTACCACATTTCTACCTCTACGTAGTGCTCCACCGTCATCGTTGCACAACAGACTTGTCATTGCCATGGTAAATGACAGGAATATACATTGGGTTAGGGTAAGTGCTATGAATTTTGTTGAATTGTCATTTTTTCCCCCGGAGCGGGGTTCTGACGATATGCTTATGTTAAACTGTTCACTTTGTCAGGTGAAGTTGCGTGGAATGCACCATTGCCATCCTTATATCCTTCGTGGGACCGGTATGTTGCGGACTGCGCGAAAGTTTGGCGTGATGGATTCGTGCTTTCGAGACATCGCGCCCATTGCAACTATTGATGATGCCACCGTATCCGTTGTAGATTTAGGTACACCGTAGTGCTAAACATGTACCTACAATTATTGATGCTTAAATTTACCAATTTTGAAAGTTAGTTGTCAAGTTGTACGGATATACAATGAGTGTAGTTTCGTATCACCTTTGGGGTATTGTTGTACGAGTTTGATTCTTGTATAGTGATTTTATCTAGTACATTGATATATAATTACTTTTGTTTCGTAGGCTACTTTGTCGTGTCGGATTTTCATTTGTGCGAAGTTAGTTGGAAAGTTAGTTGTCGAGTTAGTGGGAAATTGTTCTTTGGAACAGACGTGTCGACCCTGAATGACCGAGACATACGGTGCGGTGTCGACCGAAACCACCACCGAGAACTAACGTTAGGTTTCGATCGCGCAATACCGAAATTGTCGCTTCTTCTTCGACCCATACGCGCGACCTTACCCATGGCTTATCACCATCGATGGCAACACATATGTAAATACTGGAATTAGCGACATTCTCGGCGGGTTAGGCCAGGAATCTCTGTATTTGTCTCGGTTGATCGATCTGAAAAAATTAAACATTATTGTCGGCCACCTTGCTGAGACACCCTCATAATCGAGAAAAAACAAGTATCCTAGAACAAAAAAATACCAAAATGGAACGATAGGCAATGTAACATTATAAACTCGCTGTCATAAAAATGTCGTTAACGAGTGCAACAAGTACTCATCAAACATTTAAAAATGTCGTAAATCATGTAGTCAATACGCACCATATAAGCGCAACACAACAAGTAGTCATCAAACATTACAAGCGTCATAAAAACATCTCCGCAAACCTCATAAAACTCAAAGAATGTGATACAAATGTCTATCCCTCCGCAAAACGGTCATCGCTTGGGTTCATGATGATGTCATCAACAACTATCAATTCATAAAACGTCCCATGCATATAGTTTCATTTAAGCACGTCACCATCGCGAATGACCAATGCCAGGTTCTCCTAACGGCCCCGAGCTTGTCAACATTCGCCGCCTCGTGCTTTTGAATCCATCTGCAGACACGAGGTTGCACGTAGTCCAGTGTACTTCGCATTAGGTGTGGCCGGACCAAGAGATACGTTAATTGAAACTCCGCTTTTTGCACTCTCGTGATGCAACTCGCCACCCTCGAAGAAGCTTCAACAACGATCACGCTCTTTTCGCCTTCGATTTCAATCGCGCACTTCAAATCCCTAAAAATAATAAATAAATACAATTAGACTAATATTTTGGAGACTTAAACATAAAAATATATAAATAAACTATATATAATTACCTAATTAATGACTTATCAATTCATAAAACGTCCCAATATAGTTTCATTTAAGCACGTCACCAATGACCAATGCCTAGTCTTGAGATACGTGCGGTTCGCTTTGATGCAACTCGCCACCGGTCCACGCTCTTTTCCGCTTTCGATTTCGATCGCGCACTTCAAATCCCTTAAAATAATAAATAAATGCAATTAGACTAATATTTTGGAGACTTAAACTTAGGACTTTGCACGTCCCGAGCAAAGGTGTGTGAATGAATGACGAAAACATAAATAAACTAGACTCCTAATAAAGCTATGCACTGACTCAACTAAACCTACACCCATTCAAAAACTCATGGAGTTCTTTTGGTTTACATAGCCGCTAAGTTAACAAGCCACTTAAAAAATTTCAGAGTTAAGATATGTCAAGAACCGCAATCCAAACACAATTAAGATCACAATTTCATGACAAAGACTCGGTTAAGACAAAGACCATCAACTACTCGCGGGTTTTCTTGGTCTATACATTCAAGCACACAAGTTTACAAGCTCACTTAATCTAGTTATAAGCGCTCGAGCTAAATCTTTTATTTAAGGAGTTTCCATACACTTCTGCCTTTATTCATTTTATATATATACTCTCAATTTTTTCTTTTCTCCAAATTTTTTTCAAGTAATACGGTCCTTGCTCCATTTCCTATGGACCATTTTTCTCATTTTTTTCCACCACAAATTTCACTGCTCCATTTCCTGTGGAAACTTGTGGAACTCTCAATATTAAGAAAACTCCTGTTAGCCTTTCTCACTTTCACTATAATTAAGCAAATTCCCCAGTGTTGGTTAAAATATTATCACTTGCACAATTTTGACCGTCTACTCCTTTGGTATCTAGCACAACGCTTAACCAATATACTAAGTCCCTAATCATGAAATCATAAAAATATAGGGCAACCATAATGTACTCATTCACAACCAAAGACATGAAACAAAATCTCGGGTGACTCTAAACAATAATAATAATTAAAACTATACTAAATACATGCATGAAAATGTATCAACTCCTAATGAAATGAGAAAATGAGATATAGAGGGAAAAAAAATGGAAGAAATGAATGAATAAGAGATATCAAACACCACCAATACCATCCGACAACCGCATATAATTGAAAAAATTTAAACGATCTCACCTTCGGTCTTTCGTAAAGAAGTCCATCCAACTCATTCCACAAACCCTAAAGTACTCCCAAATTTATTTCGAACCTTGTCCTCAAGGTTCAAAACAAGTCAAGGAATCCATGCAACAAAAAGGAAAAAGAATAGTGGTGAAAAAGAACATGGATAAATAAATAGGAAGATGATACAAATACATGCATAACAAAAGTCTCCAAAAACTAGTAAATGCACAAAATCTCGCATGTCTAGGTGACTAAGGAAACGATGAAATAAAATCATCATAATGAGAACAAGAACTAATAAGCATATGAGTTAACTCAAATGATTCATATCAACTCTTGCGAGCCCGAAGTCTGTCAACTAAGGGTGAAGTCAACAAGATGATGGAATGAGGTCTAGGGTTTTGGGTCCACTTAAAGACCCGCCACTAATGCGGCGACTTAAGTTGGATATGTCCCAAACAAGTCTCAAAATATCTAAAACTCTAGTAATAAGTTGATTCCCAAAAAAGTACTCAAATTATGTCAAAAAAATGTAATCCGTAGTCAAACCTAGCGTAACTCAGGGGTGCTCCTGTGCCTCTAGTGCTCATCAAACATAACACCTGCAAAAATTCAAGGGACCGAGTCAGGGCTTTATTAAACATAAAAAAACCTAAAACTAAACTAAAACTGAAATAAACGCAAGAAATAAAAGAAATAAAAATAAAGCTGGGCTACCTCCCAACGAGCGCTTTTCTTTTAAGTCTTTGGCTAGACTTACTGTAATTCATCACGTGATGCCCTCTCCTTTGGATATGTCAACAACAAACGACGCATCAACATATTTGGGCAATGCAGCATGCACGTCTTCCTTCAAAATTGGGAGCTCATTCAGGACCTCTAACACAAACAAATCTGTCATATCATGGTCATCCAACACAAAGGTGTCGGCAGTGTAGAAAATCTGCGAACACTCCTTTACTTCCACCCTCTTGTAGGGTTTAACAAATATGCATGGGAGGGTGGGTGGTTTCACCAACACCAGAGGTTGGTCTTCCTTGCTCTCTATCTGCGGCTCATCCGCCTTTCTGAAATGACTCCAATTTCTATCTCAGCTTCATCATCTTCATTCTATGCAATGGAAATGTCCGGCTCAATTTGAAGGACTTCAAGTCTTTCCGTTGTTTCGCACCAATAGTTGTCCACCTGTGTAACCTCATCACCTTAACATTCTTCAATGTATCAACATTCACATTCTCCTCTGAGTAAGAAATTGGTTGTGTATTACACAACTCTTTCTCGTCAAACATATTCTGGAGTGTGGCATTCACTTGAATAAATTGAGTTTCCAAGTTTTGCAAGCTTGGAAACTCACGCGAAAATTGTTGAAGCTCTTCATGAAACCACTGTTGATCATCTAGTAATTTTTCATCATATCTTCCAAAGAGGTGCTTTGTTGAGGAATATGTGGACTTGACATGAGCTCAAAGAAGTCGGGTTGTGGCGATGCATAGCTAGGATAGTGATAATTCTCATACTTTGGATAATACGGACAATCCGTGGATTGAGAATAATTTTCACAAATTTCGCAAACCTCGACCTGTTGCACAAAAGAATGCACGTTAGAAAATTGATGTCCATTATATAACATACATACTCCATTCACATTATAATAATGTGAGTCTTCGAATCGACCATAATTGTGGGGGTAGGAGGCCATCGCGGGGTTGCCTACATACATGTTAAGAACAAGGGACTAGATACAAAATAGAAAAAATAATAAAAAATAAAAAAAATAAATAACCAAAGAAAGAAAAAGACCAATCCCTGGCAACGGCACCAAAAATTGACGCGCGCCAAACGCGACAATAAAATAATTTACCTAAACCAATTATTTTGTAGACAGTGGCAAATGTTCGATCATACGAAGATTGATATTCTTTCTAAGGTTTAAAAAACAACAAAAAGGGAAATCGGGGTTTTAGAAAGTGAATTGATTAACTAATCTAAATAACAATAAATTAACAAACAATAAAATAGTTTTGAAAACAATTAATGAAAATACCTAGGTTAGGACATACAAGTTCGATTAGATAAAAAATTGGAATTGGTCATCAATTTATATAAAGTATGCAAATCAAAATATTTTAGTGCAGCTATAGAACCGGTAACGTACGCGGTTCCTCGTACTTCTTAATCTCGATAGCCGAGGTACGACGGTGACTATTTCTCTAGTAAATCGTATAACCCTATACTCAAGCGCATTGGGTTTAACACGTTGACCGCAATAGGCTTCGTGAAGGCACTACACCTAGGCAACCAGATCACTAGTGTGTCTGATTTAGCCTAGATTCTTAAGGTATTCAACTGGTCCCAAAAGAGGCAAATCAATTGGTAGGGTCAATTGCCACTAGTGTGGTCTTATTGCACAAGGACGGGTGCTTACGACTCACTGACGAATAAATTAGAGTTTAAATATGAATTTAACTCTAATTGTTCAAACAATACCAATGACAATAAAATATAATGAAAACACTAAAATTAAAGTAATAAATCTTACAAATCCATTAATATGCGCAGTCGAACATCCATCGCAGTCTTACCTAGGCTATAAACTTATCCATCCAAAATTCCCCCTTATGGCCGAGAACATTCCCCCTTGAGGCCGAGAAGAGAATGGCCGTATTATAGCCGAGAGGCTTTTTTTAATAGAAGTCGGTGCCCCCTTATGTTTTCCTATGTGCGTTGCTTTCCTTCTATTTTCTTGTGCGTTGCTTTAGCTCTCTCTGTCCTTTCTATTTCTCTTCCTCTGTTTTTGGCAACCCGTTCCATGATTTCTTGATGTAACACGTAACTCGAGACTCATCTATGGATGTGATTAATTGGATTGCCAAATATGTTGCATACCTCCATTTTAATTGTATCATGACATCATGATGATGTCATCAACAATTATCAACGAGGGCCGCTAAGGGCACCCCACCAATTCATGAAGGCACCCTCTTATTGAGGGCACAAATCAAATTACCAAGGGCACCCAAAAATTAGGCCCGAGATTCCGAAAATACCCCTCGTGCAAAACAGAGGCACCCCACCACCCCACCATCGTCCTCTTGCTTGACTTGCCATACTTCTCGTCAACGAACCAGCTAGCAATCCCGAATCTCAGTTGTCTTCGTTCCTCTCCGTCTCTCTCCGCTGTTGTAGGACATTTTTTGAGTTTGAAGGCTTCGAGTTTTGGTCGATTTCGTCTCCACATTAGGGCTCGGTTCAAGTTTTTCGTTCACACACTCAAGTCGTGAAATCGATCGTTTGAAGGTACGTTGATAGTCTAATTAAGTTGCATTTGGTAGAGTAGTTGTTATGTTTGTGTGGCGGTGCATTCAATGGTGCATTTATTGGAAAGTCGTGGTTCTCGGCCACACAGGCCAGAGATTTTGTTTACAGTCTCGGCCAAGCATGGCCGAGATTGAGGGGAAACTTTTGGGAACTCGTGGTTCTCGGCCAGACATGCCAGTATAGTTTACACAGTCTCGGCAACGAATGGCCGAGAGTTATATTGTTATCTCGGTCACCACTTCACGAGAGCAACCATTAGTGTATAGTTTATGTTTTGTCGGTGATGTAAAACCGAGAGTGTAAGATAGATCTCGGTTGTCCATGACCGAGACTTTTATTGTCGTTTCGGTCACCACATCACGAGAGTAAGTCGAAGTGTATAGTTTATGTCCAGTCGGTGATGTACAACAGAGAACGTAGCATTTCTCTCGGTTGTCCATTACCGAGACTTTTATTCCTTTCTCGGTGGATGTTGACCGAGACGTTTGCATAACTCTCGGTCCTGCGAGGCCGAATCAATCGCGCCCGTGAAAAAACGTCTAAAAATTTGAGAAACCCTATGTTGACAAACCAAATCATCAATTTCACGCTTTCGATCCAAAAAACAATTCCTTCAAAGTTTCATATGGTTGTCAAACATTGTTACCTCGCTGTCGGATGATGTCAAGACGCAAGAATCGATACACGCTCGGCAAACACAATTGTAGCTTTAGGTTTCACTTGTGATCTAAGGTGGTGGGGTGCCCCAGTTTTGCATTGAAAATGATTTGTGGGGTTTGAGTGAGTATATATGAAGGGGCAAAATAGACATTTACATTTTAGATGGGAAAATGAGAAAAAATATGGGTGCCTTCATGAATTGGTGGGGTGCCCATAGCGGGCCTCTTATCAATTCATAAAACGTCCTATGCATATAGTTTCATTTAAGCAAGTCACCAACGACCAATGCCGCCTTGATATACGTGCAGTTCGCTTTTTGATGCAACTCGCCACTGGCCACGCTCTTTTCACCTTCAATTTCGATTGCGCACTCCTAATCCCTAAAAATAATAAATAAATGTAATTAGACTAATATTTTGGAGACTTAAACATAAAAAATATATAAATAAAGTATATATAATTACTTAATTAATGACTTATCATGTACGTTCAACTCGAAACCATGGGCATATACATGAAATGAAGTGTAGTGCAAGTTCTATAAAACTATGAGCATATACATGGAGTAGAGTGTACTGCAAGTTCTATTCCCCCTATAAATTTCACCTCTCATCCATTCTTCTTGCAATCCACTTGATTTTTTCTCTTCCCCTTCAAAGAATCAAAAGAAAAAAAACACAATCCAATTCCACATACTTCATTCATTTCATTTTTTTTTACCTTTACTAAAAAATATGTTGTTTTAAATTCAACACTTAAACGGGAGGTCTAAATGTTTTACTTTTACTGGTGTAATTTTTAGTATTGAGTAGATGATATAGTCAGAATATCATCCAAAGATATCGATGTGGACAATTAGTTAAGGATGTAAAATAATTTAATAAACCTTCTATTATATAGTTTCAATAGCACCTGCGCGAGGCGCAGTGAATCGACTAGTAATACTATAAGTTTGAGTTGATAGTGGGTAAGCTTTGTCCTCAGTAAAGCTAAACATTGAAAATGGAGATGAGTTATCCCGTTCTAGAAGGCTGGTTGTTAAGTAGACTTTGTCTCGCCACCCAACTTGGAGTTAGGTTGTCCCGCCAACTCATACAAGTAGCAAATTTTATGTATAAAATAATTGAGTTATGAACATAGATTTAATCGCATATTATCTATGTTACGTACAAATGAGAAAACTATTTACATTATCTATATCTTTCAAAATATTATTCAATCCAAGAATATAATTAAGTTATTACCTTAATATTATTACTAACAAGAATGACTTGTCATGCTAACTAGTTAGATACTAAAACATCTATAGAAGGTTGTGCAGATAGCACTAATATTTATTCCCCAATATCTCCATAGATATTTGAAAAGTGAATATTTCATTTATTGATATTCTTTCGCTTTATGGAGTTTTGAATATAAAAAATCAAAATTGGTGATGCTCTAAAAAGCTCTAAATAAGCAATTAGGTCTAAAGTTACAAAATTAAATCAGTCAAATATGAACTATATTTCTGCAATTTTAATTACCTCTTGGTCGAGGGTATGTGTCACGGCCCAAATTTGTAATTGTATTTTAAATCCTTAATCAGGATCACTGATCCGTTACATGAGACCTACGATGAGATACGTGCACTGACCGAGACGAGGTGGCTGAGGTATATGTTAGATTTGTTATGGTGTATGTCTAGTGTTTTGTATATGTTTAGACTACTAAGTCGCTTCTACATGTATTTAGATTTCGAGACGTGAGCAGAGATGCGCCTTGAGATGCGTGTTGGCGTAGGACCGGAGTAGAGAGTGACGTGGTAAGATAACTTGAGTTAGTGTATCTTAAATGGTTAAATCGGATTTATTATGATATGATTTACATTAAATGTACCTAAGTTAGCAAGTTAAAAAATTAGTCATTGATATTCCTAGAGATACATGATGACACATCAAGAAACCAATTGAGTTTCAATTGGAGTTAGTTAGATGGAGTTAGTTGAGAGTTAGTGGAATTGTGTCAAGATGCAAGCCATTAGATTAATCTGGAGATACGTGTGTACATAAAGATCAATAGCCATTAATCAACCTTATCTATGTATATAAGATTGAATAGATCAACTTATGCAAATCATTTCATTCTCATTTTATACACTTAGAAGAAGTAAAGTGCTAAAGAGAAGATCGGAGAAGAAGATCAACAAGTTAGGGTGGAAGTTTAATTGATTTGGGAAGGAGTTGATCAAGCTAGGTGTACAACTAGATAATTCTACTTATACTAGTAATTTAGTTTAGTTAGATAAATTTATGATATAATTGAGATGTGACAGTTATGATGTTGTTGATAGGTGTTTTGGGTCTCTGGTAGGTTAGAACAATAGATCCTAAAGTGTTGGAGTTAACCATGTGAGGAGAAAACTCATAATTCAAAGTGCAAAATTCTGGGTTTTCCTGCACATAGTGCGCTAGACGTGCTAGCTAGCGCGCTACCTGCATGTATTGCACTAATCAGGTTGACTAACGCAATAATGAGGTCGCTAGCGTGCTAGACATCACACCCAGCACGCTAGATACTCTGACAGCATAAAAATTTGCATTTTTTTTTTCAAAACGCACTTAACCTATCTAACTTAGCCTAAAACCCAAATAAATGGTCTAAACACACTCTATTACGTACTTAATTATATCAGGAGCCTAGGGAAGAGTCTCGAGAGTCTGGGTACGCATTTTGGGGCGTCGGGAGGCCGGCTAAGCTAGGAAATACGTTGCGTGGCGTGTAAGTAATCTTGTTGAGGTTCTTATTTACATTTCATTCCGGTTTTACTCTATTTTACAATCTATTTGACTATGAAATGCCTTGTATTATAATATCATGAAGTTTTTTCATATTCTAATATTTATATGGGTGTTTTATCATGAATCATTTGCTTATGAAAATCATTAATTCTATTCTCGTGTCTTATGTCTTTCTTGTTGTTTTAATGGTATGTACTTTATCAATAGCATGCTACTAGGATCAGTTGGATTATTAATGGGTTAATGGACTTTATACTCTTGATTAGCGTGCTTCGCATATCACCTAGGCTTAACTCATAATGTGCACCTCTAGGTTCTCTCCTTGAATTTATAAAGTAGTTTTAGCGTTTAGATCAATTGCACTATAAGAGACGCATGGCACACGGGGTTGGATACCCGAGGATGTCGACATTCGTCACTATGGCGTGGCACATGGGGTTGGATACTAGGAGATGCCAGCCCATTGGGGTTAGATTCCCTAGTGATGTTTGTAGTTAGGTTGGCTATCAGACTGTGCGATAACACACACGCCTTTTAAATAAAAAGTGGCTTGAAGGCTGAGGTGACGTAGCGCACAGCCGACCGGATCTAGACCACCACTACTTAATCTTGAGTGTGACGACCCGGCTCCTCAAAGAGGGTATCACCTGGCCAAATCCCGTCATTAAGCCCCAACCCACGCCACATAGGACTTAACAACATTTAGTCAGTCTTTTCATCTCATTCGCCTTGTTACACACGACCAAGATATATACTATTTATTTCAATATTATCAGAGTTAATTAAGAGATCGTTATCACTACTATAATTATCAGTGGAAGACTTAATAAAATTAGTAGAAACATCGATAAAATACTTACCGTGGAAACCAGGTAAACATACGATCATATGAAACAAACCAAAGTAATACACAAAACAATAGGGAAGTCTAGTATCTCACCCAATATACGATCCAAAGTTATACAAAAGACGTAAGTAATAGATATACAAAGAGATCACCTACAAAAGTAGCATAAACTATCCTCCGATGGCTCAAAACTAATCGTCAATCTTTTCCTTCCCTGATCTGCTACTCGAAGTATTTGCACCCACCGCCATAAAAAGGACGATGAGTACAGTAACGTAGAAAGTAACACTAAGAGACATTTATCCACATTTCTAAATATACAACAAGTATATGAAAGCATAACAATAACAAAGAAAGCTTAAACAAAAATCATGGTATAAGATACTTTAGTTAAACAATATGAAACTGACACTCGGCTAAGCAGTAATGATCTATTGCCGGTTGACTATGAAATTACATCACATCAACTCTGTTCCATTCTGTGAGGTGTAATCAATTTTTTAGATGCCTTTACATCATTACAATGTCCTTTTAGATATACATAAATATATTTCAACAACCTCGAGTTCCATACCCCGTGTGCTGCACAAGCTAGTGGTGAGATCCTGACATCCCCGAAAACCCCGCGTGTCGCGACCTATCTCTATAATGGTCCTAGATACAAGAACTACTTTCACAACTCAAGAAGTGACACAATAAGGAATCCATAACGGAATAGCTTAAACGAACACAAAGGAAAGTGATTTACAACACCACAAGTCATTCACCTAATAGCATGCTTTTCTATTAACACTTTGAACAACAAAGAATTGACATAACACTTGATTTAGAGTTAATGAACGCTATTTAAACAACAATCAATGCCATGATAACAAAATTATATAATGAGAAAGGACAACAAAGTCATGGCATTTAGAATACAATAACATATTAGTCCAAATGACCGTAAACAAGAAGCATAATGGAAAGAAATATAAATAAAAATCTTAATCAGTTTACTTACAAACCACACTCAGATCATATGCTAATATGATCTCTCGACACCTCGAAACACGTACTCTAACCTCCAAGACTTTTCTCTAGGCTCCTGATACCATTAGACATGGTTTATAATGTGTTTAGACCATCACTTAGGGTGTTAAGCTTGTCTAAGGCATTTAAGTTTTAGTTAGAAAATTTTAGTTTTTATGCTGTCAGAGTACCTAGCTTGCTGGATAACATGAGTAGCGCGCTAATGACCTTATTAGCGCGCTACTCAACCTTACTACGGCGCTATACGCAGGTAGTGCGCTAGCTAGCACGTCTAGCGCACTATGTGCAGAAAAACCCAGAATTCTGCACTTCGAATTCTAAGTTTTCTCCGCACATGACCAATCTCAATACCTTGGGATCCCTATTCTAACCTACCAGAGACCCAAGACACCCACCATAGCAACAACCTTAGCGTACACTTCATTTATATTCATTAAACCATCAAAATATGCTTGCATTTCTTATAAAACTCAAAAATACACCTAACACTTTGATTGATCGTAACTTTGTAAATTTAATTCCAAATTCCAAACTTCTTTATAACAAATTTTATGGTTTTTCACAAGGAATCCAAATATGTATCAATTTCAAAAATCAATTTATTTACCTTCTAAAGTCACACAAAAATTGAGACTGAACTACACCTCTAATTTTACCAAAACTATGTGCAGATTATCTAACCTAGTTGATGATCCTCCTAACTTGTCAACTCCTAAAATCACCATAATTTCTTCATAGCTTGATGATTCTCTCTAGAGCTTAACTTCTTCTCTAAGTTAAGAAATGAAATGGTTTGCATGGTGATCTCTCATTTAATATTATATATATGATAAAGTTGATTCCTAGCCATTGATCTAAATGTGTACACGTATACCGAGACTAATCTAATAGCTCATATCTTAACATAATTCCACCAACTCTCCACTAACTTCATCTAACTAACATCAATTTAAACTCAATGGTCTCTTGGTTTGTCAATACATATCTCGAGGAACATCAATGACTAATGTTTTAACTTGGTAACTTAGATTACATTTAATGTAAATCAAACTATAGCCACATTGATTTCACTATTTAAGTCAACACGTATCTCGAGAAACATTAATGACTAAGTAATTACTTATACCTTTGATATTTCTATGCATGAATACGTATATGAAAGTAGAGTTCTTGAAATCATGAAAAGGAGCAGTAAAGCTTAAGGTACCCCTAAAATCTTGCACAAATAATGGGTCAGGTTGCGTTACCTTTAATCAATGGTCTTGAATTTGACCTTTAAGAGTGGGTTAATCAAGTTATTGTATATGCATCCACACTAATTAACTTTCTTAGCATTGAAAACATACAAGTGCATTGATTTACCTGATATCAGGCTAGTGAAATTCATTTGGACTTATGAGGAATGATTTTGCAAGTTCCAGTATGCACTCAGCCTCTTTTGAGACAGAATGAAGCTATACATTTACAAAACATTTTCACTTGTTTGAACACTCCTGCAATTCTCACAATTACACTCTAATATTGTTGCATTAAACATGCATTGCCCTAAAAATGTCTCATTGTTTTTAGAAGAGCCTATATATAATTGTCTTATAGTTTTCCAAGTAATTGACAATGGTACATTTTCAGGGCAATGCATGTTTAATGCAACACATTTCCGTTGCCGACTAAATTAGCGTCGACAGTTTTAGAGACGGAATATATTCCATCTCTGTTACGTTACAAAATTAAATTAGAGAAGAAATTTATGCTAATCAGCAACGAAAATTTCCGTTTATGATCATCTGTTTTTTATAATGCTATCTTAAACAGTTTACCGAGGATTTGGTGGAGAGTGATGCCGATTACACCTTCTATTTCGGTTATGGACTTTGACCGAACATTGCACGATTAGTTGTCAGCACTAGAACCATATCACTCTAGGAGATGTATTAGCGGGCCCTATCTCACGAGACGTATGAGCTAGGCAAAGTGGAGGAGGGACCCGCAGAGATTCTAGACAGAGGCATTGATTATGATCGGAGGAGGCTGAGGGGTAAGGGACAGAGGAGATGAGATAGGGTGTTCTAGAGGGGCGGGGTGCCTGCTCCTTACATTCAGGCAACACCCTATGCACCACCTCCTGCGCCCACGCATAACGGGTATGGCAGACCTCCCTTACCACACTTCGTCATACAGGCATTAACAGCACCGCCAGCGCCACGACAATAATAGTAGCAGGGCGATAGAGGTCGAGGTCGAGGCAGAGGCAGAGGCGCATGCCATGATGGTTATAGACTGGACAGGCACCACAACATGGTCAAGGTTAGGCACAATAGTTTGGTCCAACGTGGACCAACCACCTATTTCAAATGCAGTCAGGTGGGGCACATGGCTAGGGAATGCTCACAGCCAGTAGTAGCTTGCTTCAGATATGGTCAGGTGGGTCACATAGCTTAAGAGTACCCACATCTTGCCGCCGCGTACTCACAGTAGGGCAGAGAGGGAGCCCACATGGTTGCACAACCAAATCCCGAGGTGACACGAAGTCTTTTTGAGGGTGTGGTTTCTATTTCTGGTAGAAATTCATATCTGCTCTTTGATTTTGGATATATTCTTTCTTTAATCGCTGGTCGCATGGTATGCATCCTAGGATTACCACCTGTTAGGCTTAGAGTGCATTTGATTTTGAGTACTGCAGCCGAGAATAAGGTTTATCTACATAGTTTTGTAGAGGGATGTCCAGCTAAGATAGGTGGAGTAGAGCTACCTGCTGACTTCAAAGTTATGGAGATTCTAGATTCGACATGATGCTAGGGATGGATTGTGTAGCATCCCCTAACCATATTAGGGCGATACTCGGCTTGAAACCCTAATTAAACCTAGATTACCCTTACCAGACTTAACCAGAGCCAACACTCTTACCACCTACACCTGATCTCCATTACTGTATATCAATTATCAATTAAGACAAATACGGTACGCAGCGAAAATTCAAAACTTTTTTTGATAACCAAAATAAGATATACAGTATTTAAAACAAAACTGAAATAACCATCGGTTATACAAAACTCCCAACCCATATGATATTACAAAATGTAATTCAATACAATATATAAGACAATGGAAACTCACTATATAGAAGAGAAGTTCAAGACTCCTAAAACTTCTCCATCCCGTAGTCGTAGCGCTCGTCGGCTCTACCTGTAATTGTTAATTGGGGCGAGCGCTCCAACTTGCTCAGTAAGTATGGATTCACATAACCATCAACATTCCATATAATATTCAAAGGAAACATGCAATAACAACATGAAACAATAATATCTAACAAGAATATGGAAAGCATATAGTTCAATATATAAATGGATGCAAAGCAAATGTTTTTAGATTAGTACACTTGATCCCCATTATTTTATAAAAATAGGGTCGATTACCCACCAGCGCCATTAGTGCGATTGCTAGACCAACACATTGCACAAATGTGCTCTCTAGCCCATCCACTAATGCCCAATGGTTCTATCCTAAGCCCCTAGTGTGTATGTAATCCATACAACCTATCGAATTGAGCAGGAGTTATATATAGGTCGGGAAGGGAACCCATCTCCTATAAACCTATTCTCAAAACCAGGAGTTATAGCATGGTCACATTACACACCGTTTTCCGTTTATTGAAAACCACCACAGTGTACATAATCCCCCATTCTATTCCAACAACTACATGAGTTATATATATACTAAATAGCCTGTCAATATTGATAAATAAGCGAATCCGTACTTACATCGGGTTAAGTCCCTGTTTCCCAAAATCCTTACTTTTTGGTCCTCTCACGTTTCCTTGGTGTTCCTCAACATATCATCAATCATTCAGGATCAAAATAGGTTCATTACAGTCTATTAGGAACTCCTAGACCACTCCCTAAATCCTTTGGACATCCATGTAAAACACATCATTATTGCTATTTTTAGGTGGATTAGCGCACTAAATGGCAGAATTAGCGCGCTAATCCTGCCTGTTCACCCTGTTCGTCATTTCTAGTGCAATTAGCGCGCTAATTGCAGATCTAGCGCGATAATCGCCCTAGACCAGCAACAGCAGCACGTTCTGCTAATTCCAAATTTATTCAAAACACCTCTAAAGTGATCTAAACCCCCCAAACTTATTCCCAATAGCTTAGAAACATCAAATATGAGTTGAGGGATTAAATTAGATCAACAAAATAGCTTAAACAACAACGATCCTAACATCACCTACGATTCCAATTTTGATAAACACCCAATGAACACATACCTATGTGATGCTCTCGAGTCGTTCTACTGATTAAGCTCCTCAACATGGTTCGAATCGGCTCCCGGAATGACCTCCCGCCGCGTCAAAATCCGGTCGAACCCTCGTTTTCCCCTGTTGATCCATTTGAATGAGTTGATATACATCAAATTTTGTTTATATATATAGATTCATTGAGATACGCGTTGTGTCATCTCGAGACTAATCAAATGATATATATTTTCTATTTTCTTAATTTTCCAATATATATTCATATATATATATATATATATATCCTTATATATATGTATATATATTTCGTGTTTATCGCCTCCGATAAACCCGCCAAACATGCCTAAGTGTAGCTACAAACGTGCATATCCTTTCCACATCTCCCTCGTCGCTCACAGGGTACCGATAATTCATGATTTATAGTGTATTGATCCCGTATATATATACCATATTAATATACGCAACCTATTTATATTTCAGTTTTGCAAACCAAAGAAACACCATACATCATGCAAACGCACACACACGCTAATCGAGGTACACCGAACTTAATCACGAGCCTAACTCAGATTAATTAGGATTTGGATTAACACTAATCACCAGCTTAAGGTAACGAGTCGTTACAGTCTCCCCAATTTAAAAACAATTTCGTCCTCGAAATTAAAGTAATTCGGTAATTACTTATAATTTCGAAAAAAACTGGAAACTTTTCCTTGTATTTCCATTTTCAGGTTAGTTCCTCATCTTTGTGAAATCACCATTTCACCTTAACCAAAATAATCTCTTTGGTTCTCAATTTATGGATCTTACAATTAAGTAACCTACTTGACTGCTCTTCATAAACTAAGTCTTCCTGAAGATCATATTCATTCCAACCAAACCTTGGAATGAACTGAGTTTCCGTTCTACTAAATATTGACTTTTGGAAGACATTATCAACTTTGATTTAGCTGAGGATGCAACTTTAATCTGTAAGTAACATGACCAACCCTTTTCCTGTGCTCTGAACGACTTAACGTACCTTAAAGCTAGTTTACCTCAAAATCCAAACCTTTACCATTCATTTCATAAGTGAGCCTTTCAACAGAACCTAATTGTCATTTGAAAGCTCTAATCACCTATAATACTTATCGGTGTATCTCTTTTGCTTCAATTGTGTTGTAGTTAAATGCTGGAGAATCTGCTACATCTCCTATGTGTAGTTCTAAATCAATTCTGCCTCCAATAAACTTGCATCTCAACCCCTGTCCAAACACTTCAGTGAATGACATGGTTGACCATACACAGTTTCAAAGGAGCATTCCATTCTAGCTTAACAACTGTTTATTACAAATGATCTCACACAAAGAAATGTATCTCTTCCAGTTATTATTGGACTTCAAGATACAAACTCAAAGTATATCCTCTTGCACTAAAATCAATTACTCCGGCTACTCATTGGTCTGTCGATGATATATCATACTGAGGTTAAGAACAGTTCTACAACTGTCACAACAATTCACTCCATCATCTGGACGTGAATCTCGGATCCCGATCCGAAAATAATCGACACTGAAGCACCTTGAACTCTAACACCTTATGTATGTATATAAGACATAACCTGTCAAGAGGATTTTTCATCAAACTGGCAAGAAATGCGTAGACTCCATCAACATGTTAACTACAATCCTTTACCATATTGTGCTTACGCTAACTCAGAGATAAACTAGAAACAAAATCCACCGATTTATGTTCCCATTTTCATTCAGGAATAGGCAGCGAATACAGTAAACCTTCAGGTTTCTGTGCTCAGCCCCTGCTGACATATCTCATATCTCTTTATTATATTCACATGATCATTTTTCATCCTAGATTAACAATAAATAATGGCGCCTTATTTCATGATATTTCTTACCGCTATCTGGATGAATGCAGTAAAGAGATTTATGAAATTTTCATAGCACTTCCTGCTTCACCTGATCCTGAACTGGAATCCATAATCTATCATTGAACCGTAATGTACCATTATCAGAAGCTAACCAATCAATCACCACTAAATCATCCTTAATTCAGTTTACATCTTCAGATTAGTAGCTCTGCAATTAGCTCCCTTAGTTGATGACGTATCAACTAAACTCACATAAATCATCATCTTCGTCACTTTCTCATGAAGTCTAAACTTAGAAGTTCTATTAATAGCTCCATTTTCTGCATCTATCGGAATTGAAATTGTATACTGACAGTTGAATAACCCTTTCTGTGTAGTTCTTATATTGTTTAGGCTCAAACTAATTTGTATTTCAACTTCTTGTCCTCACACAAACTGACAACGAAGTAAAGCATACAAATTTTCAAGGTAAATACCTTAACATTATATATAGCCTGCTAGACTTAACCCCATATAACTCACACAGTAATTATTTCTCCCAGTAACTCATATTTTCCAAGTCACAAGCTCAGAAATTTACATTCTCTGGAAACTAAACCCAGCCGCAGACATATTGTGTGAAGATTGAATATTCCTGCTATTATACATCTCTTCCCTCATGAGAAACAAACTTTATGTTCCTTACTGAAATTATAATATTGGTTCTCTATAATTCTCAACTTTTCCACACAAATACAACTCGCTTACTTTTCCACGAGAACTTAAACCACCATACTGGCAAGAAATTTCACATTCTGTTAGTTCTACACTTCTATCATCAATAACCTTCAATTGTCACCACAACTTAGGTTAATCCTTCACGAATTATTGAGCATGAAATATCATTTATATATAAGCAAGAACAACCCTTCGGGTTAACCTTATTCAGTTTCTACCTGTTGATATATCTCCTGTTTCTTTATAAGATTGACATCGTCAATTTTTCATTTTAGGTCACCAATACAATTCATTTTCTCATCACAATGAATTTTGGAATTTACTTGAATAAATATATGAAGAAATCATGAGATTCTTACAACATTCTTGCTTCATTCTTTGTTTCAAGTTCTGAAAACTTTCTTACATGCTCGATGTTCAGATTGGAGATTATCCTTTTCAACATCAATAATTAGTAGTCATCCTTGACATACTTGATAATCTCAATCAATTTTTTCAATAATTGATCACTCATTTGTTCATTATTAGCTCACTTCAACTTGAGCTTCAAAGAACAGACTTATAGTTAATGATCCAGACAACTCAGCTGATGATGATACACCTGCACAGGACTTTCACTTGGTCATTAGTAAACATCTCTCTTAAGAGCTATTACTGAGCATCTTTTATCATAACTATAGCCACTGTCCTTTTCTTTATTCAAGGCATTATCAACATGATCATCTTGATGATTGACTTCTCAAAGTGAATTCCTAACTCTTAGAAATTGTCAAGGTAACTTTCTTACCTTTTATCTCTATCACTCTACTTTTTTTTTCCACTTTTCAAACTTTCACAGGTTGAAACTTACCATTTTACCTCTTACACCACTCCACTGGTGTTATATTCTCAGGTTGTCTTTTAATGATTCTTCTTAATCGCAAAGAATAACTAAAAAATTCTCTACAACCTCTTTTTATTTATAAGTGATACATTTGTGTTGAATATGGGACAACCTCATATTGTCTTAATCACAGTCAAATCCTCTGATTTACTGTTAATATTCCACACTCTTCCCATTAATTAACCTTTGAAACTTAGCACAAACACCTACAAATTTTGGTTTAACCCAATTTACCGTTACCAATTTACAATTCTGTACGGTAATTGCCAGTGCATTCTCTAAGTCTTCAAAGATCTCATGTTATAACACAATAAAAACTTCTTTATAATATAAGGTTTTTTGAATTCAACATCCTTTTATTTATGAATTATAACATGAGTTCTAATAAGTTCCAGTAGTTTCCACCATCCACTTCAAATTATCCAGCAACCCCCTAATATCATTTTATAATTATATCCCTAATTCTGATCATATCACTGTGACAATCAGATCTCAACTACCTCTACCACTGATTTCACATAATGAGTTGTCAATTATGAGTAATGAATACTCATTTCCAACTATTACACATTATTCCTTGGATTCCTCAAATTCTCAGATTCGTTGACTACTCATTCTCCCCAATTTTATACCGGTCTAATCAATCAGATTAGGGTATCTTACCAACTTACTGCTATATTCTAGATTTAAACTGTCTTTTCTTAATCTGATAAACTACTTGTTATTCCAATACGGACTCATACCATAACTGGAATATCTACTTCATAGCACTTATGAAGTATAACTACATTAGTGGTTTCCTAATCTCCCTTAGGCTTTTATCATTTAACCACTAATTTGTTTACGTAATAACTTTAATTATCACCTTATTAGTCTCAACACTAGTATTAATTATCTCTCAAAGTGGTCTGCCACCTTTGAGTTTCAACTTGAAAGTCATTCCATACTTCATAATTTCATGATTTCCATTTTCCTAATACACATCTCAAGGTTTTGACCCACATAAATACTTCTTCACTGACTATTATTATTTAATAATATCAGTAAGAATAAAGGCCATAGAAGATGTTACTTGGAGAAGAGTTCTATTTCATCTTTGTAAGTTTTCTTTATTTCCTTGTTATTTCCCGGAGGTTAAGACTCTCCGGAGCTCTTACCTCAAACTCCTTCTCATATCATGAGAAATAGATGGACTTCAACCATCTTATTATCATTCAAAAAATACAACAACAACAACAACATAGCCTCAGTCCCAAATTAACTGGGGTCGGCTACATGGATCAAAATTTTCCATTGTGCTCGATTAAGTGCAATTGATGGTGAGCTTTTCAAACCATTCAAATCCCTCCTAATTAATGCATCCCATGTTAACTTTGGTCTGCCTCTACCTCATCGAATTTCTACAGTTTCTATTAAGTCAAGTTTTCTAGTTCATGCATTTGTAGGTCGTCTTTGCAGGTGACCAAAACCACCGCAACCGCCCTTCCCTAATCTTTGTATATTCAGAAAAGACATAGCTCTTATATCTATCCCATAGATATAGTATACATAACAAATAACATATCTCAGTCTTTTATCTGCTGTTTTGCCCCCCAAATTCACGATAGAAACCGTTCATTCAACCCTCAGCTTAAGACAACTCTTAGAATCGATAAACTTAGGTTCCATTATTAGGGTAATTAAAATATTTTAACCATTACAGTAGGCTTTTATTCACTACGAACACCATCCCAAAAGTGGATTTAGGGGTCAGAGCTTTGTTTATGATACCCAACTGTATCACCGTAACCACTTTATCCTAAAAGTGATAAACATAAACTCTGGCACCACACTGTATCAGAGTTATTCAATATAACAAAGCTCTTAAACCTTGTATTCCGAACATAGTTGTAAACCAACCTCAGAATCTCCCTATCTCAGAGCTATAACCGTAAACTCTGAACTTAAGCTTTAACTTACTAAGGTTAACCAAGATTTTAAAACCTATGGCTCCGATACCAAGCTGTATCAGAGCTAACAACCTTAAGCTCTTTGGTAGGGTCTCACTTTAGCTTCCCTAAGCTCTGATACCAAACTGTAGCATCCCCTAACCAGATTAGGGTGATACCCGGCCTGAAACCCTAATTAAGCACATATTACCCTTACCAGACTTAACCAGAGCCAACATCCTTACCACCTACACCTGATCTCCATTACTGTATATCAATTATCGATTAAGACAAATACGGCATGCAGTGAAAATCCAAAACCTTTTTTGATAACCAAAATAAGATATACAGTATTTAAAACAAAACTAGAATAACCATCAGTTATACAAAACTCCCAACCCATATGATATTACAAAATGTAATTCAATACAATATATAAGACAATGGAAACTTACTACATAGAAAAGAAGTTCAAGACTCCTAAAACTTCTCCATCCCATAGTCGTAGCGCTCGTCGGCTTTACCTGTAATTGTTAATTGGGGTGAGCGTTCCAACTTGCTTAGTAAGTATGAATTCACATAACCATCAACATTCCATATAATATTCAAATGAAACATGCAATAACAACATGAAACAATAATATCTAACAATAATATGGAAAACATATAGTTCAATATATAAACGGATGCAAAGCAAATGTTTTTGGATTAGTACATTGTGATCCCCATTATTTTATAAAAACTAAGGCCGATTACCAACCAGCGCCATTAATGCAATTGCTAAACCAACACATTGCGCATATGTGCTCTCTAGCCCACCCACTAATGCCCAATGGTTCTATCCTAAGCCCCTAGTGTGTATGTAATCCATACAACCTATCGAATTGAGCAGGAGTTATATATAGGCCGGGAAGGGAACCCATCTCCTATAAACCTATTCTCAAAACCAGGAGTTATAACATGGTCGCATTACACACCGTTTTCCATTTATTGAAAACCACCACAGTGTACATAATTCCCCATTCTATTCCAACAACTACATGAGTTATATATACTAAATAGCCTGGCAATATTGATAAATAAGTGAATCCGTACTTACATCGGGTTAAGTTCCCATTTCCCAAACTCCTAACTTTTTGGTCCTCTCACGTTTCCTCGGTGTTTCTCAACCTATCATTAATCATTCAGGATAAAAATAGGTTCATTAAAGTCTATTAGGAACTTCTAGAACAGTCCCTAAGTCCCCTGGAAATCCATGTAAAACACAACATTATTGTTGTTTTTAGGTGGATTAGCGCACTAAATGGCAGAATTAGCGCGCTAATCCTGCCTGTTCACCCTATTCGTCATTTCTAGTGCAATTAGCATGCTAATTGTAGATCTACGTGGTAATCGCGCTAGACCAGCAACAGCAGCACGTTCTGCTAATTCCAAATTTCTTTAAAGCACCTCTAAAGTGATCCAAACCACCCCAAACTTATTCCCAATAGCTTAGAAACATCAAATATGAGTTTGGGGACTAAATTAGATCAATAAAACAGCTCAAACAACAATGATCCTAGCATCACATACGATTCCAACTTTGATAAACACCCAATCAAGACATACCTATGTGATGCACTCGAGCCGTTCTACTGATTAAGCTCCTCAACATGGTTCGAATCGGCTCCCGGAATAACCTCCCGTCGCGTCAAAATTCGGGCGAACCATCGTTTTCCTCTACTGATTGATTTGAATGAGTTGATAAACATCAACTTTTGTTTATATATTTAGATTCCTTGAGATACGCATTGTGTCATATCAAGACTAATCAAATGATATATATATATATATATATATTTTCTATTTTCTTAATTTTCCAATATGTATATTCATATATATCCTTATATATAAATATATATATTTCGTGTTTATCGCCTCCGATAAACCCGCCGGACACGCCTACGTGTAGCTACAAACTTGTATATCCTTGCCACGTCTCCCTTGTCGCTTACTCGGTACCAGTAATTCATGATTTATAGTGTATTGATCCTATATAGGCTTGTATATACCATATTAATATACACAACCCATTTATATTTCAATTTTGTAAACCAAACAAACACCATACATCATGCAAACGCACGCACACGCTAATCGAGGTACGCCGAACTTAATTATGAGCCTAACTCAGATTAATTAGGATTTGGATTAACACTAATCACCATCTTAAGGTAACATGTCGTTACAGATTGGTTGTCGACATACCACGCTCGTATCGACTGCTTCAACAAGGCAATAATATTTGAGATCCCTGGTATCCGATATTCATGTATAGAGGTAGTTCAACGAGGACTCTTGGTACGAGAGGTTGACCTGCGACTAGGGAGGAGATGAAGGCATTAGTTAGGGACCTAGACTTGAGGATATTCCAATCGTTAGTGAGTTTCTAGATGTGTTCCAAAATGATTTACATGGTTTACCGCCGCCACGAGAGGTTGACTTCATTATTAAATTGGTACCTGACACCAAACCTATTTTGATACCGTCGTACTACATGGCTCCGAGGAAGTTAGAGGAGTTGAAGACTCAGCTTCAGGACTTGTGACATAAAGGATTCATCACACCCTATATGTCGCCATGGGGAGCACTCATCCTTTTTATGAAGAAGAAGGACGACACCTTGAGACTGTGTATCGAATACATATAATTGAATAAGGTTACAGTCAGGAACAATTATCCATTGTCGAGGATTGATGATTTATTCGATCAGCTGAGAGGAGCGTTTTTTTCTTTAAGATAGACTCGAGATCAGGATATCATCAGCTTAGGATCAGAGAGGAGGACAAATCCAAGACGTCATTCTGCACGAGGTATGGACAGTACCAGTTTACAGTCATGCCATTTGGGTTGACCAATACTCCAACAATATTCATAGATTTGATGCATAGGGCGTTCAGACCGTTTCTTGATCTCTTCATGATAGTTTTTATCGATAATATTTTGATGCACTCGAGGACTCGAGAGGATAACAAGCATGACATTAGAGAGATCTTGTAGATGTTGAGGGGGCACTGACTTTAGGCCAAGTTTAGTAAGTGTGAATTTTAGTTTCTA
Organism: Stephania cephalantha; assembly: GCA_039657325.1. NCBI lineage: Eukaryota > Viridiplantae > Streptophyta > Magnoliopsida > Ranunculales > Menispermaceae > Stephania > Stephania cephalantha. The sequence continues at coordinate 47,291,977 of CM077569.1, read as the reverse complement.
AAAGTCAAGTTCTGTAAGTGTGAATTTTGGCTTCCAAAAGTCAAGTTCTTAAGTCATGTTATTGGAGCAGCATGGATTGTAGTGGATCCGGTTAATATTCAAGCGATTATGAATTGGCTAGCACTGATGTCAGTGATAGAGATCATGAGTTTTTTGGGCTTGGCAGGTTATTACCGCCAATTTGCGAAGAATTTCTCAAAGATCGCTTCACCAATTACCAGACTGACATAAAATGACGTCGCTTTTCAATGGATTGATACGTGTGAGCAGGCTTTTGCATTATTGAAGAGGTAGTTGACTATCGCGCCAGTGTTAGTTTTGCTAGAGACTGGACAAGGATTCTTGTAGTACATAGATGCTTCTCAGATGAGTATAGGTTGCGTGTTAATGCAAGGTAAAGGTACAATGGCTTATGCCTCTAGACAGTTGAAGATACATAAGAAGAATTATCCCGCACATAACTTGGTGTAGGAAGTGATGGTATTTGCACTGAAGATTTAGCGACATCATCTGTATGGAGAGAGATTCACACTCTTCATTGATCATAAGAGTCTGACATATCTCTTCATGCAAAAGGAGCTGAATTTGAAATAGCGCAGATGATTGGAGTTCATAAAAGACTATGAATTTTACTTGAAGTACCACCAAGAAATGCCAACATAGTTGTAGATGCGCTGAGTAGGATACCGTCTAGAGATGCTGAGGTTTTCAGATGTCATATGATGCATCAGTATAGGTTACTCGAGGCAGCAGTGATAACATGTCAGTCAGAGGTTCCTGCAGATACTCATGTTGAGATCTGCTCATAGATGAGAGTACAGACTGTGTCTACACATAAAGTGTCAAAGGTTCAGAGGACCGATAGGTTGTAACCGAAGTTCAGTGAGTTAGCACAGAGTATGGATTTTGTTGATTTGACAGAGATGTCAGATCGTTATCTGAGGTACATAGGCAGACTGTGGATACTGTTAGTGGCACTACTGAGAGATGAGATTCTTCAGGAGTCAAACCGTTCCCAATTCACCATTCATCCATGCAGAACCAAAATGTATCATGACATGAAAAGACATTTCTCATGGCCTGGGATGAAGGCGGATGTGTTTGAGTTCATCAGGAACTGTGGGATCTGTCACCAAGTGAAGCTTGAGCATCACATATTTGGAGGGTTACTACAGCCTCTTCCCAATCTACGATGGAAGTGGGAAGATATCTCTATGAATTTTGTTAGAAGACTATCGAGGACTGTCAGGAGACATGATTCGATATGGGTGATAGTTGATATAGTAACGAAGTCTGCTCATTTCCTGCCAGTAGTAACACACTACAACTTCGATAAGCTAAGTAACTATTTGAGAGAAAGATTATTAGGTTGCATGGGGTACCATTGACGATCACATCAAATAGTGATGCTATGTAGATGTGGCGGACATGCTTCAGGCTTATGTACTAGAGTTTGACGAATTTTGAGAGGAGTACTTACCGTTGTGTGAGATTGCTTACAATAACAGTTATCAGGCCAGTATTGAGATGGCGCCATTTGAGGCTTTATATGATAAACTGTGTCGCTCGCCATCGTGTTGAGCTAAAACAGAGGACTGTGAGATTATGGGGCATGAAATTATTGTTGACTACATAGAGGAGGTCAAACTGATCTGTCAGAGACTCAAGGGTGCCCAAGAGAGACAGAAGAAGTATGCTGATAAGTGTTGCGGTGATCTCACGTACACCGAGGGAGCCTTTGTCTATTTAAAGGTTTCATCTCGAAAGGGTCTTTAGAGATTTAGGGTGAAAGGAAAACATGCACAGAGATTCATTGGGTCTTTTTGGATTAAGAAACGGGTTGGGAAAGTTGCATACAAACTAGATCTACCTCCACAGATGTTAGGAATTCATTCGATTTTCCATATATCGATGCTACAACTAGCAGAGTCGAGGGCAAGAGTATGACCGACAGTTAACTTGAGTCAGATCGACCTGAGTGAGGACATTATTTATGAGTGGCCTATTCAGATCCAAGATTGAAGGGTACAACGGTTCAGAAATAAGTATGTTTCGAAAGCACTCATCAAGTGGTAATTCCATGATGACACGAAACTCCTTTAGGAGCGGAAAGACTATATGATGGGCATATTTTTGTACCATTTTGAGTCAGGTATAAAATTAACTTATATTTTATGTCACTCATACATGTATTTAGGTGTCGAGACGTGAGTAGGGATATGCCTCGAGATGCGTGTTGGCATTAGACCGGAGTAGAGAGTGATATGGTAAGATAACTTGAGTTAGTGTAGCTTAAATGGTTAAATTGGACTTGCTATGATATGATTTACATTAAATGTACCTAATTTAGCAAGTTAAAGCATTAGTAATTGATATTCATAGAGATACGTGTTGACACATTAAGAGACCCATTGAGTTTCAATTAGAGTTAGTGGAAAGTTAGTGGAATTGTGTCAAGATGTACGCCATTAGATTAATCTTAAGATACGTGTGTACATAAAGATCAATGGCTATTAATCAACCTAATATATATACAAGATTAAATATATCAACTCATGCAAATCATTTCATTCTCATTTCATACATTTAGAAGAAGTAAAGTGTTGGAGAGAAGATTAGAGAAGAAGATTAGCAAGCTAGGTTGGAAGTTTGATTGATTTTGGAAGGAGTTGATCAAGCTAAGTGTACAACTAGGTAATTGTACTTATACTAGTAATTTAGTTTAGTTTGATGAATTTATGATATAATTGAGATATGGCAGTTATGATGTTATTGATGGGTGTTTTGGGTCTCTGGCAGGTTAGAACAAGAGGTCCCAAGGTGTTGTAGTTAACCATGCATGGAGAAAACTCATAATTTAAAGTGCGAAATTTTGGGTTTAGCGCGCTAGACGGGTAGCGCGCTAATCAGGTTTACTAGCATGCTAATAAAGTCATTAGCATTGTAGACATCCCACCCAAATAATACTAGGTACTCTGACAACATAAAAATCTGCACTTTTTCAAAAAACACTTAACCTATCTAGCTTAGCCTAAAACCCAAACTAAGGGTCTATGAACACTATAATATGTACTAAATTATACCAGGAGCCTCGGGAAGAGTCTCAGGAGTCCGGCTACATGTTTTGGGGTGTCGGGAAGCCGGTTAAGCTAGGAAATACATTGCGTGGTGTGTAAGTAATCTTGTTGAAGTTCTTATTTACTTTTCATTCCAGTTTTGCTTTGTGTTACGGTCTATTTGACTATGAAATCCCATACATTCTGATATCATGAAGTTGTTTCATATTCTACTCATTATATGAGTGTTTTTTTACTCATGATATCATTTGCTTATGGAAATCATTGACTTTATTCTCTTGTCCTATGTCTTCCTTGTTGTTTTAATGGTATGTACTTTATAAATAACATGCTATTAGGATCATATGGATTATGAATGGATTAATGGACTTTGTACTCTTGATTAGCGTGCTTCGCATAACACCTAGGCTAACTCATAATGTAAACCTCTGAGTTCTCTCCTTGAATTTATAAAGTTGTTTTAGCGTCTAAACTCATTGCACTATAAGAGATGCGTGACACACGGGGTTGGATACCCTGGGATGTCGTCACTCGCCACTATAGCATGGCAAATGGGGTTGGATACCCCGGGATGCCGGTTCGTTGGGGTTAGAGTCCTTAGTGATGTTTTGAGTTAGGTTGGCTATCAGACTGTGCGATAACACGCACGTATTTTAAATAAAAATGGCTTTATAGGCTGAGATGACGTAGTGCATGGCCGACCGGATCTAGACCACCGGTACTTAATCTTGAGCCAGTCTCATTTTTGCTTAACCAAGGTATTTTCTAGCATGTTTCCATTTGAGCACTTTTTCACTATATTTTTGCTTTTAAATACTAGTCGATCATGTTTGGAAATGTACATGAGAACCTCAAGGTATTTATTTATTACTTTTGTACTCACCGTCCTTATTATGATGGTGGGTGCAGATCCGTCAAGCAGTAGACCGAGAAAAGAGAAGATCAGCGACTATCTTTGAGCGTTCGGCGATTTTCTACCTCCTATCTTGTAGGTCTCGACTTTTGATGTATTATCTACTTTATGTCTTTTCTATACATTTTGAGTTGTATATTGGGTCGAACATAAGTTCACAGTCTTGACACTTGACTAGTTCACTGTGTTATCATCCTTTTGACATATATATGCATGTGATGTTGTTTCCTGGTTTTCACATTTAAGATTTATTTTATTTACTTCCGCAATATTTAGTTGTTTTCGCTTAACTGTTAAGACTTCTGCTAAGTATTTTTAACTGTAAAAAGTTTTAATTAACTCTAAAACTCAATAATAATGTGACATGTGTATTACTTATCCTGAACACAATTAACGAGGAGAATGAGACGAAAAGGTGACTAATATGTAGTTAAGTCATATGTGGCTAAAATTAGGCTTTAATTACGGGATTAGGCTGGGTGATGCTTTGTTTTAAAGAAGGAGCCGTCACAGTATGCGAAAATGTGAATGATAAAAAAATTCACGTGGTACGCTTCAATATATTATTGCAACAAAACATTGAGCGCGTATATCAATCAATATAAATATTATAAATTGACTTTCTTACCTCATGGTAAATGAGTAAAATAATGAGATAATATTGTACATATAATATTTGTAATGAGGCTCACCTTAGTTAGGGTCGAATCGCTCGGCCCAAACTGCAACCCAAACCCGATAGCTGAACAAGTCCCAAGTAGACGGTCCATATCACCTATCAATAACCTACGAAGTCAATAAGTATAGAACACATGTATAATAAATGTGAAATTAAAGATAAAATGATCCATACGTCTAAGAAATACTTGAAAAGGGTTCATATGTCTCTAAACAAGTACTATAGTCCAAAGTGCCCAAAATAAACAATCTAAAGTAACAAGAGATTCGAGCTACCCTAAAATTTGTTTAATTATAACCCAAATTTAAAGTTATTGAAAGAAAGATAGATAGATACTAGCAAGCAAGCTCACATAGAAAGAAAAGGCTTCAAGCAATTGCCTTCCCTTTGCCTCGGTTTAGCGCTATTGTGGAAGTTCCTTAAATGTAAGTAGGATGAGCTAAAAGGGATAATGAAGCTCAAGAAGTGGAAAATCGGCTCAACCATCAAACATGCAAGTAATAAAAACACGCAAAACTAGCATGTATTTGAAATCAAGTAGAGATTCATTGAATAGTAGCATGAAAGCAAGATTTCACAGAGGGACTCGCAAGTAATAAGTCAATAAGCAATAAAATGGAAATAAGACTTGTAAGGCATAAATAAATCAAATTAATCATGCAAAAGGGTTCAAAAGAGATATACCATAAAAAATAGTACTATATGAAGTCAATGTTCCATTCAATGCATACTAGATATTGGCAAGAATCCGGTGATCGATTCCCTCTTTCTCGGAGAGATGCAAATCATTAGTGGAGACAATGGTCATCGCGCCCTCTAACTACTTTTATAAAACCAATAATAACTTCGTCTTAAGCCATTACTGATGCGTGTTCCACTATCACATCAGTTCATGAGAAGACAACTCTAACTCATGCACTCAAGTGACTCACTTATGAATCAATTAGACAGTAAGACCCTCGGTGGTAATAACCATAATCAACTTGAGGCGATAATTAAATTACTTGCTAATAAAGCCCTCATTGGGGACTCTACAAACATCTTAGGGCAATGATATCATGACAAAGGTACAATTGCATTCATATTCCATAATTACGTAGATTCAAGGTAATAACATGACGCGACTCATTTCCCAAGTCTTTACTTCAAATTGTGGGTCCTAGCGTAACTAACATCAATCTATATTTGATATTGAGCAAGCTCCCTACTTACTCATCGAGAATCCTATTTTCGATCCGTGCACGCTCGGAGTCCTATGCAAACCGCCTTACGAATATAGACAATTCAAGACACATTCACATCAACCACAAGTTGCATTTTAATTTTGATTTACCGTTTGAATTTAATTTAAGGACTACTAATGTAGGTCCTGCGGGTCCCCAGTCACCCGATGCGAGAGTCGAGGGGTGGGACCCGCTTAATCTTTCCCCTAAGCGTGGGAGTGCGGCCAATATTGAGGAAATGGACAATTTTGCCTCTATTTTGGTGTGCAGGGGCCATTTGAACCCATTTGGACCCTTGATTTTGGTCCCGGAGTCGGCTTGGTTGGGGGTAGACATAGGTCAGGTCGGGTGTTACCTGATATATTCTTCTATCCGACCAGACGGGTCATGTAACAAAAATGAATATATACTCGTTCACCGACCCACCAAAGTCAGGTAAACCAAGTAATTACTCGATACTTACTCGCCTACCACTCTTACCTAATTTGTTTTCTGTCCAGTAAGGCGGGTCGGGTAAATTACCCATTTACTTGACAAAAGGATAAAACATTTTAAATTTGTTCAGCCAAAGATAAGTTATTTAACCTAGCCAAACTTTAACCTACTTTATGCAAAATGTTGAATTTCCACTTGCAGGAGGCTTTTTTTAAAGACAATTTTGAAACTTCTCTATCGTGTTTTGTCGATGTGGGACTAAATGTAATGACTCAAATAATCTAATCCTAGTTGTATATTTTGTAGGACCATGACCAGGCGGCTAGTCCTATGTATCAAACGCGGTCAGTACTTAGGCGTTGACATCGAGATAATAATTAAAATAATGTACTTAATTTTGATGCCCGTACTATATGTTCTATATGTGTGCACAACCTTCACTACAAAAAATAGCAGATTTAGCTAAACCCATGTTTTTTCGTCGCTAATTCGCATAGCAACGGATTAGCGACAAAATTAAGTCCATTGTTGAAAACCTCATTGCTAACTAATTAACAACAAAATATTCAATCGTTGCTAAGCTAGCAATGAAAATTTCCATTGCTAATAATTGCTAAAACCCTTTTCTGGTTTGTCGTTTGATTGTGACAGAATACGTTCCGTTGGTAATCCATTTCTACATAGCAACAAATTACCAACGAATAATTATTTATTTTTTTAGAATAAAAACTATTCGATTAATATGTTCTGGTAATCCATTACTGTGTAGCAACAAATAATATTATGTATTATTTTTGTAAAATTATTAAAAAGATATTACAAAATTAAAATAAATTATCAAAAGTAGAGATATTCATAAAAAATGACAAAAGTCTACATAACGGTCCTAAAAAACTTTCCATCAAACTAAATACTAACTACGACCGATCTAAGTCGTCGTTGTCGCCGTCATGTGCAAAGAAGCCCTAAATAAGATCGTCACCATAATCGTCATGATCCGTCGTGCCTCGTGGCGGGGCTTGAGAAGGCGGGGCATCAGCAGGTGGGGCCTGATGAGGTGAGGCCTGAGAGGTACTAGCCCCGAGATCGCGAAAGTCTACTCAAGGGTGTTGCTACCTAAAAAAGGCTAAGAGGCGACTTATCGTCTCATCGTGCCTCCGCTGTCCTTATGAAGATACGTGACCTTCTCGACCAACCTTGATATCTCCCCAGCCTGTGACGTGGTAGCTCCTCGGCCATGAGTTGGCCTCATATATGATCCCAAGCCATAAATGTGCTCTTTCGGATTCCTTTGACAAATCTCGTTGAAAAGCTCATCTTCGTCCACTGGCACGTCCAGAAATGCCTGCATCATCTCCTCAAACCTCCTCTGATAGTCCCTCCGTAAAAATAAAATTAATAATTCACTTACACACTTGTACAACCACATCAATATATATATATAACAACTGTCATTCAATAAGAATGGTGACTTACATTCAACTTGCAATGCCTCTCATAAACGAACGTGACACGATTGTGACGGATTGTATAGGTGTGATTGAGCAACATATTAACACCCATAAAGTCCCCGCCTCTTTGTCCTACAAATATTAAAGGCGTATTTATAGCAAAGAAAGTTTTCAATGAGAAAAAAATATTTTCTTATGCAAATTTTATGTAGAGAATTTTTTTTTAAATGTTTCTCATTGTCGTTTGATTGCACGTAAGAAAACCTTCTTTTCAATTTTTTGCTATTTGATTACTAATAAATTTTGTTCATTTTTTCTAGTTTTTTCTGCAATCCCATGAATTCAGACATACTTATAATCACAAATCACAAGGCCAGAGCTAGTAAAATAGCCGTAGTCCAAAAGGAACTCAATCCAAAAAAGAATGTTTCTCTGTCCTAATGTTTCCATCCACACTTATGCGATCAAAGACCTCCATGTCGATCCCATCCCATCACCCAAAATTTGTACATACATGAACGCATACAAGAAACAAATAAAACCAATTGGGAGACAAAGTATCATCGTACATTACCTCAATCACATGATCATCTCGTCTTTAACTTCTTTGAGTACAAAATGGAGTCGTGCGATTTCATAAAAAAATCTGGAACTCATGCGTGGACCACAAAACCATCACCACTTAAACTAAAACAATCCTAAAATCCACCTAATAGAGTGTGCACTTAGGCTCTAAAAACTCCTACCATCCACATAAAATTATCATCATAGTCCAAAAGAAAACAATCACAAGTCCACCTTATTCAACCACATTCCAATAAGCAAAACTTCATAAGGAAATATTCTGCTTCATGAAACATTGATTCAAAATATGTAATTTTGAATCAAAAGGACAATAATCAAGTTTATGCATCGAAATTGAATCGAAAACTATCTTGATAATCGTTAACGAACTCAAAAGAATCATAAGTTAATCAATTGATATCTAACATAAATGAAAGAAAATAAATAATGTTTCGGCATTCTCCAAAAAAAAACTTATGTTTTAGCTTCTAAAAGTTGTAAAATTTCCTCTGCACATATAAAATCACCTAATCTTTCTTCAAGCTTTCATCCAACTGAACAAATATATTCGCATCCTTAACTTCACCTCTCAATAAAAACATGACACGCATTACGTTTTCTCGACTTAGTTCAGGAATACTATGAAACTCTTTTTGAAGATGTACAAAGTCTATGTGCACAAATGCATCTGCTAGTCTGTTGACATATGCACTTAGTCCTTACTCTGTAGGATAAACGTTACTACTCTTATTCCTTTTAATTCTTTGACCATTTGATGTCATACGAGTTGAACTGTATGACGAGTGATTCACCTCCTTTTTTTATTCTTTAGTTGGGAGTGACTTCTCTACATTGCCTACAAAAAATAATAACGATAATTATAAAACATGGATTATTTCTTCTAAAAACGCGATATGAGCCTAAAAAGTGTAATATTAAATAAACAATTACTTATTCTATAAAATTTACTTACCCATTTATTCCAAAGAAGGAAATTCTATGTTTGCTTCATTACCAATTATTGCATTCCCTCTAATAGCTTGATCATCTCCAAATATGACTGATAGCTCATCGTAGTACGTCACACGCTTCATGCGATACGATTCTTTTCTGGATATTTCTGTTACACAAACATACACACCAACACACAAAAAGATATAATTAGTTAATATACATCATTAATATAATTGTATATTCTAACAAATCCTAAAATGTACTTGAAAATATTCTTTCCATGTCAAAACATCTCCGTAGCAAGCTGTGTATCTGGATTCCATCCGAACCCACTTTGAGATATTACCTCCCTCGCGGAGAAGTAATTGGTTTTCAGCGTTTTGATTCTAGCATTCACATTAGCTATGTTTATTTGTTGTTTCAATTGATTTAGCAACTCTAGACAAACTTGAGTGTACACCTCAGGTTTTAGTGAATTACCCTTAAGCGTTGCCGAATCCATTCTCTTCCAAAGTAATTTCAATCATGATCTTGTCCATTAGTCATTCTATCTCACTTGCCCCTTTGGCACTACTTTCACGCTCTCAATTGATTCTTCTATGTCTGTTTTTATATGATACCAAAGTTGTATATATTTTTCATGAAAAAATGGCTAACTAAATATGATGATATAACATAAGACTGCATATGACAATCTACTAATTAAGAAAAACTTCAAAAAATAAATAAATTTAAAGTAATAAAAAATTCATACAAACTATGTACCAACTCATATGCTCAACATTATATAATTTCATCTAAAACTAGGTGGTAAACTTGTCTAGGCTAGTGGTACTCATTCCACATTAACTCCACCAATACATCTGATTTAGCTATCCAAATTGGAGATTGATGTATGGAAATATTATCTTCTTTTGCGCTATCATCATCATCTTCATCTTTGTAAATATCCCCATCATCTTCACATAGATCTTCGGGATCTTTTTCTCTCAAAAAATTGTGTATCGTGCAACATGCTAAAATGACATTTGATTGAGTTTTAACATCATAAAATGGTTCATGCCGCAAAAATGCAAATCTTTTAGAAGCCCTATTATTCTTTCTACTACGTTACGCAAGGACGAATGTCAAAAGTTGAACAACTCCCTTCCATTTCTAGGTGTACGACTAGCTTGATCTATTAAATAATACTTTGGATCTCGATAAGGTGCTAAAAATTCAGGAACTTGAAGGAACCCATTATCAACCAAATAATATTTTCCTACATTAAAATGATATCATAGTAGTTGTTATTAGTTGAAAGTATTACAATAACAGAAAATAACGATAATACTTATACAGATGTTATAAAAAATGTAATTAACCTGGTGGTATAGTTAGTCTATCGATTCAAGTTGGCCTTACAACATCTCTTAATATGCGCCCATCGTGAGCCGAGCCCTCATAAACGATAAGTACGTATGTAAATCTCATATCAGATGTACAAGCCACCAAGACATTTTGGGAAGTAAAATCTTTTCTATTACGGTACTTTCATTACTCCTCAATCGGTACTGCCACTGGGAAATGAGTTCCATCTAATGCTCCGACCCCATCCTAATATTTAATATTTGCTTAGTTTATATCCAAAAAATTATTATAATTTATAATTATGCTATTTATAGAACAAAGTTACAAAAATATCCTAAACAAATCCATTACCTTAAAATAGCGATACCAAGCACTTGGGTTTGATTCTTTATCTTGTGGAGAATTATTTATATTTGCAGGTTGACTACGCCTTTATACATATTAATGAGAGCTCTTGTAACAACATGGAAGTAGCAGCTAACTATCTCACCAGAACAAATAAATTCAAAGTTTATCCATCTATTTCAATTATCGTATCCAACTATCAGCAAAAACATAGCTACTTGTTTTTTACTTTTACACTGCGTCCTTTAACTAGCCCTTGAGTATGAAGAATTCTGCAAAGCTTTTTGAATGGAGCTCATTGCAATCCAATTGATCCTTACAATTTTTGTCGAACTATTTGTAAAAACGCTTTGATATCAATTTCCTTTCATCTTTATTAACTCAAGGTTGTATGTTCAATAAGTTACAGTGTCGTACGTAATCGAGTAGCAACATCATCATCATTATAGCTACTATTTTTTCTATGTTCTTCAGTAGGCATCTAAATAAATGTAAACTTAATCAATAAGGACAAGACATTAATCAATCCTTGAAACAAACTCTAAACTATAAGCTCCCCAATATGGATTAAGCATCATTTCAATGAGTTATGTAGTCACTTGGAAAGAGCTAGGATAGTTAAAATATTTTTAACATGACTTAGTTTGGTCATTTTAGTATGAACACTGCATGCGAAAGCTATGCAGGCACACAACTCATCAGTTTAGTAACTCATAAATGTAAAATATGTACAAAAATATGGAATATACAAAATTGGGTTTATGACAAAATAAAAGAACAAAAATAGGCTACCCTATTCAGCTCCCCAACTCATCAATTAGGTAACCCATACATGGGAAATCTGCATGATTTTTCTTTTCATTTTTTTTGCTATCAAACACAACCAAATATGAAGGCTGTGTATTGATGGAAGTGAATTGTCAGTCCCCTCGTTATTAGGACGATCGACCGACCTAGATTACCTTAATTCTTGGATAATCTAGTCAGCTTATAAAAAAACCTCAAGATAATTTTTATTTCAATCCTTAATAAGGCTCAAAAACTAAAATTATATCCTTAATGAAAGTTAATTCATGATTTAATTAATTGGAGCAAATTAGGAAATCATATGGGTTATTCTCTGTATTTTGTTAAAATTTCGCCGGCACCTCCCCTGAAAGTGGCTTGCCAGAAAACTTCCACCTAATAGACAACATAATTGAGGCCTAAAAGGACTCATAACTCCCCGAAGTTCACAATATATATCAAGTTCAACTTTAGAAACTAACGTAGAGTTTTCGATACTTTAGTTACAACTTTACAATCCCTAATAAACCAAAACTGGAATATAAATCTCGTAACTTACTGTAAACTAATTTAAAGAACGTCATTCTCTTACCTAAACCGAAAAATATAAATTATGTACACAAAATCAAGTCACACACAGAGAAAGTAAGCTTTAAATGGAATCAACAAAAAAATCTTTGAGCTTCTACTTTCCCTTGTTAGTGCGAGATGAACCTGTCACCATTACATCAAATAATGATATCAGATAAGTAAACTTTACACTGTCTAACACACCTGGTAATAGCAACAAGATAATATGGAATAATCATAAAGCAAAAGTGTGGAAGAAATAAATATATATACAACTATGCAATCCACTCTGTTTCTGTTTCCTAATTATAATTAGATGTCAACTTCCAAAAATAGTACGAAAATAATATTAAGAGCTTATGAAATGCAGAGATAACTTGTTGGCGTTTGACTCCAGAACTAGTCTCACTAGCTAGCATTTGAGGTAGGATTGAAATCTAATTTTAAGCAAACCAGACTGCGAAACAAGCTTATCTCCCTCACCCTCACCCCCGAATGCATGACCAATAATGAATACAATTCATGCAAATAGATAAACTATATCAATGTGAGAGTCACTGTAAAGTTTACTTAAAACCAAACCAACTCAAGGTTGGTTGTGAAGCCTCACACAATGTTCCATGGCTTTCACGTACTTCATCAAGTCATATTAAATCACAAATTAAACATTTAGAGTTACAACTCTATTTTAATACTAAAATTCATTTTTTCAAGTCATAACAAAGTGAAACCATTTCCAAACTTTGATCTAAACCTATTCTCATTAGTCTTACGTATACACTACATCATCACGTCAACACAATTGGCATCGTGTTCATCGTTGCATTGACACGTTGTCACAATCATTGTTAATTCACCATAATTTAGCAAAGTTTGAATTTTTCTTAGTACAAGTTGTCCTAGTCAACTGGCCTAGTTTGCACTTATTTTATAACATCTTAACAAGTTATTTTAAACGCAAACTTCACATTTGTACCAACTAGGATATACAAAAATTTAATCAAACTAAATCTTAAGCTATTTAGACACCTATAACCCATCCAAAACGTGTCACAAAGTTGTGTGTTTATCAATGCCTCACTTTTGCATTTTGGACATCTTGTTTTTTACCATTTTCACAACTATTTCTCACTACGTTATAGGTTGTATCAAGATTTGAGCTTAAGTGCTATTCAAATTATATTATATAGGAATTTCAAAGAGTCCGACCTTAGTTGACTTGGATAACAAATTCTCACTCAAATTATCATCTAAAGTTGCTAAATTGCAAATGTCATAATTGAATAGTTTTAGACCATATCAATAGGCTATGTTCTACCAAATTTTTATTGATCAAACAGATTCCATTGGACAAAACCAGTATTGGTCATCAAGTTAGATCATACTAGGATTTAAACGAACCTATTCGCAAGTGAATCGGAGCCCATTTGATGTCTCAAATCAATGCCTCAACATGCCTACTCAAAACAGTATATAAAATTACTGTGCAATCCCAATTTTTAGTCTCTTTTCTGGCCTTCGAAACACTACCAAACCTTCTTCAAATCAAAACATGATTCTCAAACATTATTATTGATAAACAAGAATCAAAACTCATAAAGAATCTCACTAAAAATGTCCATTTGACTGCTCAAAACCGCACCTAAAAATAACCAAAAACTGGGATTGTGCAACTAATCTTTTTACAAAAGTACAACCAACTCGACCTCCAACTAACCTACGAAAATCACACCAACACTCATGATGATTCTCATGGATCAAATGTAACATATAAACATTAAATTCCATAAAAAATGCTGACTAGAAACTATCATTTGATCACTCAAAATGGATCCCCAACTCGGCTCAAAATAAAGACTGCAGAACATGAAAATATGGACTGTTGAAACAAATTTAACCTAAAACCCATTTAAATGAGTCTCAATATGTCCCAATACCAGTGAAAACATCGAAAAATACTAAAACATATCCAACCACATCGATTTTAATCAAAATCCTTTGATTTCTACTTCAATTTCATCAATCAATTAAGCACAAACAACAACAACAACAACCACAACAACAACAACAACCATAACAACTATAACAACAACAACAATAACAACAACAACAACAACAACAACAACGATACCAACAACCAAATCCACTTAACAACTATGAAACCTCTAAACAAATGAAATCACTTCCATCAATTAGTGAATTCAATCCACTGCTACTCCTCGTCATCGTTGGGTCACCCTCCACCATCGAGAGAGATAAACAGTGAGCTTGAGAGATAATGCAATGAGTGAGAGATTTAGGGATCATCTTGTAACCAAGGGTGAGAGGAACGAGTTGAAAAATCAGAGGGAGAGAGCACAAATCGAAAGGGTGATGGTTTACATAGGTTTAAGTGGTAGAAGGAATGACCAGAGAAGAGCTCGCGAAGGAGACCAGAGTTTATGGTTTCATCGGGGAAGAAGAAAAGATGAGAGGGCTTAAATTAAACCCCTTCTCTATTCACATTAGAAAAATGGGTTTGAGTAAGGTATTTTACTGTAACGACCCTCAAATTTACACATGCCACGTGTTTCAGGACTGTTGACTGGACCGTCGTGACTTGAGATACTTGTCGAAACCTCTGGAGTTAACACCGAGGAAAATTTTATTTTTCTGTGGTATATGTATTATTTATTTATACCCAAATGTGAATTTTTAATGTCTAAGTGTACGTTTATTTTGTTGTGTCGAATTTGCGAGTAAGGTATACGCGGGGCATTCGCTAAGTGGAGACATATGCCCGGACGTACCTCGAGTTGCGTGTTGATGTGGGACAGTGGTCGTAGCTTATGGGGTAAGTCTAAGTTGAATTACGTATAGTGGTGTAAATAGCTTTAGTATGGTCACATTGATTAATCAAATAGTAGCTTAAGGTAGTGAATTAAAACAAATACCTTATGATGTGCATCGAGACACGTAATGACATATCTAGAGATCAAGTGAGTCTATGTTTGGAGTCATTCATGCATGACTTGTGGTACAAGTGTGTGAAGGTGGACCACAAGATAAGCAATGGGATATGAAAGTGCAAATTGATGTGTGGCTTATATTCAAATGACTTCATACATATATAACCACATAGTCAAACACACTTATCACTTGTTGCTCTAATTGTTGGAGAAAAGGGAGAGGTTACTGGATTGCTGGAGTGCTCTAGAGGTGGGAGAAGACTCAGGAAATCAGTGAAGTGAAGAAGAAGATCAAGTATATCAAGCTAGGTACTCCATTAACATAGCTTGGTCAATACAATCAATTAATGTATTTGAAGTTGTACGACGTTGTTTTGTGTTGTGGTTGATGATAGGTACCTATAGTAACGTGTATGAGGGTCCCCAAGGCCTATGTATGGAAGAAACCCAAAACTCGAAATGCAGGATTGTGGGTTCTGCTGCACATAGCGCGCTATGTGAGAAATCTAGCGTGCTAATATTGATTAGCGCGCTAGATATCAGAGTTGGTGCGCTTATATGTAAACTAGTGTGCTAATGTCAAAAATTAGCATGCTAATATAGATTAGCGGGCTAGGTGTATGAGTTAGCGCGTTAATTACCCTGGCATCACATAAAATCAAAACTTTCCAAAATCTCCAAAACACTATAATTTGGTCTAAAACATGTTTTAGGTCCTCACGAACTTAAAGGGAGGTCTCGGGAGTGAGGGGAGCGTGTTCGAGCCGCGAGGGCGGGATAACGCGAGTCCAAGTCATGTATGTAAGTAAGTAAGCTAGTTAAAGGAATGCATAGTAATTCATATTCAATATTTATTGTCTTTATTGATAGATGCCTTTTCTTGGAATTCTATTCTTTATTCCTTTGTTGAGTGTCTATAGCCTAAGTTTGTCGAGAAGGTACTCCTGGGATTATAACTAGTTGGGCTAACGTGAACACTACCTGTGGGGGTGCAGCTACCCAACCAAACATGAGTTTTCCCATTGTACTGGATTGTTGTGGATTTAGACCACTTAGTATGCCTCTTTTGATTCCTAGGCACTCATATTTCGTTTTGCATATCTGTTAGTCTGATTATCATGCACTTTTTATCTTCTATCTGTCTTTTAATAACTGCATGATATTTGGACTATTTTCACATGATTCATGAATTACTATTTTTATCCTTATGGTTATTACTTTCTACTTTACTGTACTCACCATCTAGTTTGTGACGGTAGGTGCAGAGCGGACAGAGACGGGCAAGGGGAAATGACCAATGATCGGTGACTTCCTTTGAGGACTTTTTGGAGTGGTTCATTCCTTTGCAATATAGTATGTTTTGCCAATTTTGTTGTAATTATTGTATATTATTGCTTTTGATTACACTGGGACATATTGGGATCGAGTGGTATAGGATATGCATATTTATCCGATGATTTCAGGGTGTAGGTTGTTTCACTTTAAATTAAATCTGAGTTATTTAATCTTGTCTTAAGTTTAATTCCGCTGCATACTATTATGTAAAAGGCATAACTTAATAACTCAACGGTAAAATATAGATTTAATGAGAAAATGACCATTAAAAGCTGACTTGGCCTATGTTGAATTTGCGAGGAACGACTCGGGGGTCTACTTGGGTTTAGGCAGGGTGGGCTCGGTTTTATGGGAAACTGCCGTCACAGTTGGTATCAGAGCAGTTTAAATGTTAACAACATAAGACATAATTGGAACCTAGAGTGGAACCCTATAATCCTGACTTATAAACTTTGTTGGGAAGTGAGCAGAGTTGAAAAAAAAATTAAAGTAAAAATTGATCTTATATGTTATATTTGTTGTGTTGTAATATATTATATCGGTAACTATCCACTAATTTGAGGATTCGCTAACTATTGCAGATTGCGATGACGGTTAAGACCGGACCTAATGATGATAGTGGGGGCGGGTCCTCGATTTACGAGTGCTGAGGAGTTACAAACTTTGTCAGAGAGAGTCGCGTCCCAGGATCAGAGATTAGATGAGATTTTGAGGATACTTAGGGCAGTGACTACGGCTACATCATCACCACCAGCTTCATCGACATTGCCTGTTATTCAAGAGACGGATACAGTGATTGTAGTGACTACTGCTGCGGCTACTACGATTATTGCAGCCGTACCAGAGACTGCAGTTGTACCTCCTATACAGACTGAGATAGTGCCAGCTACATCAGTAGAGAAGGGCACTAAGGCGACCGAGCAGGCTAGGCAGTTGCAAGAGTTTAAGAGGCATAATCCTACTGAGTTTTATGGTGGTACAGATTTGGAGGCTGCAGAGAAGTTCTTGAAGAGCCATGAGAAGGTGCACAATATCATTGCTACTGAGAAGCACATGAAAGCCTCTATATCTTCATCGATGCTTCTGGGAGAGCCAGACAACTGATGGACGGTGATGGTGGCTACCATAGGAGTACTCAAGGATTGGGCAGACTTCAAGAGGCAGTTCAACTTGAAGTACTTTCCTCCTACTGTACTGAGGTAGAAGAGGAATCAGTTCACCTTATTGAGTTAGTATGCCGATGAGTCTGTCATGGGATACATAGGACGTTATCTACAGCTACTTCTGTATGCCGGATGCGTGGCAGAGTCAGATGCTGATCAGGTGTACTATTTCACTAAGGGATTGCTACCCGAGATTGAAGGTGTCATTATCTCCACTGAGCCAGATACATTGCAGAGGGCTCATGAGAATAGCTTAGCCAGGGAGGTTTATTTATGTATATATTCTAAGGAGGCTAGACCTACCCGACCGGAGACACAGGCAGACCATCGATCTAATAGAGACAGGAAGAGGAAGAGGAACACTCAAGGTTTAGAGATAATAGAGCCCAGAGTGTTGGGTCCTTTACAACACCATCACGAACTGCTCAGACTACTCGTGTTCCACCTATAGCGTCGACTTTTACTAGCATATCACCACAGGCTACCCGATCTGTACAACAGCCACGTAGGCCGCATTCTGAGAGTAAGGTTGTGGGTAGAGGTAGTGGACAGACACAGAGGTTTGGAAAGGCACAAAAATAGAGTCAGAGACCTATACAGGGACGTGTATAGGGGATGAGTTCTGGATCGAATGAGCAATGTACATGCTTCAAATGCGGTCAGATATGTCATATTTAGAGTCAGTGTCCACAGTTAGGTCGAGCATAGTCACAACATCATCATCAGCAGAGAGAGTTCATGTTGTTGTTGAGCCAGATCAGGGAGCTTCCCGGAATCTCACTGAGGGTATGATTTTGATTTGTGGTACTTTGATGCATACCATGTTTGACTCTGGTTCGCCTGTTTCATTTATTCTTGGACGTATGGTAGATGCATTAGGGTTAAGACCAACTAGGCTTAGTAGACCCTTGATCATTAGCACAGCTGCTGGGGATAAGATGTACCCGAACTTGTTATGTGTCGACTGTTCGATGGAGATAGAGGGTCATAATTTGCTTGCAGATTTGATAGTCTTAGAGTTTCTTGAGTTTGATGCTTTGCTTGGTATGGGCTGGTTGGGTGCGTATCATGCTCATATTGATTGCTACGACAAGTCAGTTACGATTCCATTGGCAGATGGTACGGAGATCCATTTTCAAGGGACAGCTGCTTTACTTCCGATCACCAAAGGAAGGATAGCCACTAGTAGTGAGATTGAGACACTTGTGAGTGTCATGAATATTGCTTAGAGATCGGAGACTTGTATTGGAGATGTGCTGGTAGTGTGCAAGTTCTTTGACGTATTTTCAGAGGATCTACCGGGATTACCGCCGCCGCGAAAGATTGACTTCATCATCGACTTAGTCCCTAGGGTTAAACCTATTTCTATACCGCCGTATAGAATGACTTCTCGAGAGTTAGAGGAATCGAGGACTCAGTTGGACAAGTTGTTGGAGTTAGGGTTCATTTACCCGAGCATGTCACAATGGGGTGCGCCGGTTTTATTTGTGACTAAGAAAGACAGAAACATGAGGTTGTGCATTGACTATAGGCAACTGAATCGGGTGACTGTGAAGAACAAGTATCCACTTCCTCGCATTGATGATTTGTTTGATCAGCTAACGGGAGCTTAGTGGTTATCCAAGATTGATTTCTGATCGGGCTATCATCAGCTCAGAATTAGAGCTAAAGATAAGGAGAAGACTGTTTTTAGTACGAAATACGTCCATTATCAGTTTACAATCATGTCGTTTGGTTTGACTAACGTCTCAACTATATTTATGGATCTCATGCATAGAGTACTGAAGGCGTATCTGGATAGATTTGTGATTGTATTCATTGATGATATTCTTATAATCTATTCCAGGACTCGTGAAGATCACGAGGAACATCTCTGAGCAGTTATGCAAACTTTGAGAGAACACCGGTTATATGCCAAGTTTAGTAAATACGAGTTTTGGCTTTAGGATGTCAAATTTTTGGGACATGTAGTTGGAGCCAGCAGGGTATCTATGGATCCCGCTAAGATTAGAGCAGTGATCGATTGGCACACACCGACTACAGTGACCGAGATACGCAATTTTTTGGGTTTGGCTGGTTATTATCATCATTTTTTGTAGGATGTTTTCCTGAATTGCTGCACCATTGACCCGATTGACTCAGAAGAATGTCAAGTTCGACTGGGATGAGATTTGTGAATAAGCATTTTCTACTTTGAAAGAGAAGTTGATGATTGCACCAGTTTTGGCATTGCCTGAGTTAGGGAAAGATTTAGTTGTGTATACAGATGCTTCGAAGGTTGGCTTAGGTTTTTAGTTGATGCTGGAGGGAAATGTGATTGCATATGCATATCGACAGCTCAAGATTCATGAAAAGAACTATTCGATACATGATTTAGAGTTAGCCGCTGTAGTGTTTGAATTGAAGATTTGGCGACATTACCTGTATGGTGTGTGGTTCGCTTTGTTCACTAATCACTAGAGCTTGAAGTACCTATTCTCTCAGAAAGAATCGAATCTGAGATAGAGACATTGGTTGGAGTTCCTGAAGGATCATGACTTTGCACTTGAGTATCATCAAGGGAAGGCCAATGTCGTTGCTGATGCTTTGAGCAGGAAAGAATCTGTTACTGACGTAGTAATGTGCCATATGACTCATGAGTATGCGTTACTCGAGGTCGCCAAGCTGATGAGTTCAGATGATATACCGACTATTACTAGGATACAGATTTATGGTAAGATGAGGATGCTGACTATTTCAATTCAGGCTGTACGCGACGAACAGCAGGCTGACGAGTTGTATCAGCGATTCAACGATATGGCCGAAAGTTCAGATCATCTAGACTGGAGTCGATCTATAGATTCATGTTTAAGGTTTCGAGGAAGACTATGTATTCCATTTGTGGCTAAGATGCGCACTGAGATACTTCAAGAGGCTCAGCATTCGTAATTTTCTGTTTATCCGGGTAGGACCAAAATGTACGCAGACATGCAACGTCTCTTTTGGTGGCCGAGGATGAAAGCCGATGTTTCGGAGTTTATTCGAGCGTGTGAGATATGCCAGCGTGTTAAGGCTGAGCATAGGAAACCTGGTGGTTTGCTACAGCTACTTCCCATTCTTCAGTGAAAATGAGAGCACATTGCTATGGATTTTTTAAGTGGTTTACCTCGATCTCCTCATGGACATGATAGTATATGGGTGATTGTGGACAAATTGATGAAATCTGCACATTTTATACGAGTTTCCACTACACACAGAGTTGATAGATTGAGCAGTCTCTACTAGCGAGAGATAGTCAGATTACACGGAGTACCATTGTCTATAGTGTCAGACAGAGGACCACAATTATAATTCATTGTTGTGGCAGAGCATGCAAGCACAATTTGACACTAGGCTTGACATGAGTATGACGTACCATCCAAAGACAGACGAGCAGTTCGAGAGGCTGATTCAAGTGTTAGAGGACATGCTCATAATGTGTGTTTTGGATTACAGAGGATTTTGGGAAGAATATCTTCATTTGTGTGAATTTGCTTATAACAACAGTTTCCAGGCCAGTATCGAAATGGCACCATTTGAGGCCTTATATGGAAGGTTATGTAGATCGCCATTATGTTTGGCAGGGCCTGAGGATGCGGTGACTGTTGGGACGGAGATTATTATGGATCACACTGAGAAGATACGTCATATTCATAAGAGGCTGAAGAGTGCACATGACAGACAGAAGAAGTACTACGACAAGTACCAAAATGAGTTGCGGTACGCCGATGGAGACTATAATTTGAAAGTTTTGCATATGAAAGGTCTCAAACGATTTGGAATCAAAAGAAAGCTTGCGCCTAGGTTAATTGGTTCGTTTAAAGTTATGAAAAGAGTCGGTAAGGTTGCTTATGAGTTGGAGTTATCGCCTCTTCTCGTCGAAATTCATCTTGTGTTTCACATCTTTATGCTTCGACTTGACAAATCGAAGGAAGGACGGCGATCGACGGTAGACTTGAGTCAGATTGACTTGAGAGATGATATTACATATGAGAAGCAGTCGATTCAGATTTTGGACCGAAAGGTGAAGATATTAAGGGGCAAGGACATACCTTCAGTTCTCATCAAATTGCAACATCACGTGGACGAGGAACTGACCTAGGAGTTGGAGTCGTATATGCGCGAGCATTTTCCCTACCTATTTTGATTTCGGCAAACTTTGCTTTTGGAGTTCTCTCTTAGTTTCAATTTTGAGGATGAGATTCTAATAAGGTGGGGAAACTGTAACGACCCTAAAATTTACACATGCCACGTGTTTCAGGACCGTTGACTGGACCGTCGTGACTTGATGTACTTGTCGAAACCTATGGAGTTGACACCGAGGTACATTTTATTTTTTTGTGGTGTATGTATTATTTATTTATACCCAAATGTGAGTTTCTAATGTCCAAGTGTATGTTTATTTTGTTGTGCCGAATTTGCGAGTAAGGTATACGCGGGGCATTCGGTGAGTGGAGACATGAGCGTAGACGTACCTTGAGTTGCTTGTTGACGTAGGACCGAGGTGGCAGCTTATGGGGTAAGTGTAAGTTGAATTACTTATAGTGGTGTAAATAGCTTTAGTGTAGTCACATTGAATAATCAAATAGTAGCTTAAGGTAGTGAATTAAAACAAAGACCTCATGATGTGCATCGAGACACATAATGACACATTTAAAGATTAAGTGAGTCTATGTTTGGAGTCATTCATGCATGACTTGTGGGACAAGTGTATGAAGGTGAACCACAAGATAAGCATTGGGATATGAAAGTGCAAATTGATGTGTGGCTTATATTCAATCAACTTCATACATATATAACCACATAGTCAAATAAACTTATCACTTGTTGCTCTTATCGTTGGAGAAGAAAGAGAGGTTGCTGGACTGCTGGAGTGCTCTAGAGGTGGGAGAAAACTCAGGAAATCGGTGAAGTCAAGAAGAAGATCAAGTGTATCAAGCTAGGTACTCCGTTAACATAGCTTGATCAATTCAATCAATTCATGTATTTGAAGTTGTAGGGTGTTCTTTTGTGTTGTGGTTAATGTTAGGGACTTATAGTAACGTGTATGAGGGTCCCCAAGGCATCACCATGGCCTATGTGTAGAAGAATCCCAGAATTCGAAATGCAGAATTCTGGGTTTTGCTGCACATAGCGTGCTAGGTAAGAAATCTAGCGCGCTAATATTGATTAGCACGCTAGATATCAGAGTTAGCGCGCTAATATGTAAACTATCGTGATAATGTCAAAAATTAGCATGCTAATATGGATTAGCGTGCTAGGCGTATGAGGTAGTGCGCTAATTACCCTGGAAGCACATAAAATTGAAATTCTCCAAAATCTCCAAAACACTATAATTTGGTCTAAAACATGTTTTAGGTCCTCACGAACTTAAGGGGAGGTCTTGGAAGTGAGGGCGATCGTTTTGGGGAGCGTGTCCGAGCCGCGAGGGCGGGATAGCGCGAGTCCGCGCTATGTATGTAAGTAAGTAAGCCAGTTAAGGGAATGCATAGTAATTCATATTCAATATTTATTGTCTTTATTGATACATTCCTTTTCTTGAAATTCTATTCTTTGTTCCTTGGTTGAGTGTCTATGGCCTAAGTGTGTCGAGAAGGTACTCCTGGGATTATAGCTAGTTGGGCTAAAGTAAACACTACCTGCGGGGGGTGCAGCCACCCAACCAAATGTGAGTTTTCACCGAGTACTGGATTGTTGTGGATTGTTGTGGTTTGTTGTGGATTTCGACCACTTAGTATGCCTCTTTTGATTCCTAGGCACTCATATTTCGTCGTGCATATCTGTTAGTCTGATTATCATGCATTTTTTATCTTCTATTTGTCTTTTAATACCTGCATGATATTTGGACTATTTTTACATGATTCATGAATTACTGTTTATATCCCACTGGTTATTACTTTCTACTTTACTATACTTACCGTCTAGTTTGTTACGGTGGGTGCAGAGCGGAAAAAGACGAGCAAGGGGAAAGGACCAGTGATCGGTGACTTCCTTTGAGGATTTTTTGGAGCGGTTCCTTCCTTTAAACGATAAAATGTTTTGTCAATTTTGTTGTAATTATTGTATATTATTGCTTTTGATTACATTGGGACATATTGGGATCGAGTGATATAGGATATGCATGTTTATCCGATGATTTTAGGGTTCCACACTGTAGGTTGTTTCACTTTTAACTAAATCTGAGTTATTAAATCTTGTCTTAAGTTTAATTCCGCTGCATACTATTCCGTAAAAGACATAACTTAATAACTCAACGATAAAATACAAATTTAATGAGAAAATAACTATTGGAGGCTGACTAGGCCTGCGTTGACTTTGCGAGGAATGACCCGGGGGTCCACGTGGGTTTAGGCCGGGCGGGGCCCTGTTTTATGGGAAATTGGGGCCGTTACATTTACCAAGTCCCCTTAGCTCATCTATTATTTCTTTTCTCCTTTACTACCATTATGAGTAATTTTCCATTTTTTATTTTCATTTTTATCCTTTATTTAAGCCAAAATGAACCTCAATAAATACCTCAATTTCGTCAAAAATTGAAAAAACTCCAAACGTGCTCCGAAACATGCGAACACCACTTATAAGCCTCGAGTTGACTCTATTTCGCGACGAATATAGTATAATACATCAAATAGGCACGCGATATGTAAAAGTAATATTTAATTCATGATTTACGATCTGTAACGTGTGGGTTCCACCTCGAATACCTAAATTTCATTTTAACTTAATTAGTTACCTAATCAAGTTTATAAAATTCTCGGATGTTACATGAACTCTTTAGTGAAAGAGGAAGGCATGACTGCACATCATTCATGGCTACGAGAAAACCTACATGCAATTTAGATATTAAAAAATAATGGAGCTAAATCATTCTTTTAGTTTCAAGGCCTCCACTATGCCACCGTTTAAGAAGACATTAATTAAGAGAAAGAAACATGAAGACTAATTAAACCATCAATGAAAATATAACCTAAGCAAGTGGTGCCAAATTGCCAATGTACTTATTATAACAATTAGGATGTACCTGAGAGTGAACACAACAGGCTTCTATTACTTGGAGTGAAGTTGGCTTCAATTGTGCCTTTATATATGATATATTTTCACAACCAATTACATTTGAAAGAGAATGGATGAAAAATCTTGATAAATAGATAAATGTACACTTAAAAATTAATGGTTAAGTGTTATTTGACAGTTACACTGAATGGTGAACCTTGGCCTTCCATCTTGGAAGTTGTTGGTATTTATTCAAACATTTTTAAGGTATTGCAAGGAAGTTATATATTAACCAGGGGCCTCAATGATAGAGCCATTATCTATATAGGTACTCTAAGATAACTTACACTGAATTAATTATAATGGTTTTGTGTATTAATGATATGATTCAAAGTACAATATAATTACAAGTACATATAACTATCAAAATGGGTAAGATATGAAAACTTTATGTGAGATAATGTAAGTTTGGAAAACTAGTTGTGACAAGATTTACGTGAGGTAATATAGAGATTTTACTGACTTGGTGGAGAGTAAATCATGGTTGGTGTTGATCTCTAACACGCCCCCGCAAGATGGATGATCTATCGGATACGCCAATCTTGGATCGAAAAGGAACAAAAATATTGCGTCCTAATGGCTTCGTAAGCATGTTGGTAAGCTGATCTTTTGTACTAATATGCAAGACACGGAGTAAGCCATCCGCAACATGTTCATGAACAAAGTGATAATCTAGAGAGAGATGCTTCGTGCGGGAATGGTGCTCTGGATTTGGACAAACATATGTAGCTCTTACGTTGTCACATACTAGTGTGGGAGGTTGGTTGATAGAAATGTCTAATTCGTTTAATTAGTTTTGGACCCAAAGAATCTTAGCGGCCGCATTTGCAAGTGATCCATATTTAGCTTCCGTTGATGATCAAGAGAAATTCTTGATAACCAGAACACCAAGTAATGATGTAGGAACCTAAATAAAGCACATAAGCTGTAGTAGAATGGCCATTGTCCACATTCCCACCCTAATCAGAGTTAGAAAATGATGCCAGGGAAAGTTTAGAATCTCATTCGAGGAATAAGCCATGGTGTATAATGCCTTTTAAATAGAGTAGAACACGTTCAACAGCCTACATGAGTGTTTGAGTAGGAGCATGCATGAACGGAGATAATTTATTCACCGCAAAAGAGAAATTCGGATGCGTGAAGGCTAAATATTAAAGTGAGCCAATAATGCTAAGATAAGTGGTGGCAACAGTTTTTGGTGAGCCATCATCAAGACGTAATGATTCGAATAAGTTCAATGGAGTACTAACTTCCTTGGCGTCAACCATGTTGGATTTGTTGAGTAGATCATTTATGTGTCGATGTTGTGATAAGAAAATGTAAGATGGGGTAAAGATGACCTCTACTCCTAGAGAATGAAGGAGTGAACCCAAGTCCTTAATGGAAAACATGCGAGCTAAGTTGTGAACAAATTGATCCAAGAACTTGGAGTTGTTGCCAGTTAGCACAATATCATCCATGTATACCATAAAGTATGCAATTATATTATTGTGATTAAACACAAAAGAGAAACATCAACAAGAGACTTACGAAATCTCGATTTGAGGAGAAATGATTTGAGCTCATTGTACTAGGCTCGAGGTGCTTGTTTAAGTCCATAAAGTGCCTTACGAAGTTTGCAGAAATGGGTAGGAAATTGAGAATGAGAGCACTCCGCGGTTGAGTCATATAAACATCTTCATGAAATGTACCGTGAAGAAATGCATTATTTATATCTAATTGCCGGTGGCGCCAGTTTTTTGAGAGAGCTAAACATATGATAATGTGTATGGTAGCCGACTTCGTAACTGGACTAAATGTATCAAAATAGTCAAGACCGGGCTGCTGTTGGAATCTTTTGCTACAAGGAGAGCTTTGTAGTTGTCAATGGATCGATCCACTTCGTTTAACCCAAAATATCCACTTGCAAGAAATTGGGACATGATTCGATTGGGGGATTAGCTCCCAAGTCCCATTTTGTAGTAATGCATTAAATTTCGCATCCATAGCTTGCCTCCAAAGAGGATCTTTAATGGCTTGAGTGACTATAGATAGTTCTAATCAGATAGACATTGAATACTTGGTCGTGACATTAACGAAAGATTTATTGTAATATTTTGGATTGTGTTTACTTGCACGTATTAGATGGGGATTATTAGGGACGATGGGACAAAGATAAGGACTTATATTTGGTGAATTTATCGACGTTGGGGCTGAAGAAGGCAGTGATAAGGCAAGAGAAGTGTCAGTTGAAGGAAGGCTAGGAGTTGAATGTGGTGGGGTAGGGGAAGAGTCGTTTGAGGGAGGGCTAAGAGTTGAACGTAGTGCGTCATTATTGAGGTTAGAGCCATCATCAATGGAAGACATAGGTGAAGGAGTAGTGATAGCTGGTGGAGTTGGTTGGGACGATGTCGAAGAAGTGGTAGAGGAACTGTTGTGACGAGCAAACTCCAACGACGTATTGCATATCCTTGAGGGAAAAACATGTTCAACAAATTGCACATGACGAGATAAATCTAGTCGATTTGTAGCAGGATCCAAGCTCTTGAATGCCGATTGAGACATGGATTACCCAAAAAAAAATACAAGGGGTTGATCTAGTCCGTAATTTAGATTAGGTATAAGGCCGGAGCCAAGGATAACTTAAACAACCAAATGGTTTTAACTTCTTGTAATTTGGAGATTTGTTGAACAGTTTAGAGAATGGGGTGAAAAATCTAAAGATTTGTGTCGGAGGTCGATTTATAAATATACTGCAGTCTGAAAAGCATAGGACCAATATTGAGAGGGAAGCGATGCAAAACGAAGCAAAGTAAGATCATTTTCAACAATATGTTGATGACGTCGTTTGGTAGTGCTATTATGTTCGGGTGTATAATGGGGAGAAGTGAAATGAGAAATGCCACAAGAATTGAATAAAGAAATAAGTTTTTGATATTCCCCGCCATTGTCAGAAAAAATTGATTTAATTGTGGTTTGGAAATAATTTTCAACCAAAATTTTAAATGAAGGAAATAAATTTTAAACATAAGATTCTTTTTGCATGAGATACAGCCAAACATATTTTGTGAAATGATCAACAAAGATAACGTAATATTTAAAACCATCAATCGATTTAGTGGTTAGTCCCTAAACATTAGTATAAATTAATTCAAAAGGGCGTGTACTCATAAGGGAATTTTCAGAAAAAGGTAACTTATGACGTTTATTGACTGAACAAGAAATACAATGAAAACTCGAATCAAACAAAGGGGATAATTTTTTTAGCAGTAAGAAATGAACGCAAGACTTTATTTGAAGGATGAAGTAATTTATGATGCCAAGTAGATAGAGGTACGGTAGTGGATATGTTATCTTGAGGTGGAGTTGCGAAAAATGAGCAATAGACATCATTGACGATTGTTCCCCACAATAGAGGCACCCTCACACGTACCATAAGTATAATGGCTCGCTTGTAGTAATAGTGCAATCAGCTTACGTTGATCAAGAATATCGTCCTCGGGGAAAGGTTTTTGCACTAGTTAATTACCTATTGAACTTTGAACTATTGCTAATGAAATCCCCTATTTAAATTAAATTTATATTAAACTAATCTATCTAACAAAACAACGTAAATTTTACTTTAACTCTTATATTAAGGATATCTTAGTTCACAATTTCACATAAGTAATTTAATACTATGCTTTTCAACCACTTTTACATCTCAATATGTTGTGTGGAATGCCTAATTAGAATAAACGAATTTCCTTCAAATCCACTTTAACCCGCTGTCGTGACGGAAAAGATTCTAATGTGCAAACTGAAACTCCACCTATCGGTGTGAATAACGTAAGCTTTACATTGCTTTAATGCTCTAAATCTTTGGACTCATAACCAACTAAGTTTACTATCCGTGCCTCCTTAATCAACAACTATCTATCGATGTTGTATATTTTATGGTTATACCATTCATATCCGGATTAAAAGCTTAAATTGCCTGGATAACTCTTAAAACCTAATATCATTTAACATGTGATTAAGATGTCTATAACATTACGCTCAGAATCAATACAAATTCTAACCATTGCACTTTTTATAATCACTTTATTATCATATTCAATGCATATTATTCATACCATAGGATCCATTGATCCATAAGATTAATAGACTACTCACACTTCATTAAAACACACAAATCACAATTCATAATTGCGATCATTGCAAATCAGATATGAATATAAATATATTACTTTCAATTAAACCAATGAAATCAAACTTGAATCGCAATAATGGAGTCTTCAATGTTTTCTCCACATAAAACTCCTTAATACTCAAAACCAAAGTAGACCTATATTAAATTACTCTAATGGTGGCTAATAGTTGGTATGTTCTTAATTTACTACATCCTAATACCTATTTATACTTCCTAATAATAATTAGAAACCCTACTTTACAATTTTACCCAAAACGAAACTCTTCCTTTCTATTTCCTTCCCGACTGGCGCAGTCACTAATGCCCCAGCGCCGTGCTTTTGACGCAGCGAGATCTTTTAAACCAGTTGAACGAATCCACGAACAACTCGATCTAGGTCAGAACTTAAGCAAAAGTTCGAAAATTCTTTTATTCCAGCCAAAAACTGCGAATTACATCCAATAGGTCGCTTAAATAGCGAAACCCTAAAATTTGCCAAAAATAGTAAAAAGTCCAAAAAGCCCTAAAAGCCATAACTGGAAACTAGACGAAAAATAGAAACAAATGCCGCAAACGGCAATAAAAACGGAAATTCCTAATGAAAGTTATAAGCTAAACAAAACTTTCCTAAAATAGCAAAATTGCCGTTTCGGAGGGCGAAACGATGGAATTTCGCCGAAAAACATCGTAGTCACAGTGCGCCGTGACCTGTGATCTCCATGCCGTTTCCAATCAACCCATGCCCCAGGAACGCCGAAACTCAAACGCCCGAACTTCACCGAAATTACCAAAATGCCATCCTGTCATATCTTTCCATCATATTTTTCCAAGAATTTGCAAGCTAATTCTTGGACTTCATCATTCTCCCCAGGGTGGACAAAATTCGCCCTCGAATTGTCATCATCAGACGTATCCCCATAATAGGGAACAAGATGCTTGACATTAAATACATCAGCCGTGCGAATGTGACTTGGCAACTTCAATATGTAAGCATTAGGATCAATTTTCTCAAGAACCTCCACAGACCAATCTTCCGAATCGACAATTTGTTGTAATCACCCACGAGAACCTGGTCTTTAGTGAGAACCGCCCACACAAATTCACCCACTTCAAACTCCACGTGACGCTTCTTCCGATTTGCATATTGTTTGTACTTGTCGGCAGCCTTTCTACGCAAGTTATCTTTGACAGATTGATGAATCTCTTGCAGCCCACTAATAAAGTCTTATGCCTTGCCATGCCATCTAGTCTTACTTGGCACCGGTAATGCATTAAGAGGACCTCAAGGTAGTCTTGAATACACAACTCGAAAAGGACTAAACCCGTACTTCGATTAACGAAAGACGGTTGTGTGTAAATTCCGCCCTGCTCAACTTGAAGTCCCAACTCCCGACATTCTCACCCAACAAGCTCCTCAAAAGATTGCCTAACGAACGGTTGACAACTTCATCGCCCATTTGTTTGCGAATGATAAGCACTTTGCTAAATTTCGATTACGTGTTCACCATAGCCTACAAACTGCGCCAAAAATGGCTAAGGAATCTGGTGTCCCAATCAAACAATCGAGGTAGGAAGGCCATGCAATCTATACACCTCCCGAAAGAACAACCGAGCCACCTTTACAAAGATCGTGGTCTTCTTGCATGGGATGAAGTGAACCATCTTGGAAAAACGGTCAACCACCACAAAAATAGAGTCATTTCCCCACTTGTGTTCTAGGTAACCCCAAAGATGAAATCCATGTTAATATCAACCCATGGCTATTCGGAATGGGCAAAGGCATATATAGACCGCATTAGTTGCGGTACCACTTCGAAAGCTTCGGAAAGTCCCAAGCACCGCATTGCACATATCTGTCCACTTCCTTGCGAATGGTAGGCCAAAAGTAAGAGGCTGCACCACCACCAAAGTGCGATCACCCCCAACATGTCCTTCTCCATGCAACTCTCTAATAATCAAGCAATCTAAGGCCGCAATTAGGAATGCAAAGTGGTTGCCCCGAAATAAGAAACCCTCATGGAGTGTGTAATCGTATGCTCCCCACTCCGCACCTTCTCCACAATAGTAGCAAAGAAAGGATCGTAGTAAACAAATCAACGAAGGAGGAAAACCCAGTACCTCAATGGTCATGCGGCTCAACAAACTTTTTCGTCCGCTCAGGGGCATCAAGAACTCGTTGGTCACACCGGACTTGTGTTTCACCATAAAAGTAAAGCGCTCCAAATAGGCCACCCAGGAAGCATGTCCGTGAGACCTTGTTCTCGCCCATGTAAGTGTCGCAATGCCTCATGGTCTCGTAAACAAAGACGAACTCTCTGTGGAAAAGATAATGTCGCCAATGCTTCACGACTTGTACCACTGCATAGAACTCCATATCGTATGTGTTATACCTCAACTTCGCCCCAGACAGCTTCTCACTGAAATAGGCAACAGGCCTATTATTCTGACTTAAGACAGCTCCAATGCCTACCTTGGATGCATCACTATGCAACTTAAAAGGTAGGTGAAAATCTGGCAACACCAGAATAGGGGCAGTGATTAACCGCACCTTGATCAGTTGGAATGTTTCATCTGCCTCGTTGCTCCACCCAAACTTCACGCCCTTCATACAATCTGTAATTGGGGACATGATACTGCTGAAGTGTGGAATGAACCGCCTGTAGAAGGAAGCCAACCCATGAAAGCTGCGAACCTCCGTGACGGTGGTGGGTCTAGGCCAAGTGCGGATGGCTTCTACTTTAGACTCATCAACCCGCAACCCTTCTCCAGAAATGACATAACCTAAGAAAAGGACATTCGGTGTCAAAAATGAGCACTTCTTCATCGCAACATAGAACTTCTCCTCACAAGAAGATAGTCGAACATCTCGCACGTGCTAGAGGTGTTCCTCCTAAATCTTGTATATCAATATATCATCAAAATATACCACAATACAATTGCCTATCAAAGGTCTCAAGATCTGGTTCATGACTCTCATGAAGGTGCTAGGTGCGTTTGATGACCCAAATGGCATGACTAACCACTCATACGACCCATCCCCGGTTTTAAAAGCGATCTTCCACTCATCCCCAACTCTAATGCGAATCTGGTGGTACCCACTCTTCGATTTTGCTCCACTCAATTGGTCAAGTAAATCATCCAAGCGAGGGATAGGAAAGCGATACCCGACGAGTAATCTTGTTGATTGCTTTACTTGTCCAAACACATCCGACATGAGCCATATTTCTTTGGTGTAAGGAGGGCTGAGTACTGCACACGGACTCATACTTTCACGGATGAATCCCTTCGCCAATAACTCTTCAACTGTCTGCGCAACTTCTCATGCTCATTGAGACTCATTCGGTAGTGTGGTCTATTAGGTAGTAACGCACCAGTTCAAGGTCAATCGATGATGAATATCACGCAATGGTGGCGATCCTTCCGGCATCTCATCGGGAAAACATCACAAAACTCCTTCACAATAGGAATTGCGACTTTCATGAACATCAACATCTCTATCTACCTCATTTCCCATCAAGATGTAAACTACCTCGAATCCCGTAATGCATCTTCAAATCTTGCCAAAGACAAAGACAAGTCGCTAGATTCTTTAGTAGGCTTAACTTCCTCCGGATCCTTGGCGGGTACTAGCACAATCTTCACTCCCTTGAACATAAGGGTGTATTTATTGGTTCTGCCATCATGCACAACTCCCCTATCAAACGCCAAGGACGTCCCAAGAACAAGTGGCAAGCATCCATAGCCACAACATCACACTAGACTGAATCCTTGTAGTTAGCACCAATAGAAAAAGTCACCAAGGCGCGCTTCGACACCTTCACCTCACCACCCTTCTTCAGCCAAGCTACCTTGTAGGGTTTGGGGTGTTGTTCAGTTGCAAGGCCCAACTTCTGAACCGCTTTAACTGAGACAATATTCTCGCAACTACCTGCATTAATCATGAACCTGCACTCCTTGCCTAAGATGGTACACTTGGACTGAAAGATGTTATTCCGAAGCCACTCATCATCAGCGACAGCTCTATGAGTCATATAAGAACGCCTCACAACCAAGGCGGTACCCGCATCTCCAAATACACGATCTCCTCTTCGTGTTGTCGAAGTATCAAAGGCTGGTTGTGCGATGATGTTGGCCTCTTCCTCTTCGTTCTCAATAAAGAGAGCCTTCTTCCCTTTACATTCTGACTTCCTGTGACCAACTTCGCCACAACCGAAGTATTTAATCCCACTAGTGCTAGGTCCGTTCGTGCGACTAGCGAGGTTAATTGCGGCAGGTATTACCTCCGATTATTGGGCGTCCCAACACTAACATTACTGGAAGCATTACTCACACCCCGACGCCGTTGTTTCTCCACCAACAATGCTCGCTGGTGCGTTGCAGATAAGGAAGCCGGATCAAACATGTTGACGATATTTTGGATCTGCACCCTCTGGCCACCAATATACCGCGCCACTAATTTGTCGTTAGTCTCTTGCAGTTCGTTTCTAGCGACTAACTGATAAAACTCGGTAGTGTAATCATCTACTGACTTTGCCCCTTGTCTCATATTCTGCAACCTCTGATACATAAGGCGTTGGAAATTGTAAGGCAAGAACTCGGCCGTAAAGTGCTTTTTCATCTTCTCCAACGAGGTGATCTTCGCCTTTCCATTCCTATTTCGCATCAACTTCTCATTGTTGCCACCAAGCCGTGGCCCCGTTGCGGAATCGATCGCAACCAATTGCACACGTTTGCCTTCGGGCACACCTTTGAATTCTAGGACTTATTCAACTAACGCCACCGGTCCCAAGAATTCT
The DNA here is from genome assembly GCA_039657325.1 of Stephania cephalantha. Lineage (NCBI taxonomy): Eukaryota > Viridiplantae > Streptophyta > Magnoliopsida > Ranunculales > Menispermaceae > Stephania > Stephania cephalantha. The sequence goes on along the minus strand of CM077569.1, from coordinate 47,258,167 downwards.
TCCGTTGAAGGGTGCCATGGAATTTTGGGACCTCCGTCTTCATCCCGGACTCCCACCGCTGCGATCATCCTCAATCCGCACGCGCTCCGTAGCGCCTCCTCGGTGCCTCAACATACTAATCCTCCCCTTCGGTAGAAGAATCTGCATCGGTTCATCACCAACAGTTCCCTTCGATGGTTACGGACACGATCCATATTCTGACCCAACAACTTATCGATTCTGGCAGTTAATTGTTCTACCACCGCGCCCATGCGTTGGTCAATTATTTGGCCAATTTGTCGATTCGATTGTCACGGTCATACACCTCCTCGATACGCTCTTGGTTCCTCTTCTGGCGGTATGATTTCTTCAATCACGCTGAAGCGACGAGGCTCCGATACCAACCGACGCAATGAGATCTTTTAAACCAGTTGAACGAATCCACGAACAACTCGATCTAGGTCGAACTTAAGCCAAAGTTTGAAAATTCTTTTATTCCAGCCAAAAAATGCGAATTACATCCAATAGGTCGCTTAAATAGCGAAACCCTAAAATTTGCCAAAAATAGTAAAAATTCCAAAAAGCCCTAAAAGCCCTAAACTGGAAACTAGACGAAAAATAGAAACAAATGCCGCAAACGACAATAAAAACAAAATTCCTAATGAAAGTTATAAGCTAAACAAAACTTTCCTAAAATAGCAAAATTGCCGTTTCGAGGGCGAAACGATGGAATTTCGCCGAAAAACGTTGTAGTCACAGAGCTGTGATCCGTGATCTCCACACCGTTTCCAATCAACCCATGCCCCCGGAACGCCGAAACTCAAATGCCCAAACTTCATCGAAATTACCAAAATGTCATCCGTCATATCTTTCCATCATATTTTTCCAAGAATTTGCAAGCTAATTCTTGGACTTCATCAGCCTTATAAGCTATGGCGCTGCCACTGCATGCACTTCTTTTGAGCTCCTGTGACCACGGCGTTGTCACCTTCTGTCTCGCCGTCGTCCCTTGTGTTCCACAGCGCTGCCACTGCATCGAGCCTCCAGACTTGATTTTCTTCACTTTCTTTGCTTTCCCACGTCGTGCCTTTCCTTCTTGCACTATTCCTTATTACTTCATAACGCCACCATGTATATCCATGTTGCAACCATACTTTTGTGGGTTTTTGCTTCGTTTCTTCTCATTTTTGCTCATTTCCTTCATTTACACCTTAATTACCTAAAAATGCAATAACACCATGAATTAGAGCTTATTTAGGGATATTTATACTAAATATATTACTAAACTAACCCTATATATTATTCTAAATAATAACTTATCGCGCCCCCGTACGAATATCATTCACAAGGAAATGTGTAGAAAAGAGTTCAACAGAAACATGGTTAGTCTTGCATAATTGTGCAATGGAAATCAAGTTTTTTTGTAACTTTGGTACACAAAAATCATTAAAGAGTTGCAAAGTGCGATGTGGTGTGGGAAGTGATGTGTGGCCTTGGTGTTAAATAGAAAGACTATTAATGTCACCTAATATGATTTCATCAGGACCTCCATAGTCAGAGAACGTCTGTAATGTAGACGGATGTAAGGTAGCGTGATGGGAAGAAATACTATCAAATATCTAAGATTGAGGTGGAGTTGGACCTTGCGCAGTTGTGGTTGTATTCACCACTTGAGGAGAAGAGATGTTGGTGGGTGGAGCTACTGCAATACTGTTTTCTTTCAAAAATCTAGCAAGCTTTTGACAATTACGTGTGTTGTAGCTAGGAATGCTGTAAAAATTGCAGTATGTGTCTGATTGAGGGGAGCGAGTGGTGGATTGAGACGACCGTGACCGAGAGTAGTTCCCATTAAAACCACCATGATTGGTTCTACGATTTTGAGGAGACTTTGAGACTTGTTGAGCCTTTAGATTATGTTTTTGAGTGATATTGACTATAGCAATGGTAGTGGCATTCACAAATTCATTTTCCTTTAGGAATCGCTCAAAGTCAGTCAATTTCTCAAAAAGTTCAGAATATGAGATGGCAAAATCTCAAATTTTAATGGTTGCAACAATATTGTTAAACTCATCTCTTAGTTGAGTAATGATATGAACAACAAGATCTTCTTCACTAACTGGATTTTGAGTAAGTGTCAACTCATCTGCAATAGAACACATCTCTTGAAGAAATTTAGCAACTGGCTTGGAACCTTTTGGATTCTTGGCAAGCTTTGCTTTAAGAGAGATGATTCTAGATTGGGAGGAACTGGCATAGTTGTGATGCAGTCTCTCCTTAGTTTCACAAAATGTTTCAACCGACGAAATAAGTGGTCGAATGGTGGTAGAGCAACTGCCGAGCAAGGCGTTGATGAGAACTTAATTAGTCTTGCCTATACCAAATTTGATAATTTGAATGTTTTTATCATGATATCGTTTACTCTGTTTTACAGTCTATTTGACTATGAAATGCCTTGTATTCTAATATCATTCTAATCGATATAGAGGTGTTTTTATCATGATATCATTTGTTTATGGAAATTATTTACCCTATTCTCGTGTCCTATGTTTTCCTTGTTGTTTTAATGGTGTGTACTTTATAAAGAGCATGCTACTAGGATCAGTTGGATTATGAATGGATTAATGGACTTTGTACTCCTGATTAGCGTGCTTTGCATATCACCTGACTCAACTCATAATGTAAACCTATAGGTTCTCTCCTTGAATTTATAAAGTAGTTTTAGCGTCTTGATAAGTTGGTTTTTATATGCTTTTAGTAGTTTATTTTAGTATATTTAATTATGCAAAGTTTCCAAAATATTTATTTAATTATATTTTCTTGGTCGTTTTTAGGTGAAACGGAGTGTGCGGTTGAATTCGTGGCGGAAAAATACTCAAAATGGAGTATTTAATTGCAGTGATCAAATGCCAGACAATTTTCCTCGAGTTACGCGTTGCGCGGTGGGTAGAATAGAAGAAAATAGAGCAAGTAATGCCAGCCACGTGGTGCGTTCTCATTGGACACCAGCACAACAGCACGTCACTCATTTTCTCTCCTCCAATCGGCAAGCGCCACATCATGCTCTCACCCCCAGCTTGCAAGCAAGGCAGCGAGCTCCTCCAATCACGTCTCGCCACATCAGCGAGCACAAAAGCACAGCGTGTCCACCATTTCTTCTCCTCACTTCAGCCTCCATCGGTTTGTCCTCAGGATGCGCGGCCGCACAAGCTCCCACTTCTTCGCCGAGTTATGCGCGTGTTTCTTCATCGCCTCTCATGCGCCATGTGGCGCGTTCTCACCAAGCCACAGCGTCATCACATGCCAATTCAACCAATCAGAAAGCGACACGTCAGCTGCGCAGTAGGAAATCCACCAATGCGCTGCGGACACGTGGACAAAACCCATTTTCACCCCAAAAACAGTCCCTAGATGTTCCTAGGCGCATGTGTTACGAGACCAACCCCCAAAATTAGTTTCTCTCACCTCCAGAGAGCAATATTTAGTGGTTTTTTCATATTAGGAACTAGGGTATTCATACAGGGAGAACATATTGGAGCCGCCACACACAACTTTTCATATTTGGAGATTGTAGTGATGATGTCCGGCTAGACCAATCTTCGCCTAGGTCGAAGGGAAACAAGTGAGATTCATGATTCATGGCAAATACTATGTGAGATCTATGATTTTTATTTAATTTGATTTAATTTCTCCTATTTCATTGTTGTTGATTTTAAATATATTGTTTAGATATAGGGTGTGTATGTGGCCAGTGCATACTTTTAGGTGGACAACCTATAGTTATTTGGACTATTAGTATCCGTGTAATTGTGCTTTTGGACCAATAAAGTAACAAACACTCACCTGTTTGCCGTCAAACTCTTTCGATTCTTGAGTGTGCAACAATTGAATCTATGTTAAATCGGAAGCGGATGCGATTCGGTTATTTAGGATTAGTGTTTCCACTGACCCAAATTATTGCGGTTAATGTGTTAAACCCGATTGGTGGATGTCTAGGGTTATGCATTAATTAGGGAAATAGTTAGTAGCGGACGTCCAAGCTATCGAGATTAGGGGAACTATGAATTTCTGCCGGACGTCGATTTTCCATAGCTAATCTATGAGAAATTGAATTAATAACTTTTTGGAATGATTGAGGACCATTAAATGCCATTTAATCTTGATTCTTGCTTGTGGAACTGTAGACTTAGGTAATTTCTTCTCATTGATATTATTTTTACGAATTTTTTATTTGTGCTAGTTTAATTAATTATTTCATTGAACTTTCTGAAACCCCTCATTTTTAGTTAACTTGGAGTAAAACTCAAGTCCTATGGATTCGACCCCGTATTTACCACTACTACACCCTTGTGGTTGGTAACTCGATTGCGGGTTATATTTGGCATGCGCGACACGTGACCAGATTTTGGCGCCGTTGTCGGGGACTTAGTCCTTACTTTGAGTTTAGGTTTTTTTTTTTTTCTTTTTTTTTTTGTTTTATGCTACCACACCTCACTCGGTCAAAATCGGCTGATTCATTGTTACCTTTCGATCCTTAACCAGAGAGAACATTTCATAGATGGATTAGAGAGACCCAACTTAGGCAACAAGAAGGCCAAAATCCTCTGAACATGGCTGCAAATCGCCAAATCACCATGTCACGCCAATCAAGAGCTTCAAGCTCTTTTGGCGCAACAACCCCTCTGCATCAACTATCCGGATAATGCGGGGTACTTTGAGTTGAGGTAAGGGTTCATTCATCTCCTACCATCCTTCCATGGCGGCGAGAATGAAGATCCTGTCACCTTCTTGAAGGAGTTTCATACTAACTGCAAGTCAATGAAACCCTCCAATGCTGACGAGGAAACGATAAAGCTCAGATATTTTCCGTTTTGCCTTAAAGACAAAACCAAGGAATGGCTTTTCTACCTTCCGCATGGCTGCATTAACTTCTGGAATGAAATGACAACCGCGTTTTTGAATGAATACTTCCCTGAGCATAGAGTTGCTCAGCTCACCAAGGATATATGCAGCATCAAAATGAGGTCGGATGAATCATTTGGCGCATATTGGGATCGCTATAAGTGATTGATTGCTAGTTGCCCGCAACATGGCCGGTCTCAGAAGCCATAGCTCGATTCTTCTATGTTGGCATGTCGCCCATAGAATGACGCATGATTGATAATGCGTGTGGGGGTCACATTCGAGACAAAACTCCAACCCAAATGAAGCAATTGTATGAGGACATCGCTCTGCAGTCACACCTTTATGGTGATCTTGATGCTACTGCTTACCGAAGTTTGATTGCAGGGAGTGTCTTGAGTTCCACTGACCAGAAAATTGACCAACTAACCTCCATGATGGAACGTCTCCTCTCATCTGGCAAAGTGCAAGTCAAAGCTTGTGGCTTCTGTACTGCCACAAATCGTGCAACTGATGAATGTCCTACTCTCTATGAGGACAATCAACAGGCCACTGCCATGGGTAATCAGTTCCAGGGACCATCTAGAGTCCCATTTGGGAATATATATAATCATGCAATGGCGAGGAACAACCCGAAATTCAGTTACGGGCCTCAAAATTAGAACATCAGACCTTCATCCCTAGAGGTCAACCGTTGCCTGCACCCTACAATAATTCGTCTTCACTTGAGGATATGTAGAAAGCCCTTATGGGTCAACAAAGCCAATTTATAAGTGAAATGTCCCAATTTAAGGCTACCACCGAGAAATCCATCATCGAAACCAATTCGGCGGCCCGAACTCATCAAGTTAAAGTGGACCAAATGACACAGTAGAATGGACGTCTCGAGGATAAGGGAAAGTTGCCTTCGCAACCTTACCCGAATCCTAACGCGAGTGCTGACGCAGTTACACTCTGAAGTGGTAAAGAGCTTGAGGGACCCAAAAGGAACAATGGGGTCATCTGATGCCAAAGACCAGGCAAATGAGGAAGAACACGAGGTAGTAGTGACTCCGTTTACCCCTAAATAGATGGTAACTACGCTAAAGGAAGCATCACCCACATTTAAGGTCAAACCTCATTTTCCACAACGACTCATCTTAGATAAGAAAAATGAGGATGAGAAAGAAATTCTCGAGACCTTTCGGCGAGTGGAAACCAATATTCCACTCCTCGACGCTCTGAAGCAAGTCCCTAGATATGCAAAGTTTCTTAAGGAACTATGCACTAACAAAGAGAAACTGAAAGGCAACGAAAAAGTCTAAATGGGATAAACGATCACGGCTATCCTACAGAAGAAGTTGCCTCCTAAATGCAAAGATCTTGGGATGTTCTCAGTACCTTGTGTTATAGGTGATGTAAGCATTCAGAGGGCTATGTGTGACCTTGACGCTTCCATTAATGTCGTGCCATTGTCTATTTATGAGACATTGCATGCAGGCCCATAAGAGGGGACTGGTATTGTCATTCAGTTGGCATACCATTTCATTGTCAGACCTGTTGGTGTTCTCGAAGACGTTCTAGTCCGAGTGAACGAGTTTGTGTTTCCTGCTGACTTCTATGTGGTAGATACGAAGGAGGAGCCATTCCCCAATGCTTCGTCAGTACTCCATGGATGTCCATTTTTGAAAATGGCGAAGACGAAGATAGATGTTGATGATGGGTCTCTTACCATGGAGTTTGACGGTGAAGTTAACAAGTTTAACATCTATGACGCGATGCGATACCCCAGTGATTCATTGTCTATGGTGTCTACCATGGACTGTGTGGATCCACTTGTTGAGCAGACCTTGCTCACAAGTGGGATAATGAAGTTAAAGTAATGTTAGAGCATCATCTCGACACTACTCAAATCCACGAGAGTGATCTGACCTTTGATAATGATGTCGAGGATGTGGTTTTCGAGTTGGATTCATTCCAACCCCTACCCCCTAGTGTCTATCATTTGGAGTTGCCTACTTATGATTCTGAACTTTCTCCCTCTTTGGCTAAAGCTCCCACACTTGAGATGAAGCCATTACCCGAGCACCTAAAATACATGTTTTGGGTGAGAATGACACACTCCCTGTGATCATCTCAGCCAAACTTACACATTTGGAGGAAGAGAGGCTCCTTCAAGTACTCCGGGAGTTTAAACAGGCTATTGGGTGGACCATAGCGGATATCAAAGGTTTGATCCCTTCCACTTGCATGCATCATATATATATGGAAGAAAGGTCAAAACCTACGAGAGAAGCCCAGAGGAGGCTCAATCCGCTTATGATGGATGTCGTGAAGAAGGAGATATTGAAGCTCTTAGATGCTGACATGATTTACCCCATCTTTGATAGTAAATGGGTAAGCCCTATCCAGGTGGTCCCTAAGAAAATGGGAGTCACGGTAGTCACCAATTCACATGGTGAGTTGGCTTCAACCCGCATTCAAAATGGATGGCTGGTATGCATCGACTACAGGAAGTTAAACGTTTCCACCAGGAAGGATCACTTCCCCTACCATCCATTGATCAGATGTTGGAGAGACTAGCCGGTCGTTCTCATTACTATTGTCTTGACGGTTATTCCAGTTTTCATCAGCTACCGGTAGCGCCTGAAGATCAGGAAAAGACGACCTTCACTTGTCCTTTTGGCACTTTTTCCTATCGACGCATGCCCTTTGGGTTATGTAAAGCACCTGCCACCTTTTAGAGGTGCATGGTGAGTATCTTCTCCGATTTTGTTGAGCATTTCATTGAGGTCTTCATGGATGACTTTACTATTTACGGTGATTCATTCGATAGTTGTCTCATCAATCTGACAAATGTACTCAGCGGGTGTATCGAGAAGAACCTGGTTCTGAACTATAAAAAGTGTGATAACACATACGTTTGGAGTTAGGTTGGCTATTAGACAGTGTGATAACACATACATTTTTTAAATAAAAGTGGCTTAAAGGCAGAGGTGATGTAGCGCATGGCCGGCCAGATCTAGACCACCGCTATTTAATCTTGAGTGTGACGACCCGACTCTTAAAAGCGGGTACCGCCAGGCCAAATCTCGTCACTAAGAGCCAACCTACGCCACATAGGACTTAACAACGTATTATTCAGCCTTTTCATCTCATTCACCTCGTTACACATGACCAACATAGATACTATTTATTTCAATATTATTAAAGTTAATTAAGATATCATTATCACTACCATAATTATCAGTGGAAGACTTAATAAAATTAGTAGAAGCATCGATAAAATACCTACTGTGGAAATCAGGTAAACATACGATCATATGAAACCAACCAAAGTAATACAACCCAAAGTTATACAAAAGATGTAAATAATAGATATACAAAGGAAGTTTCAGTCTCTAATCGTCGCATATATAAGTATCAACCCAAAAGTTATACAAAAGAAAGAACGTAAGTAATAGATATACAAAGTGATCACTAGCTAAGAAAAGTAAACAAGAATCATGCTATCCTCCGACACTGGATCTTAAAACTAATCGTCGATCTTTTTTAGATGCTCCTTTACAATGTCCTTTAAGATATAGATAAATACTAGTCATTAACCCCGAGTCCCATACCCAGTGTGTCACACAAGCTAGTGGTGAGATCCCGACATCCCCAAAAATCTAGTGACCCAGCGTTCCTCGGCCTATCTCTATAATGGTCCTAGATATAAGAACTACTTTCACAACTCAAGAAATGACAAAATAAGGAATCCATAACGGAATAACTCAAATGAACACAAAGGAAAGTGATTTACAACACCACAAGTCATTCACCTAATAACATGGTTTTCTATTAACACTTTGAACAACAAAGAATTGACATAGCACTTGATTTAGAGTTAATGAATACTATTTAAACAACAATCAATGCCATGATAAAAAAAACTCATATAGTGAGAGAGGACAACAATGTCATGGCATCTAGAATACAATAACATATTAGTCCAAATGACTGTAAACAAGAAGCATAATGGAAAGAAATATAACTAAAAATCTCAATCAGTTTACTTACAAATCACGCCAAGATCATATGTTAATCCGATCTCTCGACACCTCAAAACACGTACTCAAACTTTTGAGACTCTTCTATAGGGTCCTGGTACCATTAGACATGTTTTATAATGTGTTTAGACCCACAATTAGGGTGTTAAGCTTGTGTAAGGTGTTTAAGTTTTAGTTTCGAAATTTCAATTTTTGTGCTGTCAGAGTTCCTAGCATGCTGGATAGCATGACTAGCGCGCTAATGACCTTATTATAGCGCTACTCAACCTTACTAGCACAATATACGCAGGTAGCGCGCTAGCTAGCACATCTAGCACACTCTATGCAGGAAAACACAGAATTATTCACTTCGAATTTTGAGTTTTCTCCGCGCATGACCAATCTCAATACCTTGGGATCCCTGTTCTAACCTACCAGAGACCAAAGACACCCACTATACCAACAGGCTTAGCATACACTTCATATATATTTATTAAACCATCAAAATATGCTTGCATTTCTTATAAAACTCAAAAATACATGACACTTTGATTGATCGTAACTTAGTTAATTTAACTCTGAATTCCAAACTTTTATATAGCGAATTTTATGGTTTTTCACAAGGAATCTAAATATGTATCAATTTCAAAAATCATTTCATTTATCTTCTAAAGTCACACAAAAATTGAAACTGAACTACACGTCTAATTTTACCAAAACTATGTGCATATTAGCTTACCTAGTTGATTATCCTCCCAACTTTATCAACTCCTCAAATCACCATAATTTCTTCATAGCTTGATGATTTTTCTCTCCAGATCCTTATTTCTTCTCTAAGTTTATATACGAAATGGTTTGCATGGTGATCTCTCATTCAATCTTATATATATGATAAGGTTGATTCCTAGCCATTCATCTTAATATGTACGCGCATCTCGAGACTAATCTGATGGCTCATATCTTAACACAATTCCATTAACTCTCCACCAACTCCATCTAACTAACACCAATTGAAAATCAATTAGTCTCTTGATGTGTCAACACGTTTCTCGAGGAACACCAATAACTAATGTTTTAACTTGCTAACTTAGATTACATTCAATGTAAATCAAACTATAGCCACATTGATTTCACTATTTAAGTTACACTAACTTAAATTAACTTACCTACCACATAGCTTTCTACCTTGGCCCTACGCTGGCACACATCTTGAGGCACGTCTGCCGCTAATGTCTCGACAACTATATACAAGTAGGAGGAGTGACTTAGTAGTGTACACATATACATCACACTAGGCATCCATCACTAAAAAAATACTATATTACTTAGTCCTGACACTGAGTATTCGGACCTGTACCCGCTCTCGGCTACGTCTTGGGCCAGTAACCTTGATTAGGGACTAATTTACAATTAGTAAATTACGGGTCGTTACAGTCATCCCAACTAATAGTAATCTCGTCCTCGAAATTAGACTTAATCACAATCTTAATCTTATAACTCAGTCTTATTCTTAAAAAAAAATTGGACTCACTCGCTGGTCAACTCTCATTTCTCCATCATTTAACACATATAGGATAACTTTTTCTCATTTTATTCTCTCAATAATTACCCTAGACAATATTTCAAATGATACAAGCCCCAAAACTCATGTTTCTTAACTACTGCAGGTAGATCCCCTGTTCGATTATCCTGAGTTCAAAAACTACTGCAGGTGAGTCTATGCTCAGTTTCCACATGCACACTATCACAATATATGGCACTCTGGTCATAATACTCAAAATAAATCTCACTAGGCATAATTTTCTTTATGAAAGTTTTTAGTGTGCATATTAGGCAACGCTAATTTCATTATCTTTTCAACTCATGTGATATGAACTTATTTGAGTCATTCTCGCCAGTCCAATGATGACTTTTAACTCCTAAATCACTAATGCAGCTATTGTTATCCTAAACCAAATAGTGCGCGATTAATATAATAACAATCAAATGCATACCGTCACCAAAGTCGTGTGCCATCTCTACGTCTGGCTCGATCTCCACGTGAGCTCCATGTCCGGCCTGTGGTTGCATGGCAGTCTTTGATAGTTATGAGGCTGCAAACATCGACTTAGCATGTGTCCGGTCTATCCATATCTGTAGCACGCCTATTGTCTTCTCAATATTGTCGAGATCACCTGACTGTGCCCCAATCTCTATCTTTGTGGACCTATCCCACTATCTCTAATCCCACTTTCTATCTCTGATTGAAGAAAATCTGCAGATTATGGACATTGACGAGCTATGTGTCCAACCTAACGACATCTATAACATGTCAGTAATATCCTGCGCTCTGTAACTGCGGTCAGAGTCCGTCCCTACCTCGGTGCATCTCGGTCACTGTCGCCTGATGTCTGCTGAATCTACAATGGTGATAGTACCAACCCTGCCTGTGGTGGCATGAGAATTCTACTTACAGACTATGGACTACAACTCATGATGTATCCCTCCTGACCACATCTGTAACACATCATACTTCTCATCTGTAACACTGATGGCCATGTGGGGACAAAGACACTAGAGCTAGGGACAACCAGCCTCATAATATTTATGCAGATGACTATCAGAGGCTGTCTGACTGAGTAGCGGCTCAGGGACAGCAGTTAGTTGACTTCATCACTTTCATGAGGGGGCACATGACAACTAACTATTCATGTTATATATACGCGTGCTTGCATGTCCAATATCTTTATGTACATCTTTATGTACATCAACCTACTTGAATGAATGGTGAACCCGTGTACCAATGCCCAGAGTCGGATCAGACCATTCACACTTAAATAAAGAGGTACGATAACAACCAACATATTCAAGCTAAATGACTTCTTGAATTCGACCATGATAGTCAAAGTCGTTGTCAGCGTAGTTGGAGCTTGCACCGAAACCCCATTGTTATCAGTTGATCTGCTGCTCTATCGGTTCACAGTGTTAAACTTGTGCGCATTTACAAGAAAACCATGATAAATGGAGCATAAACGACTAGGGCCACGAGAAATATAAATGATTGTCTCATCGTCTATGTTATGACGTGCCTGCATAAAGCACTTACCAATAGGCCATTAATAGGTTATTTTCTTTATTGTGCATAGTAAAATAAATAGAGTATGAATATTACATATTCTTCGAACCAATGAGCAAAGTACTGCTCAAGGCTCTTGTCAACAATGAAGTCTGTAATGTTCGGGCCCATGCACGCAAATCATTGATATATAACCTATAAAGAGTTGCATTAGTATGAGAAGATGAGTGTATATATTTGGATATTGTATAAGCATTGAAATAAATGATACTATCATATATTATTAATTAAACTCACGAGATGTAAGTTTCAGTTTTCTGGCAATTAAGTAAAGTTTAATTGCAAGCAGTGATTTACTCTCTTTCCTTGATGTATCGAGTGGACGTTTACTTGATGTTCGACCTAAATGTGTAAAAATGGAAAAACTGCTCGAAAAATTTGGTTGAGCCCCATGCCGCCATCATCATTTTGAGGCACCTAACCATGTGTTGTCATGACGTGTTCCTCAAAGAAGTAAGAACATAACGAAGTCGCTTCTTCCAAAATGTAAGCATTACATATCGAGGCCTTAACTTTCATTTTGTTTCGAACATTTTTTTAAGATGTTGAAGGTACCTAGTTACCACAATTATGTTACAAAACATGTGTTAACCAATGAAAGTAAGTAAAGTATAGTTATGAAATGTTAATAAAAATATTAGATTTACTTCTCAAATAGATACATCTATCAAAATTGTACTAGTCCGGCTAGACGAGCCTCGTGGGGCAAGTGCACGAGAAGATACTCTACCAAGTCGAAAAACTAGGAGGAAATATTTTCTTCAACTTGCACAAGATTTTGGGTTTGTCACGGTCTAACGTAGTGATATCATTAAGTTTTATATTTTGGACTATTAGGGTACATAAAATAAGCTCAAATCGCTAATAGCTAGCCAATCATTGTCGTCAAGGAGTTCTCGAAAGGCGATTGGAAAAAGTCTTTGCATGAAGACTTAACAATCATGACTCTTCATTCCGAACAACTGCGGTCTCATTTCATCTACACAACGATTGAAATTTGAAGCGTACCTATTGAAAAAGCGTATATGTCTCACCCATTCGCAAAGTATTTGCTTTCTTGGTTTGTCAAGCGTAAAAATTGCCTTTGGATATTTCTTCGACATAAGGTCCATGTGCAAGGAAGGGCAGTGGCAAAGTTTGAGTACGTCTTGTCTAGATTATGCCTTGTCTTTGGTTTTTTTTTTTTTTTTTTCCCGAAACACCCATCAACGTGTTGAACACGTTGTCGAAAATATTTTCACGATATACATGAATCTAGATTGTGTTTGATGAGATTAGTTTTCTAGTAAGGCAAGTCCCAAAAGACACTCCTTTTTCTCCATCCCATAGTTTTTACATTCATTGCATTTGCTTCTTCCTCCCTAACTTCAATCACCTTCATTAACTGCAAATGTTCAATTTCCATTAACAAGTGTTTGCCAGATTTCAACAACGGTGGTCCTTCATGTAACACATTTCTTCTTTTGCGAAAACTTTCTTGACTCTCATATGACTCGAACGTGATGGCAAAAGTCAACGATGACAATCAAACCAAGAACTTGTTTTCATGCACATGAAAGGCGAAAGGTTGTACGATGTCAATATCACTAGTCATGATTAGTATTATTTCCTAAAAACACCAAAAATTGGAAAACCGTCGGTGTACAACCCCAAATGAACATTTTGCATTTCAGAGCCAAACTCTTCCTTCACCTCATTGAAATGTTTTCATGCAATTGAATCAGAGCAATGTTGCATGACGTCTTCCGGTGAGTGGTGGTCCCCGTGCCACTGCAAAGGCCTTCCAGTTGCTTCTGACACATAAAGACATTGTAGTCATGGAGTTAATGAAAAGTAACACATTTGCTTATGCACTTTTCAATTCTTCGACTTAGCTGGTTGCTTATGATCGTATCTAGACTTCCTACAAAATCTACACCACTCTAACTCAGAGTCTATGCCCTAAAAAATCATTCAATTGTCTGCACAACAATCAATTTGCTCGACCGGCAAAACCCTATCCTAGCATAAGTCTTTTGGTGTCGTAGAATTCTCGGACAAACGAGTTTTCTTCTGGTAACATATGATGACAATACTGTCAGAAGTTGTCACAAGCTTGTTCAAGAAAACAAAATCTTGCTTTCAAAGTCATCAATCTCTTCATAATAGACAACTTAATCATTTTTACACTCCACCTACAATTCATAACCCGCATCGCCCATATCATAAATTTGTTGTGCTTCAAGATTCGGTGACTCTTTCATGCGCGTCAAATCGAAACTCAGCCTTGCCGCATTGTACAACGTCTTGTGGTAGGACATCGTTGAAACTCCACTGTCTTGAGTTTATTCTGCATGAAAAGTTTTGTGCAATCGATCATCTAATATCAATGGCTCGGGAACATCAGCTCTGCATTCTCCATGCTCGTTGATCAAGTATCGTGCGTGTCAATTATAAGTCGTAATGGGTTACCAGTCTTACATGTAGTAGAGGTAAGAACAGGGTTGAATCTACATGATTCAGTTAAACTGAGTTCAACGGACAAAAAAGTTAATCTGGAGGGTTTTTGAAAGAGTTTTATCTAGAATCTACTAAACAAGAAAGTAAATAAGTTGTAAATCATAGAATAAAGACATACCTAAGTTTAGAAATCCACAATCTAGCCCTATGTTATTTTCATGTCTTGTATCATTGACTTTGAAGTATGGGTTTTAAAACAGTTTTCCCTAGATAGGCTATAGGTGTTGGGGTCACCAACACCTTAGTCCCTTATTCTCGATAAATAAGGCACCCGCTTTCTAAAACAAACATTATTATTATAGAAAATCTCAATAAGACATAGAAAACAACCTACTACTGGCTAGAGAGCTTCATCCCCGACCTAGGTATTAAAGAGCCTAACCGGACATGGCTACTCTACCTTGCTCTACTCTTAAATCACTCTAAATACAATGTGTTTTCGTTCATAGAGGTGCCTCATTTATATATGTGTGCTTAGGGTACAAGAATAGCAACTCTCGGGGAATAAGAACCTTAGAAAAAGTCTTAAAACTTATATTCTGCAAAGTTAGCGTCGTGGTTATGTAGGTACAGTGTTGGGTAGCGAAGTGGCAATACATAGAAAGTCTTGGGCAGCAAATCAGTTTCAAACTTCTATTTCTAAACCTGTCACCTTGGGTGACTCCGTACATTGTAAAGTTGACGTCGTCAGATCAATTATGGCGACATTGGTTGTTCTTTCATGACGCCATCTGGTGTACTGTAGCACCGTCCCTTGTGAATGCATGACGCCAATTGTGCTGGATTTTGACCGATGTTCGAATTTTTTCTCGATTTTACCCGAATCACGAACAAATGCTTAAGTACCCTGTAAATCACCAAAGTAAACATATAGAGCCATAAAACCCGACTTTGGACTCGTTCATATAGCAAAACACCTATTGAAAAGTGCATAAATAATGACTCATCAAATAACTCCAAACTTAAAACTTTGTACATCCTAAGCAAAGGGTTATCTGACTACAACGACTAAATAAACTGTGACAAAAATATGTGATGTTTTCCTAAAGACTTTATACCTACTTCGCAAAACAACGGAGTCCTTACAATCGAAACTTAGTCAATATGTTTAACAAGAGACTCAGAATATTAGAAGGCTGGTCAAACATGGTCACCTTTCAAGACAACACTTTTTTATGAATTGAAGCATTTAAAAACCATAACCTTCAACTTACTTATAGGTTTTCTAGGTCTCTTCATCACAGTTGTAGATCCAAATTGATCTATTTACTAGACATATTCTTTTAAACGGACTTTATCACCACTTTTTACTTATTTGCATATCTTCGCAGCTTAAAGAGTCCATATGGATTATTTGAACTTTCGATTTTATTCACTAGAGATCCTCACTTTCCCCCTTTATATGGTTTTTTATTATACGACCCCTTCTCCATTTCCTGTTGATACCAATTTTTCATTGTTTTTTCCAACCATAAAGTTCCTTGCTCCATTTCTTACTAACGGTCATGCACATCATACCTCTAAGAATCTGAGCTCGGTGGTGGAGGTTGTGGTCTTGGAGGAAATGGTGTTGGTCCATGAGAACCAGTGAGCTCATCGTAAATGAAAGTAGGTCCATCATACTTGTACCCTGCTGCAAAATCGGGGTTCTATGTTGCGACCTTCTGAGCTCTCATTTTCTCCTCTAACTTAGCCCTCACAGCTTGAGATTCTGGATCAATCTCTTGTTGTGCTGACTGTTTTCCCTGTTGCGTCTGTTATATTTCGGCCATCTCATTTTCGTCCTCTAAATCCATATATCCTTTTTTCTTAGTCCTAGTGTATGAAATAAATACACATCCATAGTTAATTGGGGACTAATGTCCATATCATCACCCTAAAGTGGTGCCCTATCCAGTATTCATAATGATGTAATCACAAGGGGAAAAGGAAATCTGGTGTTCTAGCCAGTCATCATGGCTTCTTAGATCTGGTTGGAGATGACCTGGCCTACTTTGATATATCCTCCCGTGACAATCTCTTTTAAGAGTCCCACTTGAAGGCGGTGAACATCATTTTCTTGCTTGTCGGGAAGAGAGAAGCGTTGATGAAGTTGTTCCACATTTTGAATACCTTTCGGAAGGTCTCCTTGGTAAGCTGAAGGTGAAAGGTGTTCTCATTTCTTTTCCTTTTCCGTAACCTAGGAATAACCATGACTTCAATGATCCAGTCACAAGGGTAAGCAATAAATGGGTGATCATATATTCGATGTGGGTATCTTGGCTCGGATTCCTCGTTCACGAATGAGTCGTAGAACTCATTGATGGTATCCTTGTCGTAGTGCACCATGACTCCATGAACCTTTATTGGTTCTCCTTCCTCGGTTAGGTAACAGTTGGCATAAAATTCCCAACATAGTTCCGAGCACCCTCGAATTCCTTCTTTTACATAATCTCTTATGAGGAGTTGCCAATTCCTCTCTCGTATGGGGTTGTTCACTCTTTTATCATATTTTCGACCCAAGCTAATACCCCTTTCTTCCACAAATCCCTTTTTTGGCAAATCACTATCATATTTCTCTTTTGCCTCGTTGTCCAAGAACTTCTTGGATTTGAATGGCCTCGGAGGTACCATGGAAATTGATGCTTCTTTCGTATTACCAGAGCTATTCGCAGTCGATGTGCCTACTCCTTCCCTTGTCCTTGCCATGAGTTTCTCTATATAATGAAGTGTCAGTTATACCAAAGATTTGACTCACCAAGACCTTATATGGGAGAGTTTCCAGCATATAATGCCTAGTGGTGCTGCGTTCGGATGATCCGTTGATGATCGATTTACCGAAGTTTTTCAACAATCCACTTTATCTCACTAAACTTTAGTCGGCTCAAAATAACTCTTAAACTCCTAAATTTGTCAGATTGAGCCAGGTTAATGGTGTTTGGCACTCATTCAAACTTAAGAGAAATCGAAAATTTGTTGGGGATGTGCTTAAGATCGGTCTAGGGCTTGGCGAATGGAAGAGGCTTCAAAATCAGTGGGTTACGTTTATGAAAATGACCCACTATTTTTATAAGCCTGACAATGGTGCCAGGGAATTGAACGCACGATGTAACGACCTGTTACCTTAAGCTAGTGATTAGTGTTAACCCAGTTATTAATTAACCCGAGTTAGGCTCAGGGTTAAGATCGACATATCCCAATTAGTGTATGTGCGTTTGTATGACGTATGGTGTTTGTTTGGTTTATACAGCTGAAATATAAATAGGTTGTGTATACTGATATGGTATATACAAGCCCATACGGGATAAATACACTATAAAACTGTGAGCGATGAGGGAGACATGGCAAGGGTGTGCACGCTCGTGGCTACACTTGGACGTGACAGGCGGATTTATCGAAAGCGATAAACACGAAATATATATATTTATATATAAGGATATATATAAATAAATATACTGAAAATTAAGAAACTAGTAATTTTATATATCATTTGATTATCTCGAACGAAGCGTAAGTTAAGATTTGTCAAATTTAGTGTAACGTTAGCGCGTGTCATTTTAGCACATCAATGTTTTGATCGATCCTGAGATGACATGACACGTATCTCGAGAAATCTATATATATAAAATTAACAGTTGATATATATCAAATTATTTCGATCAAATGAAAAACGGAAGTCGAGGGTTTGATTCCGACTGTGACAAGTTGTCTGAGACGACAATTCGAGCAAAATTGAGGAGCTTAACGGGTAGAACGCCTCGCGAGGAATACGTAGGTATGTTTAGTTTTAGTGTTTATCAAAGTTAGATATTGAGGTGATTGTAGGAAATCATGGTTGATTGAGTTGTTGTTGATCCAAATTAGTCCCTCACCTCATATTTAATGTTTCTAAGCTATTGGGAATGAATTTGTGGATGTAGGTATCGATTTGGAGGTGTTTTGGTGGGATTGGAGTTGCAGCAGTATACTGCTGTTGCTGGTCTAGTACGATTAGCGCTCTAGATCAAAAGATTAGGGCTCTAGGTGCGCAGAACTTGAAGAACAGGCAGTACGGGCAAGGATTAGCGCGCTAATCTTGCTTATTAGCGCGCTAATCCTTGCCCAGAACAACAACAATGTTGTTTTCTTATGAATCTTGAATGATGGGCTTAGGGACTGATTTAATAGTTCCTAATAGTTATAATAGAATATATTATACCTATATTTACTATGATTGGTCTATGATAATGTGGATTGATCGGGAGAAAGTTAGGGACCCGAAAATTTAGGAAATTGAGTGTGGACTTAGACAAGGTAAGTACGGATTCACTTATTTATCAATGTTGTCTGGTTATTTAGTATATATAGTTCATTTTGTTGTTGGCATGGAATGGGAAATTGATTATACTGTGATGGTTTTTGATAAATGAAAAAAATGGTGTGTGATGTGACCATACTATACCTCCTAGTTTTGATAATAGGTTTATAGGATATGGGTTTCCTTCCTGGCCTATATATAACTCATGCTCAATTAGATAAGTTGTATGGATTACATGCACATTAGAGGGTTTGGGATAGAACCATTGGGCATTAATGAATGGGCTAGAGAGTATGAAGGCCAACATACTGGTCTAGCAATCGCATTAATGGTGTCGATGGGTAATCGGCCCTAGTTTTATGAAATAAATGGGAATCACAGTATCCCAGTTCAGATTATTTGCTTTGCATCCGAATATGTATTGAATCTATATGCTTTCCATATCTTTATAAGATATTGTTGGATCATGTTGTTATTGCATGTTTTCCTTGAATACTATATGGAATATTGATGCATATTGTGAATCTGTATTTACTGAGCTTGTTGGAGTGCTCATTCCTATTAAACATTTAAGGTGCGCAACCCAGCACTTCAGCTAAGGGGAAAGAGAAGATTTAGGAGTCTCAAGTCTTCTTTACGATGTAATGACCTATTTGTATCTATATAACTTTGTTGACTTATTTTGATGTATATAAACAGGGTTGGGGTCATTTTATGAATGGTTTGGAAGTTTTGGTAAACTCTGTATTTCCTTATATTCAATTATATCGAAAAAAAAATTATTTTCTCTGTGTACGACTTTGATATTTAGGTTCGGTATGAATATACAGGTTGAGTTTATCATGTATGAATGGAGAGGCTGCTGGCTCTAGTTAAGTCTACGAGGTTAGTGGGCTTAATTAGGGTTTCAGGCCGGGCATTTTCCCTAATCGGGATAGGGGATGTCACACACGACGTCAACATGACATAAACACGGTGCCATGGACGACGTAATGAGGATGCGTTCTGTCCAAAAACATTATTGACATCGTCTATGTCGCCGTATATGTATTCTCGTGGTGTTGCAGACACCGTAGGTTACTTAAAAGCATTTTTGCAAGGGCCTCCCTACTGCCTAATGGGTTTTATCCTGGCGCTGTACGTTTGAACACACGACAAAGGGCACGACGCCATGAGCAAAATAAAATTTTAGGAATTTAGGGTTTGGGGTTTACTTTAATGGGACGTCCAAGTGACTTTCCTGGCGGGGACACTTCAAATAGTTGTGAGTTAAGATTGAAAGATAGAGTTATTAAACTAACACAACTAATACTGAAGCGAAACTTGAATATGGATTGCCTCCCAGTAGCACTGTTGTTTATAGTCAATGGCCCGACTATTCCTAATTTTATTAGTGTGGATCCTAGCCTTCTTCCCCTATTACCATGGAAAGGAACCTTAAACAATCAAAATATGGGGCAGTAGGTTCAATCATCGTGTCGTACTCCCTCAGGATTTCTATCTCTTCTCCTTCCTATAACATCATGTATTCATCAAACTGTTTTAGCATAACTACTTTTTACGGTATGTCGATTAATGCACCAGAAGTTTCCAAGAAGGTTTACCCTAATATAAGTGAGGGGTTGGTTTCATGTAAACTTAGAAAGATGGTAAATTCGATCTTATAGAAAAACCTACCAATTTGTATAAGAACATCGTTTAGTCGTCCTGCTGCTCTAACCCAGCTACAATCTCCTATTATAATTGAATATTCTCCTCGAACATTAAACTTAAGTTTAGTCTCCCGAAAAAAGGATTCTGACATTACGTTAGTGGTGGCTCCAGTATACGAGGTTCTTTATTTTCACCGTACCCGAATGGGCCCGTTGTCTCGTACATTCTTAGGAGTCATTTTACGGTGTTTAATTCCTTTACTTTTGGGCCCCCACCCTATTCTTTCCTTTTCCTTTTTACGGGTGGTTTCATAATCAAGGAAGGTCCTGTGTATAGGGTATATTAGAGACTTGATCGTGAAGATGCCTCGAGGCACCGAAGTGTTAAGGAGAGATTTTCTTAACGTTTCCTTTGTTTCAGTCTCCTTCCTATGCCCTGGTGATGATTTTTCCTTATTTCCTGCCGGTTCGACTGAGATGCGTCGCTTGGAAATCATACAGCATCATAGATGTTGAATTTGATTGTCTCGCTATCAAATTCCATGGTGAAGGTTCCCTTAAAAATGTCGATTTTCATCCTTGCAGTTTTCAATAAGGGTCTTCCAAGGAGTTTGGGAATTGTTCCATATCCTTCATGTCTACTATGTAGAAATCTGTAGGAAATACGAATAGTACGTCTTCTAATACATCTACCGGCATAATCATCGACCGATCTGCTAACTGAATCATGGTCCCTATTTCTTCTAAAGGTCCCGTGTTAAGTTTCTCATAAACGGATAGAGGCATCACAATGATGGAAGCACTGAGGTCGCACATCGCTATTGGGATATTGGCATCCCATATAATGCAAGGTACTGAGAAAATCCTGTGGGTCCTTACATTTATGAGGAAGTTTCTTTTGTAGGATGGTCGTAACAGTCTTTCCCACTTAAATCCTTTCGTCGCCTTTCAATCTCCTTTTGTTGGTGCAGAGCTCTTAAGGAAACTTCGCGTACGTGGGAACCTATTTCAATGCGTCAAGAAATGGGATGTTAATTTCTGTTTTCCTAAAGGTCTCGAGAATCTCTTTCTCTTCCTCCAATCTTTCTATATATCATCAAGCTTTGGGGAAAATGATTTTTGACCTTATAAACAGTCGGAGTTTCCTTTTGGGGAACTTCCATATGTTTAGGGGTTGGTCTTAAGATCTTAACTTCATTTTCCTCCTTGCTAAACGGTTCCTTTGATATGGGGGTTTATCTAGGTATTTGGGTCCTTCGTATCGTTTGCTACTACAAAGTGTAATAGCATTGGCACTCGCGTTTGGATTTGGCAAGTTTGCATAGGCAACTTTCCCTTCTCCGCTAATCCTTCCAGTTGTTGTGTAATTTGGCCTACCTGGACCTCTAGTTTACTTGGAATTGGTCGATGATTCTAGCAAATTAGCTATGTCGAGCCGCTAGAGGTTTAATCATGTCCTCTAGTGTGGAATGATTAGTCATCGATTCAGGCAACGATTTTCCTCTTGGGGCAAATGATTGATATTTTTGATTTTAAGGCCCATAACTAAAGTTAGGGTCATTCCTCGTCATTGCTTCATTGTAGGTATTTTCGAAGGGCGCTCGGGTTTGTCCTTGTAATTGCTTACCTATGATATTGGTCTGC
This sequence comes from Stephania cephalantha, assembly GCA_039657325.1. NCBI lineage: Eukaryota > Viridiplantae > Streptophyta > Magnoliopsida > Ranunculales > Menispermaceae > Stephania > Stephania cephalantha. The sequence goes on along the minus strand of CM077569.1, from coordinate 47,236,096 downwards.
TGATGGTCCTCAAACAGAGTAGGGCACTCATCAGTTGCATGGCTTGAGGTTGAGCAAAATCCACAAGTTTTAACTTGCGCTTGGCAATTGCTCAGAAAGGCGTTTCACCAGGGAAATCAATTGATCGTTTTTGTTATCAGTGGAGCTAGTAGTAGCTCCAGCTAACGGACTTTAACATGCGTTAACACCAATATCTCCTTATAATTAGGACTGTTGCGTTATGTCCTCGTAGAGTTGCTTCATCTGCGCAGGGGTTTTGTCACGAATGTGACCACCACAAGCACTATCAATCGTACGCCTTTTCTAAAAGGGACATGTCGACAAATAAGAACTGGACAATGGCCTTACCAAATTGGTCATATTGTGGGTAATTGGCAATAAGACGCTTATAGCGGTCCGAGTAATCACCAAAAGACTCACCGATCTTTATCTTAGAAATAAGTTGGGCTACCTTATCCTCAGGGAAATATTCATTGGGGAACTCATCTATCATGTCATGCCATGAGTTAATGCAGTTAAAGAGGAGATAGAAGAGCCATTTTCTGGCCTTATCTCTTAAGCAAAATGGGAAAGCCCTAAGCTTTACCGCATTCTCTTTCACTCAAAGAGGTTTCATAGATTGGCAAATTTCTAAAAGTCCTTTAAGAATGCCACCGGATCTTCACTCTCCATGCCATGTGAAATAACCGAATGCGGTTACAACCAAATACGAAGGTGGTTGTAACAGGAAAATAGAAATTAATACAAATACATAAAATAAAGTATGCAAGAAAATAAATCAAACCAGGACACTAGATATGTTATCGCAGTACGGTCAAAGACCTACGTTTGCAGGGCCACGTCCTGATGTAAAATCCACTAAGATAAAAGAGTTACAGATTTACGCAACACCCGAACCAGTGATCCTTCACTAGGCTTACAACACTACTCTACACCTTCACGCTGGACTTTACGCAAGTCTCACGTTAGGCTCCCCCTCACTGGAATACCCAAGCTTTCACTAGGTGCGTTGAGCTCCCCTCGATGGAATACAAGTCTCCCACTTGCACTGTGAGGCTCCCTCTCACTTGAACACCTAAGTCCCCTTGGGGCTACATCTTGATAGAAATGAACAAAACGTTCACAATACAAAGTTAACAGGGATATAGACTCTATCAACTTTGACAAATATATAGACCAATGTAGATTACACAATCTTAACTATAATCGTAAGATCTGCCTAATCTTCATCTTTAAATAACCACATTCCTTCATGATTAACACGTTCACAACCTCTTTATAATCTTTAGTTAACCATCAGCCGATTGGGATTAGATTAAATCTTCAACTGCCTAATCTAGAAATTTTGTTGCAACCGCTTCAATCCACCGGTTGCAACTACACATTATTACTCAAATCTCCAACTGTTTCGGATCTGATTTTGAGCATATGTATCATGTGTTGGATTTGGATGACTCATTTACTGATAACGTCCATCGTAACAACTACAATGACAAATCGAAGCTGTCGATATGATCACGACACTAACAATTTCCCCCTTTGTCATTATGTTGTCACAATCAGATAAATGAGTTTATGAGCTAATAATATAATCATGAATTAGCTAACATTTTGCTCTATCATAAAGAGTCACACAAGTATTCAACAATGTTCAGTGATGCTCTTCTAAAAATTCACGAAAGTGAAAAAATAGAGATACTGTTGATACATACATGTAACAACAGCTTCCATGGTGGTTACATGTTTCTCTTATGACAACTCCTTGTTCTAGTGGCCCAATAATGTTTGAGAGATGATGATCCTTCTATACTATGGTTGATGGTTCTTGGCTTACTGAAGGCAACATCGTATCAGTAAGTGGCATATTCTGGTCATCATCTTCTAAAGGATTAGATGTAATATCAATTGCAATAGGAATATCATAATTTCTGGGTGATGCTTCAGGGGCGATTGCAACTGGGTCACTGGGTTAGTTGCAACTGGAACAGATTCATCATCATTCCTATCAACTTGTGGATCTACTACCTTCTTTGGTATAGGGACATCAAATGCAACATTTATGGACTCCATAAGTTTTTGGGTGTATCAGTTAAATACTATGTATGCTTTGTTGTTTGAAGAGTATCCTAAGAAGATTGCTTCATCACTCCTTGTATTAAACTTTCCCAGCACCTCCCTGTCCTTTAACATAAAACATTTGCTTCCAAAGATGTAAAAATAGGCAAGGTTGGGCTTTTTACCTTTCCACACTTCATAAGGTGTTTTATGAGTGAATGGACGGAGATATGTTCTATTGATGATGTAGCATGTAGTGTTCACGGCTTCTGCCCATAGCTTGGTAGGTAGTTCTTTGGATGTGAGCATAACTTTCACCATTTCTTGCATAAGTCTGATCTTCCTTTCTACCACCCCATTATGTTGAGGTGTTAAAGAAGCAAATAATTCCTGATGAATTTTTGATGTTCTACAAAACTCTTAAAATCTTGAGTTTTCAAATCCTTTCCCGTGATCAGTCCTGATCCTCACAATGTGTTCACCAATAACTGCCATTTCACTCATCAACTTCAAACATAAATCACTAAAACATTCAAAAGCATCTAACTTTTGTTTCAGGAATAGAACCCAAATGAAACGAGAAAAATCATCAACACATACCAGAATGTATCTCTTTCTTGATATACTAGTCACCTGAGTGGGACCAACTAGGCCAATGTAGAGTAGCTCAAGCACTGCTTATGTATTACAGTTATCGATAGGTTCGCGGCCTTCTCGTCTTTGTTTTTCAAGCTGGCAAGCCTTACATACTTTGATGGTAGTGAGCCTGATTTTATGTAGTCCACGGATAACCTCTAAATTTGACAGCTTTCTCATGGGCTGGTAGAGAACATGCCCCAAATTTTGGTGCCAGACTTTTGTGGTGTCTACTGTGGAGTTGTAACAAAACTTGTTAAGTTGTTGCAATAAGTAGCAATTTTTAGGTGACCTTTCATTATACAATATCCTTTTACATTATATACATTACATATGTCTTTAGTGAAATTTTGCGTGAAAATTATGGTCACACAATTGACTAATGCTTAGTAAATTTCCCTTTCGATCTTCAACATGAAGGACTCTTTCCAAGACTGGCATGCCTGGGACTTCTAGAGTTCCCTTTCCAACGACTCGGCTATGTACTCCCTCTCCAAATGTCACATATCCTTCTAGGCAGGGATGGTAATCGCACAGAATGCCTTTATCACTGGTCATATGTTTGGAGCAACCACTGTTAAAATACCAGTCACAAGATGACATGGACTTTAGTGACATATGAGCAGGATGACACACAACCTTCTTTGGGACCTAACATATTCGACGGTTGTGTTGGTGATGTTTTTGGTCCTTAGCAGCTTTCTGGGTGATCTCATGCTGCTTTCATGCGAGTTGTTGAATCATTTTGAAACATCTAGGACGGATGTGTCCTTTGATGCTACAATAGTAGCATGTAAGTCGAAATCTTCTTCTTTGTTGTTGATTTGTGACACTTTGCTACTGAGCTTTTTACCACTTTAATAGGCTTCGTAAGCGTTGGTTTGGGAGATGATCATTTGACAAACCCAAGGCCCCTATGATCACCATATCCTTTGCCATGCTATAGTAGATCATCAAGTTTGACTTTCCCTCATTTCAGCTTGCTAAGTGTGTTTTTTGCTTGCCCCAACTTATTTTTGCAATCGATCAACTCATTCTCTTTTTTCTATGAGGAGATGTTCAAGTGTCTGATTACATGCAATAGCTTCCTCTCACTTTGCAATCATCTCAGCATAGTTTCCCTTCATATATGCACGACTAATATGATTAGGTAAATCATAATCAGAATCATCAGAATCATTTACATCATTATTTGGATTTGATGAACATGTTGAGTTATGCTCTTTGGATGTGGTTGCAACTGAGATTTAGGGTTGGCGGTTGCAACCGAATGCGAGGCAGCAACGACAATGGTGATGATAGCCTTCACTTTTTGAGTTGGAATCACTCCAGGTAGTAGTCAATGATTTATCCTTCCTTCTATATGGGCATTCAGCTTGAAAATGACCAATTCCTCCGCACTCTCTACATGTGAGTATGTTCTTATCTACAAGCTTTGTTTTGATTTCTTTCTTTGTGAAATCTTCTCTTCCACTAGTCTTCACACCCTAAAATTTTTGAAACAATTTATTATACCTATTGGTTAGTAGAGCAATATTATCTCCTTCATGAGAAACATCATTCTCAAGGGTAAAATACTGGGCATCATCTTTCAACGTCAACTCTTTTAACTTCTTTTATTGGTTCAGATGCATCTCGTAGGTGGTAAGTGACCCCATGAGTTCCTCGAACTTCGGATCTTTGAGACCTCGATTCTCTTGAATAGCTGCAACCTTCACATTGTATTTTGTACGGACGCTTCTGATTGCCTTTTGAACTAGCTTCTTGTTGGAGTACTTCTTCCCCAGTTGTTTAGCGTGGTTGGCGATGTCTTTGAGTTTGGCTGTATATTCGGCCACCGTTTCTTCTTCTCCTATCCTCAAAGTTTCAAACTGAGAAGCCAGTAACACTTGACTCACAAACATCCTCGTTACCTTCAAAAAGTTTTCGAGAATATGCCATGCCTGCTTTGCTACTTTGCACAAGGAGATGAGCTTGAGGTGATCTTGGTTGACGGCATCGAATATTCATTCAATCCTTTGGCGTTACCTGACAAAAGTTTCTCCTCATCAACAATCTAATCGTCTCGACTCTTTGGTACTCCATCAACTTTTGGTGGCTTCTATCCTTTCTCAATGGCCCTCAATGCCTTGACGTCGATGGACATAATGTACCCTTTCATGCGAGCTTTCCAATACGTATAGTTTGTATTGGTCAACAATGGTGGCCTCTTATTTAACACACCCTGAGACTGCTCTGATTGGTTTCCCTAAGACATTGGTTAGTATGGATCTCACTTGCCTCTGTAAACAAAGACTTCGTAGTGCCCGCTCTAATACCAATTGAAATAACTGAATGCAGTTACAACCGAATAGTAAGGTTGTTGTAACAGGGAAACATAAAGTAATACAAATACTTGAAATAAAGTATGCAAGAAAATAAATCAAACCAGGACACATGATATGTTATCGCAGTTCGGTCTAAGACCTACGTCTACGGGGCCACGCCGAGATGTAAAATCCACTAAGATAAAAGAGTTTCCGGAATACGAGCTCCCCTCGATGGAATACAAGTCTCCTACTTGCACTGTGAGGCTCCCCCCTCACTGGAACACCCAAGTCCCCTTGGAGCTACATCTTGATAGAAGTGAACAACACGTTCACAATACAAAGTTAATAGGGATATACACTCTATCAACTTTGACAAATATATAGACCAATGTAGATTACACGATCTTAACTATAACCGTAAGATCTGCCTAATCTTCATTTCTAAATAACCACGTTCCTCCATGTTTAACAGGTGGTGATAAATCTTCTGAATCACAATTTCCAACCTCTTCGTAATCTTCAGTTAACCATCTGCCGATTGGGATAAGATCTAATCTTCAACTACCTAATCCAGAAATCCTGTTGCAACTGCTTCGATCCACTGGTTGGAACTGCAAATATTATCTAAATGTCCAACTGTTTCGGATCTGATTTCGAGCACATGTATCATGTGTTAGATTTGGATGACTCATTTATTGATAACGTCAATCGTAACAACTACAATGAAAAATCTAAGCTGTCGATATGATCACGACACTAACAATTGGAAGGTGGGCAAAAGGTGAATAAAGTCGAACTTAAGCTCCAAAGCTTCGCCATTCGGTGGAAAGTTTACGCATAGGGGATTCTGAGCAAGAAGATTTTATAGATCTTCATTGATGCGCCCTATGGTGATTTGGTAATCACCATTAACATAGCGATCGTCGTCAGTTATAGTAGGTTGTGGAAAACTGAACTCTTTATTTAGAGCTTTCCTGGCTAACCTTCCGTTGGTTCTGTTGATTTCTGGATTGAAAGGTAACAGTGAACCAGTCGATTTAGATCGAGTTATCCTACTATGCATAAACTAGTAAACTCGGAGAACAAAACAAAAGAAAAAAAAAGTTAAACTCAATTTGGAACTGAATCCCCGACAATGACGCTAACATTTGATCACGTGTCGTGTATGTTGAATATAACTCGTAATAGGTTACCGATCCTACTGGAGTGTAGTAGAGGTAAGAACGGGGTCATATCTAGAGGATTCAGTTAAACTGAGTTCAACGAACAGAAAGTAGATATGAGGAGGATTTTGAAAGAGTTTTATCTAAAATCCTACTAAACAATCTAGCCCTATATTATTTCCATGTCTTGTATCATTGACTTTGAAAGATGGGTTTTAAAATAGTTTTCCCTAGATAAGATATAGATGTTTGGGTGACCAACACCCTAGTCCCTCTATTCTCGATAAATAGGGCAACCGCTTTCTAAATACTTCTCTTACTCCACCGTATAGCCTTAAGCAACTGCTCTCAAAATTTAAGCTAGTTCTCGATGTTACTCACCTAGTACAATAAGTGTTTCAGGTTTCTTGCTCTAGGTAATTGCCAATTTGCAACCCGGTTGGTATCACATACTCAACCTAATTGATAGCAGGTCAATGAGTTTGCTCCTAGAGATTTTCAATGAATATACAAAATCTAAACTACCATTGAGACATTGTTAAAAACATCAACACAAAGATTGAGAACTGAAACAAAACATTATTATTATAGAAAATCTCAACAAGACATATAAAACAACTTATTATTGGCTAGAAAGCTTCATCCCCGACCTAGGTATTAAAGAACCTAGTCGGACATGGCTACTCTACCTTGCTTTACTCCTAAATCACTCTAAATACAATGTGTTTTTGTTCATAGAGGTGCCTCCTTTATATAGGTGTGCTTAGGTACAAGAATAGCAACCTCGGGAATAAAAACCTTCTAAAAAGTCTCAAAACTTTTATTCTGTAAAGTTGGCGGCGTCCATGGCGCTATGGTTATGTAGGTACGACATCGAGCAGCGATATGGCAATATATAGGAAGTCTTGGGCAGCAAGTCGGTCTGAAACTTCTATTTCTAAACCTGGCGCCATATGTGACGTTGTCCCCTGTAAACTTGATGTTGTAAGTTCAATTCCTGCGCCGTTGGTTGTTCCGCCGTGACGCCTTGAGTGACGTCGTCTAGTGTACTGTGGCGTCGTCCCTTGTGAATGCACGACGCAAGTTCTACTGGATTTTGACCGATGTTTGACTTCTTTCCTGATTTTACCCGAATCACGCCTAAATGCTCAAATACCCTGTAAATCTCCAAAGTAAACATATAGAGCCATAAACCCGACTTTGGAATTGATTTACATAGCAAAACACCTATGAAAAAAGTGCATAAATAATGACTCATCACTCGTACCAACAATAGTAGTCATGAACGAAACCGTGCTTAGAAATGTGGTACTGAACGGTCTCCGCGTCGCGATAATTACGAAGGCGACATTTGTTGTGGTCGCATATACACTTTATCATTTTCTCACTATGGTAAATGTAACAATGCATTTTTGCGAACTCTATGAACTCTTTAACATTGACCACAAACTCACGGCATATGAACACGTTTAGGTTACAATTGTACATCCATTCCTTATTTAGGGTAGACATATCCTATGAAAAACAAGTTCATTTTTACAATGGTTTAAGGTTTGAGGGAAATCATTTCAATTCTCGAATATATACGTGACTTTGTTGCTTTACTACATGCATAACAAACTCCATTGGACTCATCTCAAAGATAGTCGCTATAAATATTGAGATTCTCATCATATTTAAAAGTAACAAATATATATCATTTATTGTCGATTATGCTTTATAAGCCAAGTTGGATAGTTGGCCGAGTTTTTGTCGTCTAAGTTCAATTATAGTTGAGTTTTAAGAAAATAAATCACATTTTATTTTTAACTTACAAATTGCTATTTCAATTTACCTACACAAGATAGTAAAAAAAAAAAAAAGTAATTGATTACTAATTAACAATCATTCAATTACAACATAATATTATGATCCTTTTTTTATGCATCGAGATGCGTGCCCACAATCAACAAAGTATGTGAATTTAATTGAAACATGAAACATTTATGTGATGTAGATAATCATATCTATAGCAATAATTTTTATTTTGCGGTACAAATTTTATTTTAATTTACTTATAATTAAATAAATACTTTCTTTATTTAATTATTAAGTGTGTGCACAACAACCACCGCAATAATGAAAATTCCACTTAAAACATTCATAATGAAATAACATTTTTTTTCATAACATGATTAAACAAATACTTTCTTTATTCTATAATTAAATATTGATTGATTTCACTTTTCTCTACAGCAAATTATTAATCACAAAATAACATAATATTTACATTAGTTTTTCAATTCTTAACTTTAGGAGAATGGTATAAATTTATTCAACAAAAAAAAAATTCAAAAATTATTTAAAAAATAATATAAATACCTCTAAATGCAATTACTAGTAATCCCTACACAATACGTGGTGGCGGCGACCTCAATTCTAACAGCAAAATTTTACAAACAACAATATATTAATTAATCAATCAATAATTCTCACAAACAATCACAAAACATAAATAAATAAATAAAAATAATAAATAACATAAATAAATAAATAAAAATAGTAAAAAACACAATAAAAATAGTGAATAAAACTAAATAAAATTCCCAAAAATTATCGAGGTTGCGGTGGCGTCGTGCAGCGAGGCAGCGGCAGCGGCTTACGACAAGGCAGCGGCAGCCGCGGCCGCATATAGCGAGGCAGCGGTGGCATAAGACGAGGCAGAGGTGGAAGTCAGGGGCGACCGACGGAGTGTGCCGGACGACGGAGAGTGGCGACGGACGGCAGGGTGGCGCAAGAGAGAGAGAGAGAGAGTGGTCGACGTAGAGTAGCGGCGAGGCAGGGAGACGGAGGGTGGCGGTGGACATCAGCGCCGGCGGGAGAGAGAGGGCGGTAGACAGAGGTGGGCCGATGGCAAGGAAGCAGATAGCAGCAGGCGGAGGCAGAAGACAGCAAAGGCAGAGGCGATATATATATAAAGAGAGAGAGAGAGAGAGAGACGGAGGCGAGGAGGCGAAAGGCGGCGCGGTTCGGAGGCCGAGGGTGGCGACACACGGAGGTGGTGGTGGTCAACTAGGGCAAAGGAAATGGGGGGAGAAGATGAGATTTTGGTTTTTATTTGGGTTTAGCAACGAAATTGAGCCCGTTGCTAAGCCGTTGCCAATTCAAATTAGCAATGAATTACCTATTTCGTCACTATGCCATTACTAACCCTATTGCCACGTATGCATCCCATTCCGTTGCCATTCCATCGCTATGCGTTAGTGACGGATTAGCAACAGAATATTATGCGAGAAATTTGAGCGCCGAATTTACCAACGAAAAAGCGACGAATTTTGGGGGAAAGGGGGAAATGAGTGCCAACCTTAGCAACAAAATATTTTGAGACGAATTTTGGTGTCATGATTAGCAACGGAATAGCGACGGAACGGATTTCGTTTCTAAAATTTTGTTGCTATTACGTTGCTAATTTGTCCCTAAACCCTAAACTTATTCGATGTCGTTAATTCGTCGTTGTTCCGTTGTTTTCTAGCGACGGAATCAATTATGTTGCTATTTTTTCCTTTTTGTAGTGTTTTAAATGATTTTTATTAAAGCCGAGTAGCTAAGTTACCTCAAGATGGGTACGTGCGGGAGGTGGATGAAACTTAGGCTCAGGTTGGTGACTTAATTCACTTACTTAGATTGTGTTTGGTAACTCTACTTCTTAAAATTTTAGCACTAAATTAACAAGACTTATTAAATAATGACTTTTTACATAAGAGCTTATATTTTATAGAGTGTTTGGTAACAACAACGTAAAGCTTCTTATTTGAAAGTAGAACGTTTGTTTAGGAAGTTTATCAAACAATTAAGACTTTATCAAGAAAAAATGACAGCTAGTTATAATGGTAGAAAAAAAATTGATGAACCCAATGTTTTGCATTTCTTCAAATGCAGGGTGACTCGTAACAAACGATGAGTAGTAGAAAGATTTGCAATTTTTTTTCTAGCATTTCATCAAAGTAACAGCAGGAGGGAGACACCAAATTGTATTCTTTCACGTTAAGATTTCCTCAAATAGAACATGAAGGTAAGATGTTGAAGTCTTCCGGAGCAACAATGAGTAATATGAGGCTTATGATTAATCTCTTATTTCTATCATTTCTTTACAAGGTTATTGTAATAGTTTGAAGATATAATAGATATGCCACATGTATTCAATTCTCTGTAACTTCTCCTCAAACGCAAAGTGACGATAAGAATGGGTTTATACTTCGGAAGATTGGACCTAATGAATTAAAAGGTGACCCGAAAGAAAAGGGCTTCAGATCGCTTAAATCTGATGCTATGAGATCTCTTAAACGGTAAGAACAATTAATAGGACCAAAGCCAATTAATGGCTTCGACTTGTTCGATTCATAGAGGGGTCTTCTTTGAAGCGACTTGGGCAACACGAAATCCACAAAAGGTTTAAAACTTAACTTCATTTCACTCAATTCACTTTAATTTCCATATCTGCTGCTTTCATAGATTTTCAATTATCACAAATTGGGTTCTGATCAATTAGTGATGAAGATGAAGGGCTCGAGTACCCTTTCTTTGTCAATTTTGATTTATAAGAAGAAGTTTAATTATATTAATGAGGAAATGATACGATCTTCATTGAGGAGGTTGACAATTGATAATAGCGATTGAGTTTTGCAGTTCGTAGTAGAATTAGAAGCATCACGAAGAGGTTAGTGCGTGCAGAACATCGAAAGAGTTTTGGGCAATTTTGGTATATTAAAAAGAATCGCCGATTGCAAACCACTTCCTACATAAGAGGTTTTTACTTATTCTAATAAGTTAAGAAATCTAACTTTTTTATTAAGTGCATTTTCCTCTATTTCTCATTAAGACTTTTTTTCTAATCTAATTAAATAAGGCTTAAGCTAATAAGAGGATAAAATAAGAGTTAGCAAATACCACCTTAGACTCTAACTAGTCATCTAAATTATGTAGTGAGTCTAAAAGAATTTAAGATGGAATTAATTAAGCCTATGCGCTTCATTTCAATAACGCCTAAGTCTAGAAAAAATTGGAAAGTTATAAATTTCTTAAACGAGTGATTGGGCTTAGGCATATAAGTTAAGCCTAAAGTTGAGAAAATATATATATTAACTAATCAAATAAATTTCATGGAACATATTTACTCAATACATACTATATGGTCTTTATGGATTATCAAAAACATGAAATAGTAGAAACTTGGATGGAGACCATCTTAGTACATTGACTTACCTAGTGATGTGTCCATGTGGGGATCTAAATGAGTCATAATGGATCATGTGGTATGCTTGTGAGAATTAACACCAACTATGGATATATCTAGAGATTTGGGCCTCGTTTGGTTTGTTTTTGCTAACTTACGGTGTTAGTTGAGAGTTATATCCTTGGAGTTAACTCTTTGGAGTTAATATTTTCATGTTTGGTTCAACTTTAAACTTGTATGTAAGTTTCAAGTTTTTAAACAATAAAAAATATGAATTGACATAAATAACCTTCAAACAAGAGAGAGATAGATAATAAATGAGTCATTAATGATGGGTAATTATGTCCACAACTCCTGGGAGATAACTCCCTAGGGGTTGGTGGGGAGATATTTCACACCCTAAGGTGTAAGTTGGGAGATAACTTGCAGGGAAGTTGGGCAACCAAACAAGATTAGTTCCCAACTCCCTGTAAGTTATCCCCGGGAGATAACTCCACCCCTAACCAAACAAGGCCTTGATGGATGAAATGATACTAGGATAATTTAATGGCCTAGTTTCAAAAAGAATGTGTATAAAAGAACCACTTAATCTCTACACCATCGCATGTGTGTATGTTGCATAAAAATACGTGCGAGATTGTGTGAACTGTACTCGCCTCGATATGCATGTCGACGCGGCACGGTAGTTGACGGGATCAATATTAGGTCGGAAACTAAAACACACAAATTAAATAAAAATTTGTCACGTAACGGAATATGGAATATATATTGGGTTACGAACGACACGACGTATCGCGGTTCGGACGGAAAATCGGGCGTCGAACGTCCGGAACACGAGCGAGTGTCGTAGCGGTGTCACGATTTGGTGTCACACTAATACAACCCAAGCAACATTTGTCACACACTCCCGCCACTTGTCCACCACCCACCTACCTACATACACCACACCACCGCACACCACATGCACATACACTGTTCATACACAACAAACACACGGAGCAGGGAGGCCGAGAGCGAGGAAGAAGAAGAGGAGTGGAGGAAGAGAACCAGGGACGCGCCGGGAAGGAGAGGAGACGGCGAAATTGAGGTGAGTTTGGGTGGTGGTTGTGTTGTTTCGGGTGGTTGACGGTGGGGTGGAGAGTGGGGCTCGGCCATGGAGGCCGAACCCCATGGCCGCGGTGGTGATGGCAGGGGTGCCTCTCCTGCCATCGGCTCCACCGGGGTTGGGGTGGAGAGCCACCCCAACCCATCACCGGAGAAGAGGAGAGGAGAAGTATAAAAAAAAAAAAAAAATCCTCCCGATCGAACCAGAGGTTCGATCGGGGAAGAAGACCCCAGTGGGCCGGGCCCAGAACGGGCCAGGCTCGGCCCATGGGCCGAGCCTGGACTGTTCTGGTCCAGGGCCAGGTCGGGTCCGACCCATTTGGGTCGACCCGACCCAAACAGGAAAAAAAAAACAGAGAAAAAAGAGAAGAAAAAAAAAATGAAAGGAAAATGTGGAAAAAAACTCCGGAAAAATTGGGAAAAAATATATTTCGATAAAATAAATAGAAATTGATAAAGTTCGATGAAAAGAACATATGTGGGAATGTCGGCGCGACTTTTTGCGGGGTTTGGTTCAACTTTAAACTTGTATGTAAGTTTCAAGTTTTTAAACAATAAAAAATATGAATTGACATAAATAACCTTCAACAAGAGAGAGATAGATAATAAATGAGTCATTAATGAGGGGTAATTATGTCCACAACTCCCGGGAGATAACTCCCTAGGGGTGGTGGGGGGGAGATATTTCACACCCTAAGGTGTGAGTTGGGAGATAACTTGCAGGGAAGTTGGGCAACCAAACAAGATTAGTTCCCAACTCCCAGTAAGTTATCCCATTAGGAGATAACTCCACCCCTAACCAAACAAAGCCTTGATGGATGAAATGATACTAGGATAATTTAATGGCCTAGTTTCAAAAAGAATGCGTATAAAAGAACCACTTAATCTCTACACCGTGCCTGTACACAAAACACTTCAGCTAGATTTAAAGAGAAAATAGAGGGGTTTAGTTAGAAATAGTGCTGAAAAATGAAGGGAAATGTAGAGTTAGAGCTAAGGATATCAAGGAGCTTGAGTTTTCACAAGGATCAAACCCTAGGTAACAAATCTCTTCCATTTCAATAGTGTATTGTGATTATTTGAAGTTCTTTAAATCATCCTAGTGCTGGAATTTTGTCAAGTTTGATGAATTCTCTGATTTCATTAGATGATTATGAATCTAAAAATCAAGGTTTATCTCATGTTCATAAAAAATTTATGTCTTGGTTCAAGAATTGGGGATTTTGGTTAAATGAAAGAATGAACTGATTTTCTTGAGTAATTATGTTTTTAATCTTGAGTTTTTACTCTTATATTGATGTTCAATGATGTCTTATATTGGGTGTTAATGTTGGACATAAATCAAGGGGTTTGAACCATGTATTATGAATTTTGTTGTTCATGAATAGTGCATGTTTAATGAAATGCCATAATTATAGCTAAAATTATAGATAGCATAAACCCTTCATTTTTTCTCAAAATTGGCTGATTTTTTATATGTTATTCTTGTATATTTGGACAAACTTCTCACCAAAAATTACGTTATTTGGATGTGTGGTTTGGGAGTCATGAGCTTTTTAATACTGCTGGTTCGAAACTCTCTTAAAGTGAGTTGCTTTAACATTCTGAGCTTAACTCTCTCAATTTTAATCGGATTTGGGCGTACTTTACCATTTCGGAAAGCTAATACATAGAAAACAACTTAATATCAATATATCTTAAAAATTCAGTTATCTTATTTATCGAAAATGGACTGAAATCAATACTTGTCCGTAGAGATTATTTTTTTGTAAGTATTTGGATGTCGAGACATCTTTTGGGGTCTCCCTTATTCCATGAATAACCAAAATCTCTTGAAATACTATAAATTAGGTTCCCCAAGGGTTTGAAGTGATTCTGAGATATTTTGGAAGGTTTTTCAAATGGATTTTGAAATAGGTGAAATTTACTTACTTAATGAGCTGATTTTTTTTACTTAAGGTGTTCCGAGAATCTAATGATGTCGAAATTGAACCAAAATTTTCAAAAAATGTTATTGGATCAAAGTAAAGGTGTCCAACGAGTTTTGTGATTTTTTGGTGCGTCTAACTCAATTTTCAAGTCATGTTTCGAGTAAGAGATCGATATTTACAAATAATGACTTAAAGTTTTACTTAGAGTCTTAAATTTGGTTCTTGATCATAATAATGAGATTTTAGCACTCAAAAACCTTGGTTTTAAGTTAATAGACTTCAATGAAGCAGCGCCGAGAATTTTGAGAATTTCTATGAGTGTTTTTGGCACATTTAAAGTTGCATAAAAACCAAGTTTTTTGGGAATTATTTTAAGATCCATAAGGGATTGTTTTCCAAACCAATGTATTAAACCAACTTGAAATGACTTCCAATAGACTTTGATGACTCTATAACACTTAAAACAATAGAGAAAATGTCTACAACCTTGTAACAAAAAGTTTGGGCATTTTGGCCGAATTAAATGTCAAATGAGTATTTAAAATGAATAAAAGAGGCCTCTCGGGGTTATTCCTTTGCATCAAGTCTTCGTGTATGGTAAAAATAAGTGACTAGGGACCCCGAGGATTTAGTATTAATCTGTTTAGGACACAATGAAATTGCGATTAAGTCTAAGTTAATTAGAAAAGACATTGAGGTAAATAGTGGACTGTATTATAATGAACTCGATAGTTAAACTTAAATAAGCTCCAACATATACCAAATAAACTTTAATATGTACTGGGGGCCTAGAATGTCAGTGCCGAGTATCAAAAGTGCAGTACTAACGTGTGAAAGTTGCGTTTAGCTTGGATATTATTATTTGTTGAAGTAAGTAGACCAGCCAGAAAATAAATACTATTTCCTTTCACTTTCCTTGTTTATTTTTAGTAAAACTTTTAAATTCAGTAAACTCTTACATATAATACGAATTGGATCTAAACTTTCGTTGTGTCAAAGTTGCGTTTAGCTTGGATATTATTAGTTATGTTTGTCGAATCAGAGTGAAATTCATTTTGTAAAGACCAAAGTGAAGTTATGAAGACAAAACTTTGAAATACACAAAAATCTATTCACTTCATTTTTAGAACACCGAGAAATATAAGTCATTTCCTTTTACACTTGATTATGCTTTCAAATCTTGTAAAACAAGTAGAGTTCTTCCTTGAAAATTTTCATCAAGTAAGATAAACATTAACTTAAAACACTAAAAAAACCATGATTCAATATAGTCGAGGGAGTCATTTTTCGAGAAAAATAGATTACACATGTTTTTCCTATCTTGAACTAGGATTTCAAGTTTAGCTTCTTAGCCAAACTAGCTTCATTTTTAATGTTTGTGACCAAGATTCATTGGGTTCATTTCTAGGACCAATAACTTCTTTTTAAACAAGGTATCATGAATTTTTACCATTTTATTCGAATTTCAAGTATTACAGTTACTCCTTGAAGTGTGACCACGTCACTACCTCCATTTACGTATGTAGCATGGCGACTGACTGCCCTTTCGAGTTCCATGATTCTTGTTTAAACCTTTTATTTACTACACTACCATTAAGTATAGGCACATCACACTACGTAGTTTTTAATTAAAGCTTATTCATCCTCGCAGCAGTCGTTACATACATCCACGAAATGCGTATGGAATCTCCTAAAGAGTTTGCCTCGATTTCCTTGTATCGTTCACTATCATTCCCCCTACAGTCTCATAGAACTCAAGTTCCTTATCCGCTCATGAAAATTGTCAGAGACAAGCAAACTAGTGGAGGAAGACAATTCACCATATATCTAACGATATATTATATATACAAGGTAGCAAATAATCATCATAGTCAATCTTTTGTAAGAAGTTTTTTTTATCTAATCCCATCCAAGGATTTACCATTTGTTTACATTAAATTGACTTTAAACCAATCCCGCATGTCATTATTTAATCTAACTTGAACTTGACCTTTAAATCTTAAAGGCTCCAAAAAATTAGGTTTCACAAACATGACCTCTTTCCCTAATACTTATGCTCTCATACCAACTGTGATGACCCTTACCTATCCTAGGGTCGGGTCGCCCGACCCTAATTGCCACCCAGGCCTAATATACGAATCGGGCCCGAGCAAGCGCTCTGGCACACCTAAAACAACCTACAGAATATCAAACGAGTTCATATGGATAAATAACTGTTGAATTAAATAAAAAAAATCCATATGACGCACTATGAAACTATAATTTGGTTTTCAATTTCTTAAAACAACTTAAGTTATTCAAATATTACCAAGTAGGTTAGACTAAAGGATAGTAAGATTCATTATACACAAAAAGACATATTTAAATACAACCTAAGTTTAATAACTCCAAAGTCAAATAATTAGATAATAACATTACAATACTCACAACAAGAAAAGACTTCAAATAATCGCCTTTCCTTATTTTGATCTAGCGCCCAAGTAGATGGTCCTAAAATGTAAGTGGGGTGAGTTAAAAGGGACAACGAAGCTCAGTAAATAGGAAACCTGCTCAACCATCAAATACGCAAATAATACTTAATAATAATGCAAGGCTAGCATGAGTTGAAATTGAATAAGGAAACATTTAAAGCAAGACTTCACATGGATTCATAATGCATTCATAAACCACCTCAACAAGATTGATAAAGCATAATCAACTCAAAATACATCATCATGAATAGGGTTCATAAAAGAGAGAAACCATAGAAAATAGTAATAATATAAAGTTGTGGTTTCATTCAATGCATACTATTTATTGACAAGAATCCGGTGAACGATTCTTCTACCCTCGAGATGATGCAACCACTAGACGACACACACGCCTTATGTGCCCTCTTGTTAGTCCAATCAAACCCATAGTAGGTTCATCCAAAGTCGCCACCGATGCATGTCTCTCTATCACAAAAGTACAGGAGAAGGCAACTCCAAATCAAGTCCCTAACTGATACACTTATGAATTTAATTAAACAAGTAAAGCCCTCAACGACGAACTCCATACAAATCCTGGGGCATTAGATATGATTACTTGCTAATAAGGCTCTTGGTAGAAACTCCACAAACATCCTGGGGAAATGAATGTTATAAGAGGAAAAACAAGTGCATTTACATTCCATAGATATGCATATTCAAGCCAATAGCATGATGCAACCCATAACCCCAAGTCTTTAATTCAAATCATGAGGCCTAACATAACTAATATCATTCCATATTTGATAACTGAGCAAGCTCCCCACTTATCTCGACTTGCCACGAATCCTATTTATGATCCTCACGTGCTCTAGGTCCTATGCGAACCGCCTTGTGAATCTAGACAAATCAAGACACATTCACATCATCGACAAGTCGTATTTTAATTCTAATTTATTTTAAATTTACTTCCGAGTCCACTAGTGTGAGTCGCGCATGACCCTCATCGCCTAGTAAGAGGGTCGAAGGGTAGGATCTGCCCAACTTTCCCCCTTGGGGTGCGGGAGAGCGCCCCAATCATATGGTCAAGGCTAAAAGGCCCTTTTGAATTGATTTGATTTTGTTATTATTATTATTATTATTTAATATTTATTTTTATTTTATGTATTTTCTTTGAGTCATCAAGAGGATTATGCCCCTAACATCCAGGTTCGGGGGCCAATCCAACCCCCGGTTAGGGTTAATCCACCCCCGGTCATGCATTGGGGGGGAGCAACGCTCCCTCCGCCTTCTGGTAAGGGGCGCACCAGCACCGCCAACGTTGGGCACCCTTGCCGTGGCTGGTCGAACGCGGCCAGCCCCCTTAGTGGGGCCAAGATGGGGTGGCGGCTAGACCTATTCAACAGGCGGGCTCGGGCCGGGCCTAGGCGGGCTTTTTTTTAAAACCTTTTTCCAAACCGCCTAAGCCCATTTTTTATTTGGCAAGCCCAAGCTCGCCCAAGCCCACTACGGGCAGGGCTTCGGCGGGCCTAAATGTGGTTGTTTACATTTTTAATATATTTATTAAATATTAAGAATTACAAACAAGGAAAAGGTGATGTAATGGTTAGGATATGTATTAATACAAAAGGTCTTGGGTTCGAAACTCACAAATGCATTTATTTTTACAAGATTACATATAAAAATTGCAACATTCTTAATTGCGGGCCAAACTCGGGCTTGGCTTGGGCTTAATGCCTAAACCCAAGCCTGCCCATTAGTTAGTCGAACTTTCGTGGGCTCGGTCCAGGACTGGCTTTTATTAAATTTCAAACCTAAGCCTGACCCATGTTGCCTGGGCCCAAGTCCGGGCCGGGCTGGGCTGGGCGGGCCCTCGACCCGCTAAACAGGTTTAGTGGTGTCTAACAAGCCACCCCTCCCTTAGTCCTTCTTTTAGGGAGACCTCATAGTGGAGGCCCCACCATCGGGGGAGGCGGCGGTGATGTCGTTGCCCTTCTCTAATGACAGCGGGGACTCATCGTTGTCCACTTTGGCGGACCGCTACCCCTCCCCCTTTTGGAGTATTTTCGCCATCAATTTTTGGTCTAACACACTTAAATCTCATTGCAACATCAAATAACAAGATATGGAGTAGTTAGAGGGGATGAAGGTCGAGATATTACCTAACTTGAAGTCTTTGTGTGGCTGTGTGCTCTCTTCCACCTTCAATCTACCATCTCTAACTAGTTCTTTCCACTCTCCTCACTTGGTTTATGTTGCAGCGAATAGGGCCACACCACTTATAACTCATTTATATAGGTATGGTTTTGGCGAGTAGGGTTTCCAAGTGATTCCTCAAATTACAAGAATTCCCCTTAAGGGTGTTTAGGTTCATTTCATGTTTTAATTAAGTTAGTACCCCTAACTTAAGGCCAATTTTTCATTAACTTGATTTATTAGCATATAATAAACGCATTTATCACGCCAACCGCATATAAAATTTTAAAATTACCAAAATACCCTATTGTGGGTATTTTAATTTCTTAGGTCGTCACAAATGTTCATGCAATATATGGTACAACAATTATTTTGTTAATGCCTTATCCAAAATAAATTTACTCAGAATAATAAAGAATTTCTTTACATTATTATAATTTAATTTGAGAATAAAATTCTCGACTTTAACTTCTGGAGTATATAAGACACATTAAAATGAATGTTGTCATAAATCAAATGATCTAACGACAATAATAATGTGGAATGATCTTTTTCATCATATAGGATCATCAATCATGCGAAAATATTGTAAATTCGCACTGACATTCTTTATGAAAGCACATTTTTTATCAGCTTGTGATTATCTCAAGGCAAATCAATTGGAGACTTATATTAATTTAACTCTCCATTGATTATAATATAAGATGCCTTGAACCCCTAATAAGAGATTTATTTATAACATATCTTATTGATTATCACATTCTTTAAGCAATTTTCCCACCATTAGGGGGAGATATATAAAGTCAATTCAAAAGAAATGGCGTGAAATTGCTTGATACGCACTAAATTTGTTACATTATGATCCATATATAAATTAATATAAACTTGAAGTTCGAAGGATCATTTATTAGCAACAAGTTATCAATCAATTAATTGATGCAATTACTAATATAAGAGTGAAATAATCATACGTTCCAGCATTAAAGGTTCAAATATGAAATGATCGATGTCCCCGTGCAACAAAAAGCACAAGAGCTAATAAAATGGTTAAGGTGTAAAAGACCGAATATTACATTTTTAACTTACTTGCAAAATACAACTTTTCACCTACTCGAAGACATTGAAATTGTGTTAGATACACTTTTTGTCATATTCTAGTTAATTATGAATGACATATATTTATTTTACTCAAAAGGGTAAAACTAAGTTTACATAGATTAGTTGCAATATAAACTATATCAGCGCCCTTGTCATTAAGATGACTGACCAACCTAGATTACCTTAATCCCCTGATAATCTAGTCAGCTTAATCCATTATTTGTACTTTGACCTCCAAATAATCTTTATTTCAATCCTTAATAATACTTCAAATTGTAATTTAGATCCACAACTGATTCTCAATTCATGATTTGTTCAATTGGAGCAAATTAAGAAAACACATATGTATTATTCTCCGTATTTGTAAAAATCTCGACAGCACCTCCATTAAAAGTGGGCTGCTAGAAAACGTCCACTTAATAGACAGCAGAATTGGGGAGAGACCTAAAATGACTTACAACTACCCGCAGCTCACAATACATAACAAGTTCAACTCTAAAAGCTATTCGTAGAGTCTCTGATACTTTAGTTACATTTGTACGAACCCAAAATAGACCGAAATTAAAACATAAACCTCTCAACTTATTTTAAACTAACTTACAAGACACTCATAACCATTCAACAAAACTATACGTTCTACACTCACCCCACGAATTCCCAAAACAATATATATATAAACAATTTAAAACAAGAATTTACTTTAGACTTTAAAAACAATCACCATAATCTTTGAGTCTTGTCCATTTGTCTCTTGTCTTCATATAGACTCTGACATCATCAAAAACAACTCGAAGATGTCAGGTAAGAAAATTCTTACATTGATCTATACTCCTGCAATTTTTAGTCTGATACATGGAGACATGTAATTGTATTTTCAAATAAACAATAAGATATATGTGTCAACATGACATGCAATCCACTTTGTTGTTGTCTCCTAACTATAATCAGATGTCGACTTCCAAAAATAGTACAGAGACAATATTAAGAGATCATGAAATGCTGATATAACTTGTCGGCGTTAGAATCAGCTAGTTTCACTAGACAGCGTAGATAGAATTGAAACCTAGTTTCAAGCAAAATAAACTCTGAAACAAGCTTATCCCCCTCACTCTCTATGTTTATGCATGATCAAGAATGATGAAATGCAATGCAGACTATGATGCAATTACATGTACAAAGATATTCAATACATAGAAAAGATCACTATAAGGTTTACTTACTACCAACCAACTCAAAGTTGGTTACGAAGCCTCACAAAATGTTTATGCCGCTTTCACGTACTTTGAACATATTTCTCCAGCTTCGTTCTGAGTGGTTTGTGGATCCTCGACGTTACTTAAAACCATTGAGAAATTCGGATAAGTTTCATATTCGAATTTCTTAAGTTTTCGACTAATTTTCCGAATTGTGTTGGTATTCTCAAGTCCTAAAAACTTGGAATCACTCTAAATCAACTCTTCGAATGTCCAGATCTCAGTATTGACTGCAAATAGTGGTTCAAAATCGAAAATTAACCTTGACTAGGCTTTTAAATAATTTTTTGAATTTCGGACATTTTTCGGTATCGTAACACGTATTACGAAGAAAAACCAGGTATAAATCAAGGAGAAAATTATGAAGTCCTCATTTTTCATAAAAGTCCATAATTTCAATTTATTTGGCTTAAATATAATTTTTCTGATTTTTTTTCTAGAATTTTTTTCCATTTCTGCATTTTCTTTCTTTCTTTTGTTTTTTTAAGTGGGGTTTGACCCCTGAACAGGACCGGTCTGATTCAGCTGAACTTGACCCAGTTCGGTCCGGTCTAGGAATCAAACCCCATCTTCTTCCACCTTTCTTCCTCTGCTCAACGATCAACAACCCCTTGTTTTCAAGTTTTTTCGATTGGCTCATTGGGTTAGGTTTGCATGGCTATTTGAGATGGGAGACGACCTATCGTCTCCTTCCTCGGATAGGCCGAGCCTCCCATCCCCAACCGCAATTAACAACGACCCAACAACAACAACAACAGTGACACATGTCGAGCATGCACAATAATTTTTCATATTTTACTATCATTTTGTAATAGTGTTAAATTGGATATCGTCTCCACAATGATTTTTCAAATCTCTTAAGAATTAAGGCTACCCTAAAGTTTTATTGAATTAAACTTATTTTAATTTAAGTAATTCAATTAAACGGGAACTAAACACTAATAATATGCAAACAAAAATAAACAATTAATTAAAATAACTAAACTCTAATCAATTTAAATTTTATAAACTAACATAATATAATTCAAACTAACATTCAAATAATTAATAAATCGATGTAAATGAAATATGTAAACAAACATCTAAACAAACCCCCACTAAAAATTGTAATATAATTGGATTGCTTTCAAATGCTAGAACATAACATTACTTCATATTATAGTTATAATTATATCACATGTAATCTTGGAATCGTCAAATCCTAATTCTTAATAGGTTGATAGCCTTTAGCCAGCAACCAATTTTTCTAAATTCAATAGAAATGACATATTCTTATCATTGTAAATCTACACATTGAATAAAATGCAACACTATAGAAATACGATATCATTAACATTCAATGAGAATCATGCCTAATCTAAGCCAATATTAACCGAAGTCGCATAATAAAAAACTTAGAACACAATCACCTAGAACATCCACTAGAAAAACGTCCTATAAATTAATCTTAATTACTACTTCTATAATTGTTGTCAATAATTATAGACACAGACTTGAACACTCTATATTAAGGAACATATTGGCCACTATGCATTCAATACAAAGAATTATTAATTGTAATATGCAAAAACAACTTGTTTAATCAGTGATTAACGTGTATAAATTGATCTAAAGCATTAAGTACGTGATTCCGTAATTAGAACTACATAACAATCCAAAGTATAGTACATAGCTAGGGTTTGTTTATATTAACTAACTACTCACTCATGCTGAAAATAAATATTGCAAATATATAATTAAAAGACATAATAAATAAATAAATAAATAAATACATCTTAATCAAGCTCCAATGTTGCTTCACATATAAGACTAAATTTAAGAAACAAAAGGTTGAAAAGACGAGTAATGGAAAGTTAAAAAGAGAATAAGAGAGAGTTATTTCGAAGCTCTCTGGTCCTATCTATATAGTTTTCGTAAGAGTACATATCCTAGATCAATACAAATTCCTCATTTTCATCTTAAAATTCTATCACTGATATCAGCAATTTGTTTGTGATTCTTAAGTTGTACACAAATCGCTGAGTTAATAACTGAGTTTAGCTCTCTGTGCTCCATCGATTTAACTGGCGATTTTTAGTATATTCTTCAATTCTCAATGGATTCGCGGGTATTTTCCTACTGTTGATTTAGGTGGCGATTTTCAGTGTAAATTCAAATCGTTGGTTAATCGTTGGACTTCTTTTTTTAGTTAACTGTTTTGCTCTTCTTCCCGTTTTTCTTCTATTTCTTTATTTTCCTATTGAAATCATGAAATCTCAAAAAACAAGAGAATACCTAGTGTAATATCAACATTTATATATAAAATCAACCTAAATTATACTATAAAAATGTTTAATTATTGACTTGTCAAATACCCCCAAACTCAACACTTCGTTGTCCCAAGCAAAGGAATACTCTCAATTATATTTTCTTTTCATTCTTTATAAAGTGATTTCAATCTAATTCATCTTAACTTTAAAATAGAAGTGAATTCCAAATAAAAATATATTGCTCACAAGTAAATGAAAGTTATCAAAGAATAGAATGATTTAGATCAAACAATACATCTCTTAATGATAACTCAACCACCCAATGTAACACTTTTCAGAACTTAAAGTTTATTACCAAGACCAATACACAATATAGGTTTTCTCAATCTCCACTGACAAGCATCAAGCTTATGATAACTAGTATAGAATCTCAAAACACAAAAACTACTAGATTGATTTTAATTTCAGAAAGTACTTTATAATAGTACCACAATCACAATTAATAGGAATTTTACTAAGATATCAATGAATATGTCATTTAAAACACATTAG
Organism: Stephania cephalantha; assembly: GCA_039657325.1. Taxonomy (NCBI): domain Eukaryota; kingdom Viridiplantae; phylum Streptophyta; class Magnoliopsida; order Ranunculales; family Menispermaceae; genus Stephania; species Stephania cephalantha. The sequence goes on along the minus strand of CM077569.1, from coordinate 47,211,891 downwards.
ATTAAGAAATACTACATTCAACTCTGGCTTTAAGAACTCGGGTTAAATCTTTTTTTCGAAAAGTTATTGAACATCCATCTTTTTCATCTCTCATTTTTTTCTACTCCATTCTAATTATTTATTTTTAATACATATTTCTTTTGCTTTTGTCTTTGAGTCACTGCTCCATTTCCTATAGACATTCTCACATTTTTCCCACTATAAATTCCCTACTCCATTTCCTTTGGAATCTATAGGACTCTCTATATCTTTGCAAACTCTTGTTAACACTTCACATTATCCACTAAAATTGAAGAAAATATTCATACTAACTTATAGAATTTCATTGGTTTCTAACTCATTTCTTCTTTTAATTGTAGCATAATAACTTTCTATATCTATACTATAAAAATACATAATCAATAACTTTTGTATCAGAAGATTTTTAGAAATCTATCTTATTCATCTTGCACTATTATTTCAATCTTCTACCCATTATCATGATTAACACAAGGTATTCAATTTAGTGCACACACCAACTAGTAAAGTTAATAAAAGAAATGGTATAAAAATTGATTCATTCTATCATAAAATTCACTTGGGTAGTAAAAACATCACTTCCATTCAAAAGTTTATTATATATTCATTTTCATTACCATTCTAACTTAAAATAAACTAAAATGAAATTCATACTTACTTGAATTCGAAAGAAATTTTAAAAATTTCGTCAACTTGAATATCAGATCAAAAGTTTGAGCTTTCTAGATCAATTCTGAACTTATGTTCTATCTTTCTTTCCTTTCTTTGCTATTATTGTCATACTTCACCTAAAATAGCCCCAAACTCATTCCAAACCTTGTCCTTAAAATTTAAAAATTAAGTTAGATTTCAAACAAAAGAAATATACCATGTGAAGTATAAACGATTTGATATATGTAACAAAAAATTGAAATAAATAGACACATAATGAATTCAAATTTTTTTCAAATGAATGGAATGCAAAATGGAACATATTACATTCATTAGCAAAAGTTTAACCAAGAACCATACATTGTATCATTCATTCATTCAGTGTATACAAGAGAAAATAAGTTGCACACGGCGGTGTCTAGAAGTAAATTCATCGCCAGCCTCATCATCTTCATCCATTACTGCAGAAAGTTGAGAAACATAACTGTCAGCTGGGTTGTAAGTTCTTCATTGGCAAAATCCACCCAGCTTTCCTACACAATTCATTGATCAAAATTGGTAATCGTAGTTCTTCATTCTTTATAGTTTGCATTGCAAACTTCATAGAATCATATATAATTCTCCTAATATCAATGTAACCCTTCTTCATAACTATACGAAAAAAGTAAAGCAGCTCTAAAATGGGTGGTTTCAATAAGTTTTGGGTGTCCTTCGCACTCAAGCGCAAATCCCCTCTTCGAAGGTATCTCTAAGGCGTTTTAGTTTATCTCAAAGGGATATATTTTCTTATCAGCATTAACGACATCAGGTAATCCTCTTTCAATTTTGTTCTCTGTCTATTATGTGGTATATCGAAAAATCTATTCAATGTTGCAGGTTAATATCAATTTTCTTCCCTTTTACTAATACTTTGTCTCATTCTTCGCTAAAGTGCCCATTCGTATAAAATTATCGTACAATTTTTTAACATTCGCTTTCTCCTTGACCCGCATAGTCTCTCAGAAGAATCTCTAATCCTCTATCTCTAATGATGCTCACAATCTTATCCTCATACTTGCTCATATTCTAGATAATGAACCCTCTCTTAAGATTTATGACATTTTTATCACTAAAATATCTCCTCTAAGTTATAGGTCTAATAAACAAAGAAAGATCATAAGATATTAGATGACTAAGGTCTGGATTCTCAAAATATTCTTCCTCATCAAACGACAATGGAGATTGTTCTCTAAGCTCATCCCTCCCAGGTCTAGGTTTTCTAATACTAATCTCGGTAGTTATAATACTCATTAAGTGGCCTACATATTTATGCTTTTATTTTTCTTGCATAACCCCCTTCCATTTGTCGTGCTTACTACTTTTACCTCTTCCTCTACGTCCACTCGCCATAGAGTAACTCAACTATGATGAAATAGGTAAGTTGAAAATCCAAACCAACAAGGTAAGGAAAACAAGTTTATAAAAGGTTGTAGCATAGATTTTAAAAGAGTTAAAAGTAATACGTATAAAATAGTTGTATCGACATATCCTTATTATAAGTATATATATTGAAAAAACTCATGGGTACCCCTAGACTCATTTGAAAACTCATATTCAAATTGAGAATTTATAAAAAAACCCATTTTCAAAAATCAATTTGCAATAAAAACCCAAAAATTAGATTCGTTGAAAATATTATCAAAAATCGATTTTGTTCAAGACATCGAAAACAAAAGGATGTTACAGTATCGATTCATTACCTTTTTGAGAGTGAATCTCTCAAGTAATATGCGCTATTAGCTCCTTAGACCCCCTCTCCAAGCTTTAATTCGAAAAAATCACTCACCAAGCCCTAACTAGGTTGTACGAACTTGGATTTGAAATTTATAAGGTTGAAACACTCCTAAGAAAGGTGGGATGCACTTAAATAAGCTTGAATTTAAGTTTTGAATGGTTGAATTTAGGCAAGAATCAATAAATCAATCGAATGGGTGCAAGGGTTTTAGATGTGAAAGGGTTTATTGTTGGCGATTTGGGGTTCTATATTTAAAAACATGGATTCATGCTCAGCAAATTGGGGTTTAAGTGAAACCGCTGACAAATCACCAATTAGATCGCTAAAAATTGGTCTCAGTGGTCCAGTGATTAGTTCAGCAAATCCTAGTATAAAGCCAAAATCGCAGACAAATCACTAAATCAATTTTCACTTAAAACCTGCAAACTGCTGGCGAATTACCAAGTGATTCCCAATGTTATTTGGTATCGCTAGGAAATTGCTGATTAATTCCTGCTGTTTTTTTCTATATATCCAATATTTTATTAATTATCACACATAGCAATCATAATTAAAGTAAAATTGATCTGTATTGAACAAGAAATATTATGAAAATAATTTTGGATTTGTAATTAGGAAATATTATAAATATTTTACTACTTAAAATAATTAAAGACAAACATGATTCAACTGAAAAATAACTTGATCATCCCCCTCTCAATTGGGGATATCCCAAAAGAGAGTTAAAAGGAGAGAAAATGAATATACTAACTATCCTAAATCTAGTAATATGGAAATACATTAGTTCGATCAATCCCCCTTAAATGAAATTATTCCGGGATTGTAATCCTAAAATATTTTCATTATAAGAATCAAAAGTTGAAAGAATAGAAAAACAACTAACTAATCATAATATTAAAACCGAAAGTAAAGATAGAGTATAGGTTGCCTCCCATAGAGCGGTTTTGTTTGTAGTCATTGGCTCGATTTGGGAGATAAAATCACTTGTTGTTCGGCTTGAGAGAGTCAAACTAACCATCAACTGATTCTTCATCATTCTTGACATCTTCAACTTCCTTATCATTCTCAGCATCTGCATAGCATTTTTTAGGGTAATCATCACGATAGGAGCTCTCCCCTTCATAATCATCGTCATAATTATCTTCATTGACGTAATCGCCAATCTCATAACTATCCTGAAGGCACATATAATCATTTCCTATCTTAAATGTGACTGTACATTGTTCTATATGGAGAACAGCTCCAACCTTCTTGAGAAAAGTTCATCCCATTAATATTAAGTCATCCTTTTCAATCTATGGTACCACCAAGAAGTTGATGAGATACTTAAATCATCCCACTTTTACAAGCACATTCATCAACATTCATAGTGGAAAAAAGCTTATCACCATTTGCTTTATTGCCAACAAAAAGTAGTATAAAATCAATCTTCAACTTGGCTTTTTTGCACTATTATACATATAAGATATGCATATCAGCTCCTGTGTCATGTAAAACACCAGGGAAACTAACGTCATTGATCATCACATAGAGGAAGAGTTTCCCTAGATCATCCTTGTAAATTTCAATCATATGCCCTAAATCTTGAAACTTTAATTGTTCATCAGTAAATTCTTCTTCCTTCGGTTGCTTCTTTTCTTGATGTTGAACTTCAGGTTGTTGCTTCTTCGATTTTTTTCTTCTTATTACGTGGTTTCTTATACATCCATAGTGTAATGGTTTCATTCTTAACGGTTTCACTCGCGTGGATGCAAACATTGAACTTAAATTCCTTACTTTGCGGATTTTGTTGGTCAGTCTCGAAATTGATGATCTTCATATCATGTTCAACAAAAATTTCATAATAAGGTTTTAACATATGACCATTTACTTTAAATATTTGTCATGTTTCTAAGCTTTTTAATTCTACTGCATCATGAGGTAGTAAATTGACAATCAGATAAGGTCATATCCATCTCAAACGGAGTTTTCCAGGAAATAATTTAAATCTCGAACAAAAGAGTAGAACTTTATCTCATATTTGAAACTTTTAGGAGCTAATTTCTTATCATGAAATGTTTTGGTTTTATCTTTATAAATTGATAGATTTTATAGGCGTCATTCCTAATTTCTTCTAATTCTCGAAGACTCAACTTACGTTGGTTTCCTGCTTCATTGTAATTCATGTTACATGTTTTTATTGCCCAATAGGCTTTATGTTCTAGTTCTACAGGTAAATGACATGTTTTTTCAAATACTAACCTAAAAGGTGTCATGTCTGTGTGTCTTAAATGATGTTCTATATGCCCATAATGCATATTCTAATCTAAGACTCCAATCCTTACGTGTTGGACTAACTATTTTTTTCAGTATTGACTTGATTTCTTTATTCGATGTTTCAGCTTGTCCACTAGTTTGTGGGTTGTATGTAGTAGATGTCCTATGTGTGATGTTGTACTTAACAAGTAGATTAACAACTAATCGATTACAAAAATGTGACCTCTATCACTTATAAGTGCCTAAGTGCACCAAAAACTGTAAAAATGTTTGATCTAAAGAAATCGACCACTATTTTTGAATCATTAATTTTAGTAGCTTTTGCTTCTACCCATTTAGATACGTAATCTACAGCAAGTAAAATATAAACATAGTCATTTGATGATGAAAAAGGTCCCATGAAATCTATATTCCATACATCGAACACTTCACAAAATAGAATATGAGTTAAAGGCATTTGATTTCTACGTCCTAAATTTCCAGTTCGTTGGCAATTTGGATAAGATTTTATATAAAGAAAACAATCATGAAATAGAGTGGCCAAAAGAATCCAAAATCCAAAATTTTACGAGCAGTTCTACTTGGACCAAAATGTCCTCCACATGCATAAGTATGACAATGAGATATAATTGATTATACTTCTGAATGTGGTATGCATCTCCTAATTATTTGGTCGGTGCAAGACTTTCATAAATAGGGGTCATCCCATAAATAATGTTTAGAATCATTTTTTATTTTATTCTTTTGAACTCTTGTTAAGTAAGGTGATAACCTATTGGTGGTAAGATATGTAACTATATCGGCATATCATGGGTTATCAGTCTTTATACTATATAAATACTCATCCAAAAATTCATCTCTTAATGGTATAGGTAGTTATCCATTTTCTAACCTATTTAAGTGGTCTGCTACTAGATTTTAGGCTATTTTCTTATCTTTTATAGATTCTAGGTTTTGCATCTTGTTTTGTCATTAAATATTACAAGTTGCATGATCTGAATAAACTATTACTTTTGTTCCTAATAAGGTAAACGCTACCGCTAAAAGTTCTTTTTTAGTGGTGGTATAACTCTCTTAGCTAGATCTAATGTCCTAAAAGCATAGTATATAACATGAGATTCTTATCCTACTTTTTGAACTAAAACAACTCCAACTGCATAGTTACTTGCATCACAAATTATCTCAAAGGGAAACTAGCAATCTGGTGATTTAATCATAGGTGTGGTTGTTAAAGAATCCTTTAATTTATCAAATGTTGTCTTGCAAACATCGGTAAATTCAAAAGGAATGTCTTCTTGTAAAAGTTTGCATAAAGGTTGTGTAATTTTAGAAAAAATCTTTTACAAATCTTCTATAGAATCTTGCATGGCCAAGAAATGAATGTATTTCTCTTACTAAGGTGGGGTAAGGTAACGTTTTGATTACTTGATTTTTTGCTAGATCTACTATATTCCTTTATGTGATACTATATGTCTTAATATAAGTCCTTGATCTACCATGAAATTACATTTTCATAATTTAATAATAAATTCTTTTCTACGCATCTTTCAAGTACTTTAGTTAAATTAACTAGACATTCATCGAAAGAATTACCATAAACCGTAAAATCATCTATGAAAACTTCAATAAAATTTTCCACATAATCAGAAAATACTAACCATACACCTTTGAAACGTTAGAGGTGCATTACATAAACCAAAAGGCATATGTCTATAATCAAATGTACCAAGGGGCAGGTAGAAATTGATTTTTTTCTAATCTTCTAGGGCTACAGGTATTTGATGAATCCTGAATAACCTTCTAGACATGAGTAATGAGTTTTTCCTGCTAACCTTTTTATCATCTGATCTATAAGCGAAAGTGGATAGTGGTCTTTCTTAGTTAAGGAATTCAGCTTTCTATAATCTATACATACCCTCCAACTGTTTTGGATTCTAGTTGGTACTAATTCTCCATGCTCATTTGTTATTACTGTAATTCCTTTCTTTTTAGAGACTACTTGGACTAGGCTTACCCAATTGCTATCGGCTATTAGAAATAGCATTCATGCATCTAATAGTTTTAATATTTCTGCTTTTATTATGTTCATCATAAGTGGGTTTAATCTACGTTGAGGTTGTCTAGAAGCTTTTGTATCAGTTTCTAGGTTTATCCTATGCATGCACGTAGCTGGACTTGTTCCTTTAATGTTAGCTATGATTCATCCTATTGCTCATTTAAATTCTTTCAATACATTTATCAACTTATTTTCTTCTGGGCTTGTAAATTTATTAAAAATTATTATTGGTAATTTATCATAATCCCCCAGATAAACACATTTCAAATGATCTGGTAAGGTTTTTAGATCTAATTCTGGGGATTTAAGTATATAAGGCAAAAGTTTTGAATGAAACCTAGATAAGTCTAGGTAATAAGTAAGTTATGATAGTTCATTATATGATTCCAATTTACTTATTATCTTTTTTGCCTCCTCATATATATCATCGTCTTCTTTTAAATCTATTATTATCAATTCTAATTTATCTATTTTATCTTTTCTAAAAGATTTGTCTACTAACAGATCTATCAAATCTACTGTGCATATGGAAGAAAAATCCATTGGATGTTTCATTGCATCATATATAGTAAAATTCATTGTATCGTCATCTACTTTCATTGTTAATGTTCCATTTGAAACATCAATCTTTGCTTTTGCTGTTTTAAAAAATGGTGTTCCTAAGATTAGTGAAGTTCTATTAGAGAGATTATCATCTTTCATATCTAAGACATAGAAATCTATTGGGAAGACTAACCCTTCTAGTAACCCTACTGGTTTAACAGTGGATCTATCTACTAATTGTACGACTATATCGATTTCTTTTAAATATATATCTATCATTTGTAAATAAATAGATAAAGACATAACATTTATGGAGGCTTCCATATCACACAATGCCTTAGAAATTCCTATATTCTCAATCATACATGGAACGAAAAACATTCCATGATCAGAAAATTTAAGAGGTAACTTCTTATGGATTAGTGCTGACACGTGTTCTCTTAGTATCACCTTTTCATAAGCCTTAATCTTATTAGTGCATAAATCTTTTATAAATTTCTGATACTTAGGTACATTTTGAATGACTTCAAACAGAGGTATATTAACTACTACTTTCTTTAATGTATTAGATATTTATTTTTCTTCCTGCAATTTCTTAGTATTTTTATTATCTTCCAAACGATGAGGGAATTGTGGTTTTATATTAATTGGTATGTCTTTATCAGGTTCATTACCGTTTTCGTTTGGAATCTTGTCACTTGTTACTTCAATTTCTTTTTCTAGTTATGCTTTTATTTCTTTTCTAGAAACTAATTGGTCTGGCATTTTAGGTTCATCCATCTACATACCACTTCTTAATTTTATGGCTAGTTCTTTTTCATATAAAGTAGGATAAGGTTGAGATGGTAATTTCCCTTGATTTACCAATTCATTTATTTGTGTTGCCATTTGACTCAATTGGTTGTTCAATTCAGTCATATAATTTTTTAATGTTTGAATTATTTATCTTTCTCTCTTTCTAAATTATTCGATGTTTTATACCTTTGATAACCTTGATTGTTGATATGATTACCTACATTCGGTTGTGAGTAATTTTATAACCATTAAAGTTATAAGTAGGATCAATAAACCCATCATATTGGTTCATTATATCATTAGCTTCTTCTATTTTGGTATGTCGTGTCAAAGGGTATTCATCATTAGAATGGCTTAATTCATTACAAGATTTTACTTTACTTGATCTATCTTTTAGTAATAATGCAACCATGGTTTTTACTTCGTCTATCTTATAGTATGGTGTCTTATATGTCTTATTCATTTCACTTAGATTTTTTTGGATTAATTCACTCTTCTCACCATATTGGTTGGATTGTTTAGCCATTTTATTTATAGCATCTCTTGTTAAAGTTGGTGTTTTGTCGAGCAAAGACCATCCACATACGATCTCTAAGAATCTTCATTCTAAATTATTTAATCCTTCATAAAAATATTGCATTAAAGTTTTTTCTCTAAATTCATACATTGGACATAATGAAATCAATCTTTAATACCAATCACAAAAACCATCAAAAGTTTTTTCAATTTTCATCCTAGCATTATTAATTTTTTTGTCTATATACACTAATTTGTCTTGCTGGGATGTATTGATCAAGAAAGACTTGTAACATCTCTGACCAATTGGTTATAAAATTTTGAGAGAGGTAAAATAACCAATCTAAAGTTTAGCCTTTCAATACAGAAGGAAAAGTTGTTAATTTAACATAATCTATTAATATATCCTTAGGTTTTAACGTGGTTACTTTGTGTATGAACTCTCTAATAAACTTTTGAGCATCTTCATTATCTTCACCATAGAAACACGGTAAAGAATTTATGAGTTCGAACTTTAATTCGAATTTCGAGAATTCTGTTGTAAAAGTCATACGCATAGGTTCATAAGCTGAGACATTCCTATCAGATTGCCTAAAAGTTAATTCTTCCTTGTCTTCGGCTATATTATATGACTTTCAACAAGAAGGTTTCCAAGTGATTATTTTTAAAATCCCTGATAACGGCGCTAAAAATTGACACGTGTCGAGCGTGTACAATAATTTCACGTATTTTACTATTATTTTGAAATAGTGTTAAATGGGATATCGTCTCCACATAGATTTTTCAAATCTCTTAAGAATTAAGGCTACCCTAAAGTTTTACTGGATTTAACTTATTTTAATTTAATTAACTCAAGTAAACGGGAATTAAACACTAGTAGTATGCAAACAAAAATAAATAATTAATTAAAATAACTAAACTATAAACAATTTAAATTATATAAACTAGCCTAATATAATTCAAACTAACATTCAAATAATTAATAAATCAATGTAAATGAAATATCTAAAAAAAACATTTAAACAAACCCCCACTAAATATTGTAATATGCTTGGATTGCTTCCAAACATTAGACCATAACATTACTTCATACTATAGTTATAACTATATCATATGGAATCTCGGAATCATTAAATCATAATTCATAATAGGTTGATAGCCTTTAGTCAGTCACCGATTTTCCTATATTCAATGGAAAAGCCACATTCTTATCATTGTAAATCTACCTATTGGATAAAACGCAACACTATAAAAATACGATAGCATTAACACTCAATGAAAATCATGCATAATCTAAACCAATATTAACTGAAGCCGCATAATAAACAACTTAGAACACAATCACCTAGAACATCCAGTCAGAAAAAGCCCTATAGATTAATCCTAGTTACAACTTCTATAATTGTTGTCAATAATTATAGACATAGATTTGGACACTCTATATTAAAGAACATATTGGCCACTAATACAAAGAATCACTAGTTGTAATGCGCAAAAACAACTTGTTTAATCTGTGATTGACGTGTATGAATTGATCTAAAGCATTAAGTACGTGACTCGGTAATTATAACTACATAACAATCCAAAGTATATTACATGTCTAGGATTTGTTTAGATTAACTAACTACTCACTCATGCTGAAAATAAATAATGCAAATATATAATTAAAAGACATAATGAATAAATAAATAAACACCTCTTAATCAAGCTCCAATGTTGATTCACATGTAAGACTAAACTTAGAAGACAAAAGGTTGAAAAGAAGAGTAATGGAAAGTTAAAAAAAGAATAAGATAGAGTTATTTTGAAGCTTTATGGTCTTATATATAGTTTCCCTAAGAGTACATATCCTAGATATATACAAATTCCTCATTCTTATTTAAAAAGTATGTCACCTACCTCAGCAATTTGTCAGCGATTCCTAAGTTGCCCAAATCGTTGAGTTAATCACTAAGTTTAGTTGTCTGTGCTCCACTGATTTAACTAGTGATTTCTTGTATATTCTTCAATTTGTTGTGGATTTGCTGGCATTTTCATCCTGTCGATTTAGGTGGCGATTTTCAGTGTAAATTCAAATCGTTAGACTTTTTTCTAGTTGACTGTTTTGCTCTTCTTTCGCTTTTCTTCTATTTCTTCATTTTCCTATTTAAATCATGAAATCACAAAAATAAGAGAATACTTAGTGTAATATCAACATTTATATATAAAATCAACCTAAATTACACTATAAAACATGTCTAATTATTGACTTGTCAAATAACATCAACAGCTTCATCAACAACATACAACAACAACAACACAACAATCAACAACGACATCAAACAGTCTCACTTTCATCGGCCTCTCCCTTGTCTCTTCCCTCGGGTTTGATCCCTCTCTCTCTCGCAGTCTCTCTCAGTATCTAAGTCTCAAAACGAAACTGGATGAGGTGGTGTTTATGTTTGGAGATAAATATTAAGATTTTCTCGAAATTTGCATCGTGCAAATCTTGAGGCATATCTAATGGTTCTTTTGTTTTTTATATTTCTCAAGATATGTGTTGCTTATCTCGAGGTCGATCTTGTGGCTATTAACAAGATCATCATCCTTGACCGACTTATATAAGATCAATTATATTGATATCCTCAAGATACATATCACGTATCTCGAGGTAGATCAAATGGTTTTATCACCAACCATACACCACTAGATCTTCCTTAATATGTGATGGCTCGCATCACGAGGCGTGGATACACCTCTCTAATAGCCAACGTTCAACAATTTTTTCCGATGCTCACGCCATGCGCATCTCGAGGCAAATCCAATGTTTTAAACAATTCAAATCAAACTATAGGATTCATTTATTATATATGTAAACTAAATATATGTATATCTACACACACCTATACATTTTTGCGGCTATAAATTCGTCACGCGCACCAATGACCATCCTCGGGCGTGCACACTATTGTACATCTCACACATGTCACTAGGTGTCCATCAATTTAGTAATTATTTATTTAATTTCATGTTTATCTCTTATTTTTAAGTCCAAATTAAATCCCGAAAGATACCTCAATTTCGCCAAAATTGGAGAAAATTTCCAACGCGCTTCGAAACTCGCGGACACCGCGTATACACTTCAACTTGACCTCATTTCGCGTCGAATAGAGTATAATAAACTAATTAATCACGCGACACACAAAAATAATTTAAATTTATGATTTCTGATCCGTAACGTGTGGGTTCCACCTCGGATACATAAATTTCATTTTAAATCCGAAAATACTTAACTAGTCACCAAATCAAGTTTATAAAATTCTCGGATTTCACAATATAAGATGTTTCACTCATGTCAAACATAAGGGGGAGAATCAAAAGGAGTTATTGATTATGGCATTGCACTTTTTTTCCCTTGATTATGATTTTATCCCACTAGTTTTCCTAGCAAGGTTTTTAATAAGGTAATCCTAGTAAAATTATATATACTCCATATCAAAATTGATTAGTGTATTGTACTTTTTCCCCTTAGCTATGGTTTCATCCTACAGAGTTTTCCTATGAAGGTTTTTACTAAGGCAACCCTAACAATATTGTACTCCATATCAAAATTGATGAGAATGGTGTACTATTTTTCCTTTGCTAGATTTTTTAATTCCCACATGGTTTTTCTAGTAGAGGTTTTAACGAGGAAACTTCTCTTAGCAAGTTTTCATCCAAGGGGGAGTGTTCTAAACAATATGGATTGACAACTATATGTATTCTACCTCTTGGCATCCCAACTCTTGACACTATATAACACCTACTTTATATGTTGTAATTACATGACCTTAATCTTATTTATTATTGTATTTATATGTAAAGTGTAACTTGTGACTATAGGTCTTCTTGTCATTATAAATTTATAACTAAAGGCCAATATAAAGAGGTCATATCCATGTAATGAGACATACAATATTGGAATATAGTTCTCCTATTTCACTCCTCTTTGCTCTTGTTTTCTTTCTAGCCTTTTGCTTGTTTACTTTCCTAGATTTAGTTATTTAGTTTTACAACACACACAAACATTAATAATTATTATTAGTTAACACTTTATGATGCAACAAAAGGGAAAGGCAAGGTAGAGAAAAAAATCATCCCATCTAATGACAAGTCAATAATTAGACATGTTTTATAGTTCATTTTAGGATGATTTTATATGTCAAAGACAATATTACACGAAGTTTTCTCTTATTTTTTATATTTCAAGTAATAAATGGAGAATGTGATGAAATGGAGGAAAAATGGAAGATTATGAAGGAGTTAATCAAGTGGAAGAAATATATGAAGAATTATCACTAATGAAGCAAAGAAGAACTGGAAATTAACCAGCGATTCTCTGTAATTCTTTAAGATACCCAAATTGCTGGCTAAATTGGTGGACACGAAAGAAGACAGATGAGCTCATAAATCTGGATTTAAGCAACGATTCCTGACTCACACAAATCGATGTGAATCGCTAAACTAGATCTCGGGAATTTTGGATAATTACAAGATATTTGAGTTGTTTAGAGATGTTTACTGCTTAGAATACTATAAATAAGAACCCTAGGTTTTGAAATTAATTGTCCTTGATCGTGCTTTGAAGCCCTAGAAGCCTTGGTTGTTCTTAGAGCCATTGTTTATTATTTCATTATTTTTGAAGATTCAAGTTGTGGCGGCCCTCGCCCCCCCAGGGTGACGTGTCTCCGTGTACTCCTTGCCAGCCGGCCCTACTACACATGTACGGCACCTGCCCGTCTTTTTCCTATCTCGATATTCGCATCCACTTGTGTGTACAGCGTATAAATGACATATGCAGCGGAAGTTGTACTTAAATGCAAGGAATATTAATCAATTTAACAAATCCTACTGTGGAAAAACCCTGAAAATTATTTTGTATAAAGGTACACGAATGTACCATGTAAAGTATCTATGTACAATGTCATGTCACTCCCCGCCCAAAAGAATCAAAATATCAAAATAATCACACGTACAAGTAATCCTCAGACGTAGGTAGTCAGAGGTAGTCGCCTAAGATCCCCTTGCCTATACTTGTACTCGGATCTGCACTCAATTATCACAGAAGAAAATGGATGAAGAGCCAAGTCAGTAAAATGTCAAGGAACTCCTCCGAGCATTCATATAAATAAGTGGAAGTCAATAAATATTGTTAAATAAACATGCAGAATGTAAACAGACAACTGTAAGTAGGGCATCGCATGCATAAATAACAATAAAGTGCAAATGTGTGTGCCTGTTCCAGTCAGACTAAACCATACTTCGGGATTCCCTTCCAGGAATCCCACTAGTGGGCGCACCCAACTAGCTATCACCTGATCCCTCTCGGTGGCCGGCGTAGACCTACGACGCACCGACACATGTAGCAGTTCAATAGCTCGGGTCGTTATCAACCGAGAACTCCTGATACACATGTTGTGGTCTAGAATGCATAGACACACAATGGAAAATCCGGTGGGAATAACTCAACAAACCCTGCAAACAACGACAAGATATAGATATAGGAAAAATCACAAGGAAATACTGGAATTGAATTGAATTATAAAGCAAAATAAATATTCAAGAGTTTTTCCATTGGGTTTTACAAACCTCACAACGCACTCCGATACCCCGTAATCAATCCTCGAGTCCAAGTCCACAGAGTCCTTGGTCGCCAATTGATCACCCGTGTCAACCTATGTCCATTTATCAATAATTTCGATTTAGTACGACCAATTTCTAAAAATTTAGACCAAATTGCCCATTTCGCGCTTTTCGAGGCAAAAACCTCACGAAAGTCGTGTCCGAAATATCCAAATATTTTTTATTTTTTATAGAAATTTATCAATTTCTATTTATTTTATCGAAATATATTTTTTCTGGAATCTTCCCAATTTTTCCGAAATTTTTCCAAATTTTTCTTTCATTTTTCTTCTCTTTTTCTCTTTTTCTTTCTTTTTTTAAAAAATTTTGTTAGGGTCGGACCTGACCCGGCCCTGGACCAGAATAGGTCCAGGCTCGGCCCATGGGCCGAGCCTGGCCGTTCTGGGCCCGGCCCATGAGTGGGTGCACACGCGCGCGTGTGCACCTTCTTCACTCGATCGAACCAGTGAAAACTGGTTCGATCGGGAAACATATATTTTTTTTTAATTCTCTGTGGTTTCGGTTTGGGTTGCTTTCCACCCCAACCCCGGTGGAATCGATGGCAGGGGAGACACCCCTGCCATCACCACCGCCACCACAGCCAATCGAAACCCACAATAAAAAAACCACTGAGAACCACCTCGATCGTGACGTCTCCACCTTCTCTTTTCTCCTTCCTTGCGCGTTCCTTTTCCTCATCCTCCATTTTTCTTCTTCTCCTCTCGGTCTCCCGATCGGCTGTGTGTGTGTGCATGGAGTGTGTGTGTGAGGTGTAGGTGTAGGTGTAGGTGCAGGTGAGGTGAGTGGACACGTGTTGTTGAATTTGGACAAGTGTTGTTGTTGAGTTACATGTCTTTACACCTAAATGTGACACAGCTAAGACACTTGCCCGTGTTTTCGGCATTTCGACGCTCGGTTTCGCGTCCGAACCGTGATATACGCGAACCGCCGCGTCGCTAGCCACCCAATATCTATTCCATATTATTTACTTGGCAAATTTTTATTCAATTTGTGTGTTTTCGCTTCCCCGACCTAATATTCGGTCTCGTCGACTACCTGATACCAAATCGACACGTATATCGAGGCGAATATCATTCACACACCCTCACACGTATTATTTTGCAACATACACACATGCGATGTATTTGAATAAATTACACTGCAAATAAGCAACCAACACATCATAAACTTCCATATCTAAGTCCCCCGTGTGTCCTAACCTACTGCGGCGTCCACGTAGATCTGAGCTGGCGTCCGTGTCTGTAAATTGAATAGACATTATTAAAATGGGCCATTACAGTTCTTCCTAACTAAATAAAATCTCGTCCCGAAATTTAACTGTAACTAAAAACCCACACCAGAGAATAGTTGAGGGTATCTCATCCTCATCATCGACTCGAGCTCCCAGGTGAGTCCCTCCGTCTTATGATGCTGCCAACGAACTAGGACCTTCGCGAGTTCCCTGTTCCGGAGAATCGTACTCGACGGTCAACGATCTTTATCGGTCTCTCCTCATAAGTCACGTCAGTTGTATCTCCACCTGTCCCAACTCAATCATCGGTCTCGGCCCTGACCTAGCGAGTCTTAACATGGAAATGTAAAACGTCGGATGAACCCCAGCTAACTCAGCAGGTAACTCCAATCGATATGCAACAGGGCCTACTATCTGTGCAATCCGGTATGGCCTAATGTATCTCGCGCCGCTTTCCCTTAATGCCAAATCTCTGTTGACCTTTCCAATGAGAAATCTTCAAATACACCATATCGCCCTCGTCATAGCTCAGACCATCACGATTCCTATCCGCGTATTTCTTCTGTCTATCATCATGTGCTCATGCTTTCGACGAATTTGTCGATTTTTCTCTGTGTGATCAACAACTATCTTAGCCCTACCGTCACTGTATCTTCCAGCTTTGCCCAACAAGCAGGTGATCTACAGGGTCTCCCATACAGTGCCTCAAATGGTGGCATACCAATGCTCGCCCGATAGATGTTATTGTATGCAAACTCACACAGAGACAGATAATCTTCCCACGAACCCCCAAATCGTAATATGCATGCCCCGGCATATCCTCCAAAATAAAAATTAGCCGCTCTGACTGTCCATCAGTTTGAGGATGATAAGTTGTACTAAACTGCAACCTGGTGCCAAATTGTTCCTGCATTTCCTCTCATAGTTTCGAGGTCAATCAAGGATCTCTGTCTGACACAATGGAAATCGGCACCCCATGAAGTCTAATAATCTCCCGCTCAAACAATATGCTCAGCTGGGGAAACGTGTATTTCATCGAGATTGGAATGAAGTGAGCCGACTTCGTCAGTCTATCAATCACTACTCAAACTGCATCGTGACGCCTCGATGTCTGCGGTAGCCCACTAACAAAATCCATAGTGACATTTTCTCATTTCCACTGTGGAATGGGCAACGGCTGTAATAATCCACCGGGTCGCTTGTGTTCAGCTTTCACCTGCTGGCAAATGTGACAACTCCTAACCTACGCACCTACGTCAGCCTTCATCCCTGGCCACCAGAATAGTCGGCTCGAATCATGGTACATCTTAGTCCGACCAGGATGAACTGTGTAACGAGACCGGTGTGCATCCTCTAGAATCTCGTTTCGTATATCTTGATCCGCAGGTATCCACAATCTCCTTCGGTATCTCAAACACCGATATATGGTTTATGCCCAATCGCACATTCGGATTCCGTGACGACAGGACCATCGACCCGCTCATAGAGCCCATCGACCCTCGACACTCGGCAACCCATTCAATCGATACGGTCGGTATCCTCAATCGCACATAATCGATGTTGTCTGTAATAAGTAATGCTCATGTGTCATCTCGTGCAAAAAGCTTTGACTCGTCAAGTCCACTCTCTCATGCTACGACGTTCGCTTTGCTAGGGTGATACTCAATAATGAAGTCGTAGTCCTTCAGCAACTCCAGCCATCTCCGTTATCGCATATTCAGCTCCCTTTGAGTGAAAATGTATCGTAAACTCTGGTGATCAGTATACAACACGAATCGCACTCCATAGAGATAGTGCCTCCAAGCCTTCAGTGCAAAGACGACCGCTGCAAGCTCCAGGTCGTGTACTGGATAATTCCCCTCGTGGGTTCTCAACCGTCTAGAAAGATAGGCAACTGGTCTACCATCCTGCATCAACACACATCCAAGACCAATACCCGATGCATTTGTATATATTGTCAAGGTCTTGCCGCCCGCTTCGAATGTCAATACTTGGTGCGATGTCAACCTCCGCTTCAATTCACAAAAAGCTCACTTCACACTCCTCGACTACCAAAATCGACGTCTTTCTTAGTCGGGCTCGTCATCGGCGCTGCGATCGAGGAAAAATCCCGCACAAATCGTTGGTAGTATCGTGGCCCAAGGAAACTCCATATATCACCGCAGACTCAGGCGTCTTCCAATCAATGATCGCCCTAATCTTTTCTGAATCCACTGAGATACCATGCTCACTGATGACATGGCCTAAGAATCTCACCGCACTTAGCCAAAACTCACACTTGTTAAACTTGGCGTACAGTCGGTGCTCCCTCGGTGTCGTCAAAACGCCCATGAGATGTCCCTCATGATCCTCACGAGTCCTGCTATAAATCAAGATATCTTCGATGAATACGATGAAGAATTTGTCCAAATACGGCCTCATGACCCTGTGCATCAGATCCATGAAAATCGATGGAGCGTTCGTCAACCCAAACGGCATGATTGTGAACTCAAATAACTCGTATCTCGTGCTGAAAGCAGTTTTTTGGATATCCTCTTCTCGAATCCTCAACTGGTGATAACGTGAGCGAAGGTCAATCTTCGAGAAGAATCTGGCACCCGCCAGCTGATCAAACATCTTATCAATCCTAAGAAGTGGATAACGGTTCCTCACAGTTACCTGATTCAATTTCCTGTAGTCGATGCACATCCTCATCGTACCATCCTTCTTCTTCACAAACAGTACTGGAGCTCCCCAATGTGACATACTAGGGTGAATGAAACCCTTCTCCAATAGCTCATCCAACTGTCGTCTCACCTCCTCCTGCTCCGTTGGTGCCATCCGGTAGGTCGACTGGTAATCGGCTGTGTCCCTGGTATCAGCTCGATTATGAACTCAACAGCTCGTGGCGGTGGCAATCCGAGTAAATCATCTGGAAATACATGGACAAAATCCCGAACCACTGGAACGTCTTCAATCCGGACCTCCGTTCGAACCTCCGGCTCAACTATCACCGCAAACGCCTCCATCTCCCGCGCTGTAGCTAGTCGGCCTCTCGTGATGGGTAAGTCAGTTGCCGATCCAACTAATATGAACTCCGATATTTTGGGAATATGAAACTATATCCTCTTGCCGTAACAATCTATCTGTGCATGATAGGATGCTAACCAATCCATCTCGAGCAGTGTGTCAAACTCTAAGTACTCCAATACTCGAAGATCCGCTGGTAGCTGATGTTCATCCACCTCTATCATCACGTCTCGACATATTCGGTTAGGGTATATTTTATCCCTAGCTGTCGTCCTGAGGACAAGATGTTGCTCTAGTGTCTGTGTAACTAACCCTAACAATCCGACAATACGTCCAGCAAGAAACGATAAAGTACTACCAGAATCGAACATAACATGCATGTGGCGACCAAATATAAGTAATGTACATTCAATAAGCTGCCTGGTCGCCCCGCTATCTAGTTGTGCTAACGCATGCGCTCTATCTCTGGCCTGGTCTGACGCTCACCGTGGCGACGGTGGTGTCCGATAGTCAGCCCTCAAATGTCCCCTCTGCCCATACCGGTGACATCTACGACTCTCCAGTCTACCCTTCGGTCCGTCTCCAGATCTCGAACCCTGACCCCGGTCAACCTGACCCCTGTCATGTCCCCTCTGATCTCGACCCTGACGGTACTCCTGTGGCTGTTCCCTCTGTCGATCCACTGGTGCTGAGGTGATAGCATGAACTGGTTGTGGCTCCTCATATATGAACTGACTGCCCTGAAACTCGTCCCAGTGGCCCCTATCCCGTCTATCATATCTCCGTCTCGCAGATACGTATATCTCATGAGCCAATGCCCTGTCAAAGATCTCCCGCAAGTTGTCGCGGCGGTCGAGATAATCGGAATCATTTAGAAAATAATAGATATGCAAATGTCGAAACATCTTCATATACTGCATCAAGGTCCGATTACCCTGTCTCAAGGCTAGGAACTCCTCCCTCGGCGTCAACCTAACCTCCATAGGTATGTACTAATCGTAAAATAGTTCCCTAAACTCAGCTCATGTCATCGGTTCCGGATGAGTATTCGTATATGTCGTCCACCAGACCGCTGCATGCCCTCTCAAACAGGCTCTATAGAGTCGTGCCTGTACAGTCTCATCGTTCCTCATCAGCTTATGAAAATGCTGATGAGACACTATCCATCTCCCTGCAGCCTCAGGGTCACCGCCTCCATAAAAGAATCCAGGCTGGAACTTCAAAAACTCCCTCAATAGCTTCACCTCTGGTGCCAGAACGAATGCCGATGTAGTAGGAGTATCAACGGTGGAGGTGGCAGTAACCTGGTCCGTCGTCGTGAGTGGAGGCGTAAGAGTCGACGTCTCTAAAGGAACAACAACTGCGGTAGATGTCTCTGTGGGTGCCTCTACCGCTACCCCCGAACTGGCATCTGGGGTGCCACCGGAACAACAGTTGTCCCCGCTGGTATGGTCAGAGCTACTGGCTCTCTAGTTGAAGTGAGTGTCGCCAGTCCTGCGGTCTGCTCTCGTAATAGTCGTAATACCTCGGCCATCTATGTCTCATGTGCCGAGAGTATATCCTCCACACTCGCCGTAACCGGGACATCCCTACCCGCATCGCTAGTCTGTCCGCCTCAATCGGCGTACTGATCGTCCGTCCATAATCGCATCGAGAATGTGCTCCGGATCGGTCTTGAAGTATGTACATATATCATATAATAAAATGAAAATATAACATGCATATAAGTTCTAACTCTACCCGCCTCACATCACTTCCCAACGAAAGTTCTAAGGCACTAACTTCAGGTTTTCCACATCTAAGTTTGTTGTTTAATTTTTATTGTCTTAGGACTTCCTCTTTGCTCTGATACCAACTGTGGCGGCCCTCGCCGCCCCAGGGTGACGTGTCTCCGTGTACTCCTTGCCAGCCGGCCCTACTACACGTGTACGGCACCTGCCCGTCCTTTTCCTGTATCGAAATTCGCATCCACTTATGTGTACAGCGTATAAATGACATATGCAGCGGAAGTTGTACTTAAATGCAAGGAATATTAATCAATTTAACAAATCCTACTGTGGAAAAACCCTGAAAAGTATTATGTATAAAGGTAGACGATTGTACCATGTAAAGTATCTATGTACAATGTTATGTCACTCCCGAGTTCCCAAAAGAATCAAAATATCAAAATAATCACACGTACAAGTAATCCTCAGAGGTAGGCAGTCAGAGGTAGTCGCCTAAGATCCCCTTGCCTTTACTTGTACTCGGATCTGCACTCGATCATCACATAAGAAAATGGATGACGAGTCCAGTCAGTAAAATCTCAAGGAACTCCTCCGAGCATTCATATAAATATGTGGAAGTCAATAAATATTGTTAAATAAACATGCGGAATGTAAAGAGACAACTGTAAGTAGGACATCGCATGCATAGATAACAATAAAGTGCAAATTTGTGTGTCTGTTCCAGTCAGACTAAACCATACTTCGGGATTCCCTTCCAGGATCCCACTAGTGGGCGCACCCAACTAGCTATCACCGATCCCTCTCGGGCGGCGTAGACCTACGACGCACCGACACATGTAGCAGTTCAATAGCTCGGGTCGTTATCCACCGAGAACTCCTGATACACATGCTATGGTCTAGAATGCATAGACACACAACGAAAAATTCGGTGGGAATAACTCAACCAACCGTGCAAACAACGACAAGATACTGATATAGGAAAAATCACAAGGAAATACTGGAATTGAATGGAATTATAAAGCAAAATAAATACTCAAGAGTTTTTCCATTGAGTTTTACAACACAACTCACTCCGATACCCCGTAATTAATCCTCGAGTCCAAGTCCACAGAGTCCTTGGTCGCCAATTGATCACCCGTGTCAACCTATGTCCATTTATCAATAATTTCGATTTAGTACGACCAATTTCTAAAAATGTAGGCCGCCAAATTGCCTATTTCGCGCTTTTCGAGGCAAAAACCTCGCGAAAGTCGCGTCCGAAATATCCAAATATTTTATTTTTCGTGGAAATTTATCAATTTCTATTTATTTTATCGAAATATTTTTTTTTTCCGAAATTTTCCCGAAATTTTTCCAAATTTTTCTTTCATTTTTCTTTTTTTTTCTCTTTTTCTCACATTTTTAAAAAAAAATTTGTTTGGGTCGGACCCGACCCGCCCCCGGTCTCGGGGGCCCGCCAAACATATATTTTTTTTAATTCTCTGTGGTTTGGGTTGGGGTTGCTTTCCACCCCAACCCCGGTGGAATCGATGGCGGGGAGAATCGATGGCATGGGAGACACCCCGCCATCACCACGAGACCCGGCTCGGCCTCCATGGCCGAACCCTTATCTCGCCACCACAAACCCAACCAAAACCCACAATAAAAAAAAACCACCACCGAGACTCACCTCGATCGTGACGTCTCCACCTTCTCTTTTCTCTTCCTTGCGGGTTCCTTCTTCCCCTCCTCCTCTCCTTTTCTTCTTCTCTTCTCTTCTCGCCTCCCGATCGGTGTGTGTGTGTGTGCATGGAATGTGTGTGTGAGGTGGAGGTGTAGGTGTAGGTGAGGTGAGTGGACACGTGTTGTTGAATTTGGATAAGTGTTGTTGTTGAGTTAGATGTCTTGACACCTAAATGTGACACAGCTAAGACACTCGCCCGTGTTTTCGGCATTTCGACGCCCGGTTTCGCGTCCGAACCGTGATATACGCGTGCCGCCACGTCGCTAGCCACGCAATATCTATTCCATATTATTTACTTGGCAAGTTTTTTTTATTCAATTTGTGTGTTTTCGCTTCCTCGACCTAATATTCGGTCTCGTCGACTACCTGATACCCGCGTCGACACGTATATCGAGGCGAATATCGTTCACACACCCTCACACGTATTATTTTGCAACATACACACATGCGATGTCTTTGAATAAATTACACCGCAAATAAGCAACCAACACACCATAAACTTCCATACCTAAGTCCCCGTGTGTCCTAGCCTACCGCAGCGTCCACGTAGATCTGAGCTGGCGTCCGTGTCTGTAAATTGAATAGACATTATTAAAATGGGTCGTTACACAAGTATTTTAATTCAGAGGTATTTTCAATTATGTCTTTTATTTATATTACTGCAATGTTAGTTACAATTATGTGGAAGTAGTGTGTTTGATCTAAACAAAGTTCGAACATGAACTAGATTTGTATTGCAATGTAGTTATGATGAGATGAATATGTGGCTTAACGCTTTAAACTAATTGTATTCTTTGATTCACAAACTTAATAGGTTAATATCTATTGATTTTAATCATGGATCTAGGTATTGTATGCATAGTTGCCAATATGTATGTGATATATGGTTTCATTATCTATTTGAAGTAGTAACTAGGATTGTTTGAAAGGCAAGCACCATTTAAATATCCTAATTGAATTAGATATCTAAATCTGATGTTGAAGTGGTTTTCCGAAGATGTTAAATTTAGTAGTTCGAAGTTCTCATAAAGTTTAATGCGGTTCTATTGCGTGAAGTTAATGTCTTTGTGTAAATAAAGGGGTTAGCTCAATATAATTAGAACGTAGCTTTTCCACCGGTATAAGAAGAATAAATGGCTAGCTAAAGGCCGTTTACTTACTCATGATTAAAGTTTAATGATTTATCTTACTTTATAAAGTATGCTCATAACTATATGGATTGGATTTACATGTTTGGGATGCAAATTAAACGGGTTTAGATTCACTACAAAAAACAGCCGATCAGAAACGGAAATTTCCGTTGCTGATTAACATAAATTCCGTCTCTAATTCAATTATGCAACGGAACAGAGACGGAATCTATTCCGTCTCTAAAATTGTCGTCGCTGATTTAGTCAGCAACGGAAATGTGTTTCCGTTGCTGATTAGAGACCGATTAGAGACGGAATTTAGAAACGGAACAGAGACGGAACAGAAATGCACATTCTTCCAAAGTGAATGGTTTTACTTGCATTTCGTTGCTAATCCGTTGCAAATTAGAGACGGATTAGCAACGGAATTCATAAATTCTGTTGCTAATCCGTCGCAAATTAGAGACGGATTAGGAACGGAATTCATAAATTCCGTTGCTAATCCGTTGCTAATTAGAGACGGATTAGCAACGGACTTTACGAATTCCGTTGCTAATTCGTCTCTATTCCGTTTCTAAACTCTGTTTACCCAGTTTTTTCATTCTATTTCTTCACAAATTAGAGACGGATTAGCAACGAAATTTATAAATTTCGTTGCTAATATGTCTCTATTCCGTTTCTATGCCGACTTTTTTTAAAAAATATTCACAAGAATCAAATTAGTTCTCTGAAACTTCTAAAACTAAAAATAACAACAGGACCTGCTCCATCGCCTGCACCCCCTCCAACAACTCCTTGGGGGTGCTAACATCACCAAAAAAGCAAAATTTCACATACATACACAAATCAACAATATATATCAACAACAAAGATTCAAATGAGAAAAAACATACAATTCGATAATAAAAAAGATTTATATATTCACGAAACGTAGTCGAGTATAATAAATGTCTAAGATACATAAGTATCCACAAAAAAACTACAATTCTCATTGTTCTACAACAACCATAAAAATACCTAAGTATCATAAAGTTGTCCATCCTCGTTGTGCTAGCACACAGGTTGTGCTAGCATCGGGATCTCGCGTATCTTCTTTTTTTCTCCCTAACGACCCGAGATCAGACACGTCCTTTGGGACACTCACCCGCCACCTTGTAGTACACCGCCTCATCATCCACCGCCGGTCCGGTGTAGTCTGGTCGCTCCCGACGTCTCCTTTGGAGCTTAGCTCGCATGGATCAACAATAATGGTAACAATATAATAGTAGCATTAAATTTGTTTTCTTAATAGTGCAGATTTTAGTGCAAATTTTTCTACTCTATGAACTATATGATTGTAGAAGAACCTGGTAAGGAAGCAGCCTAGATTAGTTATAAGACAAGTATATGTAGGCCTATATTCTACATTCTCTACAAGAAACTCGCATAAAAGACAATTTAAGCACATTGTAATGTCCAATGCATTCTTGAACCTAAAAAAAAGAAATGATGAATAGCTACTATAAATGAAACTTTGGTGGAAGCTTATGTATAGCACAACTCATCATATCTTCTATCTTAGATAACATACCATCACTAGCATAATAAAGATTGCCAACATCCACCAGCAATACATTCCAGTTTATCATTCGCCAGCAATACATTCCGGTTTATATCACAAATGGATTTTAGCAGACAATCTATCAATTCATGGGAGACGACCCAATTTACTAAATTCACAGTTTGATAAATGCTTAAATTGCAAAATAATTATAACCAACATACCCTCTCTGTAAAACAATTTGTTATATTGCAACATTCATGAGCGGAGAGCAAGGAATGTTGGCCAATTCGTTAGGTCCCGGGTTTATCTCATTCGCCATCTTTGCAGCACCTGAAAAGAAAACTATTAGTCCTTTACACCATTAGAGAAGCCCTCCACTACTTTACAGGAAGTTCAACATATTGCACGCATACATGAGTGAGAGCACCCATTAAAGTTAAAAAATATATGAAAATATGATACAAATGCTAGAAACAAAACATGTATTCTACAACATGACACTCAGCACCTTCCAACACATCAACAACAACAACAACAACATAGCCTCTGTCCCAAATTAATTGGGGTCGGCTACATGGATCAAACTTTTCCATTGTGATCGACTAAGGCATTGAATGTGAGCTTTCCAAACCATTCAAATCCCTCCTAATTAATGTATTCCACGTTAAAATGAATGTAACTGGAGATAATCTAATTGTACATTTGTTTGTCTTTGGATTCAATTAATTCACATATCAATGGTTAGGTTTTTGTTATAACTTGTGATCATATTCTTCATTTGACACTAACTGGGAATCAAACGCTGATCATCTAATAGTTTAGCCAAAATATGTGTTCTTATTTTGGTTCTATTATTTGCGAAACTGATCGAAAAGGGTATAACAATGGAGAGATTACCTCACCTGGCAGCGACGAACAGCGACGAAGAGCGGCGAACAGCGGCGGGGGCTGCACAGCCAGCGCCGGCAGAGGGCGAAGGCAGACGGCGATGGTTTCCAACGCAGCGACGAACAATGGCGGCGACAATGCGGCGACCAGCGGCACAGCACAGCGGCAGCGGCGAGAGGGTATGAAGAAGCTTGCCACTCCCGGTATCGCCCTCATCCCTCCTTTCGGCGGACCACCGTACACCGCCTTCCCCACCCGAAATCCACTTCCCCGAACCCCGCCCTGGTCATGTCCGACACCAAGTACGTCCTCGTCACCGGAAGTGAGGCCTCCCCTCTCCACCATCATATCCGCCACCGACCTCACGTACTCCTCCGTCACCTCCCCTTCGCACTCCTCACCTTCTTCGCCTCGTACTCCAGCCCCCACGCCCTCACCTCCCCGCCGCCCCCACCGCCACCGGGAACACGAACGCGTTCCCGCAGTACCCTCCGAGAGAGGCGGGTTCTTCAGCTTCCCTCTCGCGTTCACGATGCATATCACGCGGACCGCCGGGAGAGGCGGGTTTTGAGAGAGAGATTTGAGGAG
The DNA here is from genome assembly GCA_039657325.1 of Stephania cephalantha. Lineage (NCBI taxonomy): Eukaryota > Viridiplantae > Streptophyta > Magnoliopsida > Ranunculales > Menispermaceae > Stephania > Stephania cephalantha. The sequence continues at coordinate 47,185,782 of CM077569.1, read as the reverse complement.
GGAGAGAGGGGTTGGAGGTGAGAATGGGTTGAGAGAGTGAGGGGTCTCTACATCCGTCCCATTTTTCAATTCTTCGCATCGAAGCATGCACGAATCTCGAGACGTAACGGACGGTTACAAAAAATTAAACTTTTGGTGGGAATGTTGGCATCATTATTTAGAGACGGAATTTAATTCCGTCTCTATTCCGTCTCTATTTCCGTCTCTGATCTCTCTCTATTCCGTCTCTGAATGATTCTGTCTCAATTCTGTCTCTAACCATTTATCCGTAGCAACGGAACTAAATTCTTTTGCTAATTTCGTTTCTAATTAACCATTTTTTGTAGTGATTTAATTGTTCTGGATATTTGTTTAGATATTTATTTATTATTGAATTTAATCTATTTAATTGAGTGTGATTTTGTATTGTGTTAGTTAATTATGATAATATATATTTAGTCAAGTATTATTATATTATAGTTAATTATTAGTTAGTTTAATTATTATTATTCATAAAATAAAAATAAAAATAATAAAAAGTTTTAAAAGTTTTTTTTTCTAGAGAAACATGATAAATCTCTATGGAGACGATTCCCACTTGTCATTACTGCAAAATAATTGAAGTATAATATAAGGGGAAATTATTGTACATTCCCGACACGTGTCATCTAACAAACTCCCCAAAAATGCAGATATAATAAAGAAGGAAAATCGTGGCGATGCTTCATTTGCGAGGCGATTAACGGTCCATTTGTGACGTGTTTGGGGTGGTATAATTTTGTATGTAATTGCCCTTCCATTAAGATTTCATTTGTGTTTAATCTTAGGTTTAGTTTGTGTTTTCGTTCTAGGTTTTGCCTCCTCAGACGGATGATTTCGTCTACATAAATGCATTGGCTTCACATATGTTACATGAGAGCTTTTGAATTCATGAAAATCTATAGCTTTCTATGAAATGACAAATCGGTATTGAAACAAATTAAAATATATAGAGTAGTTATTAAGGTGCTTCTAGCCACACGCTTGAACTCTATCAATTTTAACTATGATCTTCTGTAGAAAACAAGCCAACATACACAGTTAAGCAAAAGAAAAAGGAAACTAATTCATAAGAAAAATTATATATATATATATATATATATATATTATGATAAAATACTCTACTCAAAACTAGAATAAGGAAAAGCGCAAATTCAGAGAAACTACAATCACTTGATAAAATATCATTGACTCGTTAGGCATTGCCATGCAACAAGGAAATGGTTGTCCTATACATTTAGGACAAACATTTGCTACATTTATCAGCGTTTTTTGGACAAACAATGAAATGTGCACGTACAAATGTCGATAGACAATTCAATTACACCATTACCGTTTATATTTAGGACAACCATTTGACACAGACACAGTTATTGGCATCTTTCGGACAAATTAAAATTGAAATGTGCAACCACAAATCATAAGAAAGCCAACAACGTATGTCAATAGCTATCCCAAAAGACCAACCAAGTGGCTAGCCTCACTAATTAGGCTTGGAGTCATCACTGACGTAAGAGGCTAGCGGTTCGAGTCTCAACGGAGAAATTAGTTTATTTCTTATAAAAAAATTGCTATATCAAAAGGCTGGCAAAACCCAAAATTGAGGCGAATAAAAAAAATTAGAATCATGCCGAGGCAAAATTTAATGTTAACTTAGTGAGACTATGTATCTGTACGTATATCTAAGAAAAACAAAAAAAAAAAAAAAAAATTATTTATCATATAATAAGTACTTATACATTTCCTCGCAATTGAGTCCTTTGAACACGATCAAAATGTGTGCACATACATCTCTCTATGCAAAATCATCAGGACAATAACAACCCAAGCAAATGTATGTATCAAAACAATTACTTATTTTTTTCCAATAAATGAAGATCGATCTCCATATATTAATGTATATATATATTGCACATATAGCATATGGTGTGAAGTTTATAAATTACAGCCAAGGAGAATTGTAAATGGGAGTGACCACTGACTTGACTTGAAGATACTTGTGGAGGGCATGAAGTCCATTGTCCCTTCCAAATCCACTCATCTTGTACCCTCCATAAGGGCAATCTCTATCAAATGCGAAGTAACAGTTGATCCAAATGACACCAGCTCGGATCGATCTTGAAACTCTATTCGACAAGTTTAAGTCATTTGTTACAATTCCACATGCCAAACCATATATTGTATTGTTGGCTCTCTCAATCACCTCATCCACAGTCCTACAATCACAATATCACAAAGACCAAGTACTGATTAATTATATAATGCTAGTATTGCTTTGATGAGGGAAGTCGCAAGGGGCAGAAGATTTTGAACTTACTTGAACTTCATGAGAGACATGACTGGCCCAAATATTTCTTCCTTGGCAATAACCATATCATCCTGCCAAACACAAAATATTTAAAATTCACGGGGAACCGCCATAAGCGAGTGGTATATACATGAGAGTTGTGCATAGACATATACCTTGACATCGGCAAAGATCGTTGGTTCAATATAGTATCCCTTCTCCCCGCAAGTATTTCCTCCTGTTAGTAGTGTCGCCCCTTCTTTCTTGCCTTGTTCAATGTAATACAGGATTCTCTCAAATTGCTTCTTATCCACCTTTCCACGACAAGTACATCCGTTAAACATTTGATTTGATAAGTGCTTATCAAGCATTAATAGAAGCATCAAGCAAATTAGCCTCAACTGTATTTTGTTTCAGTATGAGTGTATATGTTTTTCCTTGTAAGACGATTGTTAGAAAAATATAGAGAAAAGAAAAAAGATATTCATATGGTATTCGTAGATTTAGAAAAAGTATATAATAGGGTCCCTAGAGATGTTCTTTGGTGGGTTCTAGAAAGAAAAAGAGTACATGCTAGATACATAGACATTATTAAGGATATGTATGATGGAGTAGTAATGAGTATAAAGACATTTGGATGAGCTACAAAAGAATTTCTCATTACGATAGGACTACATCAAGGATCGGCTTTAAGCCCATATCTATTTACTTTAGTTATGGATGAACTAACTAGACATATTCAAGAGGATATATCATGGTGTATGCTATTTGCGGATGATATTGTCTTAGTGAATGAAACAAAAGATGGAGTGAATAGGAAATTAGAACTCTGGAGGAATACATTAGAATCTAAAGGCTTTAAGTTGAGTATGACGAAAACCGAATACATGCACAGTAAGTTTAGAAACACTAAACATCGAGATGACGGAGTGGTAAAATTAGGGGAAGTAGAAGTTCCTAAGGTAAACCACTTTAGATACCTAGGATCAATCATATAAAATGATTGTAACATTGAGAATGATGTCACACATAGAATTCAAGCTGGATAGAAGAAATGGCGGAGTGCAACAGGGGTGATTTGTGATTGAAATGTTCCTACTAAGTTAAAAGGAAAATTTTATAGGACCGCAATTAGGCCAGCTATGCTCTATGGAAGTGAATGTCGGGCGGTAAAGCAACAACAATTACATAAAATGAACGTAGCAGAAATGAGGATGCTTAGGTGGATGTGTGGTAAAACTCGTAAAGATAAAATAAGAAATATAAAAATTCAAAGACAAGTAGGAGTAGCACCAATTGATACAAAGATTAGGGAAGGGCGGTTGCGGTGGTTTGGTCACTTGCAAAGATGGCCTACAAATGCCCCAACTAGAAAACTCGACTCAATAGAAACTGTAGAAATTCGACAAGGTAGGGGCAGACCAAATTTGACATGGGATGCATTAATTAGGAGGGATTTGAATGGTTTGAAAAGCTCACCATCAATTGCACTTAATCGAGCACAATGGAAAAGTTTGATCCATGTAGCTGACCCCAGTTAATTTGGGACTGAGACTATGTTGTTGTTGTTGTTGTTGTTGTTGTTGTTGATGAGTGTATATGTTTCAAATGTGAGTGTATGTATACAGTTAAATGCACAAAAGGATTGGAAAGAAACCTTTATGTTTTGTTTCATCGAGGGGTTTCAATGCCAATGTAACATAAATAACTTTATGACAGAGCACTTAAGTGGTACCTGTGGTCCTTGATGAACATGAGAATCAAAGGGATCTCCAACTATCCAAGCCTTGGTCCTTTTCACTGCCTGCTTTACAAATTCATCGTAAATTCCTTCTTGCACGAAAACTCTAGATCCAGCAACACATATCTCGCCCTGTAGATCCATCCAATTACTGATGTTAATACTTAAAAACTGATGATAACTTATTAAGAAAAGAGACTGTTGGATTGTTCTTTGCCTTGTTGTAAAACACGGCATTAAGCGCAAGGTCAACTGCAGTGTTTACATCCGCATCATCAAAAATTATGAATGGCGACTTCCCACCCAGTTCAAGTGAGATGTGTTTTAAGTTGCTTGTTGCGGCAGCCTGCATTATTAATCGACCAACTTCTGTAGACCCTGTAAAACTAACCTGAAGAAACCAACGGAAAGGAATTATAGTTAAATATCAAGTAGGGATATTGGTTGTATAGAAAATAGGCGCGAGACAATTACTTTATCAATGTCCATATGAGAGCTGATGGCAGCGCCAGCCGTGTGGCCAAATCCAGTGACTACATTAAGAACTCCATCAGGGATACCAGCCTGGTATAAGATTGGAAAACTAATTAGAAACAAATATGATAATATATGCAAAACATCACCACCTATTTCATTCCTCTATTCTTTTTTTCGACTACATTAATCTTTGTTTTATAGGTGCTAGACTCATTTTTCTCCTAGACAGGAACATTTGTAGAGCAATTAAATTTGCTATAATATTACTAGAAATCTAGTATGGAACTACTCATTTGAAAAAATGGTAATGTGACTGAATTACCAGCTTAGCAAGATGCGCATAGGAGAGAGCGGAGAGGGGCGTTTGTTCTGCGGGCTTCACTACCATGGTACACCCAGCAGCCAAGGCAGGTGCAACTTTTAGGGAGAACATTGTGCTGGGAAAGTTCCATGGAATGATGAGTCCGGCGACACCAATTGGCTCGAGCAAAGTGTACCCCTGAAGTTCTCTAGACATTTTTAGTGTTTCTCCATGTATTTTGTCAGCAGCTCCTGCGAAATAGCGGAAAAGGTCCGCGACGGCCGGAATTTCTCCCATCTTTAACGGGATGAACAGCTTCCCTGCATCGATCGCATCTAAGCCAGCCAATTCATCCACATGCTCATCAATTAGATCTGCAAATTTCATCATTATTCTTCCCCTCTCCTGAAAAGAATTTAAGAAAGTAAGTCAGTAATTGAGGTTAAACAAAAGAATCTTATAACACTTAATTTACAGATTGGCATAGTCTAAACGTGGGACTAGTAAAGTTAAGATTCTAACTCTTTCAAGTTAATAAATTTCATACATGTTAGAGAATAGTTAGCATATAATTTCCATGCTACGCAGGGCTACGAGATAAGCAAGTCGAAGGAAACGAGTGTATTTCGGAGACCAGTGGCAAGGCCAATAGTATTAACAGATAGACTACAGTAGTGATGAAAACATCGACATCGGTGAATGATGATGAGAAAAGGGACTTACAAAGCCAGACATTCGAGGCCACTTCCCATGGTCAAAAGCATGTCTAGCAGCTTTGACAGCTAAGTCGATATCTTCTTTGTCTCCTTCAGCAATTCTAGCAATCACTTCTCCAGTTCTTGGATCGATAGTGTCAAATGTTTTTCCTGGTTTAGGACACAAGAGTGGTGAATTTAGAAACAACTTGTAAATAGACCGACTATTAGCGCAATTCAGAAGATGCATTCGCCAAACTTAATGAAGATCATCTTCACATTACTAAGAAGGGAATGTTCATATATAATAGACCAAATTTATTCGCAATATTATCGGTAGCTCCTAAGAAATGCCAGTTTATAACAGAGTCTTATAGGGAAAGAGAGTTATTGATGCTCCTGGAGTACAAAAAAAGAAAGAAAAATACTGGGATGTTGAAGAGCACTAGCAGTACTTCATTTCAAGCATTTCATATTGGTTTTAGTACTTGCAAACATCAACCTGATTGACTATATGTAACAGATCTCTGCATTGCAAGAAGATGTTTCTTTACCAAGAACAAATTTATTGCATAGTAACTACTATCTTGCGCGAAAAACAACTCTTTTCGAATAACTTGGCCCCTTGATTAGTTTACTATAAGAGATTTACTTTGCCTTTAGCTAGTAAAAGCCTTTCTTAAAATTCTGAAGCATATAATTTGACGAAAAAAAAAAAAAAAAAAAAAAAAAAAATTCTGAACCATATACATATACATATAATATATATATATATATATATATATATATATATATATATATATATTTATTGTTGATTTTCAAAGGAAGAACCATAGTAAGTCAATAACAAAAGGATATCTTACTAACAAAGGAAGAACCCCAATGGAATCAAGAAATAATTAACTCCACTAATTGGTCACTAAAACATAAGAAAACAGTTCAGCTCTAGTCAATGTTTTTCTTCCAATTTGGTCAAAATAATGAATCAAAATCAAAGCGGTTGAGTTATCATGAGCTTGTTATAGTGGTAGGATGACTCGAAATGGATGCCAATAAATTGGACAACCTGATTGTTGACGTCCCTTAAATACACGTGAATTTGTATGCACCCAAATATCGATGCAAAAATTAATAGATACCAACATCCAAGTGTCCATTTCCGATATCCAAAATTAACTAGTCATCCAATCATTTTCAGTAAGTTAGTATCTATTATTTTCCGAAGATTTAAGTGGTCCGTCATGAACAGCACAACACATGCGCCTCATTACACATAATGGTCCAAAGTTTAGACCATGCCAATCAACTGCAGAACCGTCAAGAACTGGACCCTGGCCCTTAATGAGCCAAATAATTTCACATCCATGCTGTGCACAGAGAACACACACCACAGATTTTGGAAAGTAAAATGAGCCCTTGCGCTACGGACATTTGCGACGCAGTCGTTTAGATCCTTTCAATTATAATTGGAAAAGGACCGACATAATTTTGATACACACATCGGACGTATATGCATTAATAGCATACTCGGCCTAAAGGGGTGTGGTGTAGTAGTAAAGAAAATAGCACCTTAACTTTAATTGAGGAAGAGGTCATGAGTTCAATTTTTGGTAGCTGCATTAAAAAGATGATAATCTAATATTCTAAGAGACATACATTTGCTGCACAATGGTGTAGATTTGATTGAGATATGTGCCGCACTAATTCCAAGAGAATTTACACCACTGTGTTGCAAATGTATGTACCAATTAAAAAATGTCAAAAAATTATTTTACCATTATATTTTCTTAGTTTATATGCGTTTGATCCATTTCATGAAGAGCGACAAGATAAAATGCCTACGAATTATTTTATAAAAAATTATTTTATGTGTTTATATTTTCTTAGTTTATTTTACGTAAAAATAGAATAAGAAATATAGAAATTCAAAGACAAGACATTTAAAGTAGCACCAATTTTGATACAAAGCTTAGGGAAGGCAATTGCATGGTTTTGGTCACCTGCAAAGACGGCCTGCAAATGCCCACTAAAAAACTTGACTCAATAAAAATCGTAGAAATTCGATGAGGTAGGAGTAGACCAAAGTTAACATGGGATGCATTAATTAAGAGGGATCTGAATGGTCTGGAAAGCTCACCATCAATTGTACTTAATCGAGCACAATGGAAAAGTTTGATTCATGTAGTCGATCCTAATTAATTTGGGACTGAGATTATGTTGTTGTTGTTGTTGTATTATATTTTCTTAGTTTCTCTCAGTCACGGGGTTGGCTATCAGATTAGCTCCTGCTGAATTAATCAAACTAAATTAAAAGGGCTGAAAAAGGTTTCGCGCCATGATTACTTAAAAAAAAAAAGAAAAAAATTGTCACTCCAATCACTTTCCGGAGTAATTTCGTCCACCAAAAAGTGTTCTTATTAAGTTAAAAAGGAAGACGCACTGTACCAAAAAAAAAAAAAAAAAAAAAAAAAAAAAAAAAAAAGAATACGCACGGCACAAAGAAGACCACAAACGCACATACGGAAAACGCCACCAGAAGGCAAGACTTGTCACGTACACGCCAGGTAACATATTGGAGGCAACAATTATCTATTTATTAATTTTGTAAAAACAAATTGCAAAATAAAGCGAAAAATATTATTCTTTCACAATGATTTCAACATAGCAACGATGAGTAAATAAGCTCTAAATAATATTCTTTCTCATATCATTAAATGATTTTAACAAAATTATCAAAGTTACAATGATAATCAATTTTTTTTCTTTAAAAATAATTACACGAATGTCTCATATGACATAAAAACTGAAAACAGTTGGAGTTCCCTAAGAATAGAATGTCCTGGCCCGAAAAGAAATTAAGCCTGCTTAATTAATGAAATACTACTACTTAAGTAACATGTGAGGCAAGTAGTGGACCCAAGGGCCTATAAGAGCACAAAAAACACTAAAGGTCGATGAGACTGGCGGAGTCGTGGGCTAGGCCACATGGTCCATCATTAGTTGAAGGCCCACTCGATACCCCAGTCCCTATCTTTTTGTCCTTTTTAGTGTGTTCAAGTTTTTAATAATGGAGGGATATCTTGGTCCGTGCCATCTTTTTCGTATCTTGATGAGACTAGTTTTAGAAGTTTTTTGTTTTTGGAAAATACTAGATGACCCTTTTCGGGGCATCCGAGTAGGACAACCGGTAATAATATCCATCCATTTGTGCATTAATGTGTGTGCACAAATCTCGATGCGTAATTGATAGACATCATCACTGAGTGTCCATTGTGTTTCAAAATGGGTCACCCTATCATCTTCCTTTTTTTTGTTACAATTTGAGAATAGTTTGATCGAACTCGTGACAAAGGTTTAGCGGAATTTGAAGGTGTTATGTATAAGTTTGTGTATTTACACCAGCTCAAGCCTACTAGCACTTACGAACTGTCTCTCTCTTTGTTTTAGAGTAAATTTAATTCCTTTATACAAAATAAAATATAAGACCAATTAAGCTTATTTTAATCCTCAACATCAACATGTAATTTGTTTTTGAGAAATCATGTATTTTGTTGTTCTTATTAAAAACTGTAATTTGATGGATTTATACACACTATTTTTTTCTGAATTAATTAGTTTTTTATAATAGCTTAAGTTATTTATTTAATAACAAAAAAAAGCTCTGCTAGTTCTTTGTCTCGTATTATTGTATTATAAACATTTGCAAATGTATATATGTAGCTTATGTAGACCGAAATCATGTGTGATTTGCACATGTAATTATTCACATACAATCCATCTTAGCTAATAATATATGTATATTTTTTACTTTAATGCTCGAGAGATTACGGTAACTCAAAAGAACTAGTAGATTCCGACTATTGGCCCCTTTGCTTTATAAGTGACTAATCCAGGTTTGGACACTGTCGGGCTTCATGAAAGGGGCAGCCCTTTTAACTCAATTTTTTTCATTCACTAGACTCACTCGATATCTCGCTTACGAAAATGAGCCATTTACCAATTAAAGATTGTTGGATAAGTATTTCTTTCCAAATGCATTGAATAAGTAAATAATAATATCTTTTATCATAAAAAAAAATCTGAATTTGCTCAAATATTTCCAAATAAGCTTAAATTTTTTTTTAATTGGTTGAAATAATATGTGTAAAGGTTAAATATGTAAAATTAGCAAAAACTTTCTTTAAAAAATAGACTTGAAATTAGCAATTTCAAATACGCTTTAAATTGTTACCTTAAATTAATAATAATAATAATAATAATAATAATAATAATAATCATTGAATGAGTGGGTTGGATGTTAATGAAACAAATCATCGGATTCCGAAGATAATAGAGACACGCGTACGGTCTAGACCGAAAGGCAAAACGAGAAAGAAGAAGAACCAAGTTGCACAGGCAGCGGCGACGCCAAATAGGGAAATTGAAACACACAACCCAACAATTAATGGACAACTCACGCACCAAATAAACCAACCAGATACCATGTAAATTAGTTTTTTCAAATTTGAAGATTTCAAAAGTTTTGTATGCGAGACTATGAAAGATTTTGATTCATATTGAGAGAATCCGATTCGGTAGAAAGAAAGTTATTACGAATCGCGAGAGGGTTAGAAAAACGACAAGAGAGAAGCAAATTAGCAGTATGTAATTAATTAATTAATTAAGCAGATGTTTACCTGAAACTGCTTCGACGAAATCTCCATTGATGAAGAGCTTGGTGAAGTTGATCTTTGGAATCTTCGAGAGCTTCTCTGAGGTTTCATTGTATTCGCTCCCCATCTCTCAATCCCAAACTCTAAGTGTATGAGTGCGGGTGTTCTCAGGTGGAGGGGACTAAATAAGTTCGGGATTTATAGTTCAAGGAGACCTGAAGTAAACGGCACGTATGCGTATCACGAGGAGGAAGTGGGAGCGTGGGATGGGGAGGATTGCACTCCTTTGGACAGTCATAGCCATCGCGGCCACCGGGCCCACTTTGCTTGTACGCTATTCACTATTTTACCCGGTAATGCAACAAAATAGTCCTAGTCCTCCCCTATCGAACCGGAAAATCCTATAACGTGAACACTATGTCACACTAAAATAGACGACAACAAATGTCGCGCCTAGGCCCCCATATTAAAATGGAGTATTCGGTGTGTTCTTTTTATGGAATTTTGATTTGGAACTTAGACGCCATGTCAATTTGTGTGTATTCTATTGTGACATATATAGAGTTGTCATTCTAGCATTTTCTCATCCAACTAGGGTTGGGGGATCCCCTTCTTACATTCTTAGGGAAGTGCTACATTAACATCACCGAACTCACATCTCAAACTCACATCGATTTCGAGAGTTGTTCGTGTGTGCCTCGAGATGCATTCACATAAGTTCTCAGTGCATAACACTTGAGGTGCGTATCATGAGGCGCACACATATGCGACTCCCAAAAATGATATAACTTCGAGGTGTTAGTTGGGTAATGTCAAAAAATTATTTCCTTGTGAAAAGGGAATGGTAAATTTTTTGGTGCTCACATGCATGCTATATAGGTGTGTTGTTGTCGGCGCTGCTGCATTTTTAATTGGTGTTGGTTGGAGAGGCGTTACCAAGGATTCTTAATGGAGTCCGGTTTTAAGTGTACCATAATGTATTTAGAAGTTCATGGCAAAATTATATAGGTAGTGTTATTTGGACTCATGAGACTATAATCAAATTTTATTTTCTTTTCAAAATTATTTTTTAAAAATTATTATATTATTCAAACACCCCCCTTACAAATTGGGGGATTTTGAATTTTTATTTTTGAATTTTTATTTTATTTTTTTTACAAGAAGACTCTCTTAAAACACAATAATTTGTAGAAAGTTACAAAAACACCGTATAAGTCCCGACTCGTGAGTATACACATATTTATTGAAATTATATTTTAGGCCTCAAAAATTGTAAAAATTCGACGAGGTAGGGGCAGACCAAAGTTAACATGAGATACATTAATTATGAGGGATTTGAATGGTTTGGAAAGCTCACCATCAATTGCACTTAATCGAGCACAATGAAAAAGTTTGATCTATGTAGCCGACCCCACTTAATTTGAGACTGAGGCTATGTTGTTTGTTGTTGTTGTTGTATATTTTAGGCTCAATTTAAAATATTGGTACACGAATATATGTACATTGCACATAACGCAAATGGGTTTTTCTCAATAAAACAAATTGCGAATGATAATTCTAAAAATATAATTATTTAACCTCTCTAATTTCCAAGTTCTTATTAAAAAACGATTTAATGTCCCACATGATGAAATCAGTATTCAAAACAATATACAAAAACACATTGACAATATTAAATAATCCTCAAAATAACTTCTTCTAGCATCATTAGAAAACAAATTTATCAATAATTAATATTATTTTTGAAGAAGTTAATTTATTTACAACGCCCCTTAACTTCAACATGAGTCTTGAAACCCAACCAACCCTGCATTAATTTGAGAGTGATGTCTCCTGAATCTCATTTATCTCATCACTAAAGATGTTTTGGTAATTTATCGATAAGGCCAGTGCTAAACGGACTCAAAGAGTCTGGACTCCAAAGTTTTAATTATTGATAAATCCTCCTTATACTTTCACACAAATTAAGCTCATCTAATCCTACAACATTACAACTCACTTTCCCGCACTTCAAAAAAATAATATTCTCACCACTACCCCACCAAACTCAGATTCTCGGCACACGATAAATTGAAAAAACTCAATTCGGTGGGCCCCACTACTCATCTGATTTATTTAATCACGATAGCAAGTGACGCATCTCGGCCGTCTGATCAAAAATCAACGTTTTGACTTTAACCAATCCCTCCTTATAAGTTGAAGTCTTTCCTTCATTTCTGTAGTGTATTTTCACAAGTGCATTTTCACATTTTTTTGTAATGTATTATTATTATTATTATTATTATTATTATTATTATTAGTGTTATTATTGTTATTATTGTTATTATTTATTACTAGTCGGCTTCCCGCGCTTCGCACGCGGGCAAGACTAAGCATCAAAATATTATATAAAAAAACGTTGAAAAAAATATAAAAATAAATATTGTGTAATCTCTGATATGAACTCAAAATCCTCCTTTTAGATCCCTCGAAAATTAATCAAAAAACACTTGCAAATACTATGCATATTTTTAAATTTATACAAAACATTAAATATTTACAATATTACATAGAAATAATCGGATTTGAATCCATGACCACTTACTCATACATCTAATATAATATCATTGGGCTACCCAACCAATTATGATATTATCATGCCACATGTCGTGTTGTGAGAGCTTCTCACATAAACAATTCCGAAAAAAATTAAAAATCAAAAATCTTGTTCTTATAACAATTAAAAACATAACCTAAAAAATATGTATAGCTTAATTTCTTTTTAAATAATAATCTAATATATCATTTACGTAGTATGTAGTATTTAATAAATAAAAAATTTTGAAAAAAGAATTAAAAACCAAAAATCTTATTTGTATAACAATTAAAAACTTAACCTAAAAAATAGCAAAAAATTAGAAAATTAAATTTTAAAACCAAATATCTTATTTATATAGCAATTTAAAACATAACCTAAAAAATAGCAAAAAACAAAAACTTAAAAATTAAAATTTAAAACCAAAAACCCTATTTGTATAGCAATTAAAAACATAACCTAGCTAAAAAATAGCAAAAAAAAACTAAAATTTAAAAACAAAACATTATATTTGTATAACAATTAAAAGCATAACCTAAAAAAATAGCAAACAAAAACGAAAATTAGAAAATTAAAATTTTAAAACCAAAAATATCATTTGTATAGCAATTAAAAACATAATCTAAAAAATAGCAGAAAAAGGAAAATTAGAAAATTAAAATTTAAAACCAAAAATCCTATTTGTGTAACAATTAAAAACATAACCTAAAAAAAGCAAAAAATAAGGAAAATTAGAAATCTAAAATTTATAAACCAAAAATCCTATTTGTATAACAATTAAAAACATAACCTAAAAATAGCAAAAAAAAATAAAAATTAAAGAATTACAAAAAAAATTTAAAAACCAAAAAATCATATTTGTATAACAATTTAAAAAATAACCTAAAAAATAGCAAAAAAAAGAAAATAGAAATTATACTCAAAATCTTATTTTGTGTTTTACCATCTTACCCCTTACTTAAGTGCGAGAAAGATCAATGACTTGCGTTTTTCTATTTTTTGTTATAAATCTTATTAATTATGACATTATCATGCCACATGTCATGTTAGTAGAGCTTCTTAAAAGCCACGTGTCACGTTGCGAGACCTTCTTACAAAAATAGTTCCTTTATATATATATATATATTATTATTATTATTAGGATTATTGTTATTATTATTATTATTATTTTATGGGGACCGGATGAAGGCGGAAAGACTTGTAGCGTAGACGAGTACCTCCTCTTAGTCATCTCTGTGCTCGCGCAAAATTAATTATGATGTTCATCTTATATTAGCTCCTTGAAGATCAACATTATTGCTATTGATCACATATTTTTCAAGTTCGGGTCTAAACAAACTTGAACACGCCCATTAAGAAATGCATTGGAGAAGCCAAGGGTGCGGCCTCAAAATGTGAGAGTACTTCTACATGACATACAATGCCCTTAGGCAAGGCCTATGCTCGTTTGGGTACTCTCCAGCCACGCCTTATGCAAACCTTTACAAGGCTTTCAACACAATTGGGCGAGGCCTCGCCACGCCTTGGGCCCTCCCTATGTATACATTGATCAAGGCCAGAGCACGACATGCTTAGAATTTAAAGTGTAAGGTTAAGAGTTTAGGATATGTTTTATAAGAGGCGGGACCTTGTGTCATTTCAAAAGAATCGTGACCCCCTTAATTCTTCAAAATTTAATATTAATACTACTGTTATTAATCACTAGCCAATGGGTGCAATTTATTTAATGAAAAAAAATTAGATTGAAATTTACCATCAATCATTTTCAAAAGACAGTGAATTCCATTTTTCTTCTCTTTAGTTCGATCTCATGCAAAAATATAGAGATTGTCCTCTTTTTCACCTAATTATTAAGTGTTTAGCATTTTTATATATTAACACTGACTACCTAATTTGAAATATATTTTTATCTTTTTGCAATAGTTTAAACGAATTTAGTTTAGTGTTGTTCCTTATTTTATTTTATTTTTATTTTTTGAGGAAAAGTGTTATTTTTTGTTAAACCTCTTTAGGTATAAATTTAAAGCATTATATTTCATAAAAATTAAAAAGTTCAAAAAAGAATTAAGTTTTTATAATAATCTCAAAGTAATTTAACACATTTTTAAGCAACTATATCAAAGAGGCATGTACGTATTTTTGGTTGAAAGCATTAGATTTCAAAAAAAAATTAAAAAGTTCAAAAAATAATTAATTTTTGATAATAATCTCAAAGTAACTTAACACATTTTTAAGCAACTACATCAAATTAAGAGGGACATACATATTTTTGGGTTTATTATTATTATTATTATTATTATTATTATTATTATTATTATTATTATTATTATTATTATTATTTCACGCTTTATACCATACCGGATGAATGTTAACATAATAATGTGAAACTTTATAATTATGTTTATACATTTTATAATGTGAAACTTTAATGAATGATTATTGTTATTATTAAAATATTAAAATAAAATACATTTAGTAGTATTAAATAGATTTTTATTTTAATATCAAATACTATTAAGAATAAGATCTATATATATATATACATAAGAGTCGGAGAAGAGAGAAATTTATGAAGTAACCTCCTCTCATCTTTCCAATTTTCTATTTTTCTTAATTTTTCAATTTTATGTAATTTCATGATGTATTTTTATATAATTTTGCTATATTTAATGATATTCCTACTGTCTCAACATTGAGACAAAACCCACAACTAAAAGAACGCCTGAACATTTATTTTGGTCTCAACATTCACGCAAAGAACTCTTCAACATTCACGCCCAGTTGAACAACTCTAATTCCACACTTGGTATGGACAACAATCGGCCATTCCTCCTGCACAGCAGCCGGTGCACTCCCATAAGCAGACACCTGGTTTGCCCGCTCATCAACATGCTAGTGTGCATCCACCTAACAAACAACCTGTTGAAGGACATGCACATCAAGCCCAGTCTTTTCCTGGGCAAACATCTAACTCCCCATCTGTGGCGTGTAACGACCCATTTGATTAATGTCGTTAATTATCTCGAATTTACAGACGTGGACGCCAGCTCAGATCTACGGGGATGCCGCGGTAGGCTAGGATACACGGGGACCTAGGTATGATAGTTTATTGTGTGTTGGATGCTTATTTGCGGTGCAATTTATTGAAATACATCGCATGTGTGTATGTTGCACAACAATACGTGCGAGATTGTGTGAAATGTATTCGCCTCGATATGCGTGTCGACGCAGGTATCGTGTAATGACCCTAAAAATCTAACTCGTGCCACGTGCCATTTTAGGGTCGTATGTGGGACCCACTCGTCGTGATTCGGATCGAAATCGACGCGAAATAGGGTCAAGTTAAGGTTTAGACGCGGTGTTCTCGTATTTCGGAGTGCAATGGTATTTTCGTTAATTTTTGGCGAAAATGTGGTATTTTTGGGGTTTAATTCAGACATAAAATCGATGAGATATGCATAAAATAAAGAAGAAAAAAAGATCGGATAAGAGAGAGAGGGAGAGGTTGCAAAGTGAGAGAGAGAATAGAGGAGAGGAGAGAGAGAGAGAAAGAGAGAGAGAAAGACGACCAAGAAAGAGAGAGAAAGGAAAGAAAGAGAGAGAGAGAGAGAGAGAGAGAGAGAGAGAGAGAGAGAAGATGGGGGCGCGGACGGTGCGGCGGCGGAGCTCCAACTCACGAGCGGCGGCCTCGATGTAGCGGCGGACCAACAACGAGAACGACAAAGACGCGCGAGCGACGGGGGAGGCCGCGAATGGCGAGTCCGGCGATACGTAGCGGCGGTGTCTCAAAGAGCGGCAATGAGCAAGAGCTAGCGGCGAGCAGCGACAGCGGTCCGGTCCAACAAGACGCGCGGCGAGAGCGAGACGCGGCGATGAGGAGTGGTGGATAGGCAATGGCAGCAGGCGAGCAGCGAACGGCGGCAGCCGCGAGCCAAAATGATCGCGCAGCAGCAAAGCAGCGCAGAGCGGCGACATGGCAGCAGCGCAGCGGCGGGCGGCGGCGGCAACAGCAACGGCGCGGTGAACGACGTGGAGCAACGGTGCGGTGGCGCGTTGCCGGACCGATCGATCCCCGACGAGACACACCAATAGTGGAACTTTGGAGTCGTTTTTGAGGTACGTAAGATTCCATCTGAAAGTCACTGAGGGTTTACTTTTCTATCGTTGATTTCAGATTCCTTGCTATTGTACTCTATTCCGTGATACATTTGGGTTGGTGGTCGATTTGCTCCCGCTTGATATTCGTAGTGTACTTATGGCACACTAGGCTGTAGCACGTGTGATCAGACACTCGGTGAATTGCAACCCGAGTTGCATTAAGGGTGCACGTGTCGAGCAAGCACCGCGAGGAACTAGGTGAAAGGAAGTGGGGGCACCCACCGAAAGGATCTTGGGGGGTCTGAAGTACAGTTTAGTCTGACCGGGACGAGTACACACTTTGTTTCTCTCGTGTTATTTATTCATGTGATTATCTTAGAACAGTTGCCTGTTTAGTTTCTGCATGATTATTTGACATGTTTATTGGTATCTATTTATTTTCTTATAAATGCTCGGTGTACTTCGTTTGGAATCTTACTAACTGTACTCTCCATCTGACTTTTTGTGATGGTCGAGTGCATATCCCAGTGCTAGTAGGGGCAAGGGGATTCTTGGCGACTTCATCTGATTGCCCGTGGTCAATAACCCACTAGTACGTGTTATATTGAGATTTTGCTTTACTTTTGGGTATTGGGAGACTGGATAGACATTGTACTTGTATATATTACTGCTTAGTATTGTCGCCTATATATAGAGTACTTTCCTAGGTTTTCCACAATAGGAGTTGCTCTTATAAATGATGTTTTATATGATGATGAATTTAATTGTCTTACTTGCTTTAAATTTAAGACTTCCACTGTTTTTAAATGCTAAAAATGATTCAACGGTTTAACTAAACTAATTAACGAAGAGAACAACACGCATATCAAGAATTGTGATGTAGCAAAGGACGTTAGTGGCGCGTGGGACCCAGTGTGTCAAGGATCTGACAAGACTGCGGGGCCGTGCCTCTCCACGTGGCGACCTCGGGATTGAGGGCCGTCACAAGTGGTATCAAAGCGAGAGTTCTAGGAACCTCGGGAAATTAACTGAAAGTGCATAATATTAAAAAAAATAAAATAAAAAATTATTAGATGTGGAAACCCGATGTACTTGCCTTAGAACTTTAGTTGGGAAACAAAGTGAACGGGTAGTACTAGGACTTATATGTGTATATAGTGATTGTAATACTTATATACACGTAGTACGACGCTGACATGCGGCACGTTCGCGGTTTACTCATTCGACATGTATGGACGACCAGTTCTTCATGCAGATGATGGGGGCCGGACGAGTAGCTCGACACCTGCCGACTCGGATCAGACCTTGCGCTACACGGTCGCGCTCCATAGTTTACAGCTCGATGAGGTTCTTTGATTGCTTCGAGCGCAGGCAGGGGCCGAGGCAGCGGCCACATCGGCCCCTGCCACACTCTTCGCCACCACTACTGTAGAGCAGACAGTTGTCGCCCCGACTGTTCTAGCGACCCCACTCACGAAAACTACTACCGAGATACTGCTAGCAGTCAGTACACCATTGACTACGTCGGCCGTGGCACCGACACTGATTCCACCCAAGAGATCACATTCGAGACCTTCTTATCAGCTGAGGCGAAGTTGATTAAGGAGTTCGTTCGTTTTCAGCCGGGCTATTATCATGGAGGCGGAAACCCAGAGGTAGCTGGGAAGTGGATCCTTTCACACGAGAAACATCACGGACTTTGAGGATTCACGACAGTATACGGGCTTGGATTTTTGGATTCATGCTTAGGGGAGATGCTGCAGTATGGTGGACCGCCCATACAGCTACCCACGGAGAGTCGAGTACTTGGGCATAGTTCAAGAGATTTTTCTATGATCAGTATATCCCGATCGAGATTCAGCTGAGACTGAGAGATGAGTTCTTGACGCTGAGGCAGGGTGGCCAGACGGTGTCGCAATATATGGAGAGATTCACATACCTGCTTACTTTTACGATGGACGTAGCTGAGACCGAGCGACTTCAGGTCCATTACTTTATTCGAGGATTCCGACCAGAGATTGATGAAGCACAGATTGTACGCCAAGTTCAGTAAGTGCGAGTTTTGGTTTGCTGAGGTGAAATTATTGGGATACGTGATCAGCGACAGAGGTATTTCAGTTGACCCGAGTAAGATTCACGCTATCATCGACTGGCCTACATCAAAGTGCGTGATAGACATCATGAGTTTTTTAGGATTGACAGGATATTATCGACGCTTTATACATGACTTCTCCAAAATTGCAGTGCCGATGACTAGATTGACCAAGAAGGATGTGATTTTCTATTGGTCCAGTGAATGCAAGTCGGCCTTCACAGAGTTGAAGAAGAAGTTGACTTCTGCACCGTTTTTAGTGTTGCTAGAGCCGGACAAAAAGTTGACTGTTCATACGGATGCTTGTGGCACCGGATTGAGATGCGTACTGATGCAGGGAGACATAGTGATAGCTTATTTATCGTGTCAATTGAGGACCCATGAGAGGAACTATCCAGTGCACGACCTGGAGCTTGTAGCGGTCGTATTTGCACTGAAGGTATGAAGACACTACCTTTATGGTGAGAGGTTCACATTGTATACAGATCATAAGAGTTTGAAGTATCTTTTCACCCAAAAGGACCTGAATATGAGACGACGACGGTTGTTGAAATTGCTGAAGGACTACGACTTCGCCATCGAGTATCAACCTGGGAAGGCGAATGTCGTAGCAGATGCCCTTAGCAGGAGAGGGCCAGACAGTGAGACAGTAGTTTGCAAGATGACCCACGAGTTTGGTTTACTTGAGGCGACATCAGCTATGAGTTTGTTAGACGTTCCAGATGCTGCAGAGGCACATATTTGCGACAGATGAGAGTACCGACAATATCTATTCCGCGCGTTTTGGAGTGTTAGAGAGCTGATGTGATGAATCAGAGGTTCATGGACATGGCACAGAGTTCAGATTACCCAGATTGGCGTGAGTCCGTTGATGAGTGTTTGAGACACCGACGTAGATGGTGGATTCCGGCAGTGGCAGAGTTACGCGATGATATTCTTCAGGAGGCTCACAGATCCAGGTACACAGTGCATCCCGGCAGGACCAAAATGTACCATGATATGCGACGATTATTTTGGTGGCCAAGGATGAAGGCAGATGTTAGCCAGTATGTGAGGGGTTGTGAGGTGTGTCAGCAGGTTAAGGCTAAGCACAAGAAGCCTGGGGACTATTGAAGCCACTACCTATCCCACAGTGGAAATGAGAACATATCACTATGAACTTCGTCAGTGGGTTGCCGACGACTCTGCGCGAGCACGATGCCATTTGGGTAGTCGTGGATCGACTGACAAAATCAGCGCATTTTATCTCAATCTCCATGAAATATAGCTTTCCACAGCTTAGCACGCTCTTCGAGCGAGAAATTATCAGACTGCACGGAGTGCCAGTATTTATAGTGTCAAACAGAGATAGTCGACTTACTTCGCAGCTTTGGCAGGCCATGCAGGAGCAGTATGGTACTAGATTGCAGTTCAGCACGACTTTTCATCCGCAGACTGACTGGCAGTCTAAGAGACTTATTCAAATTCTTGAGGACATGCTCAGAGCCTGCGTGCTACAGTTTGGAGGGTCATAAGAGGAGTTTTTGCCACTTTGTGAGTTTGCCCACAACAATAACTATCAGGCTAGTATTGGGATGCCACCATTCGAGGCGCTATATGGGAGACCATGCAGATCACCAGCTCGCTGGGCAGAGCCCGAAGACGTAGCTACCGTTGGGCATGAGATTGTTGTAGATCACACATAGAAAATTAGGTTGATTCGTCAAAGGTTACAGGCTGCTCAGGATAGACAAAAGAAGTACGCGAACAAGTACCGCGATGGTCTGAGTTATGAAGTGGATGATTGGGTCTACTTGAAGGTTTCTCCCTTGAAGGGCCTCACTTGGGAGAGAGAGTCTAGCGTGCGAGGGCGATACCCCTACTTGTTCCAAGGTAAAGATTTAATTAAATTTGAATTTCGAGGACGAAATTTTCTTTTAGTTGGGAAGACTGTAACGGCCCTAAAAACCTAACTCGTGTCACGTGCCATTTTAGGGTCGTATGTGGGACCCACTCGTCGTGATTCAGATCAAAATCGACGCGAAATAGGGTCAAGTTAAGGTTTAGACGCGGTGTTCCCGTATTTCGGAGTACAATTGTATTTTCCTCAATTTTTTGCAAAAATGAGGTATTTTTCGAGGTTTAATTCGGACATAAAATCAATGAGATAAGTATAAAATAAAGAAGAAGAAAAAAAAGATCGGATAAGAGAGAGAGAGAGGTTGCCAAGTGAGAGAGAAGAGAGGAGATGAGAGAGAAAGAGAAAGAGAGAGAAAGAGAAAGAGAAAGAGAGAGAGAGAAACGACCAAGAAAGAGAGAGAGAGAGGGAAAGAGGGAGAGAGAGAGAGAGAGAAGGGCCGCCAGGAAGGAGAAGAAGAAGAGAAGGCGCGGACGGTGCAAGCGGGGGAGCTCCAGCTCATAAGCGGCGGCCCTTGATGTAGCGGCGGACCAACAACGCGGATGGCGGCACACAGGCGACGCGGAGGCCGCGGATGGCGAGTCCGGCGAGACGTAGCGGAGGTGTCTTAGCAGCGGCAGCGACAGTAGCGGCGAGCAGCGACGCGGTCCACCAAGACGCCAACGAGAGAGCGATGGACGCCGCGAGGAGGAGTGGTGGATCGGCAATGGCGCGGCAATGCGCATCGACGACAAGAATGCAGCAGCGCGCGGTGAACGACGTGGAGCGGCGGCGCGGTGAACGACATGGAGCAACGACGCGGTGGCGCGTTGCCGGACCGATCGATCCCCGACGAGACACAACATAGTGGAACTTTGGAGTCGTTTTTGAGGTACGTAAGATTCCATCTGAAAGTCACTAAGTGTTTAGTTTTCTATCATTGATTTCCTATTCCTTGCTATTGTACTCTATTCCGTGATACATTTGGGTTGATGGTCGAGTTGCTCCCACTTGATATTCATAGTGTACTTATGGCACACTAGGCTGTAGCACGTGTGATCAGGCACTCGGTGAATTGCAACCCGAGTTGCATTAAGGGTGCACGTGTCGGGCAAGCACCGCGAGGAACCAGGTAAAAGGAAGTGGGGGCACCCACCGAAAGGATCCTGGGGGTCCGAAGTACAGTTTAGTCTGACCGGGACGAGTACACACTTTGTTTCTTTTGTGTTATTTATTCATGTGATGATCTTAGCACAGTTGCCTGTTTAGTTTCCGCATGATTATTTGACATGTTTATTGGTATCTATTTATTTTCTTATAAATGCTCGGTGTACTTCGTTTGGAATCTTACTAACTGTACTCTCCATCTGGCTTTTTGTGATGGTCGAGTGCAGATCCCAGTGCTAGTAGGGGCAAGGGGATTCTTGGCGACTTCATCTGATTGCCCGCGGTCGATGACCCACTAGTACGTGTTATATTGAGATTTTGCTTTACTTTTGGGTATTGGGAGACTGGATAGACATTGTACTTGTATATATTACTGCTTAGTATTGTCGCCTATATACATAGTACTTTCCCAGGTTTTCCACAATAGGAGTTGCTCTTATAAATGATGTTTTATATGATGATGAATTTAATTGTCTTACTTGCTTTAAATTTAAGACTTCCACTGTTTTTAAATGCTAAAAATGATTCAACTGTCTAACAAAACTAATTAACGAAAAGAGAACAACACACATATCAAGAAATTGTGATGTAGCAAAGGACGTTAGTGGCACGTGGGACTCAGTGGGTCAAGGATCTGACAGGACTGTGGGGCCGCGCCTCTCCACGTGGCGACCTCGGGATTGGGGGCCGCCACATATCGGGTAGTTGACGGGACCAAATATTAGGCCGGAGAAACTAAAACACACAAATTACATAAAAATTGGCCAAGTAACTGATATGGAATGGGTATTAGGTGGCTAGAGAGGCGGCGGTACGCTTATATCGCGGTTCGGACGTGAAACCGGCGTCGAAACGCCCGAAAATGACATTTTTGTGCTTAAAACACAGGCGACTGTCCCAAATGCGTCACTATTTGGAGTCAAGGAAGTGTTAGGTTGGATAAAAAAGAGGGTTGTGGATGCATAGAGATACACATGTGAGTGGAGATGCCAAGTGGACTTATAAGTCAACAAACCTTATCAACCCACCACCTTTTCTCTCACATCTTTCACTTACACACACAACTGAATCGGAGGAAGAAGAAAAAAACGGAGAGGAGGAGGAGAAGAAGAAGCCGGGAAGGAGAGAAGAGAGGGTGGAAACGTCAAGACCGAGGTGAGTCATTGTTGATTTTATGGTGTGTGTGGTGATTCGACCATGGTGGCCGAGAGGGGCCGACCATGGAGGCCTAGGTCGAGGGTGGAGATGGCAGGGGCATCTCTCCTGCCATCGATTCCACTGGGGTTGGGGTGGAGAGCAACCCCAACCCAACAACAACAGAAAAATATAAATAAAAAATTTGTCGATCGAACCAGGGAAGTCCCTGGTTCGATCAGGTGGAGGGGATGCACACGCCTGCGCGTGTGCACCCACCCACATGGGCCGAGCCTGGACCAATTCTGGTCCACGGTTGGGGTCCGACCCATTTGGGTCGACCCGACCCAAACCAAACTAAAAAAAAAAAAAAGGAAAAAAAAAGGGAAAATATTCCGAAAAAATTGGGAAAATTCCGAAAAAATTATATTTCAATCAAATAAATAGAATTTGATGAATTTCTATGGAAAATAAAATATTTGGAAATTTCGAACATGACTTTTGCAGGGGTTTTGCCTCGAAAAGCGAGAAATGGGCCATTTGGCCTAATTTTTTTAGAAATTGGTCGTAAATTGTCATAATAAATCGAAATTATTGATAAATGGACATAGGTGGACACGGGTGATCAATTGGCGACCAAGGACTCAGTGGACTTGGACTCGGGGATTGATTACGGGGTATTGAAGTGCATTGGAGGTTTGTAAAACCCAATTGAAAAACTCTGAGTATTTATTTCACTTTGTATTTCCATTCATTTCCAGTATTCCTTGTGGTCTTTATTACATCAATATCTTGTCATTGTTTGGACGGTTGGTTGAGTTACTCCCACCGGATTTTCCGTTGTGTGTCTATGCATTCTAGACCATAGCATGTGTATCAGGAGTTCTCAGTGGATAACGACCCGAGCTAATGAACTGCTACATGTGTCGGTGCGTCGTAGGTTTTCAGTTTGTTTGCTGATATTATTATTTTTGGCATGAGGAATCAAGAATGTATTGCTTTGATTGCTAATTTTACTTCTACATCAATGTAATGCATTTCTTTTATAAAACCTTTATTCTTATTATATTATTGTTGTTTTTTGCTGCTAATTTTTCTTCTACAGTATATACACAAGTAGGTCAGATCAAACCTAATTAAGTTAATAGTGATGAGAAGTTTCACAAATCATTGTATTGATTCTAATTAAGATTATCTAATGAAGAAAAACATGTACAATTAATTAATGTTATGTTTTCAATCTGTGGATGGCACTAGCAAAGTCGATATTGTTTGACTGTATATAGTTTTTGATCTTTCATACATAAAATGATTTTTTCTCTTTTGAGTTTTAAATCAAGATTCATAAATTAACTTATAATTGAGGTCTATTAGATATATATACAGCTACATAGGTTTGTTTTTTCTGAATAGAAATCAAGAAAAACATGATCAAGTTCTTGTATATGTATTGGTCCTTCAAGTTAGCAAAATAAATGCTATGCGAGTAGTTCACTTCCAATTCATTAGTCTGCTTCCTAGAATAAAAAAAAAATTAACTAACAATTCACAGATTATATATGTAGCTCACAATTTTACTAGCTGGCTACGCATGCGAGGACAAACATAAAATGGAATGTGAGAGATGAACAAAAGCCTCACATTGTTTATGGAAATGGTTTGAAGGGTTGGGCCAGCATTGTTGTCTCTCTTTTCACTCATTTGTGAATGCTTTAACTAGGTTAAGCTGATATAGAATTAATGGTATAAATATAGCTTACTTAAGCTTTCATTGCTAATTTTACTTCTACGTCAATGTAATGCATTTTTTTTGTTAGTACTTTAACTAGGTTAAAGGGTTGGGCCAGCATTGTTGTCTCTCTTTTCACTCATTTGTAAATGCTTTAACTAGGTTAAGCCGATATAGAATTAATGATATAAATATAGGTTACTTAACCTTTGATTGCTAATTTTACTTCTACGTCAATGTAATGCATTTTTTTTTAGTGTTTTAACAAGTCATAACAAAAGTCAGAACACTCTATTTCATGAAAATTGAGTGCAAAGACACTTCCAAGTGCACAACATGGCGGTGTTATTCTAAAATTTTTCTAATTGGTCGTAGCTTCAACTAATTCACTATACATCTAATCTCCAATCACTATTAACCCTCTCATTTGCTTTGCCTACCACAAAAGCACATTAATGAGGCTTCCGACTAAGCATGTATAGACTTGTTAATAAATAATGTTGAAGGTATATTACATAAGCACATAGCTACGATTTGAAAGACAAGTGGTCAAGCTCTCAAAGTGTGTCGTCGACGCTATGACAGAAAAAGATAAAGTTGGATCAGGATTTGGATTTAGATCTAATGGGCGAGAAATATCATTCTTTTTTGGTGACGATTATTATTATTATTATTATTATTATTATTATTATTATTATTATTATTATTATTATATTTTTAAGAATTTTATGTTATTTTCATTGCGCATATCGAGGCAGTCTCGATATGACTTGCACGCATCTTGAGGTGATATCCACCATTTAGATTCGCTCGGATCTCAAGACAAATTCAATCTCATCTCTACATACACACGGATCTCGAGACAACATCACACCATTTCTTTATCGGCACGAATCCCGAGTAAATAAGTGGGGTGAATTTATAGTTAGATGACTAATTTGTTGTAAGTAACAGCTCAAACGAATTTTAACCATTAAATGCTCAAGTAAAATTCGTTTGAATTTATGGACTTTTACATACGCACATATCTCTTGATCTCCACATATGCACAGATCTCGAGACAGCTCAAACGAATTTTATTTGCGCTTATTAAAGCAAACTCAAACGATTTTTACAGGCAGATTGACCAATTTGTAGTCAAATGTTAGTCATGTGACCCATTAAATGTGACCTATTAAATATGATTCATTCCCATGTTAAAATTTAAATGCCTTGAAATTTGTAGTTAGATGACCATTTGCCCTATCATATTTAATGTAACTAATTTTTTATTTAAAATTAGTTTAAGGCATTCAAAAATGTTCCAAATTATTTCTTCATCCTTTGAGTCCAGACTCAAATAGTCCAAAGAGATTTTTTGTATTGATAATATTTCATAATAAAAGCGCATAATATCATAAGAAAACTTCTTAAGCACTTAAGTGAGAAGGAATGACTCTCTCACTGAAAATAAATAAAGAAGTAATAGTAAAAAGTTGCATTTATGACGATTTCTTTTTTTTTTTTTATTCGTCAAATGCAGCTACGCGACAAGTTAGCCAAAGAAGGTATTATTAAAAATAAAAAAGAAGGAATTATTATTTATCTTTACTCTTTAGACCATTAGCAATTGCAGTAGAAAAATTTTCCTTTTCTGTTTTAATATAAAAACGACTTTGTTGTTTTATTATGTATATATTATAGTCTTAAAAAAAATCATAATTCAATGCTCCCATTTCTTCTTATATCATTATTGTGATGAATCGCATCATAGTCACACAAATACATATAAAGGTTAACAAACCTCAAAAAAAAAAACACACACACACACACACACAATGTTACGTGAAAAACACCAAAATAAAAAAAAAAAAATCACACGCAAGAAACAAAATGAATATTCCACTATCAATAATTAAGTACATAAAAGAAAACCCTCCTCTATCTAAACCCTCGATAGAAACCCCAAGAACAAAATTCAATCTCACGTGCACACAACTGGTGCACTCGGCTCGATCAACTCCTGACACTATGTATATGCGTTTAGCCGTGTGATGCACTTTGAGATTTGCGTGCATCGCATCACGAGGTACATCACATGGCACATTAGAACGCGATGTGCGTTGGTGATGTACGTCAAGCATTTTCCCTCATATATGCTACGATGTGTATGTGTGTGTCTATATATATATTAGCAATGTTGAGACGAACCTCAATTTACCTAGGCACTCGGCCAAGACTGCCTCCCAGACCCAATACCCAAATCGGGTCCGAGCAAGTGATCTGGCACATCTAAAACAACCTGCGGAATATCAAACTAGTGCATATGGATAAATAATTGCGGGATTAAATAAAAAAATTCATATGTCGTACTATGAAATTATAGTTGGGTTTCAAATTCTTAAAACAACTTAAGTCATTCAAATACTATTGAGTACGGTTTAGACTAAAGGCGAGTAAGGTTCACTCTACTTAGAAGACTTATTTAAATACAACCCATGTTCAATAATTTCAAAATAAAAAAAATTAGATAACATTATAAGGCTCATAATAAGAGAAGAATGCAAACAATCGCCTTTCCCTTATCTCGATCTAGCGCAGAAGTGGATGGTCCTGAAATGTAAGTGGGGTGAGCTAAAAGGGACAACAAAGCTCAGTAAACAAAAAACCCGCTCAACCATCAAATACGCAAGTAATACTTAATAAGCATGCGATGACTAGCATGAATTGGAATCAAATAGAGAAACATTAAAAGTAGCTTGGAAAACAAGATACGCAAAGCACGCAAAGGGTTCACAAAGAATTACCATAAGAAATAGTAATAATATAAAGTCGTGGTCTCATTCAATGCACGCTAGTTATTGATAAAAATTCAGTGATCGAATCTCTTACCCTCAAGGTGATGGTGACCATTAGACGACACAAAGGCATTATGTGCCCTCCAATTAATCCCATCAAGTCAATAGTAAGTTCTTCCAAAGCCATTACCAATATGTGACCACTTGTGAGCTTGATAATAAATGTGTAAATCAAGTGGCATAAACCATACTTTTATAATACTTTACACATAAAGATTTATAGTGGCACAAACCACATTAATTTCATCTGGCGACTCAAACCCACTCTTTTCATTTGGCAACTCAAATCCACTCTTTTCATTTGGCGGCTCAAACCCACTCTTTTGATCAAGCAACACAAGTGTTCATATCACATACATATACTACCATAGATAAGTAAGATAAAGTCAATAACAAGTTGCAACCCATTTCTCAAGTCTCCGATTTTCAAAACAAATGTCCTAATATGACTAATAACATGTCATATTTGATAATTGAACAAGCTCCCCACTTAACTCGACTCGTCGTGAATCCTAATTTCGATCCTTGCACGCTCGAGGTCCTATGCGAGCCTTAAAAATCTAGACAATTCAAGACATATTCACATCATCGACAAAAATCGTATATTAATTCTAATTTATTTTAAATTTATTTCGGGATCCACTAGTGTGGGTCTCGTAGGTCCCCTGTCGTTCGGTGCAAAGATCGAAGGGCAGGACCCACCCAATTAACTCTTCCACTGGGGACGTGGTAGCCACTATGCCCAACCTCCTTGGCGGGGGCCAATATGAGGGGTGTCGGCTAAAGATCCGCTGTAGCATCCCCTATCACGATTAAGGTGATACTCGGCCTGAAACCCTAATTAAGCTCGGGCAACCTAGTCAGACTTAACTAGAGCCAACAACCTCTTCGTCAGTACCTGATAAACTCAACCTGTATATTAATATCGAATAAACAATACAAAGTATACGCAACGAAAAATTTAGAACTTTTCGATATTTAAACAATATACAGAAATACATAGTTTATCAAAACTCGAAACCTCGTTTATAAACCTCTCAACCTTGTTTATATACAACAAAATATATCAAACAGTGTATATATGTCCAGAAGGCTCATTACGTCGTAGAGAAGATTATAAGACTCCTAAATCTTCTCCTTGCCCTTCGCTGAAACGTTAGGTTGCGAACCTGAAATATTAAATTTGGGGTGAGCGCTCCAACTTGCACAGTAAGTAAGGATTCACATAGCCATCAACATTCCATATAATAATCAAGAACATTATGCAATAACAATATGCACCAATGTTAACAAACAATAATTCACGAGAGTAACTCTTGAGACCGAGACCAGGTTATATAGGATGCGGGGATGATCTTTCGGTCTATACGTGACTCCTACATATTCATTAGAGGCTTTCGGATAGAACCATTGGGCATTAATAGATTGACTAGACAGCACATCGACCAATGTACACCCATTTCATTCTATAAACTACATGAACTATATATACTAAAATAGCCAAGTAACATTGATAAATAAGCGAATCCATAATTACCTCGGCTTAGGTTTTTGTTCCAAATTCCTTAACTTTTCAGGTCACTCATGCTCTCCCGGGAGCCCAACACCTATAACAAATCATTTATAATCAATATAGGTCCAATACCCTATATGTAGAACCCTTAGTTTAGTCCATAAGTCCTCTACAAATTCCAATCAAGATACAACAACATTGTTGTTTTCTGGGGCAGGAACGCACTCCCTCAGTGGGTGGAGTGCGCTCCAGCAGCTGAATTCATCTTCACTGATGAAGAGAGCGCACTCCTTTGCTAGGTGGAGCGCGCTCCACCCTGCACTATCTCGACAGTACACTGGGCATCAGCCACTATTTCATCCATAAATCAACCAAACAACATCAAACACTCCCAAAATTCATCAGGGAGGACCTTTAGTGAGGTAATAAACCATTTCTAATCATCAAACAACACAATTCACAGAGATTTCATCACTACCATTGAATTGAATTTCAACAAACACAAAAACTAAACTTACCAAAGTGATGATCTCTAACTTTTATATCGTTTAAGCTCCTCAATTTTTGTTGATTCAACTCCCTGAATGATAAACCCTCAACCATTCTCTCTTTATTTCGATCGATCAAATGAGTAAGTATGAGGTTTTAGTTTAAATATATGGATTTTTCTTGAGATACACATCGCGATATCTCGAGAATGATCGAATGATTGATGTGCTAATATGACACTCCTTAAAGTGACACACATGTTGACACCATCAACACTCACATTCATCTCGAGGCTATCCAACGATCCATATAATTCAAACCAACTTATAGTTTTCCATATATATATATATATATATATATATATATATATTTATATATCTCGTGTATTTTCTCGCCAATAAATTTACCGGACATGCCTACGAGTATTCTTGGGTATGCACATTCATTCCATAACCCCCTCATCGCACTTGATGTACCGGTAATTTATTGTTTATTATGTATTTTCCGTTTATAGACTTATATATAAATCCTCTATTATATTACAACCTATAAAATTCATAAACATACTAAACAAACACAAATCATCATGCAAACACATGCACACGCTAATCGAGGTACGCCAGACTTAACCACAAGCCTAACTCAGGTTAATTAGGATTTAGATTAACATTAATTACCAACTTAAGGTAACAGGTTGTTACAACCACCCCCTCCCTTGTCCTCCTTTAGGGGTCTGCTTATGGAGGCCCCATTATGAGCAACGGTGATGGTGGCGGTGGCTGCGACAATTCGCCTTCTTCGGCAACAGGCTTACCGCCCCCCTTTTGGAGTACCTGCACCACTAATTTTCGATCCAACACACCCAAAATTCACCAAAACATCAAATAGTAAGAGGTAGATTAGTTAGAGGTGATAAAAATTAAGATATTACCTAACTTGAAGTCTTTATGTGGTTGTATGCTCTCCTCCACCCTCAATCCACTGCTCCAATCCCTGAGGACCCACCAGCCAATGCTACGAAAGCTGTGAAGGATGCGCATAATAAGCATGTCAACGATTCTACTGATGTTGCATGTATTATGCTGGCAACTATAGTTCCTGAACTTCAGAAGGACATGGAACTAATGGAAGCCTACGACATGGCAATAACGCTGAAGGAAATGTTCCAACAGCAAGCTAAGTAAGAAAGGTTCGAGACAGTCAATAACCTACATTCTTGCAAGATGATGCACCGTCAGTTAGTCTTCATGTTCTTAAGATGAAGGGCTATGTTGACCAGCTTGATAGACTCAGATTTCCCATAAGCCAAGAGTTGGCTACGGATTTGATCCTGAATTCATTACTGGAGAGTTACTCACAATTTGTGATGAACTAAAATATGAATGATATGGAGAAATCAATTTCAGAGTTGCATTTGATGCTCAAAACTGCTGAATAAAATATCAAAAAACCCTATAGTAATGTGTTGATGGTCCAAAAGGGAAAAGGAATGAAAAAGAAAGGCAAAGGCAATGCTAAAGTTGCCAAGGCAGCTGCTGCACCTGTCGCAAAGCCTATGGAACAAGTCAAGCCCCAGCCTGTTCCTGCTTCAAAACACCCAAAAGGAAAGGAAGGAAATTGTCATTTCTGCCATGCACCTGGACATTGGTTCAGAAATTGCAAACTCTATATGAAAGATCTAAAGAAGAAAAAGGGTAGTGCGACTACCACTACAGGTATTTATGTTATTGAAATTAATTTATCTAATAATGATTCTTGGATATTAGATACCGGATGTGGATCTCGCATTTGCATAAATGTGCAGGGACTCACCAGAAGTAGAAAGTTGAAGAAATGAGAAGTCATCCTCCGCGTAGGGAATGGAGCAAGAGTTGATGCCCTAGCTGTTGGATCATATGACTTAGTCCTACCTAGTGGACTTATTTTAACTTTAAATAATTGTTATTTTGTGCTTGCCTTGAGCAAAAACATCATTTATGTTTCATGTTTGGATATGGATGGTTTTGATTTTATTATTGCGAATAATAGATGTTCCATTTCTCATAAAAGCATATTTTATGCAAATGCTGATTTGTGTGATGGTTTTTATATTCTAAGCATGAAAAGGTCTACTGATACTCCAGTCTTTAACATAAATACAAAGAGATTCAAGTCAAATGATTTGAATCAAACCTATCTTTGGCATTGTCGTCTCGGGCACATAAATGAGAAACGCATAACGAAGCTCCATAAAGATATACTTCTAGATTCATTTCATTTAGAAACATATGAAACGTGCGTATCTTGTTTACTAGGCAAGATGACTAAAAGTCCCTTTACTGGATACAGTGAAAGGGCAAGTGATTTATTGGGTCTAATACATACTGATGTATGCGGTCCTATAAACACAATGGCTATAGGAGGTTATCATTATTTCATTACATTTACTGATGATTTCAGCAGATATGGTTATGTATATCTTATGAAACATAAAGCTGAATCATTTGAGATGTTTCGAACGTTTCAAAATGAAGTGCAAAATCAACTTGGTAAAACTATCAAAACAATTCGATCAGATCGAGGTGGTGAATATTTGAGCCAAGAATTTGATGATCATCTTAGAAATTGTGGGATTGTCTCCCAATTGACTCCACCAGCAACTCCACAATGGAATGGAGTTTCTGAAAGGAGAAATCGAAACTTATTAGATATGGTTCGATCTATGATGAGTCATGCAGATCTTCCATTATCCTTTTGGGGTTATGCATTACAAACCTGCAGCTTTCACTCTAAATCGAGTTCCTTCTAAAGCGGTTGATTAAACACCATATGAGATATGGTACGGGAAGAGACCTAGTTTGTCTTTCCTTAAGATTTGGGGTTGTGAGGCTTACGTAAAGCGACAAGTCCCGGAAAAACTAGCACCTAAATCTGACAAGTGTTTATTTGTGGGGTATCCTAAGGAAACAAAAGAATATTACTTTTATAATCCCGCTGAGAACAAAGTGTTTGTTTATCGGTATGGTACCTTTATGGAAAAATAGTTTATTTCAAAAGACACTAGTGGGAGAGAAATAAATCTTGAAAAAGTTCAAGAATCACAGATAAACACTGAACCTCTACTGGAAGTTCAACAATGTTCTGAACCAGTTGAACCCCGCAAGTGACACAAAGCCCACGTTAATCTGGTAGGGTAAGACATGAGCCAGAGAGATTCAGATTTCTCATTACTGATAGTCGTGATGTGTTGCTTATGGATCAAAACGAGCCCACCACTTATCAAGAGGCTATGTCTGGACCAGACTCAGATAAATGGCTAAGTGCCATGAACTCTTAGATGCAATCCATGTATGATAACCAAGTTTGGAACTTGGTTGATTTAATTGAAGGTGGTAAGACCATTAGATGTAAATGGGTTTTCAAGAAGAAAACTGACATGGATGGCAAAGTGCATACTTTTGAAGCAAGACTTGTAGCAAAAGGTTTCAGGCAGACTCAAGGTGTTGATTATGATGAAACTTTTTTGCCAGTAGCCATGCTTAAATCTATAAGAATTTTAATTACCATTGCTGCATATTATGACTATGAGATATGACAAATGGATGTAAAAACAACATTTCTTAATGGAAAACTGCTTGAGGACTTGTATATGACACAATCTGAAGGTTTTGTACATCCTAAGAATTCTTGGAAGGTATGCAAGCTTCAAAGATCCATTTATGGATTAAAGCAAGCTTCTCGGAGTTGGAATCTTCGTTTTGATGAAGCAATCAAGGATTTTGGTTTTATTAAGAACGAAGATGAGCCTTGTGTATACAAGAAAGTCAATGGGAGTGTAGTTGTTTTTCTGGTACTGTATGTTGATGATATATTACTCATTGGAAACGACATCCCAACATTGCAGAATGTCAAGTCTTGGTTAGGGAAGTGTTTCTCAATGAAAGGCTTAGGAGATGCAGCATATACCCTAGGGATAAGGATATATAGGGATAGATCTAAGAGGCTAATCGGTCTAAGTCAGAGTGCTTACCTAGACAAGGTGCTGAATAGGTTCAGTTTGCAAGACTCTAAAAGAGGATTGTTGCCAATGTCTCATGGCATAAGTTTCGGCAAGATTCAATGTCCTAAGACAAATGATGAGCGAGACCGTATGAATAAGATTCCATATGCATCAGCTATTAGATCTATCATGTATGCCATGCTATGCACTCGACCTGATGTATCATATGCTTTGAGCACTACAAGCAGATATCAGTCAGATCCTGGTGAGAGTCATTGGATAGCAGTAAAGAACATTCTTAAATACTTAAGATGGGCTAAGGAAGTGTTCTTGGTCTATGGAGGTTTTGAAAATGATCTAGTTGTAAATGGTTACACGTATGCAAGTTTTCAAACCGATATAGATGATTTTAGATCGCATCTGGATATGTGTTTACTTTGAATGGGGCGCAATAAGTGAAAAAGTTTGAAGCAAGAGATCGTGGCAGATTCTACAACGAAGTTTGAGTATATTGCGTCCGTCCGCAAAGAAAAAGAGGCGCTTTGGATCAAAAAGTTCATTTCTGAACTAGGTGTGGTTCCAAGTATTGCTAACCCTGTGTATTTGTATTGTGACAATAACGGGGCAATAGCATAGGCCAAGGAACCAAGATCACACCACAGATCCAAACATATACTCAGGCGTTTTCATCTCATCAGAGAAATTATTGAGAGGGGAGACGTGAAGATTTGCACAGTACCTACTGAAGACAACGTTGCAGATCCATTGACTAAAGCTCTTCCACAAGCAAAACATATGGTCATGTTAGATCATTGGGCATTAGATGCATGTATGATTGGCCTTAGTGCACGTGGGAGATGTTGGGGCATTGCCCTAGGTCAATCCATTAACTGTCTTTATGAATACTTTTAGTTAATAAAATAGATGATTTCATTTGTTGTTTATTATAAGTAATTTGCATGTTTACATTATAATAAGATCCATGGGTATTTACAGAAATATCATAAATGTCCCTAGTCGATCATTATACTGGGAACTATAATGAATTAAGACTAGTGTGAGTCTTGATTGATGATCATATGATGATTATACGTATAGGGATACGAATCAAGATCACAAGTACTTGTTAGGGAACAAAGTATTGGACCGACCCGCTATGAGAACATCACGTGGATTAAGTCATAGTTGTTTTTAATGATATGTATATTTTACAGTCCTCTGAATTGAGATTACCGGAGACTTCAACATTAGGAACACAGTGATTTGACACAATCAAACGTTGTCTTTAACCGGACAATTATAAAGATTGTGATTGGTTACTGTGTGAGCAATGTGATGAAGTTGTGTAATTGAGATATAATTTGTCCCTCTCATATAAAGAGAGATATCCAGTGGATCCCTCGATGTGTTAGACTGTTAAAAGGCCTAGTCTAAGTGAATTAATATTGATCAATGTCACTTGGATGTTTTCATTCTACCTAAAGATCGAGACTAGTACTATTGAACATGTTGGATGACAATTCCATGCCTTATGTTTGATCAAAAGGATATCGTGTGACAAAAGGATGTTATATACACTATTGATTAGGTTGTATCGATTTAATATTCGTACAACTTGGGTAGTCATAATGTCTTGCTAGAGGCCGCTTATGACTTGTATACCAAAATGTGTTTTGGTACACTGCCAACGTTGTATGAGCCTATTGGGTCGCACACTAAGAATGATTTTGCGAGATTTTAAGATGGTTCAGAAAAACGAATTTTATATGATAAAATTCATGACAGAAACGTCCTTGTGGTGTATTACACTTATACTTCTTTAAGTAGGGGTATATGTTTAATTTACTTAACCGTCTATATACAAGGGTTGTATGCATAGACGCTTTAAGTTATAACACACGGAGGAAAGATTAAGGGCCGAAACTCTATTTTCGTTTTAGAAACGAATTAGGGTTTTCTGGTACGCTCTGGATCGTTTTGGAGAGAAACGAAAAGTTTGATATTCTCTCGAAGCTAGCACTTCGAATCTCGTACCGCCGTTCGTGTGTGATCACTTGGTAGAGAAGGCGTTCGTCATTAGCGGCGCCTTAGAGATCGATCAACCTTCGAAATGTATATTGCGACCGAGGTATGATTAAGTTTTCATGGTTTAAACGTTTTTAATGGAATTAGATTCGGATCCTGTTGGGGTTTTTGTCAAAATTGTTTTGTAATTTCCGCTGCGTATGAACCCCAAAACCCAACTTTAAGTTCATTGATTCGCTAATCTTTTTTGTTCAAACAAACTACTATTAATTTGGTTGCAAATGCGAAATTGAAACTGTTTGACAATCAGAGACTGCTTTCTACAACGTTGAAACTCATGACAACACACAAAACTACTAGAACTACAAAACGAATAACAAAACTTCCCGACAAGGAGAAGAAAACCTAAAACTTCTCGATAAGGAAAAGACAAATTAAAGACTTCCAACTAGGGAAGAAAACTAACTGTAAAATAAACTAAAGACAAGATCAATCCAGCGCAGCACAAATCCACGCAACACCGTTGATGAAGATGCACCGCAATAAGGATGGATCAATCTCCACATATCTGATTAGATCTGTTGGTTATTGTATGAAAAAATGCAAAAGGGATTTGATTGAAACCACCGCCGATCGAAGAGGAAGATTGGCGGTGGTTCAAGAACAAATATCGCAAAAGTGAATCAAGAAGAAAGAACTTTAGGGTTTTTGAGAAAAAAAAGAGAGGCTGTTATAATTAAGTTAGTACCCTCTAACTTAAGGCCAATTTCTCATTGATTTAATTGATTTATTAGCATATAATACACACATTTACCACGCCAACCACATATAAACTTGTAAAATTACCAAAATACCCGCATCCAAAATACCCTCGATGCGGGTATTTTAAGTTTTCGGGTCGTCAAAAATATAGCTTGTTTCCTAGCTATATATAGAAACCAAACTTCCTAATTTTTGGGCACGTGTGCGGTGTCAACACACCGCCTTGACACTTCCCATACACTTTATATAAATAATGTATAACAGCTACAATTAGAATCAAATCAACAACAACAACAACAACAACAACAACATAGCCTCAGTCCCAAATTAGAATCAGATCATAGGTACAATTAGAATCAGATCATTACTAATTAAATCACTTTCTAATTTGAGCACTAACTTGATGAAACAATTATGTGGTATTAATTCAATGCTCCATTTACAATTAGCCTTTGATGCCGGCACTAATCAAATGACTGAAAAAATCTAGCCATATATGCCGGCAACTTAAAATTATACAATGATTTCATCATCAAGTTTGAGAGAAAATAATAGTTCATCATCAAGAGCTTAAATATGAAAAAATAAAAGTTTACAAATCAACTTTTGTAAGATAAAATTTCAAAATTCAGTTGATGTGAAGCTGGTAACAAATGCTGAATCATGATTCAGGATTCGTGAATAGCTAGATGAAAAACCTCCCAGCTAACAATTTTTCTCTTGATATATATATCGACTACCTTGGAGCTTAATTTCCGATAAAATTAGTTGGGACCATTTAAGGTGTTTTAAATTGACTCGGGCTGTAGTTATTAACACTAAATTTTTTGACTAACTAATATGAAAAATATTTTAAAAAGAAAAGGAAAGATTTATTTATTTATTTTACTTCAACGAAGAGTCGAACTCACGATAGATATATATATATATATATATATAACCAAACCTTATTTTTTGGCAAATGATGTCTTATCTATCTCTTCAAATATGTTACGACAAGAATGTTCTAAATTATAGGTAGGTAATATTTATATTATGCAACGCATCTATTCAACAAAAGTAAAGAAAAATAAAAAAGAAAAATTAAATGAACTTTAACATCAATGTCGTCAATGGTGGGCCTTCATAGTTCATATATGCATTGTTTTACCGAGTCAGTTTCCTCTTCGTGCTCACAAAATTCTCTTAACTTTCTATGTGTAAAAAGGAAAATCATGGATTCACCTTGAGCATCAACTTAAGCGCACCTATTTGTAGTCCCTTGAAAAAAAATAAAAAATATAAAAGTAACTCACTTTGGACACTAATTCAATCAAATGTCATGTATTTTTGTCTCGAGATGCGTATACACACATCTCAACGTGTATTACTCGACATCACACTGAGTCAATACTTAAAGTCGGTGCCCAAATTAAGTTATTTGATTGTTCCCAAAAAATATATAAATTAATTTCTCAAATAATAAATCTACTTAAATTTATGAGTCTGGATTTATAAAATATTTTTTAAAATTTTGAAAAATATTTAAGATATCAAAATTATTTTTATAAATAATTATATTTGTTTCATTAATTATTGACTTTGAAATAAAAAAAAGCCTCGGACGTTTGTGTCCATGCAGCATTCCCTTCCTTTTGAGAAAGAGAAAGAAAAATTTATTACTTCCAGAGTTGCAGCTTTGGGGAGATACGACTGCCAAAAGTGGTCAACTCTATCGAGGTGATGCATAAGTACATGACGGGACCAAGGACCGGGAGAGTCGAATTTCCCATTTTGTCCTTTATGACTGCCTTGACTTTTGACTTCATAAAAGCCATCGATCGCGTTGACACGTCTATTGGCCGACTCAAACTCCAAATCGGCCGATCCTCCCTCCACTCCTCTGCTCCATACTCTTTCCGTGAACGCGCCACGTGGACGGGAATTAAGAACTGAAAAACAGATCCTCAAACAAACTTCAAAAAAGAATACACTCCGGCAAAAATTACAATTTCCTCCCCAACTTTTCCTCTGTGCTCTACATACCTAATTATGGGAAAAAATTACAAAAGTACTGTGAAAAGTGGTTTAAATGAGTAAAATAAGTTGGACTTTCTTTTTATTCATCAAATAAGGTAAATCACATTTTAAAAATGCGCTATTAGGGGAGAAAAAACTTTCGACCTACGTGGACACATGAATAGCGCATTTTCAAAAGGCGCTATTCGTGTTATTTGGATTCCACGTGGATGTCCACGTGGATTGGTTGGAGCCGATTTACACGAATAACGCATGCACTATTCGTGTAAATAGTATTGGGTGTCCACGTGGAAAAGACAAACAAGAATAGCGCCTTTTCAAAAGACGCTATTCTTGTTTCCCTGTACACGTGGACATACACGTGAGATGTCCATGTGGGAAAGACAAAAGTTTAAAGGATGAGTTGCATGGTTACTATGGGTTGCACGGGTTGTCCGCCTCGCGATACGTGCGTGACGTTTGCATGAGGTGCATGATCTGAAGTGGATATGCATGGGTTGTCCCCTCGAGATACGTGCATGACGTTTGCATGGATTGTGCACATCGAGATACGTGTATGGTGTTTGCATTAGTTATCCACCTCGAGTTACGTGCATGACGTTTGGATGGTTTGCATGGACTGCAGCAGGTTGCATGAGTTGTCTACCTCGAAATATGTACTTCACATGCGCATGGTTTGCATGGATTGCACGAGGTTGCATGAGTTGTCCACACCTCGAGATATGTGTGTGACGTTTGAATGGTTTGCACGAAGATGCATGGCTCACCCACCTCGACATACGTGCGTGACATTTTCATGTGTTATCAACCACAAGATATGTATGTGACGTTTGCATTGGCTTTACCACCTCGAGACACGTGCGAGTCGTTTGCATAATTTACTTAGATTTTACTAGGTTACATGAGGTGTCCACATCGAAATACGTGCGTGACATTTGCATGGTTTGCATGGATTAGGCGAGGTTTGTATGAGTTGTCCACCTCGAGATATGTGCGTGAGATTTGCATGGATTGCAACAGGTTGCATGAGTTGCACGAGGTTGCATGGGTCGCCCACCTCGACAGACGTGCCTAGCATTTGCATGAATTCTTCACCTCAACATACATGCGTGACGTTTGCATGGGTTGTCCACGTCGATATGCTTGCGTGTTGTTTACATGGGTTGTCTACCTCGAGATACGCGAGTGAAGCGGGTTGTCCATCTCGATATGCACGTGTCGTTCATAGAGTTTAGAATTTTGTAAAGATAGCTCATTTTCAAAATGAGTTATTCATAGAGTTTAGAATTTTGTATAGATAACTCATTTTCAAAAGGAGATATCCATACAAGTGTCTTCCACCTCACCAACTATGCATGCCACCTCATCATCAATAGCTCATTTTCAAAAGAAGTTATACATTAGTTTTGAAATTTAAAAGTAAACCCCACTATTTGGTGAATTAAAAACTAAAACCACCTTTTTTTTTGAAAAACCCCTAACTATGGCTATGTTTGACACCAACATCTCCACTAGTAAATATAGATTGTAGTCGTAGATTCTTGCTACATCACATCAATGTAGAAGGAATGTCCATTTAAGGTGACTTAAATATACATCAAAGTTCAAAATATATATAGCTCTCCAATGCATAATATGAATTAAACCTTCAATTTTGAATTTCTTTTAGAGAGAACTGATGACATAGCTATAGATTGCACCATCTAAAAGTAGACATTGTTTATTTTTTCACGTCACGTCAACTGAATATTATCAATCCATAGTTGCATTGGAGAAAGATTTTTAATTCCAATGTCAATTGCGTCTTATGTGGAACACATTTTCTCCCCAATCTATATTTGCATTGGAGATGATTTTAACATGGATTGAGAATTTGGGACCATAGATTGGATATTTGTCACGGCCCAAAATCTTAATCCTAGTTTAATTTCCTTAATCAGGATTAGTGACACGTGACGTGGAACATGCATCGAAATATGGGCATTGACCAATCAATGTGGTCGAGTTATATGTTATATTTGTTGTGATATATGTCTATTTAATTGTATATGTGCAGACTATTAAGTCAGTCCTACTTATGTTTAAGTGTCGAGACGTGAGTGGGGACACGCCTTAAGATGCGTGCTAGTGTGGGACCGGGGTGGCAAGTGATATAGTAAGTTTATTTAGGCTTAGCGTAGCTTATATAGTAATATTAATGTGGCTAATGCTGGTTTTATATTAAATGTAACCTAAGTTAGCAAGTTAAAACATTAGCCATATGATGATTTTCGAGATACGTATTAACACGTCATGATATTAATTGAGTTTCATTTTGTGTTAGTTGGATTGAGATAGTGGAGAGTTAATGGGACATGTGTCAAGTTGTAGATCATTATATTAGTATCGAGACACGTGTGTACATAGAGATCAATGACTATTAATCAACCTTATCAATTCCATATATAAAGCTTAAGATCAACCCATGCATGCAATTCATTTCAATTGAAAGCTTATAAACTAAGATTTGCTATAGAAGAAGAAATCAGAGAGATCAACAAGTTTTGTTGGAGAAATTTTGTTGATTTATGAGTTAGTTGATCAAGTTAAAAGGTGTTCATCAATTTGGTAAGTCAAGCATACACTATTAGTTTAATTGAATTTGATGAATTCATGAATTATATGATGTATGACTAATTTTGTGGTGTAAATTTCTATTTTGGGTCTCTGGTAAGTTAAGGAAGAGATCCCAAGGTGTTGGAGTAGCCATGTGTGGAGAAAACCCAAAATTCAAAGTGCAGAATTCTGGGTTTTTCTGCACATAGTGCCCTAGGTATGATCAACTAGCGCGCTAACTTTGTATAGCGAGCTAGAAAAACTTGGTAGCGCGCTAATGAGGTCATTAGCATGCTAAGTAGGCTATCCAAATACTAGGTGTTATGACAGCACAAAAATTTGAATTTCTTAAATTAAACACAAACATTCTAAATAAGTCCAATACCCTAGCTAAAGGTCTAAACACACTAAAAAACATGTTAAATGATATCAGGAACCTAAGAAAGAGTCTCGGGCGGCCGTAATAACTAGAAAATTTGCGTGGATTGTAAGTAAACCGATTGAGATATTTATTCACATTTCATTCATGTTTTGACATTCAATTCCAGTCACTTGGACTGATTTACATATTGTAATCTAAATACCATGACTTGTTTCATCTCTCATTTCATGAGTTTGCTATCATGGTATTGATTATTGATTAAATAGTCTCATTGACTCTAAATCATATGTTATGTCATTTTTTATTGTTGTTATACTTAGTCAAATGAAATAGCATGCTATTAAGTATATTTTTGATGGTGTTGTACATCTAAATTCCTTTTGTGCATTAGATATGCAAATTACTTTGTTGGATTCCTAAACCGTGTCATTTCTTCGGTAAAGAAAATTAGTTCTTATATCTAGGACCATGATATGATAGAGATGGCATGACATACAGGGGTTACTAGACTTTTGGGGTGATCGAGATCTTACCATTATCTTGTGCAGCACACGGGGTATGAGACTCGGGGTTGTTGGATAACACATATATCACAGGTGATTGACACTTGTGAAAGATTATAGAGGTGTAGAGCTCAGCTCCGACCTTCAACAGAGATGTAGAGCACAACTCCATCCTTATATAGTGGAAAAAGGCATTGTGATAGGACCCACGGCCGACCGGCCCTAGATCATTACTACTTAGCCAAATGTCAGTTTCAAATTATTTAACTGTAGTATCTTTTAGCATTATTTCTTTTTAGCATAGTTGCTATTATTATGCTTTCAGATACTTCTTGTATATTTGGAAATGTGAACGAATGTCTCTCAGTGTTACTTTATACTTTCTTGTACTCACCGCCCTTTTTTATGACGGTGAGTGCAGATCTATCGAGTAACAGACTAGGCAAAGAGAAGATCAGCGACTACCTCTGAGCCAGTGGAGTGCTGCTACACCGAATTTTATAGGTTTTTGATTTTGTTGTATGACTATTATATGTCTTCTATATATTTTTGGGGTTGTATATTATGGGTTGAGAGATAGTACCATGACCAGATACATGTTGATATATTTTATCGCCACTTCATTATATATAAGCATATGATCTTTATTTCATGGTTTTCCACAATTCTTAGGTATCATATTAAAAGCTTCTGCTAAATTGTTAAGACTTCTGCTAAATAAACTTTAAGTCGGTAAAATTTTAATTAACTATGATTTATTAATTGACATAGGATAAGAAAACATTTATTTGAATAATTAATTTTTAAGTAGAAAAATGTTGGAAAGGCTAACTAATTCCTTATTAAGTCTTACGTGGTAAGATTACGGCTTAATGACGTGATTAGACGGACGGTGCCCTAATTTGAGAAGGGATCATCACAGGTGGTATCAGAGCCTAAGTTTACATGAGCTCAGGTAGTAGAATATAATTATTCTACAATGTGATACCAAAGTTATAGTTGGTATTAGAGACCAACTTTTCTAATAAGTAACAAATAAGACTTAAATAAGGAAATGCAGATTTTAGTTGTGGTTACCAGATGATCCTTGCCTAAAAACCATTAGTTAGGAAGCGAGTGAAAGTGAGATGGGGATATCTTATATGTACATATTAGTTTTTATATGTATATATATGCGTTATCTACGTAGTAGCTGATTCGCGTTCGCTATCAACTTGCAGACATTGATGGCTGATTCACGCGATAGCGGGGATGCAAGTGCTAGTGGCAGCCAGCCTCATATTCCATCAGCAGATGATTTTAAGAGGCTATCTTATTGAGTAGCTGCTCAGAGACAGCAGTTAGTGGATTTCATTGCCTTGATGATATCACGTTTTACTCCACCAACACAGACAACGGCCCCTACTATTAGTACTACTTCTACATTACCGACAGCAGCCGCTCTGGTAGTACAAATTATACAGGTAGTGAAAACACCAACCACAGAGACAGTTTATACACTGTCTTTCACACCTACATCTTCTAGCTCGACAACAGAGGTTCAGTTGGTGAAGGATCTCATCAGATTGAAGTCAGTTTACTTTGATGGTCAACGAGATTTTGAGAAGATTGAGAAGTGGTTATTGTCTCAGGAGAAGTTGCATAGAGTCTTGAGGATCGAGGACATACTCCGAGCTGAGATTTTGTCGTATACATTGCATAAAGATGCCGATGTTTGGTGGCGTGCGATGATAGCTTTTGATGGAGACTTTGAGTCTTGGGATTCCTTTAAGAAGAAGTTTTATCAGCAGTACTTCCCAGCTGCAGTAATGAAGAGGTTGAGGAAAGAGTTCACGAATCTAAGACGGGGAGTTCATGAGTCGGTGATGAGTTACTAAGACATATATTGCTTGTTGGGTTTTTAGGGTTCATACGTGCGAAAAACTTAAAACAATTTTGAAAAACCATACAGTGTCGAAAATAAGTTCTATTAAACTAGATCTACAAAAGTAAACCTTACATTAATCCATACTTTCATTCTCTAATTGTTCGATTTCTAAGACATTCAAGTGTGCATCCTCTATCAGAAATCCAGACATGAACAGTGGATGCTAGCCCCAAGAGAGATAAAAAACAATTTTCTTATCTCTTCCAAAATCCAGAGAACTTGAAATTTGCAAAAACGAAAATCTTATTTCGTTTTAGGGTTTCAACCACTATTTATATGTGTAGATAAGCCTTCACTTAAAATCCTATTTGTAATACAACTATTACATTTAGGCAGTTTAAGCAAATTACACATATGCCCCTATTAATAAATTATCATATAACAAATCGTAAGGGCTTTTATGTCATGAATTTTATCATATTAATTCATCACTTTGGACCAATTGAAATTGCGCAAAGCCATTTTTTGTATGCGACTCAATAGGTTTATTCGACCTTAGCTGTAGCGGCCCTAAACCCGATGCCGCCACATGGAGCGTTGCGGCCCCGCAGCCCTGTCACTTCATTGACCCACACCCATGCGCCATTAACGTCCATTTCCACATCATTACTCCTCGTTATGTGTGTTAACTCCATCCGTTCAATTAGTTTAGTTAGACATTGAATCACTTTTAGCATTAAAACAACGGAAGTCTTAAGTTAGATTAAGTAAAACAAATAATTTCATCATCATATAAAGCATCATTCATAAGAGCAAGTCCTATTGTGGAAAACCCAGAAAAATACTCTGTATATAGGCGACAATACTAATAAGC
Source organism: Stephania cephalantha (assembly GCA_039657325.1). Taxonomy (NCBI): domain Eukaryota; kingdom Viridiplantae; phylum Streptophyta; class Magnoliopsida; order Ranunculales; family Menispermaceae; genus Stephania; species Stephania cephalantha. The sequence continues at coordinate 47,141,095 of CM077569.1, read as the reverse complement.
AGTAATATATACAAGTACAGTGTCTCACCAGTCTCCTAATACCAAAAGTAAAGCAAAATATCAAAATAATACATACTAGTGGGTCCTCGACCGTGGGTAATCAGATGAAGTCGCCAAGAATCCCCTTGCCCCTACTAGTACTAGGATTTGCACTTAACAATCACAAAAAGCCAGATAGAGAGTACAGTAGGTAAGACTCCACAACAAGTACACCGAGCATTTATAAGAAAGTAAATACGTATCAATAATCATGTTAAATAATAATGCAGAAACTAAACATACAACTGTGCAACGATTATCACATGAATAGATAACACGAGTGAGAAACAAAGTGTGTGCTCATCCCGATCATACTACTTCGGAACCCAGGACACTTTCGGTGAGTGCCCCCACTTCCTTTTACCTATTTCTTTGCGGTGTTTGTCTAACACGTGCACCTTAGTGCAAAGCGGGTTGCAACTCACTGAGTGCATGATCACACGTGCTAAAGCCTAGTGTGCTATAAGTACACTACGAATATCAGGTAGGAGTAACTCAACCACCAACCCAAATGTATCACAAAATAGAGTACAATAACAAGGAATATGAAATCAGCAATGAAAAAAAGTAAACCCTCAATGACTTTCAAATGGGTTCTTACGTACATCAAAATGCACTTTGGAGTCATGTTCACGTCTCGAGATATGCGCCAAACTCCCTACTATAGTTTCCTAAGTCCCTAGTGTCTAACCAAACCATTTTAAGTGATTTAGAGTCAAATTAATCGACTTTATTTTGAGAGCAAAAATTAGAATTGTATTCCAATTTTTTATTGTGGCACATTTTTTGAGTTAACCAGGGTACCAAATATCCGAAATAGTCACGAAAATCCAGTTTCCAATCCATTTTCTATTTTCTTATATTCTTTTTTTATTTTTCTATATTTTCTCGTAATTTTCTATTAATTTTCCATAATTTTTTGTATTTTATTTTATTTAAATATGTTTTAAATTTATTTTTAAAAATTATATTATTTAATTAATGGGGGTGGGTCCTTTGAGCGGGTCTGACTCGGTCCGGCCCAACAGGGTCGAGTCCGGACAGGCTTGGCCCGGTCCAGGGGTCGCATGCACGCACGCGCGTGCGTGCGCCTTTCCCCTCTCAAAATCGTCTTAAACAGAGAAGAATGTCTATGTTTTTCCTTTTTTTTCTACTCTTTCTCTTCAACAAATATAACAACAATACTACCACATCATCAACAACAAACCAACCACCATTAATACCTCGTTTTCTCCAACATTTAACAACAATCAACTATCACCATTAAAATCCCTATTTAAGCTTCATTTTAATGAAAAATTGAAAGAAAGTAGAGATGCTCACCTTGATTACTTGTTTGCTTGATCAAATCAATTTAAAGACTCCAAGAGTCTCATAAAATCTCACACTCTAAATGGTTGCTATCAACTCTTCAAAGAACTTACACACTCTCTTTTATGTGTTGAAGAGAGGAAGAGAGAGGAAACATGGGAGTGGAGTGAGGAATGAGTGGTGAACCTCATTTTATGGGTATTAGGTGGTATAGATGACATGTTCTTATTTGCTCCTCATCAAACACAAATTTTAGCCTTGTTCAATTATCTCCAGTTACCCGGTGTCCCGCACCTCGGCACGCATAACGCGATGCTTAATAGTTGCCAATTTTGATCAATTGGCCTAGACTATGGGTTTATCATTAATATTTTGTTACATTTAATTAATTTGATTATCTAAATCATTTTCCCAACCTAGTGTACCCACATTTCGCTCGCATAGTACCCATATCGACATGTTTTTCGAGGTGAATACTCGTTACACTATCTTGCTCCACTTAACGATATAAATACACACATGCGATGCAAGATAAAATAATTTAACATACAACATCATAAATAGGCAAACATCACACAAAAAATAGTATTTACCTAGTCAAGCGTGCCCTAACCTATCTGTGGCATCCACGCGGATTTGAGCTCGCGTTCGAGCTGAAAATAGTCAATAATAACGACATAATTAAAATTGGTCAGTTACGAATCTTCTCGTGAAACGACCCTCCTCGTACCTAGGGTCGGGTCGCCTGGCCCAAACTGTTACCCAAGCTTGATACCTAAACCATGCCCAAATAATGGCTTGGCACGCCTAATTCAACTTGCGGAACTACTGTACATACGAAACAATAATTGCGGAATTGAAAACTAAAAGGTTCCATATGTTAAACAAATAATTCTAAACAAATGTGTTCAAGTATCCCTAAGTAACTGCAAACGTATACTACCAATGTATTAAGTCAACAAGTCTCGGGGATTAGAATCTACTCCATTAAGTACTTAATACAACTCATGTTTAGATGTTTTGAATATCGATAATATAAATAGCATGCAAAGTTCACATCAAATGCAAAGCTCTACGTTATTGCCTTCCCTTTATCCCACCGTGATATCGATGAAGACGAACCTGGAGAGTAAGTGGGGTGAGCTTGAAGAACCAACAGAGCTCGGTAATGCAGAAAACCCGCTCAACCATCAAACATACAAGTAATACCTACTAATCATGCAAGTCTATCATGAATTGAAAGTAAAGATAGAGGAAAAGAGTGTTTCATGAGTATCCTTAGTCAACTTCATAAAGCACCGCATAGCGAACATAAAAGCACTTATAGATCAAATCATCATGCAAGGGTGAATTAAAGAGAAACATCTTAAAAGCATAATAATAAATAGAGTAAGTTGGGTCCCATTCAATGCGTACTAGTTATTGACAAGAATCCAGTGACCGATTAACTTACTCTCGAAGTGATGCAAGCCATTAGTTGACATAAAGGCCTTTATGCCTCCTAACTAGTCCCATCAAGTCCACAGCAGGTTCGACCAAAGCCATTACCGATGTGTGCACCAATCTCATGCATCTATCTCAAGGTATAACTCGAGTAAAGATGACGACCATAAAATACTCAAGTAGTGGCGAAGACCACACAAATATTCAATAGTGGCGACAACCAGGAAATAGTCAAATAGTGGCGACAACCACAAAGGTGAGATATAGACAACATGAGCAACGCATTAACATTCCTTAGATATTCACATTCAAGTCAATAATAAGTCGCCCCAAATCTTGAATTAAAATTGTGAGATCTAATAATATCTAATAGCATGTCATGTTTGATAATTGAGCAAGCTCCCCAATTACCTCTATTTGCCGCGATATCTTTTCTCGGTCCTGGCGCGCTCGGGGTTTTATGTGAATCGTCTCGCGAATCTAAACAATTAGTACACATCACATCAACGACAGGTCACATTTTAAATTCTAATTTGCCATTAGATTTACTTTGGGTCCCACTAGTGTAGGTCCCGCGGGTCCCCCATCGCCTGGTGCAAGGGTCGAGGGGTGAAACCTGGTCGATCTCCGTCAAGGACGTGATATCGCCTCGTTCGATGGCAAGGATTTGTTTTTAATATAATTATATATATATATATATTTGTATAACTCCACCTATGTTGTACACTATGTGCGCTACATAGCCGGTCCCAAGTCCGGATAAAGGAGGAAGACTCTGACGCCCATTTTTTCATACCGAAAAATGGGTAAGGGAGGTCCCAAACTCACTTTTCATACCCGAAAAGTGGGGGAGGGAGGCCCCAAGCTCATTTTCCATTTTTGGAAAATGAAGGAGGGTTGTGATAGGTTGACAGCCAGCGTAAAAACCTTTGCACATTTCATGAAATGGATCAAACATATATAAACGTTGGGGCGTTCCCACCTAGCGACGTGCTGCATCGGAGCCCGGGTGTAGTGAGAAATGAGCAAGGGTGTGTTTCACATCGCCGCCTGGGTGTGAAGAAAAATGAGCAAGGGTTCCCACACATAGGACGTGTGTGGGTAAAGAAGCTAGTCCCTTCACATCGTCTTCCGGGTGTGAAGAAAAATGAGCAAGGGTTCCCACACAAAAGACGGGTATGGGTAAAGAAGCTAGTTCAAAAGAAACACAAAAACAAAAACAAAATCATAGATACGGACACTAGATCTTTTAGACAAAATAGAAATAAAAAACGAAAACAAATACAAAGGGGAGAAAAAATTTATTTAGGAACATGGAACATAGGAACACTTACGGAGAAGTCAATAGAACTAGTAGATACCATAATTAGAAGGAGATTCAATATTGCTTGCCTCCAAGAGACAAAATAGGTAGGAGAAAAGAGTGGAGAAATATGAAGCACATGGTTTAAATTGTGGTACACCGATATAGATAGAAAATGCAATGGAGTAGGAATTATGGTGGATAATGATTATAAGGATAAGGTTGTAGAGGTTAAAAGAATGAGGGATAGATTGATTCTAGTTAAATTAATTCTTGGAGACGAAAAATTAACATACTTAGCGCTTATGCACCATAAGTAGGATTAAGCGAAAGCATCAAACGCAAGTTTTGGGACGATATGGATAGATTTATGCAAAGTATAACATTAGATGAAAAAGTTTTTATTAGAGGAGATTTAAATGGGCATGTCGGGGCAAGTAACGATGGGTTTGAGAGAGTTCATGGAGGTTTTGGTTACGGTAATTGAAATGAAGAAGGAGAATCAATCTTAGAATTTGCTTTAGCATACGATCTTGTCTTAGCAAATACTAGTTTTAGGAAGAGGGAGTCACATACAATTACTTTTAGTAGTGGTCATAACAAGAGTCAAATAGATTTTCTTTTAACAAGAAAAATAGAAAGAAAAATATGTAGAGACTGCAAAGTAATATCTGGTGAAGCACTTACTACCCAACATAAGTTAGTAGTACTTGATATTAAGCTAACACGACGACATAATATGAATAAAAGAGTTAGCGACCCTAGAATAAAGTGGTGGAACCTAAAACATAGTAAACAAGTAGAGTTTAGAGAAAAACTACTAAAGGAAAATGTTTGGAATCTTGACTTAGATGCTAATACAATGTTGCTAGAAATGAGTAGTTGCATAAGGAGAGTGAGATCAAACGTATTAGGTATATCTAAAGGCTTGGGACCACCAAAGAAGGAAACATGGTGGTGGAACGAGGATGTCCAACGAGCAATTAAGACTAAAAGAGAGATGTATAGGAAAATACTTAAGTGTCAAAATGAAGATGTGTACAATCAATATAGAGAAGTTAGAAAACAAGCTAAAAAAGTAGTTAGTCAAGCTAAAACAAATTTCATGGAAGATCTATATACAAGGTTAGGTAATAGTGATGGCGAAAAAAAAATATATATAGGCTAGCCAAATTAAGAGATAAAAAGAAACAAGACTTAAGTCATGTAAGATGTATTAAGGACGAAAATCAAAATGTTTTAACGCGCGAGGAGGATATTAAGGAGAAATGGAGAAGTTACTTCGATAGTTTATTTAATGATGGTCAAGTTGATAATATCATAGATGAAAACCCACACCAAGAAAGAAATGTAAACTATACACGCAATATTAGAATTGTAGAAGCTAAAGAGGCATTGAAAAGAATGAAAATAGGGAAAGCATGTGGCCCAGATGAAATACCCATAGAGGTTTGGAAATGCTTAGGAGAAATTGGATTGACTTGGTTAGAAAAAGTTTTCAAAAAAATTTTAAAATCAAAACGGATGCCAATGAATTGGAGAAGAAGCACACTTGTGTCGATCTTCAAAAACAAAGGAGACATTCAAAGTTGCTCAAACTACCGGGGAATTAAACTTATGCGTCACACTATGAAACTTTGGGAGAGGATAATTGATAATAGGCTAAGGAGAGAAACAACAATATCAGATAACCAATTTGGTTTCATACCTAGGAGGTCAACTATGGAGGCGATTTTCCTTGTAAGACGATTGTTAGAAGAATATAAGGAAAAGAAAAAAGATCTTCATATGATATTCGTAGATTTAGAAAAAGCATATGATAGGGTCCCTGGAGATGTTTTTTGATGGGTTTTAGAAAAAAAAAGTGCATGGTAGATACATAGACACTATTAAGGATATGTATGATGGAGTAGTACATCCTAAGCGTGTCACCCTTGACCTCGCGTGTCACTAGACGCTCACCAATTTATTTATTATTTTATTTAATTTTGTGTTGATCTTTTCAATATATGTCCAAATAAAACCCCGAAAAATACCTCAATTTCACCAAAAGTTAGAGAATTTATCAAAGCGCTTCAAAACTTTCAAACAACTTGTCTCACACGCAAATAAAGGTGTGGGGCTAACGTCGGCTATCTATATAAAGTTCAAAATTCGAATTTTCATACTTGTAGATATTTTCCGTGAAACTCGAAATAGTTGCATGGATCAACATTTAAAATTCTACAAAAAACGTGTCGACACGTATCTCAAGATAATACCCCAAGATTATCAAAACTGGATGAAATTCTCCAACGCGCTCCGAAACTCATGGATACAGAATATACACTTCACTTAACCCTATTTCGTGTAGAAGTAGTGTATAATACATTAAATATGCACACATTACACAAAAATAATATTGAATTTTATAATCTCCTATCCGTAACATGTAGGTCCCACATCATATATCTAATTAAATCCGAAAATACTTAATTAGCTGCCTAATTAAGTTTATAACATTCTCGGATGTCACATGGACCTAGGTAGCGAGTGATGCGGTAAGTTTATTTAGGCTTAGTATATCTTATATAGTAATATTAATGTGGCTAAGGTTGGTTTTATATTAAATGTAACCTAGGTTAGCAAGTTAAAACAATAGCCATATGATGATTCTCGAGATACGTATTGACACATTATGAGATTAATTGCGTTTCATTTTGTGTTAGTTGGATTGAGATAGTGGAGAGTTAGTGGGACATGCGTCAAGTTGTAGATCATTATTAGTATCGAGATACGTGTGTACATCGAGATCAATGGCTATTAATCAACCTTATCCATTCCATATATAAAGCTTATGATCAACGCATGCAATTCATTTCAATTGAAAGCTTAGAAACTAAGATTTACTGGAGAAGAAGAAGTCAAAGAGATCATAAAGTTTTGTTGGAGAAATCTTGTTGATTTAGGAGTTAGTTAATCAAGTTAAAGGTGTTCATCAATTTGGTAAGTCAAGTATAAACTATTAGTTTGATTGAACTTGATGAATTCATAAATTATATGATGTATGGCTGATTTTGGAGTGTTAATTTCTATTTTGGGTCTCTGGTAAGTTAGGAAAGAGATCTCAAGGTGTTGGAGTAGCCATGTGTAGAGAAAACCCAGAATTCAAACTGCATAATTCTGAATTTGTTTTGCACATATTGCTAGGTGTGATCAGCTAGCGCTACCTTCGTATAGCATGCTAATGTGTCGGGATGCCGAAATAACTAGGAGATTTGCGTGGATTGTAAGTAAATTGATTGAGATATTTATTTACATTTCATTCTTGTTTTGTCATTCAATTCCAGTCATTTAGACTGATTTACATATTGTCATCTAAATACCGTGACTTGTTTCCTCTATCATTTCATGATTTTGCTATAATGGTATTAATTATTGATTAAATGATCTCATTAACTCTAAATCATGTGCTATGTCATTTTTTATTGTTGTTATACATAGTCAAATGAAATAGTATGATATTAAGTAGATATTTGATAGTATTCTACATCTAAATTCCTTTGTGCATTAGATATGCAAATTATTTTGTTGGATTCCTAAACTGTGTCATTTCTTGGGTAAAGAAAAGTAGTTCTTGTATTTAGGACCATGATATGATAGAGATGGCGTGGCGCACGGGGTCACTAAACTTTCGGTGTGATCGAGATCTCACCACTATCTTGCACGACACACGGGGTATGGGACCTGGGGTTGTTGGCAAGCACATATATCACAGGTGACTGGCACTTGTCAAAGATTATATAGGCGTATAGCTCAACTACGACATTCAACAGAGATGTAGAGCACAACTCTAACCTTATATAGTGGAAAAAGACATTGTGATAGAACTCAAGCCCGACCGACCTTAGATCATTACTACTTAGTCAAGTGTTTGTTTCATATTATATAATTGTAGTATCATTTAGCGTGATTTCTTTTTAGCATAGTTTCTATTATTATGCTTTTAGATACTTTTTGTATATTTGAAAATTTGAACAAATGTCTCTTAGTGTTACTTTCTACTTTCATGTACTCACCATTCTTTTTATAAAAGTGGGTGCAGATCCATGGAGTAGCAGACTAGGCAAAGAGAAGATCGACGACTACCTCTGAGCCAGTGGAGTGCTGCTATGTCAGATTTTGTAGGTTTTTTAGTATGACTATTATATGTCTTCCATATACTTTAGGGGTTGTATATTATGGGTTGAGAGATAGTACCCTGACCAGATAGATGTTGATATATTTTATCATCATTTAATTATATAAATATGCATGTGATCTTTATTTCTTGGTTTTTCACAACTCTTACGTATCATATTAAAAGCTTCCGCTAAATTGTTAAGACTTCCGCTGAATAAACTTTAAGTTGGTAAAATTTTAATTAACTCTAATTTATTAATTAACATAAGATAAGAAAACATTTATTCGAATAATTAATATATAAGTAGAAGAATGTTGGAAAAGGCTGACTAATTCCTTATTAAGTACTTCGTGGTAAGATTAGGGCTTAATGACGGGATTAGGCCGAGCGGTGCCCTAATTTGAGAAGGGGTCGTCACATTGGTACTACCGCATCAATGTGGAGGTGTTTTATTATGTGGCACTATTTTTTTACTATATAGGCATTGTAACTTAAGAGCATCTCCAATAAAGTTGTGGATTGAGGGTGGTTGTGGAACACGTAAAATAGATTAGACATCCCAACCGAAAAACTCTCTTTAATGGTAATGTAGATTCACAATGTGGATATGACGAGGCACAAAGAATTGTCCACACTGGGGATCACACCCTCTATTTCTAAATAGTGTGATAGGCCACATCATTAAAAAAAGGAAAAAGTATGTTTATAGAAAAAAAACCGAGAAAAGTTCGAAGATTTGTGTTTCTTTCGTTTTGGATTTTGTTTGGTCTTCCTTTTAGAAATATGTATATATATATATATATATTTATATATATATGTATCTATGTATGTAGGGCTGGCAAAATATGCCCGGTCCCGTTTTGCCCGTTTTGTCCGGTCCCGTTTTAAACGGGACCGGACAATATTTTTTTGACAAACATACGGGACTGGACAATTTTTTGTGTCCGTTTAAAAATACGGGACCGGGTTCGGGCAGAAATTTCAAAAAAACGGGTACCCGTTTGTGATTAATTTGAAGGGCATATAAGTAATTTCACTATTTAAAGTTTTTAACTTTATAATTTATCATTTCATTTTACTCTTATCTCATTCTCATCTGTCTCTCTGTCTCTACTCTCTGTGAGTCTGTGACGTCGTCATCTCATCTCCTTCAACTGAAACAAACCCAGAAACCCTAACGCCTCCGCCTCACTCCGCCTCTCACCGTCTCTCACCGCCTCACGATCGTCTCTCACTGCCTGACGGTCGTCTCTCATCGCCTCGCGTTTCACGGCCACGCACGGCGCGCCTCCGTCCGCCTCTCACTCTCTCTTCCTCACGCACGGCTCCGTCGACCGTCGTCTCTGCCTCGTCGTCTCTGCACTCCCGAGTCTCACTCTCTCAGTCTCTCTGCCTCCGTCCGCCTCTCACTTCTCTGCCTCACGCACGGCTCAGTCGGCTGCGTCTCTGCCTCCCGGAGTCTCACTCTCTCTCTCCTCCGTCCGCTCTCTCTCTCTCTCGCGGACCGTCGTCTCTGCCCTTCCCCGTCTCACTCTCTCTGTCTTCGTCCGCCTCTCACTCTCTCTGCCGACCGTCGTCTCTGCACTCCAGAGTCTCACTCTCTGCCTCCGTTCGCCTCTCACTCTCTCCGCCGACCGTCGTCTCTGCACTCCCGCCGCCGACCTCTCTCTGCCTCTGCCCGCCTCTCACTCTCTCTGCCTCACGCACGGCTCCGGCTCCGCCTCTCACTCTCCTCGGTCTGGGATTAGAATAGGTCGAATTGGTAAGTGTTTGTGTCATGAACTTTTTTATGTAGTCGTTGTACTTTGATAATTTGGATTATTGAAAATTTGAGGTGATATTTTTTTAAAAAAAAAACTTTTGTGATGTTTATATTGGAAATTAAAAAATTGTGATATTATGTATTTATTTTTTGGTAATTGGTGACTTGTAGTTGTAGACTTGTAGTTGTAGTTGAGGTTTTTTTTTAAGATAATTGATAAATAAAATATTTAATCATATTTAAAAAAAACGGGCTAAACGGGTCCCGTATGTTTTACAAACATACGGGACTGGACAAAAAAACAGTGCCCGTTTTGAAAACGGGACCGGGACTGGGCACCAACTTTAATCATTTTCAAAATGGGTGTCCAGTCCCGTTTTTGTCCGTTCCCGTATTTTTGCCAGCCCTATATGTATGTATGTATGTATATATATATCACAGTAATTTATTGGGCATAATACTTTCTAAAAATATATATATTGATACTATTTATGTATTGTGACAACAAAATTAGTAAAAGAAAGAAAAATAAGAAAAAAATAAAAAATGAATGCATGCTTCAACAGAAATTGAATATATGGATAAACAAAAAATAAAAGTATAAAACAACATAGCCTCAGTCCCAAATAAATTAATTCGGCTCGGCTACATGAATTAAACTCTTCCATTGTGCTTGATTAAGTGCAATTGATGTTGAGCTTTCCAAACTATTCAATTTCTCTCCTAATTAATGTGTCTCATGTTAACTTTGGTCTACGTACTCCTACCTCGTCGAATTTCCTCAATTTCTATTGAGTCAAGTTTTATTTCTTCGGTCCGGATAGAGGAGGAGGACTTCGACGCCATTTTCTATACCAAAAAATGGGTAAGATAGATCCCAAATCCATTTTCCATACTCAAGAAATGGAGGAGGGAAACTCCGAACCCATTTTCCATTCTTAAAAAATGGAGGAGAGTTGTGATAGGTTGACAACCAACGTAAAACTTTTGGCACTCTTCATGAAATGGGTCAAACACATATAAACAAAAATAAAAGTATACCAAAAAAATAAAAAATAAAAAATAAAGGAAAAGAAAAATGGTGACATCTAATGGTAAAAAAAAATAATTTTATTTATTTATTTTTGTGGTTATTAACAAAAAAACACGAACTATTAAATTTTTTGCAAGTCTAGAACAAACTTTGAGATTTTTCAAATATATCGCAAACTTTTTTTTTTTTGCAAATCTATCACAATCCCTATTTTGGTTTCAACCTCTCTCCTTAAATATAAAAATCTGCAAGAAAAAGACTTCAACTAGTTGCATAACATGTTCATAATACCATGCCTTGGATCGTTCTCTTATTTTTATTTGCTTAGAAATATAACTATGTATATATGTGAGCTCATTTTTTTCAAAATTTGACAACAAACATCAAATTTTGTATGTAATTTATTGGATCTATGGTCACACTGTAAGTGGAGTGCGCTCCAGTAGCTGAGTTCATCCTTACTGAAAAAGGGAGCACCCTCCTCTGCTACTGTCTCGACAGTACACAAGGCAGCAGCCACTGTTCCATCCATAAATCCACAAAACAACAGTAAACACTCCCAAAATTCATCAAGGAGGACCTGTAGTGAGGTAACAAATCATTTTTAATGATCAAATGACATAATTCATATAGATTTCATCACCTATTATCAAATTGGACTTCAAAAATATAAAAACTAACCTTACCAAAGCGATGATCTCTGGATTTTCAATTGATTAAGCTCCTCAATCCCTACTAAATCAACTCTCTGATTGATTCCCTATAATCAAAATCAAAACCTTCAGCTACTTTACTCTCATTCGATCGAACTATAGAGATAAGTATGAAGGGTTTAAATTTATAAATTTTTCTCGAGATATGCATCACGCTATCACGAGACTATTCGAATTATTGATGTGCTCACAAGACACTCCTTAAAGTGACACATATTTTGACACCATCAACACTTACGCTCATCTCGAGGCGATCCGAAGATCCATATAATTCAAACCAATCTTATAATTTCCAATATATATTTATATATCAAATATATAAATATATATATATATATATATATATATTTCATGTATTTTCTTACCAATAAATTCACGTGACATACCTACAAGTATTTTTTGCGTGTGCACATTCATTTCATGACCCCCCGTCGCACTTGGTGTAATGGCTATTTATTGTTTATTTGCGTATTTACCGTTTATAGTCTTGTATATAAATTCTCTATTATACTACAACCTATAAAATTCATAAACAATCCAAACAAACATAAACATTATGCAAACACACGCACATGCTAATCGAGGTACGCTAGACTTAACCACAACCTTAACTCGAGTTAATTAGGATTTGAATTAATACTAATCACCAGCTTAAGGTAACGGGTCGTTACATCATGGTTTTCACGCATCATGATTGTGGATACACTTAGCATGATAATTGGAGGCGAAACTGCAAAGGAAGTTTGGAGCAATTTGGAAGAAAAATTGCTTCCTAACAGCATTGAAAAGGAGGCATTATTGAAGGACTCTCTTGCAGGCCTAAAGAAAGGTAATTCATCAATTGAAGAATATGTGCGGAAGTTCAAGTCCATTTGCGACAACTTAGCCGCCATAAACAAAACAATTTCATAGATAGAAAAAGCATTTCAACTTGCTTGTGGTCTTGGAACCAAATACCAAAACTTTCATATAGCAATGCTTACAAAGCCTCCATATCCCTCTCCAAACCAATTCGTTCTTTCTTTGCAAAATCATGAGCCACTCCTCATTTCTCAACAAGATTGAGAAAAACAAATTGTTGATCACTCCAAAGCATTCTATGGGCAAAGTGGCATAGGAAGAAATGACAAAGGAAAATGTTTCAACTCAAGAGAGCGTGGATTTCTTCCAAAAAATTGATCTAAACATACATATTCATCTTGAGGTGTCGTCTAAAGCTTATAATAAAATGCATAAAATACTTTCAAAAATTCGAATGGCAATGGATAATATAATCACAAAGAAAATTCAGGTAAAAGTCCATGTCAGATTTGCGGTAGAATTGATCATTTGGCCACCAAATGTTTTTATAGGTATAACTATGCCTATGATTAGGAAGACACATAAGAAGCCCTTGCAGCCTTCTCCATAAATGAAGCTAATGATCTAAATTTTTGCTGATTCAGGCTCTACAACATACATGACACATGATGTTAGTAATGCACTACCAATTTCTCATATAGGAAGTGCACTTTCACCAACACCTTATGGTAATTTAAACTTGAAAAATGTTCTTGATGTTCCTCAATTGCAAAAGAACTTGATATCTGTTAGTCAACTTAAAAATGATAATGCTTGTGTTTTTGAATTTAACTCTGATGGCTTTGTGATAAAGGATCAAAAAGGACACAATTATATGCTTTGGATGATGCAAAGCTGCAAACATTGTGTTATGGCCCAAATTCCTAATCCTAATTTAATTTCCTTAATCAGGATCGACCCATGACGTAGACCCACATCGAGATACATGCGCTAACCTAGGTGATGTGGCTGAGTTATATATTAGATTTGTTGTGATGTATGCTAAATGTATTATATATGTGTAGGCTATTACGTCACTCCTACATGTTTGTAGGTGCCAAGACGTGAGCGGAGAAGAGCCTCGATATGCGTGCTAGTACGGGATCAGGGTAGAGAGTGATGTGGTAAGCTACCTTAAGTTAGTATGGCTTAATTAATTTAATTTGATATGATTATAATATGGTTTACATTAAATGAAACTTAAGTTAGCAAGTTAAAACATTAGTCATTGATATTCCTCGAGATGCATGTTGGCACACAAAAGACTAATTGAGTTTTAGTTGGTGTTAATTAGATGGAGTTAGTGGAGAGTCAGTGGAATTGTGTCAAGATGTAGGCCATTAGATTAGTATCGGGATACGTGTGTGCATTAAGATCAATGGTTATTAATCAATTTCATTTATATATAAAAGATTGAATAGATCAACTCATGCAAACCATTTCAAATTCATTTCATTTTACATAACTTAGAAGTTAAAGAAGTTGGAGAAAATGATCGGGGAGAGCGATGTTGATGGATTTGAAGGTGTAAATTAAGGTGGAAGTGTTCAACAACTTGGTAAGTTTATCTACACCATTAACTTAGTTTAATTTGACAAATTTAAGATAAATATGAAGTGCGGCTGTTGTAATGGTTATGGTGGGTGTGTTAGGGTCTCTGGAGGTGTGGTAAAGAAATCCTTAGGTGTTGAAGTTAGCAATGTGTAGACAAGATTTAAAATTCAAAGTGCAGAATTTTAGGTTTTCCTGCACATAGCGCTAGACGTGCAAGCTAGCGCGCTACATGGTTAAGTAGCGTGCTAGTCATGCTATCCAACAAGCTAGGTACTCTGGCAGAACAAAATCTGCAATTTCCTAAGTTAAAATTAAACACTTTAAACAAGTCCAATATCCTAATTTGAGGTCTAAACACACTTTAAAACGTATGAAATGTACCAGGAACCTAAGGAAGAGTCTCAAGGGTCGAGTATGTGTTTTGAGGTTTCAGGAGGTCGGATTAGCTAGGAAATTTGCATGGATTGTAAGTAAACTAATTAAGGTATTTATTTACATTTTATCCCAGTGTTATTATTCATTACCAGTCATTTAGACTGATTTGTCAATTGTACTCTACATGCCATGACTTTGTTGTTCTTACTCATTTTTATGAGTTTATTAATCATGGCATTGGTTGTTGGTTAAATAGTTTCATTGACTCCAAATCATGTGCTACGTCATTCTTAATAGTTAAGATATTTGGTCAAATGAAATAGCATGCTATTAGGAAGATGTTTGATGGTATTGTAAATATATTTTTCCCTTCGGGCATTAGATATGCTATTATATTGTTGGATTCCCAAGCCATGTCATTTTTTGGGTTTTGAAAGTAGTTCTTGTATCTAGGACCATGATATGATAGAGATAGTCGTGGCATACGAGGTCATTAGACTTCTGGAGTTGTCAAGATCTACCACTAACTTGTACAGCACACGTGGTATGGGGCCCGCGATATTTGACAAGTATATATCACATGCGAGGGGCACTTGTAAGTATTTATATTTGTGATGGGTATTGTAAAGATCTGAAGGCATTCAAGATATTACTTACATTCTAAATAGTGGAATAAGGTTGATGTGATGTAACTCACGGTCGTCCGGCCTTAGATCATTACTGCTTAGCATGTGTCAGTTTCATTTTGTTTAACTGAAGTATCTCATAGCATGATTTCTTTTCAGCATAGTTAATATTATTAAGCTTTCAAATACTTGTTGTATATTTGGAAATATGAACAAATGTCTCTTAATGTTACTTTCTACTTTCTTGTACTCACCGTTCTTTTTATGACGGTGGGTGCATATCCATCGAGTAGCAGACTGGGCAAGGAGAAGATCGGTGGCTATTTCTGAGCCAGCAGAGCACTGCTACATCTGATTTTATAGGTTTTTCATTTTGTTGTATGACTTCTATATATGTCTTTCTTATACTTTTGGGTTTGTATGTATGGGATGAGAGATTGTACCCTGACCAAATACATGTTAATATATTATTATCACGATTTTGTTTTGATATATATATATATATGCATGTGATCTTTATTTCCTGATTTTCCACATTCTTAGGAATTATGTTAAAAGCTTCTGCTAAATTGTTAAGACTTCCACTGAATAAACTATAAGTTTTTAAACTTTTAATTATCTTTGATTTATTAATTGAAATAAGACAAGAAAATGCTTATTTGAATAATTAATTGGTAAGGAGAAAAGTTTTAGAAAGGCTGACTAGCTCGTTGTTAAGTCTTATGTGACGAGATTAAGGCTTAATGATGGGATTAGATCGGGCAGTACCCTAATTTGAGAAGGGGTGGTCACACATTGGCAGCTATCAAAACTTCATCTGCCACTTCGAGCCTATGGCATCAACGAATGGGACACCCCCATTCACGTTTGTTACAAGTTCTCAATAGAAAGAAAGTTTTGAGTACTTCTAGTTGGATAAATAAAATATTATTTGCAGCAGTTTTCAACTTGGTAAAAGATGCAAACTCCTTTTTACTGATTCTAATAAAGTATGTCAATTTCTTTTGGAAAAGATTCATTGCGACTTGTGGGGGCCAGCTCCTATTCCTTCTACGCAACACTATAAATATTATGTTATTTTTGTTGATGATTGCACCAGATATACTTAGCTTTTCCGTTAAAATATAAATCTGATTTTTTGATTGATTTTTGAAATTTCAAAAATTGGTTGAAAATCAATTTGAAATAAAATTAAAGATTTTTATAAAGTGATGGTGGTACTGAATTTACTTCTATTTCTCATCAATCATCTTGCTCAATGTGGTATAGCTCATCAATTATCTTGCCCATGTACACTTGAGCAAAATGGAATCGCTGAACGGAAGCATCATCATATCGTAGAAACAGGTCTTACAATGATATTTCGTGCTAGTTTATCTCTTAAATTTTGGGTTGATGCATTTTTTACAGCTATATTTTTAATCAATCACCTTCTGACTTCTTTTTCAAATATGGAAACACAATTTTTTAAACATTTTGAAAAGAATCCTTATTATAGTGGTTTAAAGATTTTTGGTTGCACACGTTTTTCTTACTTAAAACAATATACCCAAAATAAACTTTAAAAAAAAAAAAAACAAATCCTTTCATTTTTCTCGTTTATAGCCATATCCATAAGGGTTATAAATGTTTAGACCCTTCAATAAATAGAGTTTATATTTATAGACACGTAGTATTTGATGAAAGTATTTTTCCTTATTCTAATAAGGCTTCAAATGATGATATTTCACAACTTGCAGTTACCACTTTTCCTGATCAAGGTGAATGGATTACCAAAGTTAAAGATGATAACACTTATGATAATATTTTAGAAATTGATTCACCTCCAAGCAAGGCAATTAACTCAAAGTTGCCAAACTTAAAATGTTGCCCTGCTCCACTATACCCAACTTCACATATCGTGCCATTATAGGGTAATGATATTGACACCCTTACTTCATTAAACTCCAATACTCTAGTTACGCAAACTAATGCATCAAGTCTCTCTTTTAACCCACCCACCTTAGATTCCAATACTATTCCTCATGATATAGATAATTATGTTCATGATAATCAACCTCTTGTCTCGGCGACACCGACACCACCACCACCACCTACACCTATATCAACAATATCGCCACTGCCCCGTTGCCAAAATGGCCAACTCGAGATCGCCATCCTCCTAGGTATTTAAATGATTATGTTTGGCCTATTAAACATAAACCAAACTCTTATAGTGAGACCTTCAGTACTACTAAGTTTTCTTCCTCTCGGGAACTAAAAACTCTTAAATTCGCCTTGAAATCTCCTTTATGGATTGTAGCCATGCACGAAGAGATTGCGACTCTTCATAAGAATAAGACATGGAGTCTTGTTCCATAACCTCCTCATACTAACATCATTGCTTCCAAGTGGGTTTATCGAATAAGATATAATGAAGATGGATCTATCAACCGATACCAAGCTCATCTTGTTGCTAAAGGTTTCTCTTAAATTTATGGACTTGATTATTAAGAAACCTTTAGCCCAATCATTAATGTTGGGTTTTTGGGGTTCATACACAGCGAAAAATTCAAAATAATTTTGAAAAACCCCAACATGATCGAAAATAAGTTATATTAAACTAGATATACAAAAGTAAACCTTACCTTAATCCGTGATTTCCTACTCTGATTGTTCAATTTCCAAGACGTTCAAGTGCGCATCCTCTATCAGAAATCCACACATGAACGATGACCACAATTTGGGGTGCTAGCCCCAAGAGAGATAGAATTTTTTTTTCATCTTTCTCTCAAAATCCAGAGAACTCGAAAGTTGCAAAAATGAAAATCTTATTTCGTTTTAGAGTTTCAACCTCTATTTATATGTGTAGATAAGCCCTCACTTAAAATCATATTCGTAATACAATTATTATATTTAGGCAATTTAAGCAAATTACACCTATGCCTCTATTAAGAAGTTATCATATAACAAATCGTAAGGTCTTTTATGTCATGGATTTTATCACATAAGATTTATTACTCTGGACTAATTGAAATTGCACAAAGCCATTTTTTGTGTGCGACCCAATAGGTTCATGTGATGTTGGTAGTAAACCAAAACCATTTTGGTACATAAGTCATAAGCGGTCTCTAACAATGCATTATGACTACCCAAGTAGCATGTATATCAAAATCGATACAACCTAATAAATAATATATATCATATCCATTTGTCATGCGATATCATTTGATTAAACATAAGGCATAGAAAGTCACTTTTAATGTTCAATCGTACTAGTCTCGATCTTTAAGTAAACTAAAAACATCGAAGTGACATTGATTATATCAATTCACATGGATTTGGCCATTATCAATATATCATATCGAGGGATCCACTAACATCCCTCTTTATATGAAAGTGACAAATTATATCTTGATTACACACCTTCACATATTATTCACACAGTAACCAATCAAAATCTTTGTAATCGTCCAATTAAAGACAATGTTTGATTGTATCAAATTATCATGCTCATAATATTGAAGTTTATGGTAATCTCAAGTCGAAGGACTAAATGATATACCTATCATGAGTAACACCTATGAATTAATCCATGTGGTGTTCTCATAGCGGGTCGGTCCAGTACCTTTATTCCTTAACAAGTACTCATGATTTCAATTTGTATCCCTATATGCATGATCAACACATGACCATCAATCAAGATTCACACTAGTTTTAATTCATTATAGTTCTTAGTATAATGACCAACTAGGGACATTTATGATATTTCAACAAATACACATGGATCTTACTATAAGGTAAATATGAAATCACTTATAATAAAACATCAAATGAAAACCTCGATTTTATTAACTAAAATTATAAAATGTTTATAGATTGACCTAGGGCACATGCCCCAACAATTAAACCTGCAACAATTCATATTGTACTCTTAATTCCGGTCATTTCGCATTGGTCCATCAAGCAATTAGATGTTAAAAATGCATTTCTCCATGAATTTCTCAATGAAATAGTGTATATGGAACAACCACCAGGCTTTGTTGATGCCTCCCATCCTAATCATGTTTGTTTGTTACACAAATCTCTTTATGGCTTAAAATAAGCACCTCGCTCTTGGTTTGATAGATTAACACAATATTTACTAACCATTGGTTTCTCTTGCATCAAAGTTGATTGTTCATCATTTATATATCGACATAAGCATTACTTAATTCTCTTACTTGTTTATGTTGACGATGTTTTTATCACAGGGAACAATGACATCCTTATCAATAATTTTATTCATCAACTTAGCAATGAGTTTGCACTTAAAGATCTTGGCAGCCTTCATTACTTTTTAGGAATTGAAGTGAAGTATTTCTCAGGTGGTATCTTTCTCTCACAATCTAAATATACTAATGATTTACTCACACGCATAAACATGTTTGTTGCCTCTCACCTATCCACTCCTATTGATGTTAAATCCCCTACTTAATCTAATGACCACACACTTGTTGATGAATCCGAATATCGAAGCATCGTTGGTGCCCTTCAATACCTCACCTTTACTCATCCGCATATCACTCATGTTGTTATCAAAGTGTGCCAAAATTTTCACCAACCTACACTTGCAAGTCTCTACGCAGTCAAGTGCATTATTCATTATCTCAATGGCACAATAAGTTATGGTCTTCATTTTCTTTCTTAAAGTTCATTTACTTTAAATGGTTTTTGTTATGCAGATTGGGCAGGTTGTCCACTCACTAAACAAAGTACTACGGGATATTGCACATTCATTGGATCAAATTTGTGTATCTCAGTCTTCAAAAAAGCAACGGACAGTTGCTCGATCGAGCACTAAAGCTGAGTATCGTTCTCTCGCCACTAAAGTTATTGAACTTACATGGATTACTTTTCTTCTTCATGACATTAGCATGTCAGTCTCTACTACTCCTCAACTATTGAGTGACAATCTTAGTGCTCTACATATGACAATAAATTCGATCTTTCATGTTCATACCAAGCACATTGAGCTTGACTACCATTTTGTTCGTGAGAAAGTTGATGCAGGTGCATTAGTGAAAAAAATTATCCCACCTCATCTTTGAATCACTGATGTTTTCACCAAACATATTTTGAAGCGTGCATTCAAAACTTTTCGTGACAAGCTGGGAGTTCATTTTCTTCCACTTTCCTTCCATTCACCAGCTTGAAAGAAGGTGATAAGGCTCACAAAAAGGAAAGTGAGATTTGACATTCAAAATGTTTCTATAGATGGATCTAGACACATGTATTGTAAAAAGATCTAGGCATACATGGAATGAAGGTCAAATGCATTCACTAAGATTTGAAATTCAAAATGTTTCCAAATTTAAGTGTGCAACTCCTTAGGAATAATTTTTTTGATCTATTTCCAAATTGTGAAATGATGTATAATCTCAAGCATCATTCTTTATGAATGTTTCCAAAAACAAAAACTAGTCGTTGTTGTAATTTTTCTGTAAATATCCACTAATGGGCTCCTAGCTTCATCAATAGAAAAGAGTGAATAATAACTTTATCTTTATTCATTGCTTTTTTAAAACTTCATTATAACCCTTATTTTTTCGTTAAATTTTATTGAACAATTTTTTTTTGAAAAAATGTCATCATACGTGCAATCTACATTGTGCAATTGGAGAAGATTTTTGGACTTCAATGTTTATTTAAGCCATGTGGGATGGACATTCCCTCCACGATGATGACGTGGATTAAGAAATTAAAAAAAATAAAGGTCACAATCCATGTAAAGACAAAAAAAAAACTAAGAAAAAAACTAAAATAAAAAATAAAAAAATGTCTCAATCCATACTATGTATTGTAGACTATTTTTAAGTTTCAATGCCTATCTAGTAAAAATGAGTGACACATATATAGGATATACTTGTCAGCATTCTTTTAACATGAGAAATATAAATCAATTAGAGAATTACATGCGGAAGCTTAATTAGTCTTTTAAAATCACCAAAATCTTATCATCCTCACAATTAAGCTTCAAACATTTTGATGGTATAAGTGTCCTTTTATAGGCTTGAGGGAGAACCTTTAAGCTTCACACATTAATACAAATTTTCATCAAATTGGTAACATTGTAAAGGGAACTCAAAAGACTTTAGGTAATTCATAAGTTATATAAATTAAGACATAATTTTATCATACACATAATGATCTTACAAGACTTTCTTCCCGCATCCATGAGGTGGAACCAATAATTTTCTATGAGAACATCTCTAATGCAGATATGGATTGAGGGAGAATGTGTGCCACATATGACGCAATGATATTGAAACAAAAAAATCCTTCTAAAAAAAAGATAATGTACAATTGATGATGTGGCGTGAAAAAATAGACAATGTCTATTCTCAATGTCTATATAAGCGCGTTGCAATATTTCATAGTCTCGTTAATGATTCTCTTTAAAAAATATAAAAATAATAAGATTTTTTTAAAAATGTAATACATTATGCATTTGAGAGCACTTTTAAGCCACTTTAGATTATTTTGAGGGTGAATCGCTTGAGGTGGTTTTTTTTTTTATCTTTTGTTGATATTTTTTATTTTTTATTTTTATTACAAACTCAAAAGTAACAATATAGTGCCCTCTTGTACCTCTTTATCATAAGAGCACAGCTATGTGCACCTCAATTGTTTATGAGGGCACCCCAAAATACATGTAAATTGGTACACTTTTGGGGTGCCCTCATAAACAACGGGGTGCACATAGCTCCGCTCTATCATAATTACAAGTTCACAAGAAATCATCTCAATCTCAAGATGCAATAAACATGCTTAACATGCAACTTTAATAATAGGCCCATAGATAGAGGTTAAGTGGATAACAAGGAACTCATAAAGTATAAATGACCAAATTTAGCGGTGAATATAATAAACCCACATGTACGTAACTCAATCTATCAAGACCTGGATTATTGTACCAAAATATATGACCTCAAAACTTAAACCTTATTCTCCCCATTAGATGTGGTTGACAAGCTACTAAACAATTTTTGATCGGTTCCTTTCAATTGGCCTTAAAATCTAGGAATATATTTATAGTTGTTGCCTAAGTTCTTTAAAAATCTAGATTATATAATATATAATTAAAGTCACAGTCTTTCTCAAAAAAAAAAAAAAAAAAAGTCACTCTCACGGTTCCTGCATACAAATTAAAAGTCAGTCACAGTATCATATTATTTATAACTAAATCTTTATCTTATACCTCAAAAAAAAAAAAAAACACTGATCTTGAAAGTTCATTTTTTATTATTATTATGTGTCATATCCCCGAAAAGGCCTAAATTGTCTAAACTGTCCTTACATAATTAAATTAATTTATTTGTCAACAAAATATATTCAATATATCCTGAATTTTTTAATCTGACATATATATATTTTAATAAAAAGAATATCTAAACCCTGATTCCTATTGCCATTAATTATTATTGCGAAAGGGAGGGATACTATACAAACTAGGGGTGGGCAAACCGCGGTTTGGTGGTGAAAACTACCAAATCGCGATCAAACCGAGGGTTTACGGTTTGGTCATTTTGCAAACTACCACCAAACCGCGAACCACCAAAATCGCAACCAAACCGAACCGCGGTTTGCGCGGTTTAGTCGGTTTGGTTTCGCGGTTTTTCTTGTTACATGTTTTCCAAAAAAAAAAAAAAAAAAAAAGCCAGTGGTGGGAGGCGGCAGTGAGAGATCACTGGTAGGAGATGGCGATGGCGACTGGTGGGAAGCGGCAGTGACGACGACTAGTGGAAGGCAGCAAAGGATGACATCGACTGGTGGAGGCGAATATGTTTAGGATCTTGAGATGGAGATGAAAAAATGAAACGGCTATTGTTTATATTGGTTAAAGTTAAGTTGTTTATATTGGTTAAGGTTTTAAAATGTGAATTAAATAAATTTACTAAATTACCCTCGGTTTGGTTTGGCGAACCGCTGTTTTTCATAATTGAAAACCACCACCAAACCGCGATTTTGCGATTTTCAAGTTTTTCAAACCGCTCCCAAACCGCGAGTTTTAAAAATCAGACCAAACTATACGGTTTGGACGGTTTTAGAGAAACCGATGCCCACCCCTAATACAAACAAAGATGGCCATGTTGTTTGACGAAAAAAAAAAAAAAAAAAAAAAGGATGGCCATGCTGGCCTTCGAAACTTGTTTAAGACGGTGCAATTGCGAGGGCCTTTTTAGAGAGAAGCTTAAAACATAATATAAAATTTTTATGATCTAGCTAGAAGATTTATTTCTCTCAATTTTTTTTTAAAAATTAATCTATGTTTTGACACTAGCTAGTTGTTAGAGCTAGGTCTCAACTGAACCGTCAGCTCTTGATAAGGTGATATTTATAAGCTTTTATTAGTTTATTTTAATGTGTTTATTATATAAAAGTCTATAAAATATATATTTATTTATATTTATTGGTCATTTTCGGTGAAACAGAGTACGCAGTTGACTCCGTGGCAAAAAAATACTCAAAATAGAATATTTTACGTGCAGTGATCAGACGCCAGACGATTTACCTCGAGTTACGTGATGCGCGGTAGAGTAGGAGACAGGAGACCAAATGACAGTTAAGTGACTCGCTTCAGCATGCATTGGATCTTCTCGAATTACGGGCCTTCACAGTCCCC
Source organism: Stephania cephalantha (assembly GCA_039657325.1). Taxonomy (NCBI): domain Eukaryota; kingdom Viridiplantae; phylum Streptophyta; class Magnoliopsida; order Ranunculales; family Menispermaceae; genus Stephania; species Stephania cephalantha. The sequence goes on along the minus strand of CM077569.1, from coordinate 47,117,290 downwards.
AGAATGACGCACAATGAGTGTGATTTCCCAGTCCTCCGCCACGTGGCCGTCGCTCATTTGTCCAACTCGCCTCAGCTCGCCACTTCTCAGCTTTCCATTCGTCCAACTCGTACCAGCCTGCCACACGTCTTCAGGCCCCTCGTCCACATGTCGTCAGCAGTACAGCTCACCAGCAGCTTCTAATCACCACACTCCAGATTTTCGCACGAGCATTCACGAGTGAACAAACTCCCTTCAAGGCGACACGTGGAGTCTCCTCGTTGGTCACAACACGTCATAGCAGCTTCCATGGCCTATCACGCGCTGCCACGTGGCGCTTCTTCATCAGGCGGACTTATCACACACTACCAAGTGTCCAGAACCCATTTTTGAGCAAAAAAATCAGCCATAGATCCTCCTCGGCGCAAGTGTTACGAGACTAACCCTCAAAATTAATTTCTCTCATTCAGAGAACAATTTTTAGTGATTTTTCATATTAGGAACGTGGGTATTCATCAGAGGAGTCGACTTTCATGGTTTTGGAGCCGCCACACATCTTTTCTTCCTTTGTGATTGTGAAGACCATGTCCGACTAAACCAATCTTCGCCTAGGTCGGAGGGGAAACAAGTGGGATTCTTGATTCATGGCATAACTTGTGAGATCTATGATTCTTATTTAATTTAATTTAATTTCTCCTATTTCATTGTTGTTGATTTTAAAGAATATGGTTTAGATTTAGGGTATGTATATGGCTATTGCATACTTTTAGGTGGACAATCTATAGTTATTTGGACCGATTGTATCCGTAATTGTACTTTTAGACCAATAAAGTGACGAACACTCACCCGTTGGCCGTAAAAATCTCTCGGTTCTTGAGTGTGCAACAACTGAATCTAACTTAAATCTAAAGCGGACGCGATTCGGTTATTTAGTATTAGTATTCCCACGGATCCTTATTATTGCGGTTAGTGTGTTAAATCTTATTGGCGAATGTCTAGGGTTATACATTAATTAGGGAAGTAGTTAGTGACGGACGTTCTAGTTTTCGAGCTTAGAGAAATTAGGAATTTCTGGCGAACGTCGATTTTCTATAGCTAATCTATGAGAATTTGAATTAATAATTTTTTGGAAAGATTGAGGACCATGATATGTCATTGAATCTTGATTCTTGCTTGTGGAACAGTAGACTTAGGTATTTTCTCTCATTGATATCATATTTTGTAAGTTTTTCATTTTTGCTAGTTTAATTAAGTGTTTCTTCAAACTTTCTAAAACACCCCCATTTTTAGTTAACTTAGAGTAAAACTCAAATCCTGTGGATTCGACCTCGTATTTACCACTACTACACCCTTATGGTTGGTAACTCAATTGCGGGTTATATTTGGCACGCACGACACGTGGTTAGCTCTGATACCATATTAATTTTTTGATATCCCCAACTTAACTAGTACTACTTTCAACTCATAAGTGCGGAGTAAGTTTTATCGCGGAAGCCTGAATAGTCAATATTAATCGAGGGGAGATCATTCATTACAAAGTTTCATTCAATCGATGTGGAACTATTATTTTGATTGACGTGGACATCTCCAACGTAGAAGAGATGTACTGCCTTGCCCCTTTCTGAACCAACTCACTCTCACGTGAAAGGAAGTTAACTAATGTATGTCAAAGTCCATCTCTCGAAGTATATACGTAAACATTTTTTGGGGGGTTTTTCAAAAACTAAGGTTGAAATAGTCTTTTATTCAAGAAATAAGGTTGGCTACTTTAAATTTACAAAACTAAGGTATGTCTCCTTTTGAAAATGAGTCATTTATGATGATGTGGCTCCATGTGTGATGTGTGATGATAAGGTGGAATGAACGGCTCCTTTTGAAAAAGAGTCATCTATACAACTAATGAGGTGGAATGAATGACACCTTTTGAAAACGAGCCATCTATACAAAATACAAAACCTCATTTTTACTCCTCAAAAAGAGTACTTTGTTCAACTCGAAGCGGTGAACCTATGCAAACGTCATGTACGTATCGAGATGGACAAGCCGCATTACGTATGTATCTCGAGATGGACAACCCGCATCACTCACGTATATCGAGGTAGACAACTGATGTAAAGGACACCCACATATATGGACGTGGACAACTCATGCAAACGCCACGCATGTATCTCGCGGCAGAGAAGTCATGCAAACGACGCGTGTATGTCGAGGTGGCCGACCCATGCAACCGTGCAATTCATGCAAACGTTATGCACGTATCTCGATGGGCCAACTCATGCAAACGACACACACGTATCTGGCGATGGACAACCCTTGCCAACAACATGCACGTATGTCGAGGTTGACAATTCATGCAAACATTACGCACGTATCTCGAGGGGACAACCCATGCAAATGACACGCACCTATCTGGCGGTGGGCATGTCACGGCCCAAATCTCAAAACCCGTTTTAATTCCTTCATCAGGATCACCGACCATTGACGTGGGATCTACACCGTGATACGTGCACCGACCGAGGCACATGGCCGAGGTATATCGTATTTTTGTATTGATGTGTGCCTAGTGTTATGTATTGTGTAGACTTACTAAGTCGTTTTGGTACAGTTGTAGGTGTCGAGATAAGAGCGGGGACACGCCTCAATATGCGTGTCGACGCGGGTACCGGGTAGTTAGCATTTTGGTAAACCTTATTTAATACTAATATGAAATAAGGAATTACTTATAAGCCTATATAGTCAAGTAAATAATATGAAATATATATATTGAGTAATTAGCGATGCGGCGGTACGCGGATATCACGATTCGGACGCAAAAATCGGGCGTCGAAACGCTCGAAAACACGAGCAAGTGTCTTAACGGTGTCACAATTTGTTGTCAACACAACCAACCACACCACACTTGTCACCACTACACACACACTTGTCTCAATTTCCACCAGGTGTCATCACCCCCCCTACCCACTTACACCATACACACACACACACCACACATGCAACACCACCGGACCAAAGAAGAGGAAGAAAACCGAGAGAGGAAGAAGAAGAAGAAAAGAGAGAGGAGGAGGAGGAGAAGTGACGTGCCGGAAGGAGAGGAGACCGAAATCGTGGTGAGTCGTTGCGTTTGTTGTGGGTTTGGTGGTTGGCGACGGGGGTGGCCGAGAGGGGTTCGGCCATGGAGGCCGAACCCCATGGCCGAACGGTGCCGAGGTGGTATTCCACCGGGGTTGGGGTGGAGAGCAACCCCAACCCATCACCAGAGGAGATACAAAAAAAAAAAATAATTCTTCTTCCTCCCGATCGAACCAGTCGATCGGGAGTGTTAGAGTAAATCATTAAGATGTTTAGTGTGTATCTCGAGGACTGTTATGTGGTAGTGTAAGATGTAAGTGATGTATGTGTGTGTCCAGTGTGTCCAGGAATGAAGGGTTGTAATGTAAACAAATGGACGGTGATGATGTATTCTGTTGTTGATATATAAATGAAATGCAACAGTGGCATCGACGAGTTTGTTGAGCTGCAGGTTTTCTCAAAACCCTAACAATGGGGTTCCTCTGGAACTCCAACATGGTATCAGAGCGTCGAAGGCTAACGCTGGAGATGGTTCGATCGAAGTGATAGAAACCAGGTTGGTGAAGCCTGGTGCAGTTCTTGAAAGTGTGTGACGAGAGAGCGAAATCGAAATCACGTCGGTGGTCGATCGATCTGGTGCAAATCGCTAGATCCGGAAGACGAATCGTCAGATCTGGAAGAAGCATCGCTGGATCTAGAAGAAGAAGTGCTAGATCTGGAAGAACATTCACCAGATCTGAGAGAGATTGAAAGTGACTGGTGACTTACAGCAACAGATCTGAAGATTCTTGAAGTTTCTCACTTCAAGATAATAGATCTGGCTAGGAAATCAACAGATCTGGAAAGTTTGCTACTAAATCAGTGACGACTGGTGTAGATCTGCAAATATGACGTTAAGATCGGGAATATTGGAGCAGGGATCGTCCTCTTCGGTGTCGGTCTCAGGTGGATGCTCAGGTTTGAACTCTGGAACGTCATTTACTCCGTTTGGAAATTCGTTGAGTCAATTTGTTATTGTAAAGCTTGATGGTTCAAATTTTCTGCTGTGGAAATCAATTGTTATACCTGCTATTCAAGGGTTTGAGTTAGATGGATATATGTTTGGCACACTTCCATCACCGGAAAAAGTGTTGGCTGATGGTTCGTCTAATCCAGAGTATAAGTTGTGGTTTAGTCGAGATAGGTTCCTCTTAGGTTGGCTGATAAATGTGATGACCCCTGAAACGGCGATGCAGATCATAGGCAACACGCCCAAGAAAACAACCAATGAGTTGTGGAGAGCAATCGAAGCCTACTGTGGTTCTAACAATAGAGTCCACATTCAATCACTGAAGAAGGCAATGCATACAACTCAGAAAGGGAATATGAAGATGAGTGAGTATCAGTCGAAGATGAAAGGGATTTCTGATAATCTAGCAATCGCTGGATCAATGATGAGCATGGATGACTTGATCTCCAGTGTTCTTATTGGGTTAGATCGTGATTATTTGCCAATCACGACATTCTTGCAAGGCAGGTCTGAATTGCAGTGGCAGGAATTATATTCCACCCTCTTAGGGTTTGAAGAGACATTGGATCAGTACAATGTTGCTCAAGGTATCAATTCGTTGGTGATACAAGATTCACATTCTGTGAATGCTGCTGAAGTGAAAGGAAGTGGTTCCAAGTAGAATTTTCAGAACTGGAACAACAATGGTGCTGGAAATAGAGGCAATGGTGGTCCTAGAGGCCGTAATAGTGGTCGTTTTCGTGGACGAGGAGGTTTTCGCTCATCAAACAGTAATAGTAAACCTACTTGTCAAATTTGTGGAAAATTTGGTCATTCAGCAGCTGTCTGTTATTACAGAGCAGACATGAAGTACATGGGTACTCAATATGGGACTTCTCAACAGCAACAAATGAGGCCTTCTACTCTCATATCCAATACACCAGTCTCATTTCTTACTACATCAGAAACTGGTCAAGATGGTTCGTGGTACATGGACAGTGGTGCCACCTCCCATGTCACTGGTGACTCTTCTCAAATGGTGAATACTTCGGCTTATTCAGGTACACAATCTTTAATGGTGGGTAATGGTCAATTACTTAAAATTGATAGTACTGGATCTGCTTGCATTCCATCATCTGGCTCTAGGTTGTCTTTTCACAACACTCTGTGTGTACCAAATATTAAGAAGAATTTGTTGAGTGTCTCACAGTTAACCAAGGACAACAATGTGTTGATTGAATTTCATCCGCATGTCTGTTTCGTGAAGGATATCCAAACCAATGAGATTCTTCTTCACGGAACTCTGCAAAATGGTCTCTATCGAATTTCTGGTCCACCTACACAGTCGTCTACATCTCATGTTGCTTTGTTTGTGTCTAATAAAGGTGTGTCTTCACTATGGCATTCCAGACTTGGTCACCCAGCACAAAAGATTCTTCAACAGGTTATGCATCATAAACTTCATCTTCCTGTTAGTTCGATTACTGATATGTGTCGATCATGTCCACTTTGGGAAAGAGTCATGCATTACCTTTTCATTCATCAAGTAAAATGTCGAAAAATGTTTTGGATTTAATCCATACTGATTTGTGGGGTCCTGCACCGATTACTTCTCCGAGTGGTTTCAACTATTATATCCATTTTATCGATGATTCTACGAGGTTTGCCTGGCTGTATCCTTTAAAACTGAAGTCTGATGCATTGAAAGCATTCACACATTTTAAGTCTATGGTTGAAAATCAGTTTAGTACCACTATTAAAAGAGTTCAAGCTGACTGGGGAGGAGAGTATCGTTCCTTCCAGTCTATCCTTGACTCTTGTGGCATAATCTTTCAACATCCATGTCCTCATATTCATGCACAAAATGGTAGAGCTGAACGTAAGCATAGATATATTGTAGAGATGAGTCTTACATTATTAGCTCATGGCAAGTTACCATTGAAATATTGGTGGGATGCATGTGCCACAGCAGTGTTTCTTATCAATCGCCTTCCTACCAAAACTTTGCAAGGGTTGTCTCCTTATGAAAAGTTGTTTCAAGTTTCTCCATATTACAGTCTTCTAAGAGTATTTGGGTGTGGCTGTTTTCCTTACTTACGACCTTACAATAATCATAAATATCAGTTTCGATCTGAGAAGTGTGTTTTTCTGGGGTATAGTAGTCAGCATAAAGGATACAAATGTTTAAGTCCATCTGGTCGCATTTATATCACTCGAAATGTGGTTTTTCATGAAAATGAGTTTCCTTATAACTCATTATTCTCCACTGGAAAACAGTCATCACCATCTTCCACTACTGAGTTGACTACAAATTTTCCTCTGTTGGTTCCAAATCAGTGTATATCTTCTCCGTCCATGGATGCATCTGGGTCTCCTCAATGTGTGTCTCCATCTGGGTCTTCTCAGTTACATGAGTCGTCTAATGGTTCACCTTCATCAGTAGCTAATGCATCTACTGATCAGGGGTTAAGGCATGATGTTGGTGTTCCACTAAATACACACCCAATGATAACTAGAGCCAAAGATGGGATCAGTTTAAAGAAAGTCTTTTTAACTAGTACTTCTGATCATGAGGGTGATATTCCTCATTCAGTGGCTGCTGCTCTTAAACTCCCTCATTGGAAGGCAGCCATGGATAAGGAATATCAGGCTCTTATGCAAACTGGTACTTGGTCTCTTGTTCCTCCTTCTGCTAATCAGAACATTGTGGGCAATAAATGGATCTTTTATGTCAAAAAGAACTCTGATGGGTCAATCAATCGATATAAGGCTAGATTAGTGGCCAAAGGGTTTAAACAAGTACCCGGGATCGATTTTGATGAGACGTATAGTCCTGTTGTGAAGTCTTCTACCATCAGAGTTATTTTATCCTTGGCAGTACAGTTTGGTTGGTCTTTGAGACAAATTGACATTAACAATGCTTTCTTAAATGGTCATTTGGTTGAAGAAGTATACACAAATCCTTCTCAACCCACTGCTGTTTGTAAGTTGCATAAAGCATTGTATGGTCTTCGTCAAGCTCCCCGTGCATGGTTTGATCAGTTAAAGTCCACTTTACTGTCTTGGGGTTTTTCCAACTCCAAAGCTGACAACTCTTTGTTCATCTTTCATCAAGAACAAGTTGTGTTGTATGTGCTGGTGTATGTGGATGACATTATAATTACAGGCTCAAATCCTACTTCCATTCAATCCTTCATTGATAGGCTGAATGGTAAGTTTGCTTTAAAGGATATTGGAGATCTCAATTTATTTTTGGGTATGGAAGCTCATAGGACTGCCAAGGGACTGTACTTAACTCAAACTGCTTACATTAAACAGCTATTGCAGAAAGGGGGAATGTCCAATGCCAAACCAATTGAGACTCCCTTTTCTGTAGGCAAGCAGTTGTACAAGGATGGTAGTGCTTCTTTTACTGACAAAACTCTTTATATGAGTTTACTTGGTGGTCTCCAATATCTTGTTAATACTAGGCATGACATTGCTTACATTGTTAACAAGTTAAGTCAGTTTCAACAGTCTCCAACTGTTGTACATTTGTAAGCACTTAAGATGGTGTTGAGATATCTCAAAGGCACGGCAGATTTGGGTCTTTGGTTCAAGCCGAGCTCTGCATTGTATCTTACTGGCTATTCTGATGCTGATTGGGCAGCGTCTGTGGATGATAGGAAGTCTGTGGCTGGTTATGCTGTGTTTTTGGGTTCAAATTTGATTTCTTGGCAATCTAAGAAACAGCAGGTGGTTGCTCGTTCGAGTACCGAATCTGAATATAGGGCTCTGGCTCAAGTGGCTGCTGAAATTAGCTTGGGTTCGTTCTCTCTTATCTGAGTTGCAGGTTTCGGTCTGTGCTACTCCTACTGTGTGGTGTGATAACATGAGTGCTGCTGCTCTAGCTAAGAATCTGGTGTATCATTCTCGCACAAAGCATATTGAGCTTGATATTCATTATGTTCGTGATAAGGTGTTGTCTGGCTCTCTTGATGTTCATCATGTTCCTTCTTTAGATCAAGTTGTTGATATCTTTACGAAGGCATTTTCAAGTTCTCGGTTTCATTACTTACGGGACAAACTAAGTCTCATTTCACTTCCCCTTAATTTGAGGGGGGATGTTAGAGTAAATCATTAAGATGTTTAGTGTGTATCTCGAGGACTGTTATGTGGTAGTGTAAGATGTAAGTGATGTATGTGTGTGTCCAGTGTGTCCAGGAATGAAGGGTTGTAATGTAAACAAATGGACGGTGATGATGTATTCTGTTGTTGATATATAAATGAAATGCAACAGTGGCATCGATGAGTTTGTTGAGCTGCTGGTTTTCTCAAAACCCTAACAATGGGGTTCCTCTGGAACTCCAACAGGGAGGAAGGAGGTGCACACGCGCGCGAGAACGGGCCAGGCCGGGTCGGGGCTGACCCGTCTGGGTCGATCCGACCCCTACCCTTCCTGGGCCGGGCCCAGAAAGGGCCAGGCTCGGCCCATGGACCGAGCCTGGATCTGTTGCAGTCCCGTCCAGGGCCGGGTCGGGTCCGACCGTCTGGGTCGACCCGACCCAAACAGTAAATAAAAAAAAAAGAAAGAAGAGAAAAATGGGAGAAAAATGAAAGAAAATTTGGAAAAATTATGGAAAAATTAAGAAAATTATATTTAGATAAAATAAAGTTTATTGAACCAATTTGAATACACAATAAACCCACTATACTTGAACTAATGAGACACCAAATTCAGGAACCTAGGAAAAAGGGTACGAAAGAGCGAATACAAGATTTGGAGTATCGGGAGGCCAGTAAAGCTAGGACTTTACTTTGTTGTCGTGAGTATACCCAATGGCAACTTTACTTGGCATTTCATTCCTATTAATTGTTGTCCTTGCATAGTCCTTTTGACTATTTTGCCTTTGTACTCTTATATCATGTGTTCTTTGTGTCTATGCTCACTTGATGAGTCTAGTTTGCATGATATCCATTTATTTGATTTAATTCATTGATTCTATCCCATGCTATGTCTATTCTTGTTGTTTTAAATGTGAATTGAATGATAAATAGCATGCTATTAGGCTAGTGAATATCTTATAAATGTTGAAGAAGACTTGTATTCCTTATTTGTTTAGGTGTGTAGATGTGCCTATGCCTTGACAATCCATACTTGGTATTTCTTGAAATTTAAAAAGTAGTTTTTGCATTTAGGTCCCGTACTCGATCGAGGTGTGCGCGAATCACGGGGTTAGAGTCCCCGGGGATGTCGGCACATGTTACTTGACATTGTATGACACTCGGGGTTAGAGTCCCTGAGGTGGTCTACACACCGGGGTTAGAGTCTCTGGTAACACTTGGGTTAGAGTCCCTTGTGCTATATGATTATTGACCGGGGTTAGAGTCTCTGGTAACACTTGGGTTAGAGTCCCTTGTGTTATATGATTATTGAGTCGGAGTGACACGTTTCACAGCCGACCGGACCTAAATCACCACTACTTAGCCTAGTGTCAGTATCACTTGTTTAACTCTGGTATTTACTCGCATATGGTTTATTTTCCAGTTTTCCTATTTATATGCTTTTAAATACCATTTGAATATTTGGAAATGCAAATTAAACTTGTCATTGGGGATTACTGTTTTATTCTTGCACTCATCGTCCTTTTTATGACGGTGGGTGCAGAGCCGTCTACCAGCAGGCCGGGCAAGGAAAAGATCGGTGATTATCCCTGAGCCCGCGGCGCGTCACTGCATCGATTGTAGGTCTTCTTTTGATATTTTGATTGTATAGTTTATATATGTCTTTCAGATACTATTTGGGGGTTGTATATTGGGTTGATCATTAGTTCCCCGACTTGACTTAGACTATTTTGTTGTTTCATTACATTTCGAGGACTTTATATATGTGATGTCATTTCTTGGTTTTTCACACTTAGGATTTTATAAATGGCTTCCGCATAAGTTACTAATTGCTTCCGTATAATCAATAAGACTTCCGCTAATTAATTAAGTGTATTACTTATCCTGAACACGAGAAAAGAGGCGTCTAGGTTGTAAAGGCTGACTAATACGTAGTTAAGTCCTGCGTGGATATGATTAGGGCTTAATTACGGGATTAGGCCGGGCGGTGCCCTAGATTAGGAGAGGGGCCGTCACAGGGCAACCCATGCAAACAACACGCATGTATCTCGAGGTTGACAATCCATGCAAACGTTACGCACCTATCTCGAGGGGGCAACCCATGCATATCTACTATAAACCATGCAACACAATCGTGATCATAAGAAGAAATTTGTAGATGAAAAACTGTCAAGGCCAAAACCACGATATATCTTTGTCTAGAATTTAAAATTAAAGCAATAAAGAAGTTTTGAAAGTATAATTTCATTCCATAAAAAAAACTTATCATACAGGTCTATCGACGGTTACGTTGACGTTGTTGCTCCGTGATGCAAACCGGACGTACTCTATGTCGAGTCGGACGTTGTGTTTGTACATCCGGTTGATTTTGTAGAGGTTGCTGATCTTGCGTTGAATGTCGTTTAGTCGGTTGATGTTCTTCCTCTGGTGCTTCACTCGACTCACCTCTGGTACTAATGCTCCCAAAAATAGGAGGTTGAACCGTCCTAAAAAATTGGCTTCATGTATGTGGTTGGCCGAGAGGAACATGAGGCGGCGGCAGCATGCTTAACATGTTCATGAATGAGCCATCTCCACTATATGACATATTATAATTATAACATGGTGGAGTAAATGGACTCGGCATGTATTGAGGCAATGAATGATACATTGGATGTCTAGGCATTCAATGGTCCATATATGAAGACGACGGCCCGGGTGCATAAGGATCAAAATGGTAAAGAGGAAGATTCATGATCGGCTCGCTAGGTACAAACATTTGAGGTTCCGGTTGCATTGGGGACAATGTAGGAATGCACCCATGAGAAGAGTGACGTGGTGGGGATGCGCGTTGGCTACTGTCACCAACAGTCTCTGTTCTTCTCGCTCTCGGACGATATGAACGTGGTGTAGGAGAACGTCTGCTGCTCTCAGCAGCAGTCTCTGTCCGACGAGAAGGACGTGGTGGACGAGGACGTCTAGTGCTCCCACCCACAGTCTGTGTTTGTGTTTTTCTTCTTCTCACCTCTCTATTTGATTCGCCCTGATCATCTTCTTCATCTTCTTCTTCATTTTCCTCATCTATGCCATCTTCAACATCAATTCTACTATTCCATATAGTAGACCTTTGCCTATCATCTTCATCTAAAATTTTGATGCCTTCATCAAGCGCAGCAAGACCTTGCTCGTACCCATCCTCAATGAACACTCGCTGCAGTGGACGCACCAAGTTACACTGATATAAAAACAAGAGGTTAGTACACACAATTTATGATGTAAATCGTGAGGAAAGAAGAGTAATAGTTTAAAGGTTACCGAATAGTCACGTAAAGCCCCGTCATCTCCAATGAATCTTATAGTGATTGATCGATACCACGTCATATAGTCTTGTTGATCGTGTCCTTCTTCTTGTTCCGTCGTGACTATGCTGTCACCACGATTTTCCCACATCTGTATATAGTTTGCGTGAAAAGCAGCCCAATTTTCTTGAACGCGTCCTCGCATCTCGATGCGGTCCAGTCGGGTGTCGTAATCACAGTTTGGTGGCACGGCCTGTACCATTCTGAATTGTCTCAAAACTCTTTCTGGTCGATGCCACTCGACTATGTGGAAACAAATTAGAGGACGCGTCGATAGCCAACTACCGTGACCGTCGGTACAGTATTCGGGAAGAGACCCAATGACTTCAGCATAAGGTTGCCACATCACGTCATCGTCATTCTGCGAATCGAGTGCATCACGGTAAGCTGATAAAACGTGTGTGGCACTGTGAGTAACCGAAAATGCATTGATCTATCTGTATAGAAAACTATAAATTAGTAAAATGAAAATGTAGTTAATATTATAGAAATTATGATATAACATTTGTATTACATATGTCACAAAGGGACGTCATTAAGCATCTCTTCTCCATCCATTGTTCGAGGTTGAACTCTAGGAACCCCCAGTCGCCTTGGTGCTATGAATGGAAATCTATCACATGCCCACAGTTGTACAAGAATTGACGCCACTGCAACCTCATGTACACCCGCGCGAGATCCGCGGCACAACTCCTTGTACAAAAAAACCAAACAGGCACTCCCCCAACTATATTGTCCAGCTATGTCAAAATCCTCGAACACCGGTAGAAACATCAAATGTACATATCGATTTGACTTATCGGCGAATAGACAACCACCGATTAGTTGGAGAATGTACGTTCGAACATACCGTCGCACCGACTCCTCATCGCTGTCGTCATGTATAGCTGGTACATTACGTTCAAGCCATTCGACTTTAAGTTTATTTCCATGAAGGTCATCTCCAACAGGAATTCGACCAAGTAGTATCTCACACACCTCAACATAGTCTGTATCGGTGGTTCCCGTCACAGGCATACCTTCGATAGGTAAGCCGAGCTGTACATGCACGTCCTGGAGTGTAATAGTGCACTCCCCACATTGCATGTGAAATGTATGTGTCTCTGGGAGCCATCTCTCAACGAATGCAGTAATCAAAGCCCGATCAATGCTGAAAAAGATACGAGCGAAATCCCATAAAACCCACTGGAATTTAGATATAGGATCATTCGAGAATGATACTCCATCGTTCGATCAACGACAGCCCGTCGTCGACGCACGCGCAATGTTTCGTACACCTTATAATTGAAAATAAGTTGTCATATATATGTATACTATACGTTTATTCATGAACATTGGATGTATTCTTCTTAAAAAGTTTACCTGACCCGTCCACGCTCGCGAGGATCTGTGTGTAGATTGGAGATGTAACAATGAATGGTCTGATGGACCTGGATCCATTTGTGTACAAACTACAATTTAGGGAGTTTTAAAAGTTAGTCGTGTTGTTCGAAAAGTCATCACAAATCATTATTAAAGGTTCAAACAATAACGAATACCTAAACATTTCATGATGTAAAATATCTGGATACTTCAAAAGGTTCAATATAATCTAATTACATACTTAAGTCATGAAAAAATAATATACAAAATAGACTATTGGTTTTGATTGGAAGATTGAGGTCTGCCTGGACAATTTTTTTGTTATGTCCCTCTGCACGACAAATGCAGCATCGGTTCTTCCTAGTAAGGACTGGATCACGATCTTTATTGGGACACGTTGTTCTTTTATGTCATTCTTGATGACATATGCCACATCGCAAGGCTCTTGAAACATTAGGAAGATCCATCTCATTTTGCCTTCACGTTCCCTTTGGTCTCCCTCGGCCACGTCTGCACCTTGGGTTTGGTATGATCTTCGTCGCAAAAGTCGGCCAATATTTCTCATATGGAATGGCTTTGAAATTAAAGGAGTAACATTGCGCGTACACATCTATCCGGTAGTGTGGTTCAATAAATTGCGAGTAGGTCACTCGAATAAAGGAACATGCAGCTAACACGTGTGAGCAAGAGAAACCAAACGATTGTCATTTATTGCAACTGCACATGCGGTCCTTTGGGATAACGACTTCTGTATTGTTGCATTTATGCATGCGATCTTCATGTAGTCCAGTAAGCACTTCAAACTCACCTATGTCACGATTTATCAAATTGACTTGATGCCTCCTTGCAGCTTGTTCGTAATGTGTGAGTTTATCCGTGACATATTTCGTGTGCGATTGCCCGTTTGAGGTTGCTTCATTGATTTCTTGTTTACGTCGATCGTGGTATGTCGCCAATCTATAGTAAATCATCTGAGTCATTGCTGTTATTGGCAAGAATCGAGCCCCCTTCAATACACCTTTAAAACACTCTACAAGTGACGATAAAATGTGTAAGTAATATTACTTCAGCGATAACTATATAGTTAAGTGCAAAACATAACTTGCATTTCATACATACCAACACCATTAGAATTCATCCATCCGTACCGCATGCCTCCGTCATGCGATTGAGTTCATAGTTCTTTGGGGATGACATTGACATATTGCAAACATTGAGGGGTTCGCGATGATAAATATGCAAAACGCTCCATGCACGCATTAAATTTTCGAACTTAACGTTGACCAGCTGCTCGAGAAAGTAGGTTTTTCAAGGGCTCGTTTTTGAATTGAGTGTTGAAATTACTGACCAAGTGTCGCAGACAATAACGGTGGTATCCTTTCGGAGGACAAAAACCATTGGTCGGTGTGTTGACCGCCTCCAGAATGCCAGGGTGACGATAAAAAATAATGCAAATATCATCTCTAGCTGTCACGTGTTTGTGCAACATCCTCAAAAACCATCCCCACGAATCCGTAGACTCGGTTTCTGCAACAACAAATGCTACCGGTAGTATGTGTCCATTACCATCAACAGATATGACAATCATTAGCTTACCACTATATTTGCCATATAAGAAAGTCGCGTCAATTTGAAGCAGGGGCCTGCAAAACCTGAAAGCTTGTATTGATGCTTCGAATAGGAAAAACACACGACGAAATTGAGGACACTTAACTCATCAGAAGCCCATTGTCTATGTGACCACTCAATTGCTGTCCCCAGACTCTTAATCTTCATGGCCGCCAACCAGCTTGACAATCTAGCATATGACTAATCTCAATCTCCAAATGCATTTGCAATTGCCTTCCTTTTGGCATCCCACATTCGCTTGTAGTTTACTTCGTGTCCGTATTTTCCCTTAATTATTTGTATTAATGTCTTGATAGTTATTGCTTGATCTATCTGGACAATGCTTTGGATCTCTCTCACAAGCATGTTGGCATCGAGTTGGGCATGACCGCGTTCTACGTCGGGATTTATACAGTTGCGCGGCGCGTCTAATTGTGTGATCTCCCATAATTGTGTTCTCTTTCGCAAATAAGCACGAAGACGCCACATGCACCCGTCTTGCGCACTTCTGCACTTGATCGCCCAAAAAAGTTGTAGTCGATTCCATCATATGATATTGACAATGTCTGTTAACATGCCACACTTTGACGGCATGTTGTAAGTCTTTTTTGTTATCAAAGCACATCCCTAATTCCAAATCAAAATTAGACAGTTCCCCCCAGTCTGTTGATGAGAATGTTGGGTCGCAGTGGAGTTCGCCACCTCCCAATCGATTTCATTGTACACCGGCAATGGTTGGTGAACTTCATCATCGATTGCTTCCTCCATGAAATTCTCTTCATCGATAGCAAACTGCTCATCATCTTTCACGTTTTTTTCCCTTGGAGGTTCATACCTTGGGTCATCCGCCACAACATTTAGGTTTTCCCAATCGACAGCTGGTGCAGCATCCTTAGGGGAGACGCACATCCTCGTCCGCGTCATTAATGTCATCATCGTCATTGGGTTCATCACCACCATGTGGTGATTGCATCTGCAATCCATCATCGATCTAGTGTCTGACGTGCTGACATCTTCATCTACTAGTTGCGAATGAACTGTACGATTTTGAAAATAGTCGATCGGCTCAAATGTTAAATAAATATCTACCCTTGAAGTTAATGGTAGATTGGCCACTGTCGCCACATCAAGTCGAAGTGCGTCGCACCTTCCAGCAATACGGGGACAAAATATTGTGAACCCTCGGGAAGGGTTATAGCGTGACGATAAGTCATTCTTACCATAGTTTCCGTATATGAGATATTGAATACGTTACACACGTGATCCATCAATTGTTGTCTACTCGTCTCAAACCTAAACGTTAACACTGCTGATGGGGGTGCGTTGTACCTAATGCCATTCCTACCATTTACAATTTCACCGATCGCATAAAAGAGAAATGTTGTTCCTATTTTTCATGACCTACATAATTTATTGAACATTGATGATGTAAAAAAATGGCATATATATCAAACGTCATTCGTTCATCAAATTGAGGATTTAAATCGCAAGCAAACTTTCTGATGTAGATGATCGCTTTAATAGCGCAACTACAGAGCATATTCATTCGTCTACACGACATCAATTAATAAATCATATTTACATCACAATCAAATTAGGGCATTCTCAAAAAAAAAAAAAAAAACAACTCAGCATAAATTTTTTGGGTTTTAACAAACAAACTCCACATATTAGTTTTTTTTCAACAAACAAACTCAACATAAATTTAAAATTTTTAGCTAAAACACCAAATCAAACATAACAAAACTTAAATAAATAATTTTTTGTACTTACTTATTTCCCTCTTTTCTTTGTTCTTCTTCAATTTGATAATCCTGGAAAAAAAATTATTTTTTATTTATATAAATATTACTAACTTCAATGAAATGACGTAAAAAAAAAAAATTTGAACCTTTTCACAACCTTCAACCACAAAAAACCCATTGATATTCAACTTCTATTTGATATTCCCTGAAAAAAAAATTAGATTTACTCAACCCACAACTCACCCAAGTCTATCACACCAAAAAAAATTACTCACCCCACTCTCTCACTCGGTCACCCAACTCTCTCTCGCTCTCTCGGTCTCTCTCTTTCGGCCCCCAAGTCTTTCTCTCTCTCTCTCTCGGGTACTCCCGGCCTCCTTCTCTTCTCTACCGCACCCTACTCTCTCTACTCTCTCTCTCGCACATGTCCCTCTCCCTCTCTCTGTCGCACCCCACTCTTTCTGTCCGTATCCCTCTATCTGCCGCACCCCACTCTCTCTGCTCTCTCCCTCTCTCTGACGCACCCCACTATCTCTGCTCTCTCAAGGTCGCTCAACACCCCACCAGCCACCTACCATAAATAAGCCCCGCCCCTACCTAGCCTCTAGACTGCACACCTCGAGAACGCAGGGAATATATTCTCTACGTTCTCGAGAAAGAGGACGGTCATGGGTGTACATTACACGAAATGGCGCATTCTCCGATTGCGCCATTTGTGTAATGTGAAAAAACCCACGTGGACGCCTTCCTTTTGTCATAACACGAATGGCGCATTCGGAGAATGCGCCATTCGTGTTTTAAGGACCAATCCACGTGGACGCCACGTGGATTCTTCCCCAACACCATTGGCGCATTCGCCGAATGCGCCAATCGTTTGAGGGACCAATCCACTTGGACGCCAGGTGGATTGCTCCCTTACACTAATAGCGCATTCTCCGAATGTGCTATTTGTGTTCTTTTTTACCCCAACACGTAGGACACTTGTATAAATTTTGCCCAACTAAAAACGCATTTGCAAAAGGCGACTTACCTTACTTTTGTGATAAAAAAAAACCTAACTTATTTTACTAATTTATTTTATTTTTAACAGTACATTTGTAATTTTTGTGAATTATTGTTCGTAATTATGTGTGCATTTGTGCCATTGATAGCGCAAAATACAAAACTAATCCTTTTACATTATATATACGTTTTTAAACATATACTCCATAGTCAACAATCTTACTAAAGGTCATGGTTTCTGCATGCATTAATAATGGAAAATATTTATTACTAATTTACTAGCCAGTACGAAGCATTATTCACTAACATAATGTCCGTTAGCTAGCTAGAGTTGCATTTGAGAGAGGTTTTTGTTGGAGGTGCGTGGATTGAAATATAATCCCACATTGATTAAGTGTAACTTCAGAAAGAAGATGTCTTCCCTAATAGCACCGAGACCTTTTGAGTTAAACCTCACACTTATATATGAGTTAAAAATGGTTAAGTTATATATCAGTATATGTATTAGTGGAGATCCACGGGTTTGCACAGGCGTGTGTGAGCGGACCGCTCTCACAGGTGTGCGAGACGAAAAAGTAATATGATATCAGAGCTCATAGTTCGACTGGGACCTAGAAGAAGACGATTTGAATGAATTTCGGTCTAATGTAGAGTGTCGGAGATGTGTAGATTGAAATAGTCTCACATTGATTAAGTGTAATTTCATAATTAAAGAAGACGTCTCCCCAAAAATAATACCGAGGCCTTTTGAGTTAAACCTCGCATTAATGAGTTAAAAGTGGTTAAGTTGAGGACAATATCAATACTAGTGAAGATCCATGGTGTACAGGCAGATCCAATATAAAATTTAACAGTTCTATGTACATACTGCATAATTAATATGATGGTCATCATACATGCACTTTTTTATTACTAGGGGGTTATTGAAAGGAGAAAAAACAAATTAGAGACAAAGTCTAGGGAAGACTATCCCACCGGCGTCCTCTTCTAGAATTGTGAGCAAGTTGTGAGGACAAATCTCAATATCGATTTAAACATTCAATCGCATGTTGAGCAGCAAAAAGTTCGCCATCCAATCAGCAGCCCGATACCTCACAATAAGGAAAATAAATTTTGACATTCTTTTGTTACATACATTTGCTACACAATGGTGTAGATTCCCTTAAAATTTGTGAAGTCCACACATCTCAATCAGATCTACACTATTGTATAGCAAATGTATGTCTTCGAGAATGTTAAATTATCATCTTCCTCATGATAAATATGGCTCGCTTGCATCATACATGCACTTCTGTGAAGGGAAATATGAGGGGAGTTATACATGAGCGATCGATGAAACAAACTAAATGAGGCTTATCAATATATAATTGATGCGCCAACACCAAATAGTTTTTAGGCTGTGAATTGTTGTCAATCTAACGTGTTGTTGCTAAGTGTTTTCGATTTGAGACCAATCAAGTGGGTGGGGGTTCGAGTTTCAAAAGAGACAAGATATATAAGTTGGTTTGTTTCTTATAAAAAACAAGTGTTTTCTTTTTGAGTAGTCATGATGTTTTATGAAGAAAGATTCCGTGGTTGTCGAATGAAGGCCTATTGATGTTGATCGGTTCTTTTGTAATTGTATTAAAATAAATAATTTGGTCATGCTATCTTCATATTCCAGAATTTCCAAAAGAGATATTTTTACTAGATTAGTTTTTAATGTCAAAACAAATCGTTAAGGAAACTAAATAATATAAAATTCTGTGTAATTAGTAATTAAAGAAATTAGAATCACGTGTAATTAGTACGTTCTTTTTTTTCATCACAAATGGATGTTAAAAATGCTTTTCTTAATGAAGATCTTGAAGAAGAAGTTTATATGTGCATGCCCCTGGATATTCTCATTCTCCAGAGCAAGTTTGTCTCCTCCATCGTGCATTGTATGGGCTTAAGCAAGCTACCCATGATTCTGCCTTGTTTACTCGCCGAACTGACAATGGCATGATTCTTCTCCTGCTTTATGTTGATGATATGATCATAACCGGGGATAACTCAACTGGGATATCTGACTTACAATAATATCTCAAAAATCACTTTGAGATGAAGGATTTGGGCAACTTGAGCTACTTTCTTGGTCTTGAAGTTGTTTCTACTTCTGATGGATAATATCTTTCACAAGCGAAATATGCCTCTGATTTGATCTCTCAATCTGTGATTACTGATACTACTATTACATCCACTCCATTGGACAAGAATGTCAAGTTGGCTCCATCAGATGGTACACTTCTTTCAGATCATACCCTATATCACCAGCTTGTGGGTAGTTTGGTTTATCTTACTGTAAGTCGTCCAAACATTGTTTACGCTGTTCATATCGTTAGTCAGTTCATATCGGCTCTCCGTACTGCTCATTTTACTGTTGTTCTCCGCATCATTCGATATGTGAAAGACACTATGTTTCATGGTCTCCACTTCTCTGTAGACTCACCACTAGTATTATCTCGTTACTTGGATGCAGATTGGGCGGGTGATCTGACTGACCGATGATCTACTACTGGTTATTGTTTCTTTTTGGGCAACTCATTAATATATCCTAATGAAGCAAGAAACAAATAGTCACATCTCGCTCCAATATAGAATTTGAGTATCAGGCCCTTGCTGATGCTACCTTTGAATTACTTTAGCTTCGTTAGTTACTTGAAGAAATGTGGGTTACACATGCTTTTGCTACCATCCTGTATTGTGACAATCGAAGTGTGATCCAAATTTCTCACAATGATGTTTTTCATAAGCGAACAAAACACATTGAAAACGATTGTCACTTCGTCCGTCAACACCTAGTTCAAGGAACTCTTCGGCTTTCTTCGGTTTCCTCCTCTAACCAGAGGGCTGATATATTCACTAAAGTTCATCTTCCGGGTCGCTTTCATGCTTTGGTTGACAAACTCAAGTAGATTTCTACGAACTCATCTTGAGTTTGAGGGAGAGTGTTAAGTAAACTAAATAATATAGAATTCCGTGTAATTAGTAGTTAAGGAAATTAGAATCTCGTGTAATTAGTGGGTTCCTTTCGTGGACATGCACTTTCCTTTTGTATCCAAAACCTATGTATATATAGGTTACCCTTGCACAAGAAAAAGAGACAAAAAAACATTATTCTATCCTGAAATTATCACAAATAATGTCAAATTGTCAACTCTCAGACGCTATGCGATGTTTATTTCTTTCTTGCATACCTGATCACGTGCAATAAATTCAAAATATGGCACAATTGTTGTAAACCAAGTTGTAAGCCAACTATAACTTAAGTTGGACTTGCTAGAGACTTAAGTATAGAAGGCATAAACTAAGAACTACTAGAACAAGTAGAAAAGATGAGACAAGAGAGAAGAAAGCTAGAGATGAGAATGTAGAGATTTCATTCATACATTGGTGTGTAAATTACAATGGGGTTGACACCCTTTATATAGGTCATTTGGTGATGATGATAATTGTACTTATACAATGTGTACAAGTTATACATACACCACAAGTCATACAACATATCACAAACACCATAGACAATACATGGAAGAGTTGGTGTACATTGGAGATGATTATAAGTTACATGAAGTGTGAGAGCCATGCTTGATATTACAATTCAATGTGAGAACCATGCTTCACAATGTGGTCACATACATGCACAAAAGTTCATCCATTTCATAACACTCCCCCTTGGATGACACTTGTTGAAAGAATGTGTCTCGTTAAACTTCTACTAGAAAAAAATCATGTGGGAAAAAATCTAGTACAAGAAAAAGAGTATAATATTTGTAACGACCCACAAAGTATATGTGTCACGTGTCATGTGGTCCACGTGGGTTTAGGCCGAGCGGGGCCAAGTGTCGTAAGGAACTGGGGTCGTCACAATATTGTTTTGTAGTATAATATTTGTTGATTGCCTCATTAAAAATCTTGCTAGGAAAACCCAGTAGGACAAAACCATAACTAAGGAAAAGAGTGCAACACATTGATATACTTAGAGATAATATAAATGTCTCATTAAAACCTCTACTAGAAAAACCCCGTGGGAAAAATCTAGTATAAGAGAAAGAGTACATTAATTGCTCTCATAATTTATTTATTTATTTATTTATTTATTTATTTATTTTTATATGAAGTATAATAATGTTATGATTGATTCATTAAAAACTTTGCTAGGAAAACCCAGTGGGATAAAATCATAGCGAAAGGAAAAGAGTGCAATACACTAATCAATCTAGATACGGAGTTTTAATATTGTTAGAATTGCCTCATTAAAAACCTTTGCAAAGAAAACCCAGTGGGATAAAACCATAGCAAAGGGAAAAATAGTGCAATACACTAACCAATAATTCATTTTGATTCTCCCCCTCATGTTCACATGGGTGAGACCTCTTGTGCATTTTGTTGCACATGGACATCGTTTTCTATATGAACCATTTAATGTTGAAGCATATGATTGCCACTCTTTTGTATATAGTACTTGCATCAAGTAATTGATTCATAACTTGTTGCTACTGAATGATCATTTGAACTTCGAGTTCATATTAATTTATACATGGATCATAATACAACAAATTTAATGCAATTTGATGTGTTTCAAACAATTTCACGTCATTCCTTTTGAATTGGCTTATATCTCCCCTTAATGGTGGAAAAACTGCTTCATCAAAGTGACAATTAGCAAAACTTGTTATAAATAAATTCTCTATTAGGGATCCAAGGCGTTTTATAATATGATTAATGAGGAGTTAAATCAATATAAGTCTCCTATTGATTTGTCTTTAGATAATCTCCAGCTGATAAAAAAATCAAGTTCGATAAAGGATGTCCGTGCGAATTTACGATGTTTTCGCATTATTAATGATTATGGATAATCAAATATATATTTCCACATTATGAATGTCATTTGATTTATGACGACATTCGTTTTAATGTGCCTTATATATTCCAGAAGTTAAAGCCGAAATATTATACTCAGATTAAATCATATTCATATAGATAAATTTTCTATTATTCTGAGTAAACTTCTTCTGAACAAGACATTAACAATAAAATTGTTGTATCAGATATTGCCTGAACATTAGCCTCCGCTAAGTTCGAATTCGAGAAATATTCACTTTTATATTATAATGTACATGCATGTAGCACGATACACAAGACATAAACTCATCGCCCATATTTAGGTCATGATTTAAACACATCTCGATGTGCCTGTTTTATCGAGCCATTTTCAATGATAAAATTCATAATATTTTGCCTTTGATTTTGAATGCATGGTAAAGGTCACAAATATATTCGGGTATATATATGACAATATTTAGGCAAAATAGTCTTTCATATATGACCAAAAAATGTCACAATTATGAGCGCTCATTGTCAATAATTATTTGTCCTTTGTAGTGGTGCACCACTTTGTTCCAATTTTTGGTGGAATTGTCAATACGACCTTTACCTTATATTTTCACATTTTCCGCGTCCATAAATTTATTATTGCGATCATGGTCATTATATGCAACATATGCTTCTTAATTTGAAGCTGAACTAATTGTACGGGAACGATATTATATTTATAATATATCATTATTTTACTCAGCTACCATGAGACAAGAAATCAATCCTTAATATTTATTTGATTGACATGCGCACTCGATATTTGTTGCAGCAATAAATCGAGGCCGGCGACGTGACCTTATTTTTATTGTCTCATTAGTCATATTTCCACGTAGCCTCAACATAGAGGTAATTAAAATTGCGAAATTATAATTAATATTTGACTGATTAAATTTTGTAGCTTGAGACTCAACCGCTTAATTTGAGCTTTTGGAGCAGTACATTTTTTTTGTATTTATATATTTATAACTCCATTGGGCGAAAAGATATATAAAGTGAAATATTCACTTTTCAAATCTCTAAAGAGATATTGGCAAATGATTTAAATTTTGTATAACGCAACATAGTCTTGCATAGATGTTTTATTCACAAATTATAGTATCTAATTGTCGTGACAAGTAATTCTTGTCGGTAATATAATAAGGCAACAAGTTCAACTATGGTTGAATAATATTTTGAAAATAAATTTAATATAAAATAATTTTCCCCTTTTTATGTAAAAATATAACATATGATTAAATATATGTTCACAACTTGATTCGTTAATAAACAAAATGTAATATTCGTATGAGTTGGTGAGCAACCTCCAGGTTGGGTGGCAAGACATAGTCTACTTAATACCATGCCTCCTCGAACGGGATAATCCGTCTCCCTTTCAATATTTAGCTTTACCGGGGACAAGGCTTACCCACTATCAACTCAAACTTGTAGCATTATTTGTATTATAAAATCAAGAATAGAACAATAACTAATCGATTGTAGTTTTAAGAGAAAAATTATATGTCACACATTGACTTTTGATTTCTGATGTAGAAGATCATACAAGACGCAGCTACAGAGCATACTTTCGTAGTCGGTGACGTTACTATGTATAATGTATGAATAAAGTACATTTACATAATTAAATATGCATGTAACAAAAAAAAAATAACCATGACAACATGGAAATAAATTGAACTTATTTAAATTAATAAAAATTATACCTTCTTAGCTTTACGTCTTTGAAAAGCTTCTTGATCTTCAAGACCTCCTCTTCTAAAGCAACTTCGTGATGATAACGTGTTGTAAACTAAGTTGTAAGCCAACTATAACTTAAGTTGGACTTGCTAGAGACTTAAGTATAGAAGGCATAAACTAAGAACTACTAGAACAAGTAGAAAAGATGAGACAAGAGAGAAGAAAGCTAGAGATGAAAATGTAGAGATTTCATTCATACATTGGTGTGTGAATTACAAAGGGGTTGACACCCTTTATATAGGCCATTTGGTGATGATGATAATTGTACTTATACAATGTGTACAAGTTATACATACAACACATCACGAGCAACATAGACAATACATGGAAGAGTTGATGTACATTGGAGAGGATTACAAGTTACATGAAGTGTGAGAGTCATGTTTGATGTTACAATTCAATGTGAGAACCATGCTTCACAATGTGAGCACATACATGCACAAGTATCCATCCATTTCACAACACTTTCCTTTTGGTGTGATTAGTGGGTTCCTTTTGTGGACATGCACTTTTCTTTTGTATCAAAGACCTATGTATATATAGGTTACCCGTGCATAAGAAAGAGAAACAAAAAACATTATTCGAAAAATTTACCGAAGTACACAACTTTGTACTTTAAAAGAGGTAAGTACGGTGGGTTTTTTTTTTATTTCCCCGCACTAAGCAATAACGCCTATTGAATAGGCGTTATTGCTTATGTGTCTGCCACGTGGACACCAATAGAGGTGTTGTTGCTTGATGTGTACGCCACGTGGACACCAATAGAGGTGTTGTTGCGATGTGTACACACGCAGCGCAAATAGCGCCTTCTCCGAAGGCGCTATTGGCGCCACGTGGACATTAAGGATACCCCGGACCACGTGGATCCACGTGTCGGAGTCGCCGCCGCGCCGCTCTCGCCTTGCGCGCGCCGCCGCCTCGCGCCGCTTGTTTAGTCTTCGCATTCCGACCACCGCTGGTCGCCGTCCCCATCATGCGCAGTGCGCGCTAGCTCGCGCCGATCTGGAGCGCGCTGCTCGAGCGTCGTGTCGTCGCGCTTCGCGCCGCTGCTGGTCGGCCGTCGTCCTCCTCTCCGCCGTCGTTGCTGGCGCTGCTGCACCGCGCTCGCGCGCTCGGGAGTTCCGCCTCCCCTTTCTTCCTCTTCTCCCGATCACTTTTTTCTTTCTCTCTCGTTCACTTTGTTTTTCTCTTTTTTTTTTTCTTATCCAAATCTTTATATATATATATATATATATATATATATATATATATATATATATATTTTAATGTATATATTATATATATACATTTTCTTTTTAATTTCTTTTTGATTACAAATCAAAAGTGTCCTCGAGATTCGTGCAACACGAATCTCGAGACAACTCAACAACCGACCAGCGCGCATCTCGAGGCTCCAACCCGCCTCATTTCAAAATCTCGATACTCGCGCTACACGCAACACGATGCATATCCAATTGTCGAGATCGTTCGACTACGACGATGACGACCAGGCGGCGAGGGACGGAGCGGCCGAGAGACGCGGTCAGCAAGTTAGCGGTGACGGCCAACGCAAATGTCCTCAAGACGTCTCGCTCACGCCTCGATTTGCGCACCCGACTCCTACGTCCCTGGTGTCCATTTATACCAATTAAAATTTTAGGGTCGTATTACATGCAATTATAGTATGTGATTATAGATTTGTCATTTTTATTTTCATAAAAATTAAGTTTTTAGCACCCTTTTTCGAATTATACCGGGGTGCCAAACGCCCGAAAAGCCTCGAACTCATTTTTTTCTAGCTTTCCCTATTTTTCATATTTTTCGAGAATTTTTCAGAATTTTTCCATAATTTTTATATATTTTAATCTATTTTCTGTAATTTACAGTTTATATAAATCAGTTTAATTTTTCCATAATTTTAATTTTTTTAATTATTATTTGCGACGTGGCGGTGACGTGGCACGGGTTTGTACAGATAGCGCCTTTTGAAAAGGCGCTATCTATACACGTGGCTAGCCACGGTAAGGTGGCGGTGACGTGGCGGCCACATGTACAGATAGCGCCTTTTGAAAAGGCGCTATCTGTACAAACCCGTGCCACATCACCGCCACGTCAGCGCCAACCAAACCACCACACACAATAACGCCTTTTGAAAAGGCGTTATTGCCTATTTCGGTTAATAAAAAAAAAACCTCCCTATTTTGTGAATTAAAATGTAAATCTACCATACTTTTGGAAAAACACCAACATTATTCTATCCAGAAATTATCACAAATAATGTCAAATTGTCAACTCTCAGACACTATGTCGTTGTTTATTTCTTTCTTGCATACCTGATCACATGCAATAAATTCAAAATATGGCACAATCACCATTATTTAATTTGTACTTTTATTTCCGCGAGTAGACATGATAGAACAGCATTCATTGATGGAACACAAAAGCCCAATTGAAAGCTCGCAACTGTGGAGGACTGTCTCTGCTTATAAGAATATATACATGATGAAACTCCCCATTTTCCTAAAGTTATAATTGATTAAAGGACCATGCGTTTTTTTATTAAAAAACTTTGGAGGGCTATGGTAGGGCAACCAGCACAGACATGGACTCGTCTGCTCTTTAATACACCAAAGAGTATATACGCTTGTTAAAATCAAGGGCGGTCACATCCTTATCGTGTGTATGTGCTGGGTTACCCAAACATTTTCCTTGATTAAAAAGTAAGACCCAAAGAAACTATATGAAGGCAAAGGCCCAACTATTGTAGGTTGGAATCTTCTAACTTTGTAAATCACAAACCACGTCTCTACTCAGTGAAAAACACGGAGTTTCTTGAAGGAATACTTCATGCACGGAAGGCATGTTGTCCTATCAGCTTCTAGTAGAGCAAGAAATTGTTTATCGCCATAGTTGTACAAAATAAAGTCTCGATCCTATAAAAAAGTAGAGAAAGAAATTAAATAGAAATTGTTGGGGCGCAGTTGTTAAGGAGTGACCCTATACGCGAAGACATTAAGAAATTAAAGAGTTTTAACGAGTGTAACTAGTTGTGGGACAGCCAAATTAAGCTTGTAAAAAAAGACAAATAAAGCCATTAATGAGATAGATTAAGAAAGGTATTGGAAGCATTTTGTGTCAAACATATCATATCTAAGCATGTATATAGTAATAACAATAATGCCATCTAAATAATCCTGAATTATAGCTTGGAACCTTTAAAAATCCACTAACAATTGATGATGACATGACATCAAATAAATTAAGTTCTGTTTAAATAAAGATCGCGTTGCAATATTTATTACAAGCAGTAGAATCAGTGGCGTGTAGTAGTTGAAACCTACTAATTGTTCGCTTGAGCCTCTTTATGGCTCGAACATCTAATTTTCCAAAAAAAATCGAAAAATCTCGTGGGATAGAATGTCTCCTATAAAATAGTCAAGAAAAATCAGCAGGGAAATTTGTTTACTTATTCCTCATTCGTCATGGAAATCGTTTGGATGCAATTTAGCCTGTTTTCTTTTTCACTAGTCAATGGTGACATAACCACCAAGAAGTTGGCTAAGCTTCGTGAGCACATATCAATCATGTATCAATGAAAACGACTAATTAAGCGCACGGCATTAATGCCGAAGCAACTATGGTATGATGAATGAGACATCATTTGCCAAAAAGTAAGGTTTGAAGAGGTCGTTGGTTTGACTCCGATTGAGTTTAAAAAATAAAAAAATAAAAAATAAAAAGAAGTGCATGGCATTAAAATGTCAAAAAATCAAAAGAACGTCAAAAAATCATTTCCCAAACGGAAGATGATAACTCAACATTCTATAAGACATAAATTTGCTACACACTGATATACATTTGATTGGAATGTGTGTCACACGAATACCAAGTGAATCTACACCATTGTGTAGCAAATGTATGTACCAAAAGAATGTCAAAAAATCATTTTTCCAAATGGAATTGAGGTCAACATTAGATAACAAACTTGAAATGGCCTTAGCATAGAAGATGATAATCACAATTAGGAGAATGAACAAGATCTTCGCAAACCAAAGTTTTCCTAACGTAAGATGAATATATCATTGAAAGAATCTCTTAGTTTGTATGTCCAAGTACCTGATTAACCTCAAAAATCTCATTACATGCATTCTTGATAGGGACCCCAACAAGATAGAATTAATGGACGCTGAAGAGACAAGTACGCGTCTTTTGATGCAGAACCAAATAATGTCAAAACATTCAGATCTGTTGATCTATATATTGTAGACTATTTCTTTCTATTACAACCCACATGCAATGAATTCAAACAAAATAGTAGAGATGATGAACAAACGCCATTAACAAACAAAACAAAAAAAAAACAAAGTCATAAAAAATGTACGACAAAACAAAACCAATTAAAGCAGACATGCAAAATCAAATGGCAGTTTTCCAGTCTGAACCAAAAACCATTAATTTCAGGACACTGCTATTTTCTTTCTGTGCTCAACAACCCAACTAGGGCAATTAATCAAGCGAACAAGCAGGGCCAGTTCATTAATTAGCGAGACAAAACATAAGAAAGAAACAATGATATGAGACGGTTAAGACGGGCATCCATAACATCACCAGTAACATTACCAAATTACCATCAAAGTAATTACTAAATTCTACGGAGATTACAAAAAATTAAGCAATTGGCAGTCACATATAGGTTGCATTCAAAAGTTGCTAATACTAGATTTACCATACTTAATCAGAGTATGATCACTAGAAACACAATTACAAGAGAATAATTATGTCAAGATAATTTCACTAAAGACTAACACTGTGTATGCAGGACGATGTTAGTAGAATAAATAGATGCTTGATATTTCAAACAAAAAAAAAGTTTAAGTACTCTTAAAAGTGAGCAGTCTTATGGACAAGATAACTGTAACTGGCCCGGCATTCGTGAGTCTTCCTTGCACTGTATCACATATTTGACCCTCAGTAAGCATATCTGCATTCCTGAATGCACGGACGATTTTCTAAGTGTTTGAGAGAGCTATAAACCTCTAATCAGTTCATCTTCATCAATCTACTTAATTGATTCTGTAGCTCCCTTATTCACTCAGTAATCTCCAGGAAGAAAAGACTCACTCGAATGTCGGAACAACCATCTCAGCTATCATTCAAGGCTTGGTAAACATCCTCAGACCGCCACGTCCGGACTCCAGAGTCTTCTTTTCACATTGGGACCCATCAACCACCCTGCCGGGCAGGAAAAGATGGAGTACCCTGGATAAACAAGACAAGCAATTAGCAATTAGCAATTATCTATATGTGTGCAGGTGTGCGTGTGTATATTGAGTATTTTAAAATAAATCCTTTCTCACAGAGTAATCTCATATCACCATCAGAAAGATTAAAAGGCTTTGAAAAAAAAAATGCGATGTTAATTCTGAATAAAGGGAGGACATATATTTATAAAATGTTCCATTAACTAAGGTCTCATTTGGTTCGTTTAGCTTACTTCAAGGGAAGTTTACCTCCCATAAAGCTGATATTTTTATGTTTAATTCAACTTTGTACTTCCTGGGAACTGCATTTCTAAAAACAAAAAAAAATATTGCAATTGACATAAATACCCATTAGGGGGAGAGAGACATAAGATTAAATTAAGGGCAAGTGTGTCGTAATGCCCACCTTCCCCTAAGGAAGATAACTCAGTGGAGGGGACCCAAGGGAGTTATCTTCCTCCTTATGGGAAAAGTTGAGGGTGTCAACTTCCTTGGAAGGTGACATTAAATTTAATACACTTTTTCCCAACTTCCCCCTCCCCCCAGCCAAACGAGGCCTAAATTCAATACACCTTAAGCAACACAGAGCATCAAATCTACCTACAAATAATAATAATAAAATAAAGATGAGCTGAGTAAGCTTTGTTTTTAGAAGCTAGCTTAGATGACTCAAAAACTAAAATGTGTTGCACTGTTTGTTACTGTAGTATGAACAAACAAATTGCGATTAAATGATCTAGCCATTTTTATAGTTTCATCATTAAAAGCGAAAATGAATAACATAACAGATATTTTTTATGAGAAAAGGCATTAGTTCACGCTCCTGTGTATAAAATTGTTCAAACAAAGACATTTTGCTTACCTCAATACTATTGTGGGTAAGGAGGATAGGTGGACTGAGCAGGGGCACTAGCACTGTAATCATAAGCACCATAGCTACTTTGTGCTCCATAGGATCCACCAGCTCGCACCCCTCCAGCTGCATCTCCAGAAACATATCCATACTGCTGAGATAGCACGGCAGGGTTTTGAGAATGCGTTCCACCATATGGTGCAACGTATGAAGCGGAAACAGGACTATCATAAACAGTTGAACTAGGATAAGTATATCGACCAGAATATCTAGTAGGGGGATTCTGGTGCACAGGAGGGTTCCTGCCGCCAAAAGAGGAATAAGCATTAGGAACTCGTCCTGCTTTGGCTGCATGGAAGGCAACTGCACCTCCACCTCCATCTCCCCTGGGCCGCTTATTTTGTGGCTTGGTTGCAGCCATGCTTTTCTTTTTCTCCGCCTTCGCTTTTTCCAATAGAGTAAGACGCCTCTTTAGGCTATCAAAGGAAAACTCAGATTCAAGCTTGTGGACCTCTAGACATCTGACAAGAGCTCTCAAGGAGTTCAACTCCGCAGCATTAGCCTGTTCCTGAAACATCATTTGGCAAGAATCTAGGGATCAATGAAACAATCATAAGAAACACAAAATGAATCTACAGTAAGCTTAAACAAGTCCAACGAACCACAATTATTCACAGCACATGGGCTAATAAAACAGTCATGAGAGGATCCTTGTGGACATGCTGCTAAAACAAGATCAGTTTGGATATCAACACACCGTTGCAGCTGTGCTGTAATTTTTGTTCTTGAGCAACGCATTGCCATGCTTCCTCGAGTTCTTCAGATAAGACTTAAGCAGAGAAACAGGTGGAAACCGTTCGGTCAAACCAGACTCGTAAGCAAAATACACAGCTTCAACCTCCTTGCCACTCTTCACCAATTCATCAATTATATCTGCAAGGAAGAAATCAGTGAAATGGAGTTCAAATTTCAACAATTAAAATAAAATCAATGATGCCTCAGACTCTTCTGTACCAGTAAGTGCTTTTTGATCTGTCTGCACCACTATTTTTTGATCGGTCTGTACCAGTAAGTTTCAATAAAATGACAGAACATTCAAATAACTATTCTCTCTTTGTTTCTAATGCTTGAGCAAAAAAGTGCATAAATCATCCCAGAGTGACTCAGAGAGCAGCCTTGGGAATCTGATAGAACCCCAAACTTTAATGGACTGAATTAACAAAGAAAAGATAAAGAACAAGAAGAATGTGAGAGAAGAAGAAGATATATTGCTGAACTGAACCACAAAACAAGCAATCCCACAACATTCAAGAGGCTGGACTCTCCAAGAACTCGAATGAGTTTCTAAGCCAAGACAGATGTACTGAATGAACTTACAATATCCCTCTACCCTTATTTATAGTCTTCCCACTAACTAACTCTAGAAGGTTCTATGTGGGATCTTATCATTACTCCCCCTTTAAAAATCCACCTTGTCCTCAAGGTGGTAACTAAAGAAGATGGATATGTCCGAATGTGAACTCTCGTGGAGGGTGGGATGTGAATGAGTGCGAGGAAACGACCATGCCAAGATTCATATGAACCTTGCTGGCAAATCACAACATAGCCCATTCATCAGCCCTATGCTCAACCAAGCCATCCAGAAAAGTACATCAAAGTGAAGAAGCATGACCAAACTTAAAGCAACCCTGCCCAACATGCTCATGTGACCAGTAGAAAGGACAAGGAAACGTCGATGAATGCCTTGTGCGCTAGTCCCATCAAGTAGCAAATGCAGTTGTTGAACATCGCAAAAGTGAACCCCAACAATAGCCCTTGAATTGATGTAGAACAATGGACCAATATCAAAGAAAACCTGAAGATAATGGAAGGGAACACTCCCATAGGAAACTCTAAGTGAACTATTTCCCATCATCAAGCCCCGAACATAAAACGTACCCACTTCGAGCTCTTGATACATGACGTTAATGGTACGCATACCCTCATCTCCGATGGTAACGCCAATTTTCATGGGGAATGCCCAATTGATATGGTGCAGAGTAACCCATCGAGAGGCCCAAAACAGGGGCACCATAAACAAAGGAAACGAGAGCTTGGACGGATCAAAACGACAAACAGTGGAAACCATTACTGAAAAGAACAACCAGTGAATGCTCATGAATAATAGG
This sequence comes from Stephania cephalantha, assembly GCA_039657325.1. Classification (NCBI taxonomy): domain Eukaryota; kingdom Viridiplantae; phylum Streptophyta; class Magnoliopsida; order Ranunculales; family Menispermaceae; genus Stephania; species Stephania cephalantha. The sequence continues at coordinate 47,085,201 of CM077569.1, read as the reverse complement.
CGAGACTTGTGCAAATCACCCATTGAGCACATGACGGAGAGGCAAAGGTCGACGACGTCATGAGAAAGAGGAGAGGAATCGATGAAGCTTCGAGGCACAACCAATGTCATCATCAAATGATTCTCGAATATCATACAGCTTAAGTGGCCCGACCACTTTGAGTGAAAAAAGAAATATGCAAGGCAGAGAGAACCAAACGACCACATACAAAAGTCATTAGGGCTCACAGTGTATGTGTGAACATGACAGAAGTGACGAACGCGATGCAGTGGCATACCTCTCATCGTCCGATCACCTCGAGTACCACGTCCGACGGCGAAAGTCGTCTTCTCAAATTGAACTGGAAGAGAGGGATTACACCAAGAGGAAGAAGAAAAATCTACGCGGGAAGCGAAAGTTGCCCGAATCATGAAGACTACTACTGGCCACGAAGGAGGCGGTGGCCACGGTGGCGGAGCTAAAGCGGCAAAGCGATTGTCGCTCGACAAAGGAAGGGAATCGACCTCTATCAAATACTCCCGAAACGCGCTGTAGGTTTATAGTGCCCTTAGTGTCACCGATCTACTTCATTGAAGCACAGATCAAGAACGAAAAAGATGCCATGGAAGTCGACAACACCTTGCTCAGCTTTAGATCTGGTGGATCTGAGAGTTGAACGAGAGACGCTTCGCACTGCAACACTACCCTGTGGAACGCTGAATTCACCACAGATTAAAAATCGAACGACTGTTGCTTCTCTAGATCTGGGTTACCGACAATTGGAAACACCTTGGTCGTCACTAGATCTGACCCTTCAACTATCCGAATCAACTCAATCGTCGCCGGATCTATCAGATTTGGTGCTTTCATGCCGGTTGATTCAATCCCGCGATGATGAAGGAGTTTGTCAAGCCAGTGATTCAACCCACTAAACAAAAACATCATCTCAGATCTAAGCTCCCCAATCGACACTTCAATGGCTGAAATCTTCTTCAACTCCTCTTTAATTTGATCTAATCGAGCTTCTATTCGACCTAATTGAGCTCCCATGTTTGAAAGTGTGCTCTGATACCAATGATAGAACCCCAAACTTTAATGGACTGAACTAACAAAGAAAAGATAAAGAACAAGAAGAATGTGCGAGAAGAAGAAGATATATTGTTGAACTGAACCATAGAACAAGCAATCCCACAGCATTCACGAGGCTGGACTCTCCAAGAACTCGAATGAGTTTCTAAACCAAGACAGATGTACTGAATGAACTTACAATATCTCTCTACCCTTATTTATAGTCTTCCCACTAACTAACTCTAGAAGGTTATATGTGGGATCTTATCAGAATCACGATAGATAGACGGCTAGTAAAGGTTGGAGAAAATGCTTGAATGAAGATTAAACAGCGAATAGAAAGCAAGCACACCACAAATTGCACCAATTCAAATTTCACCTGATGTATGATAACGTATTCTCTTAAATGAGCATCCATAAATATGAAAATACAATATTAAGTCTATGACAGTTACACAACCTACTGGAAGGGCCACATATGTAAATACATTTTTTTTTGGTAAAACTCCATTTAAACTCAGCTAGCCCAACAATAGACACGAATGGATAGGCTTGATTTGGATCATCCTCGACCGCAAACCTTTCCTAAAACTCATCAATCACTTTGACTCAATCCATTCAAATTATAGTTTTCTACACTTCTTGAACTATACTTCTTAGCCACCAAACATTTGAAGTAAAAAAAGGATCTTTATAGGCAGAAAATAAGCACATGCTAGAAGTCGTCAAAGCCTAAGTAAGGCAACTAGGACATAAAACATCAAACGAACGTGAGCTCTCAAAAGAAAACAAAAGAATGATGGAAATATAGTAAGCACTATACCCGTAAGGATAGTCTAGATGCCCACTCACAAAGGAACAACAATTCATTTTTCAAGGAGGTATTAGAATGTTTGTTTGAAGAATCCGAGGAAAGCAGTATGAAATTTTTTGTCCAGATGCCCACTCACTAAGGATCAAAAATTTGATTTCGCCTTGTAATTCGCTCTCTTGAAAATCAAAATTAATTCGGGGTTCAAAATGAAGATTTTTGTAAAAAAATTGCTAAATTAAAGAAGTTTAAGGAATTTTTATTTCAATGATAAAAGAACAAATTTCCTTTTTAGAGATGGTAAAACAAGTACAACAATACATTTTTAGCAATTAAAAAATCAAAATTAAATTTTTTATCTTCACATCACACATGTTAAACATTGACTTTTACATTACACAAGATATCATGAGTGAATAACTTAATATAGTTTCATTTATAATTAATGTTGTATTGTAATTGATATTAAACATATTTGTACAGAACTTCAGAAACTCTAAGTAGAATCTTACTTTAAATCGTACACATAATTACATAAGCATTGACCAAAAAAAGTTGTATTGTATATAACAACTCCAGAATTTATCAAAAAAAAAAAAAAACAACTCCAGAAAAAAAAAAAAAAAAAAAAGTTACATATAATAACTTTCATGAAGTGAATATATAAACAAAATTAAATTGTCATTAAGGTTTCATATACAAGTGTTTATAATGGCAACTCAATATTTTTTATGTCAAGCATCCATTATTTAAATGATGTTTGATCGAAGAAAAATAATATTGTTAGGTTAGGACATAATAGTTTACAGTTCTACTTTATATAATTATAAAAGCTCTTCAGAGTGTGTAAGCATTTCTTTTCTTTTTTGTTTTGAAGAGTTGATACATTTAGGCGATTAAAAATTTATATAATAGAAATAGAAGTGTGTAGATTGAATTGTTATTAAATGTAGAGGTAGTAACTAGTAAGATAAATAAAAATAGAAAAAGATTAAATTCAGATATTGCACAAGAGAATCTCTGTACCAGATCAAGGGTGAAAAACAACTTGTGTAAAAAAGTGTCTCTAAATCAAACGACTTGTGTAAAAAATTGTCTCTAAATCAACCATTCCCAATCTTCTCAAAATTAGATTCCTTCCTACTTCATACCCATTTTTCACATTACACTAGGTTTCTCAAAATTTCTCAAAATAACTCCGTATTCACATAATCAAAGTTGTGTTTTGTCTCTTGTGAACGAGAAGGGCGTAGAGCATGGTGCAACTGAAAGTGCATGAGAAGATCTCTTGAGTGTACGTGAGTTCACAATGGCAAGCACATATTTTTGTTGTTTTCAATGCACAACATCCCTGCCTTGGATCACCATTATATGCCCTACCCTTGCGGGTGCATGTCGATCCATCGCCTTTGTTTGTCGGACGAACATTTTCGTAGCAACTCCCTGTATGCGTGCTTCTCGTCGGTCTGTCGTCGTAGCCAGCTTGTCGTTTTCGGTTTGTCGCCATTGTTTGTCGGACGATCATTTTCGCAACAACCTGTGTGCGTGCTTCTCGTCGACCCTTTATCGTCGTCAATGTTGCCGGACGATTTTATGAGTGCATCTGTGTCTACCTCTTCATTATTTCTCATCGGTTCTTCGTCGTCATCGTCGCCACTATTATTATTATTTTGTTCTTTCTATAGTTACAGTCAATTATTTTGTTTATTTATTTCAGTGTATTAGTTTGCAAACTCAAAACTATTGACCCGCCTTGAGTTTGAGGGAGGGTGTTAAAGTATATATGTGGGTATTAGGGTTTGGCCTACAAGGCCCATTTATGTGCAACTATCTATTGACCTAATTAGTCATATTATAATCACTTTGGTATTTTCCCCAAAACCTAACACAACAACAACATAGCCTCAATCCCAAATTAATTAGGGTCGGCTGCATGAATCAAACTTTTCCATTGTGCTCGATTAAGTGCAATTGATGGTGAGCTTTCCAAACCATTCAAATCCCTCATAATTAATGCATCCCATGTTAACTTTGGTCTGCCCCTAATTCGACGAGGTAGGGGCAGACCAAAGTTAACATGGGATGCATTAATTATGAGGGATTTGAATGGTTTGAAAAGCTCTCCATCAATTGCACTTAATCGAGCACAATGGAAAAGTTTGATCCATGTAGCCGACCCCAGTTAATTTGGGACTGAGGCTATGTTGTTGTTGTTGTATGTTAACTTTGGTCTACCCCTACCTCATCGAATTTCTACGGTTTCTATTGAATCAAGTTTTCTAGTGGGGGCATTTGTAGGTCGTCTTTGCAGGTAACCAAACCACCGCGACCATCCTTCTCTAATCTTTGTATCAATTAGCGCTACTGCTACTTGTCTTTGAATTTCTACATTTCTTATTCTATCTTTACAATTTTTACCACACATTCACCTAAGCATCATCATTTCTGCTACGTTCATTTTATGTAATTGTTGTTACTTTACCGCCCAACATTCACTTCCATAAAGCATAGCTGGCCTAATCGCGGTCCTATAAAATTTTTCGTTTAATTAAGTAGGAACATTTTGATCACAAATCACCCCTGTTGCACTCCGTCATTTCTTCCATCCAGCTTGAATTCTATGTGTGCATCATTCTCAATATTACTATCATTTTGTATGATTGATCGTAGGTATCTAAAGTAGTTCACCTTAGGAGCTTCTACTTCCCCTAATTTTACCACTCCATCATCTCGATGTCGAGTATTTCTAAACTTACGGTACATGTATTTGGTCTTCGTCCTACTCAACTTAAAGCCTTTAGATTCTAATGTATTCCTCCAGAGTTCTAATTTCCTATTCACTTCATCTATTATTTCATCTACTAAGACAATATCATCTGCAAATTACATACACCATGGAATATCCTCTTGAATATGTCTACTTAGTTCATTCATAAGTAAAGTAAATAGATATGGGTTTAAAGCCGATCCTTGATGTAGTTCTATCGTAATGGGCAGTGGCACTACTCACCTTCAATTAAGTACAAAACAATCTTCCATTAAGACTGCACTTTCCGCGAAAGCCCACAAAACCTATTTTCGTTCGCCGCATCATCCTCTGATAAAATTGTCTTCCATTAAGTCCTTACATTTCGTGGGCAGTAGCACTACTCACCTTCAATTAAGTACAAAACAATCTTGCCCTATTGTGGAAGGAGAATGAGCAATGTGATGATCTGCCATTTTCGCACAAGTAACACGATAGAAGACACAACATTTAGACAAGATTCTTCATGTAAAACTTTTTACCAAATATCAACTTCTTGAGAATCTATAACCAATTAAAACCTTTGATCTTAGATTGAAGCTCGGTTTCCAAATGAAGGGAGCTAAGTTTGAGTTATTTATGAGATGACAGTAGAAAAATCTACCATGTAATGCCCACCTTAATCTGATTCCCATTTCCATTATCACCATATCTTCTTACATTCTAAGTTACAACCAAAAATCATGTGCCGGATATGACTCGGAGAGAAAGAATGCTAAACTTGGTTCCTTAACTTGGGATCTTATGTTAAGCATTTCCTGAAGTCAAGAATTATCAACATAAACCAAATTCTGAAGTATTTTACCTCACGGAGAAGTATCCTATTCGATTTCACTCATTTTTCACCTTGAAAGGTATGAAAGTTTTATCACCTAAAATGCAAATGCTTTCCTATTGACAATCTTGTAACGTTTGGAGTTAATAGTGCATTATGCATCTCAAATCTGCTCAAGTTAAAAGAGATTATCCACAAGAGAGAAAAGCAAATTAAAACTAAATTAATAGTGTAGCTTACTAGCCTATTCATTTTGCTACTTCTTCCAAGCTCTCGCTTGTGAAAAAAAAAACTGATTTACGAAATTAAACTAAAACCTAAAACCATGACGGCCAACAACAAGGATTATTGGAAGCTTACAAAGGTCATGCAGAAAAAAAAAATCCTTCTAAACACATTGGACAAAAAGGTCTTGAAAAGATTGGGCACTACTTGAAATAGGAGGCAAGTTTTGAGCATGTACGTGCACGTTAATCCAACAAATTGGTTCTGAAGTTTTTGATGAACTTGATCTCTTTGCAGTACTTTCAAATTTATGTTCTTAGGTTCATCTTAGAAATGTAATCCAACTCCATCTTCTACGAAATTTTTTTTACTTCCATGCCCAAATAAGACACTATAAATGTTTTTCATTTAACCAACATAAACAGGATTTAGCATTCATGTCCAAATTCATATTTGCAAAGTTCACATGCAGCATCAGGATTTAGCTGTTCCGCTCGACGAATTAAACACCACCACGCTTATGAAATCTCATATGAACACACAAATAGGCTATGCGATTCATAGTTCTCAACAAGACAGAACCCATATTGATAAAAGTTGCAAGAAAGGAAAGTACCAGTATGTTATGGACAGTGAACAAAAAGGGTTCATCTTTGAAGTAGTCAACTGCAGAAAAACCATCCAATGCATGAATAATTAAGAACAGAAAGCAAGGAGAATAAAACTCATACCTCCCATTTTCTCACCAAACCCCAATTTAGCAGCAATCTTTGGAATCTCCCTCCTCGACGAAAACTCCAACACCAACTTCTTCAAAAACTCCACATCAAACTTCGCCTGCAATCCAAAGAACACCACCATCTGCAAAAACATCGAACCCTCCGACGCCCCGGCCTCCCCACCCTCTCCGCCATCCATTTTCGCCTTCCACGCCTCCGCAACCGCCCCCGCTCTCTCACCAACACTACTAGCAACGACAGGCACTCTCCCATCCAATTCAAACCCAGGCACCAACCTCTGTATCAGCGTCGCGCACGCCCACCGCCGATCCGATATCCCTTCCTTCACACCCCTTCGCTCCACAAAACCCTCAACCACATCAAGAACCAATCTTGGCGCGTCAACCGCTTCGACGAGCGCTTCCGAGACCTCCGCGCGCACAGCCGCAGAGTCCTTTCGATTCGCCAACATGAACCTCAGCAAACCCTCCGAATCCATCTTCTTGCAATGCAATCGAAGCTCCTCCGACAATTCTAGGGTTCCGGAAGTCGGTTTCTCGAATTCGAGCAGGGCCGATTGTTTCTGCTCCTCGGTGAGAGTTATGAACGATGATTCGCGTTCGGAGATTGTGGTCTCTCTGCGATCCAGATCTTCTAGGGTTTTCTTCTTCTCTGATTCCAGTTTTTCGAGCTTTGAATCGATGTCGTTGGATTTGTGGAGGAGAGATTGTTCTGATGAAGAGAATTGTTGGGAGAGGTTGTTCCATAGTTCAGTGCAGGTCGCTAGAAGAGATTTTCGAGCTTCCAATTCGCTGAAGAGGTTCTCGATTCGGGCTTTGTCGATCATCGCTTCGGCTTCCATTGTTGAGCAGAGAAGAGGAGAGAAAACTAAAACCCTAGCAGTATCAGTTTAATTTTCGTTAGTATGTGATCCTATTAGCCAAACGGGGCATTTGATCACTTCACTCGTCAGCGAGTTCCTCACTTGACATTATAGGTGAGCAGGCACCGTGCGACACACATGAAGATATGTGCATGGGCATTAATACGTAAAGCAATGGACACGTGGGCATCCAGTACCAAAGCATTAACAATTTATAGAGTTGAGGTGCAACACCTCGAGATGTGGTGAATTACCAAAACATTTTCCGGGTATGAGATGACTTAAAACAATTTATAAATAAAAAAATTGGGTAAGCACAACCTTATTCTATATCAACTAAAAAAAACTTTAAAACTCTTAACTATAGGTTGCCGTTATTAAAATCATTCCCTCTATTTATTTATTTTTATTTTTTATTTTTGCTTTTATCGTAGAAGCATTTTTTTAAAAAAAGAAAGAGAAACTTTCAGGTTTTGCAACTCAAAAAGAAAAAGTGACTGACTTGAATACAAACAAATAGGTCCAATACACACATTATAACAAACGAAGTACATTCCATTATAAAAAAAAAAAAAAAAAAAAAAAAAAAGGTAAAGGATTTTGAACCCTACAAACAACTATGCATTGAAATTTCAACCAGTCATGTAAATAACAAAGATCTTTAACATCACATATACAGACTATAAATACAGAAATTATCTTTTTCTAGGTTTGCCAGATGACCTAACAGAAACAAAAAGAACTCTTCAAAAATTAACATTACTAGTCACTAGATCCAGCATGAGCACCTTGCAACTAAGCCATACAGATAGGTGTAACCAGTGTAGACAAACTGCCCCAGGAAGTTCTTTCCTTGCAAAAATAGTTACTCATGCGATGAATTCCGGAAGAACGGATGACGAAGAGCTTGCTGAGCTGTGATTCGTTCCGCCGGATCATACTTCAGGAGACTCTGCAATAAATCTGTAAACTCAGTCCTTGAGGAACTTACATACCGATCAACAACACCCTGCAATGAAGAAAACAAGGGATTTTTACACTAAAGAAAACAAGTGAATTTACACTACGACGTTTAACTGAATGAAAAATACTACAATCTGGATACGATTATCCTGGTAAGAGATTTGTTCTCTCTGATGAACAACAGAAACTGATGCATAAAGTTAACCTTTAAAGGAGTCCAGTACAAACCTTTAAACGGGCAAGTTCCCTTACAACCCTAATGCTTTCTCTTGAAGCTGCTCCTTCAGGCCAATTCAGTCTCGCTCCTTTCCTGATGTACTTTTCAGCTCCACAACTACAACAATGCAATGAGAAAAAGCATAAAACATAAATGCCAACATAGCGTTGCAATCAATGTTTGATAGCTTGATCTGTCCTGTCACTCCTGTGAAGCTCATACTTCAAGACGAGCACCGAACATGATGACTAAAATCCGACTCATAAACAGAAGGCTAATTACTTGGCTTTTTGAATCATATGCTTGGGTAGAGGACCCAGTATACTCTCCATCATAGCCAAGTGCTCCAAATTTTCATGTGTCTGAAACAATGTTTTCCCCTGAAATAGACAATAGAGCTAGTTTAGGCATCCCCAAAACATCCGTCAAATCTCATGATTAAAACAAATCTAGGAAATCCTAAAACATCAAATGACATACCGAGCATAGTTCAATAAGTATGCAGCCAACACTCCATACGTCACAAGGATATGACCATCCTAAACCTGCAAAATAAACAAGCATTTGGTTCACGACTTCAAAGGGTTAAATACTATAAGAAACATGATAATGCCGGAAGAGAAAAGGACAAATCCTAATCAAGGATTCTTGCTCATGGCATGGGTAGAAAAAAGACAAATAAAATAAGAAATTAAAAAGAAGTGCATATTTGATTTCCACCGCGTTTAATTGCGGATTTGGTAAATGTTAAAAAACCACTGATTTAAGAACTAAGGGAAAGAGCGCGGCCTCCAAATATTTAATACCACACTTTCTACAGTCTCAACCTTTGCAGACTACATAAGCTGTGGGTGGGGTAGGTGGGCACAATTTTTTTTTTCTTTCCTTTTCAAGAGCGCAGCTTCAAAATAAATAACACCACTCTCTCAACGGTCTTGAACTCGGTAGATCACATAAGCCAAGGGTGGGCACAATTTTCTTCCTATTTATTGTGCGACTGAAATAGAGGAAGTGAATGAATGAGAGAATGAAGTCTGAGAGAATGCGTGAGTGAGTGAGCAGAATGGTGAGAAGAACCAATAAATAGCTAATATTAACTCAATAACAGATTAGACAAATCAATTTAATAACCAATTGACCCAGCCTTCATCTAAAATGGGAATATGGTAGGCCCATTTTCAGAATGTCGGTCCTTGGCAGAAACATGCCATCACACAAATTATACCAAAAGCTTCAATCAGAGAATCCCATGCACGCTTTCCTATTTTCAGCAGCTGATCTTATGAGAAGAGGTCTGCATGATCTTAGCAATGTTTCCAATTCAAACAGGGCTAATGTTCCTTTAAGCTGGTCTCCAATTTCTTGACGATGATCAATGAAGTTTCTCTCTCAGAAAAAATAAAATACAAAACAAGAGTAATGATCTAAATAATATTTATAAGAATGAGGGCTAGCTTCGCATGGAACCACAGCACGCATTCCATTAGCAATAGTGTAATACAATAACAGCAATAGTTCAACTTAATGTTTCTCCATAAAGATGAAGTGTGGAAGTGGAACAACAAGTGAGATCCTAATTGCTAACATTAACTATTCTATTTACTCACAGTCGAACCTTGCCGCAACTCCTGTTAGGGGCAAGCAGAATAATTCTATATGAGATACTAATCAAAGTGCTTGACTAACCATAAAGAGAAAAGTTATTTTTTAAATAATCGGAGTGTTACTTTCCCCTATAGTCATGTGTAGAAAAACAGACAAGTGAATCATCCCAAATACTTCATGTATCCATTCATATATCAGATTTCTATTGCACGCATATTTGTAATCTAGTATGAAGTGGATATCAAAATGCTGCCCTCACATAGAAAAGCTCAAAATTGGTAAAAAGAGGAGGCAGGTAGACGTGAAGATTGCTTTTTATCAAGGAAATATAAGTTTGCATGAAGAAAAAATAGATTAAAAAGTTCAAGCAGGTTCAAGAAGAAGAAACCCTAACCAATAGGTCCATATCTTGATAAGCCCAAAAATCAAACAATTCCTCCATTAGCAAATAAGTTGAAGAAAAAATAGGAGCTAGAACAGGATTAAAACCCTCAACAACTGTCACGAACTTTCATCTCTGATTAACTAATTCCTGTTCTAGTAGAGCATCAAAAGCACAAAATCAAATACTATCTTGTCAAGATACCAATAGTTGTAAATGTGTTACAATAATCTAACGTTGAAAACTATTTTGTGCAGTTAATTTACCTAATATAACCTCAGGAGCTCGGTAATGCCTTGTGGAAACAATGCCTCTATGACCCAGATTGTCAAACACAGAACTACCAAAATCAATCAGCTTTATGGCACTTGACTTCGGCACGCACCTCAACATCATCTCATCCCATGAGTTCCTCTGAAACACCCGAAGCATTTATCAAGAGCGTTACCAACCAAAGTTAAAGAAACCTGATACCCCAAATGGTAGCGTTTTGAAAATAATTTAAGGTATAATACCTTTCCAGGAAGCTTTACATTCTCAGAGGAAATAAGAAGTACGTTTTCTGGCTTCAGGTCAGTGTGAATTAGGTGTAAATCGTGCATATCTATAGGAAATGGTGAATCACAAGCAACTTGTCATAACCCAAAAAAGAAAACTAAATCCCTGGATAATCAAATGGTTCAAATAAGATAGTAAAATATCTATGCAACCATTTAGGTATCATTAAAAGAAGACGATAAGAAGTAGGATGCAAAAGAATAATCCACACACATGCTACAGATTCCAATAGCTGACGCCCAAACTCCCGGACAAGATCAACAGGAAATGGATAGTAATTATTTCTCCGTAGAAAATCAAATAAACTTGGTCCAAGCTTCTCAAACACCTGGTAACACCATGGAAGTTCATTTACAGAAACATTTAATATTTAGTTTTCCACAACAACTTCAAACTAAGATGAAAACAAACAGATACAGGTCATGTAACTCAAAGGGTCTCCAAATTTATATTTTTTCGATAATGGATCTCTGGTAACAAAAAAAATAGGAAATAGTAGATCAACTTGATTCATTAGAATGTTCTTCTGTTTGAAAATTGGAAGATTGGTGGGCTTCTGACCGCAAATAACTAACGACTGTAGGCAAATGGATCATTTTGAAAGAAAAAAAAAAAAAAAAAAGGAATTTGGCCGAAATGCAAAAGGGCTGTCACCAAAAATGAACCTAAAGTGTACCCAAAAAAAGAACCTAAAAAAAATGAAAAACTGAATACAAAACAAACGTCTGACATTGACGAAATGCAACCATTTACTAAGAGATTTTATGATCCTAGATCACCAAAAGACAACAATGTGAAGGAAAATCTATAACGATCAACAGAAAGCAAGTCCTTAAAAGTTCTTACAATGCATATGTGATTCCGATAGTCGAACCAGTTGAGCATCTGAACACAGCTGCAACCAAAAAAGGCAAGCATAATGATAGTAGGTGCGAATTTATCAGACTACACTTTTCTCAAAAAAAAACTATATACATGAACCATACCGTAACCCACTACTGTCATTCTGCGCAAGGTGATGAAGAATGTCAATTTCATGCTTTGCAGCATCACAGTACCTTTGCGCACTTCTTATCACCTTAACTGCCACCAACTCACGAGATTGACGGTCCCAACATTCCAACACGCGACAAAATGTTCCTACAATAGCAGAAACATTTTAACACCTACATAAAAGTCTGATTCTCTTTTATCTGGAGATTTCAATGCATTTGATGGCTAACCTTCACCCATTTTGCTAAGTATTTTATCTGCAATGTCACATATCAAAATAAAAATAAATAAAAAGGAGCCTGAAAACATTATTGTGACATGTGTATAATCAATTGATGATTGCTGCAAAAGAAAAAAAAAAAAAAAAAGACTGCAACAAATAAAGGTACTCAGCTAACATAGTAATCCTCCTTCAAATGTAAAACATTTTCCCTTTTTTCTGATAAAAAATAAACCACAACCTCTTACACAAGTGCCCCCATACCAAACTAGCAAGCTACCCACTTGGTTGGTCTTGAAATAAAAAATATTTTCCACTATAAAACATTAATTTTTTCATCATTAATCACCCGAAAAATATTGGAGACGAAAAAATTAACATACTTAGCGCCTATGCACCACAAGTAGGATTAAGCGAGAGCATCAAACGCAAGTTTTGGGACGATATGGATGGATTTATGCAAAGTATACCATTAGATGAAAAGGTTTTTATTGGAGAAGATTTAAATGGGCATGTCGGGGGCAAGTAACGATGGGTTTAAGAGAGTTCATGGAGGTTTTGGTTACGGTAATAGAAATATCAATCTTAGAATTTGCTTCAACATACGATCTTGTCTTAGCAAATACTAGTTATAGGAAGAGGGAGTCGCATACAATTACTTTTAGTAGTGGTCATAACAAGAGTCAAATAGATTTTCTTTTAACAAGAAAAATAGATAGAAAAATATGTAGAGATCGCAAAGTAATATCTCGGTGAAGCACTTACTACCCAACATAAGTTAGTAGTACTTTATATTAAGCTAACGCGACGACATAATATGAATAAAAGAGTTAGCGACCCTAGAATAAAGTGGTGGAACCTAAAACATAGTAAACAAGTAGAGTTTAGAGAAAAACTACTAAAGGAAAATGTTTGGAATCTTGACTTAGATGCTAATACAATGTGGCTAGAAATGAGTAGTTGCATAAGGAGAGTGGGATCAAACGTATTAGGTACATCTAAAGGCTTGGGACCACCAAAGAAGGAAACATGGTGGTGGAACGAGGATGTCCAACGAGCAATTAAGACTAAAAGAGAGATGTATAGGAAAATACCTAAGTGTCAAAATGAAGATGTGTACAATCAATATAGAGAAGCTAGAAAACAAGCTAAAAAAGTAGTTAGTCAAGCTAAAACAAATTTCATGGAAGATCTATATACAAGGTTAGGTAATAAGATGGCGAAAAAATATATATAAGCTAGCCAAATTAAGAGATAAAAAGAAACAAGACTTAAGTCATGTAAGATGTGTTAAGGACGAAAATCAAAATGTTTTAACGCGCGAGGAGGATATTAAGGAGAGATGGAGAAGTTACTTCGATAGTTTATTTAATGATGGTCAAGTTGATAATATCATAGATGAAAACCCACACCAAGAAAGAAATGTAAACTACACACGCAATATTAGAATTGTAGAAGTTAAAGAGGCATTGAAAAGAATGAAAATATGGAAAGCATGTGGCCTAGATGAAATACCCATAGAGGTTTGGAAATGCTTAGGAGAAATTGGATTGACTTGGTTAACAAAACTTTTCAATAAAATTTTAAAATCAAAACGGATGTCAATGGATTGGAGAAGAAGCACGCTTGTGTCAATCTTCAAAAACAAATGAGACATTCAAAGTTGCTCAAACTACCGGGGAATTAAACTTATAAGTCACACTATGAAACTTTGGGAGAGGATAATTGACAATAGGCTAAGGAGAGAAACAACAATATCAGATAACCAATTTGGTTTCATGCCTGGGAGGTCAACTATGGAGGCGATTTTCCTTGTAAGACGATTGTTAGAAAAATATAGAGAAAAGAAAAAAGATCTTCATATATGGTATTCATAGATTTAGAAAAAGCATATGAAAGGGGTCCCTAGATATGTTTTTTGGTGGGTTCTAGAAAGAAAATGAGTGCATGCTAGATACATAGACACTATTAAGGATATGTATGATGGAGTAGTAACGAGTATAAAGACATTTGGAGGAGCTACAAAAGAATTTCTCATTACGATAGACTACATCAAGGATCGGCTTTAAGCCCATATCTATTTACTTTAGTAATGGATGAACTAACTAGACATATTCAAGATGATATACCATGGTGTATGCTATTTGCGAGATGATATTGTCTTAGTGGATGAAACTAAAGATGAAGTGAATAGGAAATAAGAACTCTGGAGGAATACATTAGAATCTAAAGGCTTTAAGTTGAGTAGGACGAAAAGAATACATGCACTTGTGAGTTTAGAAACACTAGACATCGAGATGATGGAGTGGTAAAATTAGGGAAGTAGAAGTTCCTAAGGTAAACTACTTTAGATACCTAGGATCAATCATACAAAATGATGGTAACATTGAGAATGATGTCGCACATAAAATTCAAGCCGGATGGAAGAAATGGCGAAATGCAACGGGGGTGATTTGTGATCGAAATGTTCCTACTAAGTTAAAAGGAAAATTTTATAGGACCGCAATTAGGCCAGCTATGCTCTATGGAAGTGAATGTTGGGCGGTAAAGCAACAACAATTATATAAAATGAACGTAGCGAAAATGAGGATGCTTAGGTGGATGTGTGGTAAAACTCGTAAAGATAGAATAAGAAATATAGAAATTCAAAGACAAGTAGGAGTAGCATCAATTGATACTAAGATTAGGGAATGGCGGTTGCGGTGGTTTGGTCACACGCAAAGACGGCCTATAAATGCCCCAACTAGAAAACTTGACTCAATAGAAACTGTAGAAATTCGACGAGGTAGGGGCAGACCAAAGTTAACATGGGATGCATTAATTATGAGGGATTTGAATGGTTTGAAAAGCTCACCATCAATTGCACTTAATTGAGCACAATGGAAAAGTTTGATCCATATAGCCGACCCAGTTAATTTGCGACTGAGGCTATGTTGTTGTTGTAATCACCCCAAAAAGTGAGCTTTACTAATCGACTGCATTATTCATCAAATTTATGGACTTTTTTTAGAGAAAAATATTGCTGAATGTTGTGAGCAAAGTCAACAAAGTGTCCTTCCAATTAGTTTCTCTTAAACTCAAACTGTTTGCCTCCACAAAAATCATGGTTTTACATCTGGGTTCCATTAAAATGACACAAGAAAAATCATGTGAATGCTTCAGCGAAATGGATAAAATACAACAAACTTTCACCGATTTGATTCCTACAGTCGCCGACACGATTCAGTTATATGGATAACATAATAAGCTAAGATCAAGTTGGAGACAAGTAACAATGGAAGCAAAGAAATTCTTAACCTACTTAGGCATGCCTAAAAAACTAGAGAAGACAAACTTATACAAACACTGACTGATTTCATTAGAGACTTAGCACTATCAATGTCAAATTATGATCGGAGCGGCGAATGCATTCATCGCAAAAACCAATAATTGCAGATTTCCATAGCAAAGCAAGTCTTGATACTTGAAACTCAGAAAGAAGAATCCAATACTTACATCTCGGAGTCAGATTTTCACCGACATTGAAGACGTAGTGGCCTTCGCGATCATCGACTCGCAACGGCGGCGAAGACGGCCTCGCCAAATCTTCTTTGGCGACATCCAGCAGAGACCTAGGAGTAGCCTACAAAGATCGAGAGCGAGGCAGACCGAAGGATGTCAAAAAACCCAAACCCTAGCCCCTCACAATCCCATCAATGAATGTTCCGATGAAGAATCAAACGAACGGATGGACGGACCTCTGGTTGCGTTGGCGGCACGTCCCACCCCAAACGAGCGCGTTTTCTGGTTCGATGTCCCTCCATTGCAAATCCAACAAAACTCTCTCAGAACGAACGAATGAATTCCTTCTCTTCTTCGTCGTCTTCTCTTCTTTTCTCTGCAACAACAACAACAACAACAACAAGAGAAGAAATTGTAGACAGTGAGGCATATTTATAGGAAATGAGTACAATGGGCCTAAATCAAGCCCAAGACTGATTTAAGGGTACTACATTAGGCCCATTAAGGATGGAAGTGGTGTAGTGTGGAGAATCTCAATCTCAATGCACTGTTTTATTTTTGGGAGTGCTAGGGTGTCCGGACACGAACCCTCCTAGGATGAACACGCACTCTTCATCCTCCATCTGATATACCTCGGATGCATGCAGACCCGATAATCAAGTGCGTCGGGCACCAAAAGCATTATTCAACTTAAGAGGATGTCCGAATCGGTCATAATTTGGTGACGCTTTGCAAACCACAACCTTCAAATCAACTCAATATTTAAGAGGGCCGCTAAGGGCACCCCACCAACTTATGAAGGCACCCTCTTATTGAGGGCACAAATCAAATTACCAAGGGCACCCAAAAATTAGGCCCGAAATCCCGAAAATACCCCTCGTGCAAAACAGAGGCACCCCACCACCGTCCTCTTGAGGCACCCCACCACCGTCCTCTTGCTTGACTTGCCCTACTTCTCGTCAACGAACAATTAGCAATCTCGAATCTCGCTTGTCTTTGTTCCTCTCCTCTCTCTCATTGTTGTAGGACATTTTTCGAGTTTGAATGCTCCGAGTTTTGGTCGATTTCGTCTCCACATTAGGGCTTGGTTCAAGTTTTTCGTTCACACACTCAAGTCGTGAAATCGATCGTTTGAAGGTACGTTGATAGTCTAATTAAGTTGCATTTGGTAGAGTAGTTGTTATGTTTGTGTGACGTGCATTCAATGGTGCATTTATTGGAAAGTCGTGGCTCTCGGCCACACAGGGCCGAGATTTTGTTTACGATCTCGACGAAGCATGGCCGAGATCGAGGGAAACTTTTGGGAACTCGTGGTTCTCGGCCGAGACAGGCTATGATCATTTACACGGTCTCGGCAATGAATGGCCGAGAGTTATGTTGTTATCTCGGTCACCACTTCACGAGAGCAACCATTAGTGTATAGTTTATGTTACGTCGGTCTTTGTACAACCGAGAGTGTAAGATAAATCTCGGTTGTCCATGGCCAGAGACTTTTATTGTCGTCTCGGTCACCACATCACGAGAGTAAGTCGAAGTGTATAGTTTATGTCTGTCGGTGATGTACAACCGAGAACGTAGCATTTCTCTCGGTTGTTCATTACGAGACTTTATTCCTTTCTCGGTGGATGTTGGCCAGAGACGTTTGCATAACTCTCGATCTGCGAGGCCGAATCAATCGCGTCCGTGAGAAACCCTATGTTGACAAACAAAATCATCAATTTCACGAGTTTTTATCCAAAAAACAGTTCCTTCAAAGCTTCATATGGTTGTCAAACATTGTTACTTGCGCCATTTGTCGGATGATGTCAAGACGCAAGAATCGATACACGCTCGGCAAACACAATTGTGGCTTTAGGTTTCACTTGTGATCCAAGGGGGTGGGGTGCCCCGGTTTTGCATTGAAATGATTTGTTGGGTTTGAGCGAGTATATATGAAGGGGCAAAATAAACATTTACATTTTAGATGGGAAAATGAAAAAAAATATAGGTGCCTTCATGAATTGATGGGGTGCACATAGCGGGCCTCATATTTAAAGGTCAAGCTGACGGTATGGGTTTTAGTTGGACCCATAATCGAGAAATCTAGAAACCCATCCAAGCTCAAGGTGCTTAATTAGTTTAAATTTTAAACTTTTGTTTACACGTGGCAGTCAATTTTGTTTTCCCAATAAAAAGGAACTCGCATGTCGCAACTCAAGGCAAACGTGCATGGCGCTAACAGCATCTCCGCAAATGTGAATTGTGAGATACCATTACCGTGGAAGAAATGTCTCTTTTAGACTAAATAGACACTGAAGTTCGAAAATCTACTCCATGATGTAAATTGCACATGTGAAGTTTCTTTTTTCAAAAAAAATATGCTAAATAAAATTTAACAAAAAATATATTTATTTTTTAACATAATATATATATATATATATATATATCACCATTGCCGACTCCAATTAATTTGAGACTGAGGATATGTTGTTGTTGTATATATGTGTCACCATTCTTCTTTTCCTTTTATTTTCTTATTTATTGGTATATCATTGTTTTGGGTGATTTTTATCCGCATATTTTCTATTTCTCTCTTACAGAGGGTTCCTTTTTTTTTCCTTGACATGTATATATGCATCAACATATATTTTTTTAGCAAGGATCATATATATAAGTTATTGTATATATTATGTATAATATGATATACATAGATTTGTTACCAAACAAAATCCAAAAAAAAGGTAATCTTCTAATATTTTATTGTTGTAAAATTAACTAAAACATAAGCTAGGAAAGTAAACAAAGAACGTAAATAAACAAGAGAGGAGATAGAGGAGAAATATGAGAACTTTCATCTCAACATGGTGTACATCATTACATGGGTGTGACCCCTTTATATAGGCCCTTGATAAGACCAAAGGGGACAAGTTACATTTTCAAATAATTACATGAATAAATAACATTAAGGGTAAGTAATTACATGAATTAAAATGGGTGGTACATCATGTGAATAGTTGGAATATGTAGAGTTGTCAATCCATATTATTTACAACACTCCCCATTGGATGACAACTTGCTAAGAGAAAATGTCTCGTTCCCTTACTAAGAAAAAACCCCGTGGAAAAAAATCCAGCATAGGAAAAGAGTACATCGTTCTCATCAATGTTGATACGGAGTATGATATTGATAGGATTGTCTCATTAAAAATCTTGCTATGAAAATTCAGTAGGTTAAAACTATAGCTAAGGGGAAAAGAGTACAATACACTAATCAATTTTGATAATGGAGTATTAATATTGTTAGGATCGCCTCGTTAAAAACCTTGCATGGAAAATCCGGAGGGATAAAACCATAGCTAAGGGAAAAAGAGTGCAATGCACTAATCAATAACTCTTTTTGATTCTCCCCCTCTTGTTCACATGAGCGAGATATCATATGTTACATTACAACAAATTTTGCAAGTAATTTAAACATACAATATCTGGTCTTTTACACCTTAAGCATTTTGTTGATTCTTGTATATTTTGTCTCATAGGAACATCATTTCATATACGGACCTTTAATGCCGGAACATATGATTTTGCCACACTTTTAATTAGCACTTGATGCGTTTCAAGCAATTTCACGACATTCCTTTTGAATCGACTTTATATATCTCCCCCTAATGGTGAGAAAATTACTTCATCAAAGTGACAGTCATCAAAAATTGCAATAAATATATTCCCTATCAGCTAGGGGCCAAAGACATCTTATAATTTGATTGATGGAAAGTTAAATCAATATAAGTCTCATATTGATTTACATTGTGATAATCAATATAATTGTTGTACCACATATTATATGAACGCTAGCCCTCGCTAAGTTCAAATTCGAGAAATACACTTTTTTTATATTATAGTGTGCATGTATGTAGCACAATAAGCAAGACATAAATTCATCATCTTTATTTAGCTCATGATTTGAACACATCTCAATATGTCAATTTTAATGAGCCATAAAATTCATAATTTGGCCTTTGATTGGCATGGTAATGTCGTCAAAATATTTGTGCATATATGACTATATAATTAGTATGGCCTAATGACCTTTCATATGTGACACCGCTTGTCACAATTTTTAGCATGCTCATTTGACAATAATTTTGCCATTTTATATTTCATGTAGTGCACCACTTTTATTCCACTTTAGGTGGAATTATTAATACGACCTTTACCAAATCCTTTTCCCTTTTCCTGGTCCATAATTTTATCATTGCGACTATGGTTATTTTATAACCCAACATATATTTCATGAAGCTAGACCAATTGGACATGAGTGATATTATATGTATAATATCTCATTATTTTACTCAGCTACCAAGAAGCAAGAAATCAATTCATAATATTCATATTGAATTGATGATATACGCGCTCGATATTTTGTTGCAATAATATATTGAGGCATACCACGTAGATTTTTATATCATTGCCTCGTCAGTCTTATTTCTGCATTTAGCCTCAACCAAGAGGTAATAAAAGTTGCGGAATTATAATTCATATTCAACTGATATAAATAATGTAGCTAGAGACCCTACCACTCATTTCATGATTTTTGGAGCATCACCAATTTTGGTTTAAATCATAGCTCCATAAGGTGAAAGGATAATTATAAAGTAATATATTCATTTTTCAAATCTCTATAGAGATGTGGGCGAATAAATATTAGTGGTATGTGCACATCCTTGCATAGATGCATTTTTATGATTTAAGCATCTAGTTGTTGTGACAATTAATTCTTGTCAATAATATTATGACAACAAATTCAATCAAGTATAATATTTTTAAAAATAGAGATGACGTAAATAGTTCTCAATTTTTTTATGTAAAATAAACATAATATATTATTAAACACATGCTCATTATTTGATTTTAATAATACAAAATATACTACTTGCAAGAGTTGGTGGAACAACCTTCAGGTTGGGTGGCGAGACGAAATTCTACTTAACAACCACGCCTCCTCGAACGGGATAACCCGTCTCGCTTTTAATGTTTAGTTTTACCGGGGACAAAGCTTACCCACTATCAACTCAAACTTACAGTATTATTTATATTATTAAAATTAATAATAGAATATAATTAATCGTTATTAATTTTATGAGAAAAACTATGCGTCAATTATCGATTTTTTATTTTTGATTTAAAAGTACAATATACTCTAAAAGGAAGCATTTCTAATTTGTTCTTTTTTCTTACAACATAAAATGCATATAGTAAAATATATATTGCTTAATAATGCTTTAATAAGGTTCTACCAAAAATAATAATGCTATAAGGAAAATTTCTTTATAGCATTTATATAATGCAACGGAAAAAATGCAATGGCTAAGATGACTCATAGTATTTATATAATGTAATTGCAAAACAAAATCAATAAGGGTTATGGTACTCAATGTTAACCATTGTGAATGCATAGAATTGATTCTACAGCTAGCTAGCTACGATGATCTCTGTTCACACATTTCATTAATTATTTTTATTTATTTATTTTTAATTTAACTTTTCAAAGAAGCACATACTATACATATACATACATTTTAATTGAGGAGCATATATTTGTCAATGTGTTGGTGTCTTTCATGTTTACAGCCACATCTATATAATGTATATGCACACACCTACATTAAGCAATTTTACAAGTATTCTATAGATCGATGTATATGAATCATAGCATAAAGCCCAGATTTTATATAACATAAAAAAATAACTCATAAAATTAATATTTAGATGACCATTTGAAGCTATTTGACATCACATGCATCCATGTACTAGTGAATGAAATTTCTACTTAATCTAAATAAAAATATGGTAATCATAAAAATACCAGGAAATCTTATTTTAGCAAAAATGTCAATAATAGTGAATGTCTTACGCAAGCAACCTTGAAGGTCGTACTTGGCGAAGTTTGGGTTACAGACTTATAAAATATTGGATTCACGTTTGCTCATAAGGAAGAAAACTTGAAGCCAATTCCTTGACTTATAAATACAATATAAGGTAATTATCTTAAAAAAATATCATAAGATTTTATTTCTTAGTTATGTGCTCATGCAACCTAATTTACTTTTCATACCAAACGAAATCAATCACACATTATGCATTCGATCGAGCTTTGTCTCCATAGAAGCTTTCTTTCAAGTAGAGTCTCGTGCTGATAACGTGTTGTAAAATTAACTAAAACATAAGCTAAGAAAGTAAACAAAGAATTAGTAAATAAACAAGAGAGGAGATAGAGGAGAAATATGAGAACTTTCATCTCAACATGGTGTACATCATTACATAGGTGTGACCCCTTTATATAGGCCCTTGGTAAGACCAAAGGGCACAAGTTACATTTTTATATAATTACATGAATAAATAACATTAAGGCTAAGTAATTACATGAATTAAAATGGGTGTTACATCATGTGAATAGTTGGAATATGTAGAGTTGCAATCCATATTATTTACAACATTTTTTCATTTTTTTGTCATGAGCCATTTTTTTTATTTTCTTGATGATGTGGCATGGTGCACATTGTCTATCGAACCCTCCAAAAATAGATGGTGTGATCCGCAGTGTGGACAGTTATTTATGCTGCATCATCTCCACAGTGTGTATCCACATTACCTTTGGACATAGTTTTTTTGGTTGGGATGTATATTCTATCCGCTGGGGCATGTGTCATAGGTCAATCTACAAACATTGTTTATCTTATAATTTTAGTTAATAAAATTGAAGTTTTTCATTTGTTGTTTTTATTATAAGTGATTACATGTTTACCTTATAGTAAGATCCATAGGTATTTATTGAAATATCCTAAATGTCCATAGTCAGTCATTATACTGGGAACTATAATGAATTAAGGCTAGTGTGAATCTTGATTGATGGTCGTGTGATGATCATGCGTATAGGGATAAAAATCAAGGTCATGAGTACATGTTATGAGAACATTTACTCATGATTGGTATATCATTAGTCATTCGACTTGAGATTACCATAGACTTCAATATTATGAGCATGGTAATTTGACACAATCAAACGTTGTCTTTAACCTGATGATTATAAAGATTGTGATTTGTTACCATGCAAATAATATATAAAAGTATGTAATCAAGATAAAATTTGTCCCTCTCGTATAGAGAGAGATATCAGTGGATCTCTCGATATATTAGACTGTTAAATGGTCAAGTCCAAGTGAATTGAAATGATCAATATTATTTGGATGTTTTCAGTCTACCTAAAGATCAAGACTAATACGATTGAACATTAATGGTGACTTCCATGCTTATGTTTAATCAAAGGATATTGCACAACAAAAGGATATGATATATGTTGTCATTAGGTTGTATCGATTCTGATATTCATGCTACTTGGGAAGTCATAATGCCGCTAGGGACCGCTTATGACTTGTGTACCAAAATAGTTTTGGTTCATGGCCAACATCGTGTAAACCTATTGGGTCGCACATAAACAATGGTTTTGCATGATTTCAATTGATCTAGAGTAATGAATTTTATATGATAAAATTAATGACATAAAAAGCCTTATGATTTATTATATGATAACTTATTAATATGGGCGTATGTGTAATTTGCTTAAACCGCCTAAATATAATAGTTGTAATACGAATAGGTTTTTTAAAAAAATATATCTACACATATAAATTGAGGTTGAAACCCTAAAATGAAATAAGGTTTTCGTTTTGCAAATTTCGAGTTCTTTTGATATTGGGAGAAAAAGAAAAACGTTTTCTATCTCACTTTGGGCTAGCACTCTAAATTGTGGTAACCGTTCATGTGTGGATTTCCGATAGAGAATGCGCGCTTGAACGTCTTGGAGATCGAACAATCAGAGAAGAAAATCACGGATTAGAATATGGTTTACTTTTGTAGATCTAGTTTAGTAAAACTTGTTTATGATCCTGTTAGGGTTTTTCAAAAATTGTTTTGAATTTTTCGCTGCGTATGACCCCAAAAACCCATCAGTGGTATCAGAGTCATAGGCTCGATTCTATTAAACGTATGCAGATTTTCTCTGATGTATATATGATATATGTGTGAAAAATATGATCTTGATTAATATATATATGATGTACATATAGGTTTTGTGATACTTGTTATCAAGAATTGATTTTAAAGCATGTTGTTAATTCATGTATATCGATACATACGCATGATTTGATTCAATGATAGTATTCATGTTTAGAATATTTCGATTAACATATATTTTTAATATTGAATGTGTGAATTTTTTATGTTCATGGTAGAAGTCATGTTTAGGTTAATGTGATTCTAGTGTTGAATTCATATTTCATTTTTTGTTCAATAATTATGTATGTCTTCATGATAGAAATTATGATTAGGTTAATATGATTAATTTAATATGATTATGGTGTTAAATGCATGATTTATATTTCGTTTCTTGATTCAATTGCTTGTTTGTATGAATAAGAATTGAAATTGGTTTTGATCATATATCTCATTGTGGTTATCTGTTAGTATATTCCTATTAGATAGGAGATAAACTTGTAATCGGTTAAAAATTACAAATCATATAAGATAGGTGATATATATAACAATTTTGTATTGGATAAAGATTCAAAGTATCTTAAATTCTAACTGGATAAGGATAAGATATTAGGTTAGAGGTGGGCCCAAGTTAATCCAAAACGTTTTAATTAATATTTTTCAAAATTAAAATAAGGGGCAGTTTTGGATGATTGGATTAACAAAATAATGAGAAATTATAAGCTATTTTTAATTTTTGAAATTGAAATTCGTTGTCTAAAAAAATGGGGCCCTACCCCTGTACCCTCATCCGCTAACCAGTCAGCGGAACCACCGCCCTCTGACCGGCCAACGGGACCACCGCTAATTGTTCGTAGCGTAAGGAAATTCGTATAATAATCAATATTAGTAAAATTTTCTAACTTGTTTAGTGATTGTACATGCAATGTAAATATATGATATTTATATTTTTTAAATTACGATTACTAAAACAAATAAAAATCCTCTTCCAAATTTCAAGTCAAGTGACATCTATTCTCAAACACTTGTCAAGGCTTTGATCACATCAATATGGGTATGCCTCTGCAGAGTATATTATGTTCTCTTAGTGAGATAAGTTGAGTAACGGTTACTCTATTGTTTGAACTGGTTATACTTGATAAAACTATCAAAACGGTTTTGGGCTTTAGGCTTAAGATGAGATAAAACATGCTAAGACATAAGATGTCATAATCTTATAATAACAACTAAAAGTTCATATGATGTAATTGGTAATAGGTACCTATCTAAATAACCTAATTCAAAGTGTCATGCCTTAGTTGTCTTGGAATTAGGTGAAACATAAATTTTAGTCCCTTAAATTAACATAATGTTTTTAGGATGGTTGTTAATTTAGTTGGAGTCTATTCCTCTATACTAAAATAAACTTTTGCATAATCTTTGTTGTAGATCTATGGCATCTTCAAATCGCACTAATCCCTTGTCATTGCAATTCATCCTTGAGAAAGATAATTTGTTTGGGACAAACTCTATTGACGGGTTCAGAAACTTGAGAATTGTTCTTAAGCATGAACGCAAGTTGTATGTCCGGGATGATCCTATTCCTAAGGAACCACCAACCAATGCTTTAAGAACCATTAAGGATGCAAATTCTAAGCATGTCAACGACTCAACAGATGTTGCATGTATTATGTTGGCCACCATGGTTCCTGAACTTCAGAAGGACATGGAACACATGAAAGTTTACGATATGGTTATGATGCTGAAGGAAATGTTCCAACAACAAGCTAGGCAAGAAAGGTTCGAGACAGTCAAAAACTTTCATTCTTGCAAAATGGTTGATGGTGCGTCAATGAGTCCTCATGTTCTGAAAATGAAGGGTTGTATTAACCATCTTGACAGACTTAGATTTCTCATAATCCAAGAGTTAGCTACGAATTTGATCATGAATTCTTTGTCTAATAGTTATTCACAATTTGTGATAAACTATAATATGTATAATATGGAGAAGTCTATCTCAGAGTTGCATTTGATGCTTAAAATTGCTGAGCAAAATATCAAGAAACCCATTGCTAATGTGTTGATGGTTCAAAAAGGAAATGATATGAAGAAGAAGGCTAAAAACAAGACTAAAGTTGTCAAGGCTATTGTGACTGTCACAAAGCCTGTTGAACAAGTCAAGTCTAAGGCTGCTTCTACTTCACAATCCCAGAAGGAAAAGAAAAAAGAAGTAAATTGTCTTCACAATCCCAGAAGGAAAAGAAAAAAGAAGTAAATTGTCATTTATGTCAGGCACTTGGGCATTGGTTTAGAAATTGCAAGCTATATCTGGAATATCTAAAGAAAAATAAGAAAAGTGCGACTACTATTCAAGTATTTACATTATTGAAGTTAACTTGTCTACTAGTGATTCCTAGGTATTGGATACCAGATGTGGATCTCACATTTGTATTATATGTGCAGGGTTTCACCAAAAGTAAAAAAAAAAAAGCTAAAGAAATGAGAAGTCATCATACGAGTTGGAAATGGAGCAAAGGTTGCTACGCTGGCTGTAGGATGCTATGAGTTAATTTTACTTAGTAGATTTGTTTTGGTTTTATATAAGTTATTATTATCCTCATTGCAGATTGTTTTGAAAACATCATTTCAGTTTCATGTTTGGATTTGGATGATTTTAATTTCATTATTGCGAATAATAAATGCTTTATTTCTCGTAAAGACGTTTTCTATGCGAATGCTGATTTGTGTGATGGTCTTTAGATTCTAAACATGAAAAGGTTAACGTATACTCCTATTCTTAACGTAAATACAAAGAGATTCAAGTCAAATTATTTGAGTCAAACATACCTCTGGCATTGTTGTCTTAGCCACATAAATGAGAAACGCATTTCTAAATTCCATAAAAATGGACTTTTAGATTCATTTGATTTTGAATCATATGAAACATGAGTATCTTGTTTACTAGGCAAGATAACAAAGAGTTCATTTACTGGACACAGTGAAAGGGCAAGTGATTTATTGGGTCTAATACATATTAATGTATGTGGTCCTATAAACACAATGGCTAGAGGTGGTTATTAGTACTTCTTTACTTTCACCGATTATTTCAGTAGATATGGTTATGTGTATCTCAAGAAACATAAAGGTGAATCTTTTGAGATGTTTCGAACATTTCAGAATGAAGTGCAAAATCAACTTGGTAAAATAATTAAAGCACTTCGATCAGATCGAGGTGGTCAATGTTTGAGCCAAGAGTTTTATGATCATCTTAAAAACTGCAGGATTGTCTCACAGTTAACTCCTTAAGCAACTCCATAATGGAATGGTATTTCTGAGAGGAGAAATCAGACTTTATTGAATATGGTTCGATTTATGATGAGTCACGCAGATCTTCCTATTTTCTTTTGGGGCTATGCCTTAGAAATTGCTGCGTTTACACTGAATCGTGTTCCTTTTAAAGTGGTTGATAAAACACCATATGAGATGTAGTTTGGGAAAAGACCAAGTTTGGCTTTCCTTAAGATTTGGGGCTGTGAGATTTTCGTACGATGAAAAATCTCAAAAAAAAATTATCATTCAAATCTAACAAGTGTATATTTATTGGTTATCCTAAAGAAACTAGAGGATACTATTTTCATAATCCTACTGAGAACAAAGTATTTGTTGCTCGGAATGGTGTCTTTATGAAAAAAGTGTTTATTTCAAAAGATAACAATGAGAATAAAGTAAGTCTTGAAGAACTTCAAGAACCACAAATAAACGCTCAACCGCCAGTAAGAGATCAACAAAGTCTTGAACTAGTTGAACCTCCACAAGTGTCATAGGGCCTGCATAGGTCTAACTGGATAAGTCATCAACCTGAGATATTTGGATTTTTTATTACTGATAGTAATTAGGTGTTGCTTATGGATCAAAATGAGCCTACTACTTATCAGGAGGATGTGTCTAGCCCTGGGGTAGATAAATGGCTTAGTGCCATGAATTATGAGATGCGATCCATATATAATAACCAAGTTTGGAACCTGGTTGATTTACCTGAAGGTGGTACGACCATTGAATGTAAATGGATTTTCTAGAAGAAAACTGACATGGATGGCAATGTACATACTTATAAAGCACGGCTAGTAGCAAAAAGTTTCAAACAGACTCAAGGTGTTGATTATGATGAAACTTTTTTTCATGTAGCCATGCTTAAATCCATTAGAATTTTAATTGTCATAGCCGCATATTATGACTATAAGCTATGATAAATGGATGTCAAAACAAATTTTCTAAATGGAAAGTTACTTGAGGATGCATATATGATACAGCCTGAAAGGTTTGTTCATCCTGAGAATTCTAAGAAGGCGTGCAAGCTTCAAAGATCTATTTATGGATTAAGCAAGCTTCTCGGAGTTGGAAACTTTGTTTTGATGAAGTAATTAAGGAATTTGGTTTCATTAAAAACGAAGATGAGCCTTGTGTATACAAGAAGGTCAGTGGGAACGTGGTTGTTTTCTTGGTACCGTATGTTGATGATATATTACTCATTCAAAATGACATCCCAACCTCGCAGAGCGTCAAGTCTTGGTTAGGGGAATGTTTCTCAATGAAGGACTTAGGAGATGCAGCCTACATCCTTGATATTAAAATCTATAGGGATAGATCTAAAAGGTTGATCGGTCTAAGTCAGAGTGCTTATATAGATAAGGTACTAAATAGGTTCTCGATAAGTAATACACATGTCACATTATTATTGAATTTCAGAGTTAATTAAAATATTTTATGGTTAAAAATACCCAGCGGAAGTCTTAACAGTTATGCAGAAGTAATTATTAAAAACCCAAAACGTAGAAACCAGGATAATAGAACAAGATGGCTGACTAATACACAGTTAAATCCTACGTGGTTGAAATTAGGGCTTAATTACAAGATTAGGTTGGGCGGTGCCTCGTTTTAAAGAAAGGGTCATTACAATTAGTTTCAGAGCAAAGTTCTCAATATGTATACCATAAACTTGACTAAAACACAAACCTTAGATGTGAAAACTAGACGATCCTTGTCTAGAAACTATTAGTTAGAAAGTGAGCGAAAGTGAGTTGGGGATTTCTAGATGTACACATTAGTTTCTATATGTATATATATGCGTCATCTACGTAGTAGCTAATGTCGCGAATGTCATTAACTTGCAGAGCACGATGACATATCACCACATGATCGAGAGATCGCAACAGCTCTAATGGTACAGACCTTGCCAGTAGTGACAATAGCGAGAGAGACAACTGAAATTGTAACGTCCCCCACGCCCACATCTTCGAGCTCATTAGTTGAGATTCAGCTGATGAAAGACTTCATCCGACTAAAACTAGCATACTTTGACGGGACGAGAGACTTTAAGAAGATTGAGATGGGTGTTATCCCAAGAGAAGAGGCCGAAGATTTTGAAGATTGATGATAGACTTCAGGTTGAGCTTTCATCGTACACACTGGAGAGAGACGCCGATGCCACATGAGTTCTCGTCAAAAGTATGGTTTCTATTTATGTAGAGATGCTCATGTTTCATTTGATTCTGGGTCTATTGTATCATTCATTGCTGGTCGTATGATAGACATCCTAGGGTTATCACCTATTAGGATTAGTGTACACCTAATATTGAGCACGGCTGCTGGGGATAGGGTTTATGCTAACAGCTTATGTACGGGGTGCCTGTAGAGATTTGTGGGATAGTATTACGTGCCGATTTAGAGTCCTCAAGATGTTAGAGTTCGACGCGCTACTAGGGATGAATTGATTGTCTGCATACCATATCGACTGTTTCGATAAGACAGTGATATTTGAGATCCCAAGACGTTCGAGATTTACCTATAGATGCAGTACATCGAGAGCCGAGAGCGCAAGAGGTCGACTTGCGACTGGTGGGGAGATGGCGACATTAGTATCATTGTATACAGTGGCAGAAAGTCAGGGACCCAGACTTTAGAAGATTTCGGTTGTTTGTGAGTTTCCAAACGTCTTTTCGAAAGATCTATCAGGATTATTGCCGCCACGAAATGAGGACTTCATCATTGAGTTACTACTAGGCACCAAGCCTATTTATATACCTCCGTACTGTATGGCCCCGCGAGAGTTAGAAAAGTTGAAGACTCAGCTTCAGGATTTGGGACATAAGAGATTCATCACACCCTCTATGTCACCATGGGGAACGCCCATCCTTTTTGTGAAGACAAAAGATGGTAGTTTGAGACTGTGTATCGATTACAGGCAGTTGAACAAGGTCATAGTCATGAATAAGTATCCACTGCCGAGGATCGATGATTTATTTGATCACGTAAAAGGAGCACAATATTTCTCCAAGATAGACCTGCGATGACAGTATCATCAGCTCAAAATCAGGGAGATAGGTCCAAGACAGCTTTTAGCACGAGATATGGATAATATCAGTTCACGATCATGTCATTTGGGCTGACCAATGCCCCCATATTGTTCATGGATTTGATGCATCGCGTTTTTAGAACGTTTTTTGACCATCTCGTAATAGTTTTCATCAATGATATACTGATATAGGACCAGAGAGGATCATGAGCATTACCTCAGGGAGACTTTGCAGACTTTAAGGGAACACAGATTCTACGCCAAGTTCAATAAGTGTGAATTTTGGCTTTCAGATGTCAAGTTTCTAGGGCCTATGATTAGGCATTTGATGAGTTGAAGAGATTATTGACTACTGCACTAGTATTGGTATTGCTAGAGGTTCAACAGAGATTTATGTGTATACAGATGTTTCTCATACGGGTTTAGGCTATGTGCTGATGTAAGACGGATGAGTTTTAGCTTACGCCTTCAAACAGTTGAAGATACATTAGAAGAACTATCCCACACACGAATTAGAGTTAGCAACTATTGTATTTGCGCTAAAGGTATGAAGATATCATTTGTATGGAGAGAAATTGACAATCTTTATTGATCACAAAGGTTTAAAGTATCTCTTCACATAGAAGGAGCTGAATATGAGACATCATAGATGGTTGGAGTTTTTGAAGGACTATGACTTTTCCTTGGAGTATCACTCAGGAAAAATCAACGTAGTCGCAGATGCTCTGAGTAGGATACCGATTACTCGAGGCAGCGGCGACAACATGTCAGTCAGAGGTGCCTAAGATACTCGGGTTGAGATTTGCGCACATATGAAAGTCCTGACTGTGTCTATAGAAAGAGTGTCAAAGGGTTAGAGGATCGACATGTTGTACTCGAGGTTCATTTACTTAGCATAGAGTACAGATTGTGTTGATTGGACAAAGAAGTCAGATCAGTGTCTGAGATACGGAGGCAGACTATGGATATCATTAGTGGCAAAGCTGGGAGACGAGATTCTTTAGAAGTCACATCGTTATTGATTCACCTTTCATCCAAGTAGGACCAAAATGTACCATGACATGAAGAGACATTTATGGTGGCTTGGGATGAAGGCAAATGTGTTTGAGTTCATCAAGAACTGTGTGATTTGTCAGTAGGTGAAGGTTAAGCATCGCAGACTTGGAGGGTTGTTACAACCTTTTCCCATTCCACAATGGACGTAGAAAGACATCTCTCTGGATTTTTTTAGAAGACTACCGAGGACTGCCAGAAGACATGATTCGATATGGGCGATAATTAACAGATTGGCGAACTCTGATCATTTCTTTCCAGTAGCAGCACACTTGCACGTTCGATCAGCCGAGTATACTATTTGATAGAGATATTATTAGGCAGCATGGGGTGCCATTAACGATTACGTCAGACAAAGATGCTACATATACGTCCAGGATGTGGCGGAGTATGCAGGAGCAATATGGTATGCGCTATAGTTCAGTACAGCTTTTCACCCTCGGACTGACGGACAGATTGAATGGTTTATTCAGGTCCTCAAGGACATGCTCTGGACTTGTGTACTAGAGTTAAGCGGATCTTGGAAGGAGTTCCTACCATTATGTGAGTTTACTTACGACAATAGTTATCAAGCCACTATTGAGATGATGCCATTTGAGGCTTTATATGGCAGACCGTGTCGCTTACCATCGTGTTAAGCTGAGTCAGAGGACTGAGAGATTATGGGGCCTGAAATTGTTGTTGACCACATAGCGAAGGTCAAACTGATCCGCCCGAGACTCGAGGGTGTCCGAGAAAGACAAAATAAGTATACTGACAAGTATCGCACTGATCTCACATACACCGAGGGAGCCTTTGTTTATTTAAAGGTTTCCCTTCATAAGAGTCTTCAGATATTTGGGGGCGAAAGGCAAGCTTGCATCAAGATTTATTAGGCCTTTTGGAATTAAGAAATTGGTTGAAAAAATTGCATACGAGCTTGAGCTGCCTCCGCATATGTCAGGGATTCATCTGGTCTTTCATATATCTATACTTCGACTAGCTAAGTCGAAGGAAGACGTACAACCGACAGTTAATTTGAGTCAAATTCACTTGAATGGGGATGTTTCATATGAGGAACAGCTAATACAAATTATAGTCCGAAAGGTACAGCGATTTAGAGGCAAGTCTATCTCGAAGGGGCTAGTTAAGTGACAGTTCCATGGTGAATCGGAACTTATGTGAGAGCAGGAAGATTACTTGGGATATATATTCCCGTACCTTTTCGAGTCATGTATAATCCTAACTTGAATTTTAATTTCAAGGACGAAATTTGTAACGACCCTAAAATCTAACTCGTGTCACGTGTCATTTTAGGTCGTTCGAGATGTTGGGTATAGCTTAGGCCATTTTGATAAAAACTAACTTGGTTCATAAATTAGTTATTTAGGTTGATTCTAGTACCTAAGTTAAAAACTTAAATCAATTATATGTTTGATTAGCCTAAGTCCAATTTAATGTTTATTGGCTTTGGGATTAGCCTTGGGATGAGGATGTAGAAGTCAAACTAGGAAAGTCCATGGTCTTAGAAATAGGTGTGTTGTCCAAATTTTGGCTACATAATGAGAGGTATTGTTGGCACACTCTAGGCCACAAAAGTTAGACCAAACACTACCCACTCTCCAAACCCTCTCTAACCGATTCTCACTTCCCAAATTTGAGAGAGAAATGAGAGAAAGAGAAGTGGAGGTTGATGGTCATTTGAGTTGGCTGGGAATACAAAACAAAGCTTTGGTAAGTCTCTTCTCCACCATGATCTTGTCATTCTAATCTCACTTCATTAATTCTTTGTGCTATTGGATTTTAGGACTTAATGGAGGAGTTTAAACAACCCTTATTTGTTGAAGTTTTCATAGTGGGAATACATATTATTATTGATGTTCATTATGGTTGTCATGTTCAAAGAGTGGATCATGGTGCATTGGGCTTAACGGATGATTTATTGTTGTTGTCATGGTGTTTATGAGTGGCTGAAAGACCCAACTATGACTACTAAAATTTGTTGTGAGGTTTAAAGTTGGCTACAACACTTGAAAGCAGTCAATCATGTCCCAGTTGACCATAGTTCAGTAAGTCGTGGTTCAGCCATTCTTCGGTAGTCAATTTTAGCTTTGTCGACCATAATTCAGTCAGTCGTAGCTCAACCATTTTTTTCAACACAACCAAATATGGTCGCTGCAAAACGTGTTTAATAGAATTAGGGCTCAACAAAATTAAGTCATTTCATTTCATAGTACATCATGTCTCGAGACAACCAAATGTAGCTATTGTAGTCATGGATCAGCCAATGGTGGCATGGTCAGTTGGGGTTATGGTAGGTCGTGGTACAACTTCACGTAGTAGAGCCGAATGAGACTTTTACAAAAGACTCGTCAGATTGTAAACCCTTACACTTGAAGAGTTCTAACTCAGTCGGTTATGACATAACCAGTGGTGATGTAGCCATGGTATAAATGGTTTGTCTAAGAAATGATACAATCAACTGCATGCCATATTCAACCAGTAAACATGATTTAGTCACTACTGACCAATCTAACATTAGATCAGCCAATCACAAATACAGTCACTAAGGTTGAAAAAAGATTTAAGTTTAAATTGTGAACTATAATTTTCTAACCCACTCAATACCGATCTAATTAACACAAGGGGTTTAGAGTGATATTGTTGGGTGTTTGGTATCGGGATTCATTGGGAGATGTGTCAGAGCTGCGAGAGCGTATTTCTGCGATATTAAGGTAAGTAAACCAGCTAGGAAATGTACAGTATTTCATTTTAAGCTATTGAATATTGTTGTTCATTGTTTGATATCTATCTTTGGAATTCCATTCTGATTGAGTTGTCCGAGGGCAAGTGAGTCAACGGTGATCCTTGTAAGGAGTGGCTGGCTGAGGTAACATACCAGAGTCATGACCTCGGGATGCACTGTACTGAATATTGATTGTTGATGGGGTGTGAGTTCTTAGCGTGGTTGTCCCAGGAAGTCTCACTATCTCGTGGGTTTAGGGCTTATGAGTGTACCAAGTCTTAGAACCCGAGTCTTGATGGTTTGCCAAGACTCAACCACCTGTTGGTCCCGACTACTTGCACATCTATGTTTGCATCCCTGAACACTCATGTATCGATTGTTATTGATTTATTTACAGTCTTTTATTTATTCATACGTCCTTATACATTTTTTTCTATCTGCATGAATATAGATTGATTTATTTATTTTCGAAAGGTTGTTTAGTATCCTACTGGCGTTACTTACCTGCGCTTGTCATTCTTGTGTTTGACTGAGTGCAGAACCGCAGTCGAGTAAGGGAAAGGGGCCAGTACTGGGAGATCTATTGTGAGGACTTTGGAGCGGCCTTCCCTTTCGTACTTTTTTTAGGTTTTGTATTACTTATGTATGTTGTTTTTATCACATTTGGTATATGGGTTTTGTGAGATACTTAGGGACATGTATATGATATTAATCATCTCTCCTCTGTTTATTATACATGTTGATTGTGTTTGCAGGGGTTCCACACTCTAGAATGTCCTAACTAATCAGAGTTTTTTAGATTTGTTTAAGTTGAAATCGCTTCCGCATAACCTTTGATAACTTACAAATTTGAATAACTCACTATAAATGTTAAATTTCGCTGATTTGTAATAAAAAATGGTTAGGAAGACCGACTAGGCTCGCGTTGACGTCGCGAGGATTATCTCAAGGTCCACGTAAGTCTAAGTTGGGCGGGGCCCAGTTTGGGCTGTGGAACTAGGGTCGTCACAGTTGGTATCAGAGCCTAAGTTTTTACGCCTAACTCAAGAACAACCCACAACCAACATATGACACAAATCAATAATAGAGTTAGGACAAGGTTGGAACTTAGAGTAGAACCCTATGATCCTGACTTAAGTCTTAGTTGGGAAGTGAGGAGAGTTGGGGAAATTAAATTGGACTATATGAGCTATTTGATGTATTGTATATTACTACTGTCGATAGCTATGTCATGCTCTAGGAATTACATTCTTTGCGAATCGAGATGGCCGATCAGCCCGAGATCAACGATATCAGTCAGGGTGACGTTCATGAATGGTTAGATGAGATGTCCCAGCTGGTCACCTTACATGGCCAGCAATTTCAGGAGATTCTCTGACCGTTGAGGGCACAGGCTACACCATCACCTTCTATGCCTGCAGCACCAGTCACTCAGGGCGGGAGTGCGCCTACAGTACATGACACTAATACAGCTCCTACAGCGCCGATAAGACCTATGATTGATGAGGGGGGTCCAAGTTCAGGTTGAGATAGCACCACCTACTTCTGATACACTGGCGGACGATACGCCAAGTACGCCCACTGATGTAAGTACTAGGGCGACGGCTGAGGCAAGGCACTATCGCGAGTTTCAGAGACATCACCCGGAGAAGTTTCACGGTGGTACGGATCTCGGAGCGGCAGAGAAGTTTATGAGGAGTCACGAGAAGATCCATGATGTCTTAGCTACACCAGATCATATGAGGCCGAACATCTCGTTAGCTTCGTTGTTCGAAGAGGCAGATGTTTGGTGGCGTACCATGGTGGTTACGAATGGGAAGCCCAAGGACTGGGCTGAGTGCAATGAAAGATTCAACCATAAGTATTTCCCTCATTCGGTCAGGAACATGAAGAGGATCGAGTTTCAGAATATTCGGCAGGTTACCGACGAGACAGTGATGCAGTATATGGACTAATACTTGCAATTGATGAAATATGTCGGGGGCATAGCTGATACAGTCGCTGACCATGCCTACTATTTCATGCATGGCTTGCTAAGTGAGATGGGGACTATGGTGGTGACCACAACTCCAAGAACTTTATAGGAGGCCTACGAGAGGAGTTTGGCTAGTGATACATTTTTTAGCATGCGCACTGGTGTTGTAGTTGCGGCACCACCACTATCACAGTCATATGTCAGACCTAGAGGTGACGGGAGGAGGAAGAGACCTAGACAGTGGAGGTCGAGAGATCGAACTCAGAGTGTAGGATCTGTTGTATCTCCACCTTATACAGCGCGTACTGCACCAATACCATATGCTCCAGTACGGAGTTATGTCAGCACACCACGGCAGCAGACACAGTCAGGTCCTCAATGACAACAGTATCAAAGGGCTGAAGGCAGTGGCAGTGGCTGGGGCAGAGGTAGTGGTCAGGGGCAAGAGGTATGGACATGGTTAGAGTTCCAGAAGGTGCAAGAGACGGGGACAAAGTAACCCATCTGGATCGAATTTCATCCTACTTGTTGGGAGTGTGGACAGTCAGGTCACTTCGTCAGTACATGTACACGACTGAGCAGAGGGCACCCATAACAAAGCCAGGAGCAGGTTCATGATGTTGTCGCGCCAGATCCGGCTGCTACCCGTAATTTGATTGAGGGCATGATTTATATTTGTAGTCGTTTTATGTACATTATTAGCCGACCCAGTTAATTTGGGATGAGGCTATGTTGTTGTTGTTTGTTATGTACATTATGTTAGATTCTGGTTCTACAGTATCTTTTATTTCCGGTCGCATGGTTGATAAGTTGGGTTTGAAACCCATTAGACTAGAGAGAGCATTGATTTTTAGCACAGCTGCTGGGGACAAGATATGCCCGAACTTGTTGTGTGTTGATTGTTCGGTAAAGATAGAGGGTTATGTTTTGCCAGCAGACCTGAAAGTCTTAAAGTTCCTAGAGTTTGATGCACTGTTGGGCATGGATTGGTTGAGTGCCCATCATGCACACATCCATTGTTTCAACAAGTGAGTTACATTTCAGATTCTCAGACATCTTGAGTTTAGTTTTCAAGGGACTTCGACTAGTTGACCAATTACGAGAGGCAGAATAGCTTCCAGCATTGATGTTGACACATTCTCTAGCGTTTTGAGTACGACGGAGAGGGTCAAGACTAAGTTGGAGGAGGTGCCTGTCGTGTGCGAGTTCCCATATGTTTTTTCCTGCAGAGCTACTAGGATTTCCACCGAATAAATAGATTGAATTCATCATTGATTTGGTCTCGAGGACCAAACCTATATATATTCCGCCGTATCGGATGGCTCCGAATGAGCTAAAGGAACGTAGAGGATAGCTTGATGAGTTGTTGGAGTTATGGTTCATCCACCCGAGCATGTCACCTTGGGGCGTACCAGTCTTGTTTGTTAAGAAAAAAGATGGCAGCCTGCGATTATGCATTGATTACAAACAGCTCAACAGGGTTACACTGAAGAACAAGTATCCACTTCCTCGCATTGACGACTTGTTCGACCAGCTGACAGGAGCACAGTGGTTCTCGGAGATTGATTTGAGATCTGGGTACCATCAGCTGAGGATTAAAGCAAAAAACAGAGAGAAAACTGCTTTCCGCACTCGATACGGGCATTACCAGTTTATAGTCATGCATTTTGGGTTGACTAACGCCCCGACGATGTTCATGGATCTAATGAATCAAGTGTTGAGAGAGTACTTGGATAGTTTTGTCATTGTGTTCATCGACGACATCCTTATCTTCTCCAGGACTCGTGAGGATCACGGGGAGCACCTCAAGATGATTTTGCAGACTTAGAGGGCGTACATATTGTATGCAAAGTTCAGTAAGTGTGAGTTTTGGCTTACATAGGTCGAATTTTTTGGGCACATCGTCGGAGCCAGCGGAGTGTCAGTGGACCCGCTAAGATCAGAGTTGTGATAGATTGGTCTACACAGTGGTCAGTGACAGATATCTGCGGTTTCTTGGGGCTGACAGTCTATTACATGCATTTTGTTCAAGACTTCTCGAAGATTATGGCACTAATGACGCAATTGATGAAGAATGATATGATTTTTTAGTGGAATGACAGTTATGAGCAAGCCTTGAGGGCTTTAAAGGAAAGATTGACTACCACACCAGTTTTGGTACTACCTGAGTCAGGGAAAGGTTTTGAGGTGAACACCGATGCTTCTAAGGTCGATTTAGGTTGTGTTTTGATGCAGGGCGGTAGAGTGATTGCCTATGCGTCCCGACAGTTGAAGATTCACGAGAAGAACTACCCTACACATGATTTGGAGTAAGCTGCAGTGGTCTTCGCATTGAAGATTTGGCGTCATTATCTCTATGGAGAAAAGTTGGTGTTGTTTACTGACCACGAGAGTTTGAAGTACCTCTTCACCCAGAAAGAGTTGAACATGCGACAGAGATGTTGGCTTGAGTTTCTCAAGGACAATGACTTCTCATTGGATTACCACCCGAGGAAGGCTAACGTTGTTGCATACGCATTGAGCAGCAGTGGGGCAGACTCATATATTATTACTTGCAACATGACACACGAGTATAGGTTACTTGAGGCGATCGAGTCGATGTATTCTATTGATATCCCGACCAGTAGCAAGGTGTTGATTTGTGGGCAAACAATGTCGATTCAGAGTGTACTTAAGGGTCAGCAGGCAGATGAGCAGTACCAAAGGTTCTTGGAGTTTGCTCAGAGTCCGGATCATCCAGATTGGAGTCAGTCGACAGGCTCATGCCTAAGATTTAGAGGTCGATTATGGATTTCATCAGTGACTGAGTTACGTGATGATATACTTGATGAGGCTCACCGCTCACGTTTTACGGTTCATCCGGGTTGGACCAAGATGTATGCTGATATGCGTCATCTTTTCTGGTGGTCGGGGATGAAGACCTCTATTTTTTATTACGTTCGAGCGTGTCAGGTATGCTAGCGAGTTAAGGCTGAGCATCAGAGGCTCGGTGGGTTATTACAGTCACTCCCCATTCCTCAATGGAAGTGAGAGCGTATTGCAATGTATTTCGTCAGTGGCCTACCTCGATCTTAGCACGAACATGATAATATTTGGGTGAATGTGGACAGGTTAACGAAGTCTGCGCACTTCTTACCGATCTCTACCATATATCGGATGGATAGGCTGGCGAGTTTGTACGAGCAGGAGATTGTTCGATTACATGGCGTTCCGTTATCGATTGTGTCAGACAGAGGGCCACAGATTACATATCAGATTTGGCAGAGCATGCAAGCACAGTTAGGCACGCGGTTAGATCTCAATAAAGCTTATCATCCCCAGACTGACAGATAGTCAGAGAGACTGATTCAGATTCTCGAGGATATGATGAGGATGTGTGTGTTAGAGTACGGTGGATCATGGGAAAAATATCTTCATTTGTGTGAGTTTCCCTACAATAACAGTTATCAAGCCAGTATTGGTATGGCACCATTTGAGGCACTCTACGTAGACCGTGCAGATCTCCATCTTGCTGAGCGGAGCCCGATGATGTAGCAGTTATTGGGCCATATATTGTGTAGGATCACACAAAGAAGATACGACTGATCAGATTGAGGCTGAAGGGTGCATAAGAAGCAGAAAAAATATTACGACATGTATCACGATAAGTTAGAGTATGATGTCAGGAGCCATGTGTATCTGAAGTTTCTCCGATGAAGGGTCACCAGAGGTTTGGGAGTAAAGGAAAGCTTGCGCCGAGGTTCATTGGTCTGTTTAGAGTGAAGAAGCAAATAAGCAAGGTTGCGTACGAGCTGGAGTTGCCACCTCAATTATCTAGGATCCATCCTGTATTTCATATTTCTATTATTCGACTGGATAGGTTGAGAGAGGGCAGACTATCGATAGTGACTTGAGCCAGATAGACTTGAGGGAGGACATTACTTATGACGAGCAGCCATTCCAGATTCTAGATCGTAAGGTAAAGATTCTTAAGAACAAAGAGATCCCATCAGTCCTTGTTAAATGGCAGCATCATGGAGATGACGAGCTGACATGGGAGCTCGAGTCATACATGCGCGAGTACTTTCCCTCCCTCTTACGAGTTTCGTTAAGTTCTTCCCTTGTGATTTGTTTTAATTTCAAGGATGAAATTCTAATTAGTTGGGAAGACTCTAACGACCCTAAAATCTAACTCGTGTGTCACGTGTCATTTCAGGGTCGTACGTAGGACCCAATTGTCGTGATATGCATGTCCAATTCTCGGGTGTCGACACCGAGGTATGCTATTTTTGGTTGATGCTTGTATTATTTATTATACAAAAATTGGACAATTTAAATTTATTCATTTCTAAAATTTGCGAGTAAGGTGCACGCGGGGCATTTAGGTCGTTCGAGATGTTGGGTATAACTTATGCCATTTTGATAAAAAATAACTTGGTTCATGAATTAGTTATTTAGGTTGATTCTAGTACCTAAGTTAAAAATCTAAATCAATTATATATTTGATTAGCCTAAGTCCAATTTAATGTTTATTGGCTTTGGGATTAGCCTTGGGATGAGGGTCTAGAAGTCCAACTAGGAAAGTCCATAGCCTTAGAAATAACTGTGTTGTTCAAATTTTGGCCACATAATGAAAGGTATTATTGGCACACTCTAGGCCACAAAATTTTGACCAAACACTACCCACTCTCCAAACCCTATCTAACCGATTCTCACTTCCCAAATTTGGGAGAGAAATGAGAGAAAGAGGAGTGGAGGTTGATAGTCATTTGAGTTGGTTGGGAATATAAAACAAAGCTTTGGTAAGTCTCTTCTACACCATGATCTTGTCATTCTAATCTCACTTCATTAATTCTTTGTGCTACTGGATTTTAGGACTTAATGGAGGAGTTTAAACAACTCCTATTTGTTGAGGTTTTCATAGTGGGAACCCATGTTATTGTTGATGTTCATTATGGTTATCTTGTTCAAAGAGTGGATCATGGTGCATTGTGCATGGATGATTTATTGTTGTTGTCATGGTGTTTATGAGTGGCTGAAAGACCCAGCTATGACTGCTAAAATTTGTTGTGAGGTTTAAAGTTGGCTACAACACTTGAAAGCAGTCAGCCATGTCCTAGTCGACCATAGTTCAATAAGTCGTGGTTCACCCATTATTCGACAGTCAAATTGAGCTCAGTCGAGCATAATTCAGTCAGTTGAGCTCAATCATTTTTTTTTCAGCACAATCGAATATGGTCGCTGCA
This sequence comes from Stephania cephalantha, assembly GCA_039657325.1. NCBI lineage: Eukaryota > Viridiplantae > Streptophyta > Magnoliopsida > Ranunculales > Menispermaceae > Stephania > Stephania cephalantha. Next base: position 47,044,160 of record CM077569.1, on the reverse strand, counting down.
AAGCGTGTTTAATGGAATTAGGTCTCAATAATTAAGTCATTTCATAGTACATCATGTCTCGAGACAACCAAATGTAGCTATTATAGTCATGGATCACTCAATGGTGGCGTGGTCAGTTGGGGTTATGGTAGGCCGTGGTACAGCTTCCTGTAGCAGAGCCAAATATGATTTTTACAAGAGACTCGTCAGATTGTAACCTTACACTTGAAGAGTTCCAACTCAGTCGGTTATGACATAACTAGTGGTGTTGTAGCCATGGTATAAATGGTTTGTCTAAGAAAGGATATAATCATCTGCAAGTCATATTCAACCACTAAACATGATTCAATCACTATTGACCAATCTAACATTAAATTAGCCAATCACAAATATAGTCACTAAGGTTGAAATAAGATTTAAGTTTGAATTGTGAATTATAATTTTCTAACACACTCAATACCGATCTAATTAACACAAGGGGCTTAGAGTGATATTGTTGGGTGTTTGATATCGAGATTCATTGGGAGATGTGTCAGAGCTGCGAGAGCGTATTTCTGCGATATTGAGGTAAGTAAACCAGCTAGGAAATGTACAATATTTCATTTTAAGATATTGAATATTGTTGTTCATTGTTTGATATCTATCCTTGGAATTCCATTATGATTGAGTTGTCCGAGGGCAAGTGAGTCAAGGGTGATCATTGGAAAGAGTGACTGACTGAGGTAACATACCAGAGTCATGACCTCGGGATGCACTGCACTAGATATTGATTGTTAATGAGGTGTGAGTTCTTAGCATGGTTGTCCCAGGAAGTCTCACTATCTCGTGGGTTTAGGGCTTGTGAGTGTACCAAGCCCTAGAACCCGAGTCTTGATGGTTTGCCAAGACTCAACGACATGTTAGTCGCGACTACTTGCACCTAGGGCTGGCAAAATGTGCCCGGTCCCGTTTGTCCGATTTTGTCCGGACCTATTTTAAACGGGACCGGGCAATATTTTTGTGAAAAACATACGGGTCTGGACAATGTTTTATGTCCGTTTTAAAATACGGGACCGGGTTTGGACAAAAATTTTAACAAAACGGGTACCCGTTTAGTGATTAATTTGAAGGGCATATAGGTAATGTCACACTCCATAACTTAAGTCTCACACTCTCACTCACACACACTCACTTCACGGTCTCACCAAACCATCTCCTCTTTCTCCCTCTCCCTCCAGTCGCCACACACACGCCATCGCCCATCGCCACCATCTGCCTCTTCCTCCAGAACAATCCGCCAGTCGCCACCATCTCGCCGTCTCGCCCTCGCCGTCTCGCGCTTGCTAGTCGCCACCAGATCCAGATGTGCCTCTCCCTCTAGCTCTCGCCGTCTCGCGCTCGCCAGTCGCCGCTCTCGCCGTCTCGCGCTCGCGCGGTCGCCCCCGCGCATGCAGCCTTGCTGTCGGCGGCTCGGCCACCTGGGTTGTGCGGCCTCACCGCCTCACCCGTGCCGTCGGCCGTCACCCTCTCCTCCAGCTCTCGCGCTCGCCAATCGCCACCTTGCTGCCTCTCTCTCTCGCCTCGTCGGGCATCGGCGATCGTATCGAGCTCCACTCTCCGCACTCCGCAGCTAGCCCAGCACGCTTTGACCCGATCGGTCGTCGCCGCTGCGATCGCTGTCACCCTCACTGATCTGCATACACAGTGTGCCCACTCTTCTCTCTGTTCTCAATGTAAATTTTTTCTACTCCTTCTCCATTCACATCCAATCCATGTTTCTTGTTTGATTTTTCTAAAATTTGTTTCAAATTTATTTTCTCACTTAAGTTTGATTTGATGATGTTGTTGTTCAATAAACACATATTTTTTGTGATGTTTATATTAGAAATTAAAAAATTGTGATGTTATGTATTTATTTTTTGGTAATTGGTGACTTATAGACTTGTAGTTGAGGGGTTTTTTTAAATAATTGATAAATAAAATATTTAATCATATTTAAAAATAAAAATCGGACAAAACGGGAGCCGTATGTTTGTAGACTGGACAAAAAAAATGCCCGTTTTAAAAACGAGACCGGGTCCGGACACCGAATTTAATCATTATAGAAATGGGTGTCCGGTCCCATTTATGTCCGGTCCCGTATTTTTGTCAGCCCTACTTGCACCTCTATGTTTGTATCCTTGGAAACTCATGTATCGATTGCTTTTGGTTTATTTACAGTTTTTTATTTACTCATGCGTCCTTATATCTTTCTTTCTATCTGCATGAATATAGACTGATTTATTTATTTTGAAATGTTGTTTAGTATCCTACTAGCGTTACTAACATGCGCTCTTCATTCTTGTGTTTGATTGAGCGCAAAACCGCAGTCGAGTAAGGAAAAGGGGCCAGTACTGGGAGATCTACTGTGAGGACTTTGGAGTGGCCTTCCCTATCTTACTTTTGTAGGTTTTGTATCACTTATGTATATCGTTTTTATCACATGGGGTATATGGGTTTTGTGAGATACTTAGGAACATGTATATGATATTAATTCTCTCTCCTCTGTTTATTATACATGTTGACTGTGTTATGTGGGGTTTCCACACTCTAGGATGTCTTGACTAATTGGTTTAGAGTTGTTTAGATTTGTTTAAGTTGAAATCACTTCCGCATAACCTTTGATAACTTACAAATTTGAATAACTCATTATAAATGTTAAATTTCGTTCCCTTGTAATGAAAAATGGTTAGGAAGGCTGACCAGGCTTGCGTTGACGTCCCGAGGATTGACTCGGGGTCCACGTAAGTCTAGGTCGGGTGGGGCCCAGTTTGGGTTGTGGAACTGGGGCCGTCACAAAATTTTCATTAATTGAGAAGATTTGTCACGGCCCAAATTTCTAACCACGTTTTAATCCTTAATCAGGATCATCGACCAATGACGTAGGACCCACACCGTGATACACACACCGACCAAGGCACTTGGCCAAGGTATATTTTACATTTGTATGATGTATTCTTAGTGTTGTGTTTGTGTGTAGATTATTATATCACCTTTATTAGTATATATAGGCATCAAGATGAGAGCGAGAACGCGCCTCGAGATGCAATGCATACGAGTGTAGGATTCAAATAGTAGATGTTGTGATTAGTACTTAAATAGACTTGCATTTGCATGTAATGAATGTCCATACTTTGGTTAGTAGCTATAATTAGACTAAATCAATATTTTCTAACTTAAATAAAATATGCCTATGGTTTGATTGTAAATATAATGAAATTCAAGAGCAACTTTTAACTTTGTGGGATTAAACTTGCATGTAATTAATTTAAAGGGTATGGACAAAATGAAAAACATCTTATGATATGTGTAGGTGGACCAATAGAAAATAAGGTGTATGTTAAGTGTCATGCAAAAAGTTACGAGTGGTGGTTTGATTTTGACTTAGTGGAATATGATGGCTTAAATGTGAGCCTTTGATTCACCTAAAGATTTGTGAGTAGGGTGAGATTTAAACTCAATGACTATATAAGTTTCATGGTCTCTTGTTCAACATGCAAAATAAACTCCAACATGATTAGAGAGCTTGTGAGAAAATTAGGAGATCAAAGAAGTTGTAGAAAATCTCGCATTTGTTGTTGGAATTTTTGAAGGTCCAAGAAGGTTGATATTAGAGAGTATGAATCTAACTTGGTGGAGCTCATAGAGTGAAATGAGACAACTCCATTAAAGCTCTTGGTATGTTTTCTTCACTAAATCTCTACAAAAATTATGTTCCAAGTTGTTATCATTGATGAGTTTTGGTATATGTGGGTTTAGGGGTGGCAGTTTGGGTCACGACACGCTAACTCGAAACAAACACGACATGTATTAAGAGGGTTAGGGTTTGGTTTAAATGAGTTTGGGTCATAAACACGTAGACACGATTAACACGGTTAAAACGTGGGTCATAAACAAGTTAACGTGCTTAACTCGATAATGACACGTTTAACATGATTAATATTATTGATTAACATATCTATTATGTGCCATAAAAATTTAACACCTAAACTTTTGTCTACACATTGTGAGACAAACTTTTTCATAAAAAAGTCTTTTAGAATAATAAAAAATCACACACATGATTTGAATATTGAGACTTTGAGTCCGCCACACATGGACAATAGACTGATGGACACATTTACACAATAAAGCATGATAAAAAAATAAAAAAAACACAACAAGTTTGATCAGGAAAGAAAAAAGTCATGCAAGCAAGTCACAAAGTGAGCAACAAAATGGAAAAAACCCTAAACATCTAAACTTTATTTTGTCTCTCTCGAGTCACGACGCCTTTGCTCTCTTTCTTGGCTGCAACTCCTCTCTCGACTCTCTTGACTCTCGATTCTTCCCTTCAACAGTTCAACTCCTCTCTCAACTATCACCATTTCTCTCCCAAAAATGAATGTCGTTCAAACTTCTCAAACGCAAGGAAATAAGAGACCTCATCAACTTCGGGTGTCTTTTTGTTCTTTTTTTTTGCGCTTTGATTTGTTCTTGTTGTATATTGGTTTTGTGGTTTTGAAGAATTTGATAGGACTTCTTGGGTTTGTGTTCGTTTGGTAAAATGGTGCCCTACTATTTTGATGAGATATAACAAATTGAAAGTAATGGGAGGTGGAGGGGCCGAGGCTGGAGGAGCCGAGGAGGGTGGACATGAAGGTGAGGTTTTGGGGGGTGAAGCAGTTGAAGAGTGTGGCATGTTTTCGATGAAGGTAGTGTGGCCGCGTAGGGGACTCGGCAGCATGGTGGGGAAGTGTAGCATAAGAAGTCCACCATGTAGACTCACTGGTGGTTTGGAGGTCGTGGTAAGATGAGGAGTCTTTTGATCATGCATGTTAGGAAGAATAAGTGAGTGATCATAAGTAAGCATTGTAGAATTTGTAGCAGTAGTAAAGTTAATAAAGTAGTAGTAAATATGGCAAACAAGGCCAATGGCCATGAATGAAAATGATACACTGTTTGAGACTTTGAGTGATAGAACTATGATAAAATTGCTTGCCTTTCATTTGAGACTTTGAGTGATAGAACTATGATAAAATTGCTTGCCTCTCATCTGCACAGAGGATGCTACAAAAATGAAATATACAAAGTTCTACAAAGAAAATCTAGAAGAATAAAATCAGACCACTTGTTTCCCTCAACAATTTTTTAGAGTTAACAATCGATTCAGCTAGATGACAGTGATCATGCATTCCAGGAAAATTTCTACCACATGTTTCCCTCAATATTTTTTTTTTTAGCTTAGAAGAAGCTGCTCGTTTAGTGCAAATCTAATTGAAAGTAAACTCGAAGGCGAATTTTAAAATCTTATAGATAAGCTAGCATATACATGTAGGGGCTGAAATGATATAACTATAATTATTATGTACCCATGCACTTGTGCATATTTGTTTGAAAACAGTGTGATATTTATTGTATCAAAATGGGTAGTGCTATTTGGACTCATGAGTCCAGACTAAAAAAAATGTATTTCAAAGTCATCCTCAAATTTGGAAACATGTTGATGTATTCTCCATTTTCGTTTGATTTTGTTATTGATTCTTAAAAATCAAATCGATTAGATTTCGATGTGCAGGTATTTATATATAATCTTATTAATTTTATCATAGTTCTATTCAAATTGTTGTGATATAAGTAACAATTATTTATGTTTTAATTTGGATGTGCAGGTGGATAGTAATTTGAGGGTTACAGTACTGCTAGTAATAGCAAAAAAAGCCTAAGCGCAAGAGGACTTCAACAGTATGGCGTCATTATGAAGTGGTCGAAGTAGTGGGCCCAGATGAAAAGAAAAGGCAAGGTTTATATATTGCAAAGCGGAGTAAATATGTGAATCCAAGTACGATACAGGTAACTTGAGACGCTATAGTGAATCATGTGTTAAGAGAAAGCATCATGATATTAGTCGATTGTTGATTTCACAAAATAGTGGTGTTATTTCTATGGGCTCATCTCAATTTTAATCCTGAAAGGTCTCGTGAATTGGTGATAGAAGCTATAGTGATGCACGATTTGCCTTTTAACTTTGTTGAATATGAGGGCATAAAGAATTTACTTACTTATATGAATCGAGATACTCAACTTGTGACACGAAACACTGCGAAGGCTTATATAGTTAACATGCATAAAAAAGAGAAAGAAAGAATAAAGTCTTTGTTAGAGGAAGCTCCTGGGATGATATCTTTTATTTCTGATTTATGGGCTTCTTTGACCATTGATGGACATTTGTGCCTCCTCCAGACACGGGAGTAGTATTTTCTAACAAAATTCACAATTTGTTGTGTGAATGGGGGCTTGAAGGGAGAGTTTTTAGTATAACATTGGACAATGCTTTTAATAATGATGTTTCGGTTGACATGTTGAAAGTGGAGTTGAAGCATAAGGACTTACTTGCATATAATGGTGATCATTTTCATATGAGATGTTGTGCCCACATTCTGAACTTGATTGTAGGAGAAGGATTGAATGTAGTTGATCCATCAGTTCTTAAAATTCGAGAGAGTGTTAAATATGTAAATGGATCTCAAGTTAGGAAGTAAAAATCTCTTGAATGTGTTAGCCTAGTTTCGAGTGGAAACAAATGATTATGCTAATATGTGTCAACTAGGTGGAACTCAACTTATCTCATGCTCCAAAGTGCTATTCATCATCGTCGGGCATTCCAAAATTTGAAATTAATTGATTCAAACTATAAGTATTGCCCGTCAAGAGAGGAGTGGGAATAAGTAGAAAAGGTCAGTGGATTTCTCAAAGCGTTTTATGATTCTACATTGATGTTTTCTGGCACCAAATATCCTACATCCAATTTGTATTTTCCAGCGTATACTTGTGTTACATAGAATTGAAAAATAAAAGGAAAGGGATGACGTGAACTTGAGAAATATGGCAAATAAGATGTGGTTGAAATTCGAGAAGTATTGGTCTGAATTTTGTGCAACTTTAGCTATTGCATGTGTATTGGATCCGCGTTATAAGATGAATTTTATTAGCTTTGTTTATAAGAAGATTTATGGGGAAGATTCACTTGAATTTAGCCGATTCAATAGCAAGTAGGAAAATATGTTTGAAGCCTACAAGTCAAAGCCTTATAATCAACCTTCAAGCATTAATGTAGGCAATGACCTTGATGCGAATGATCGTGGTCCTACTATGATACTATGGAAGCATTTAAGGTAAAAGCTTTAGTTTATTTCTTTTACATTGTTATTTTATTTATTTTACATTATGTATAATTTCTTCTAAAAATATTCTTTGTTATGTGTTGTAGGAATTTGATGAGATTTTATCTAATGAATTTGGAAACAATGCACAAAAGTCTCAATTAGAATGTTACTTAGAAGAACCAAAGATGCCACGAAATATGAAGTTGGACATTCTTTCTTTTTGGAAGTCAAATCAATTATGTTATCCTGATCTAGCTTCAATGGCCCGAGATATATTAAGCATCCCAATGTCTACAGTTACTTCTGAAGCTTGTTTTAGTGTTAGAGGGCATGTGCTCGACCAATACCGCACTGCACTTAAGCCCGAGATAGTAGAAGGAATTATTTACTTGTGAGATTAGATAAGTAAAGGAAGAAAATGTTATATACTATTTTTCATTTTTTGCATTTTTCTTTATATTAACTAAATTAAGTTTATTAATAATTTACTATTATAGTGTAGGTCACATTGGTGAAATAGATTTAGAGGTTATCACAGATGATACATTCAACTTGAGTGTAAATGAAAGCCCATCATTAGCCACATGATCAAATTCTGTTGGAAATTGAAGCACTTGAAGATTTGAAGTCTTTGAATTTCTTGAACTTGAATTTATTTTTTAAGGACTTGTATTTGTATTCATGTTTTTATGTGAACTTGATATAACTTGGCCCTTAGGTTAGTATTTTATGTTAATTTTGTAGATTTTGTTTGTTGAATGGTTAGTATTTTTGGTTGTTTTGTAGATTTTGTTGTTGAATATGTTGTTTACGTGTTAAGCAGGTTAAATAGGTTGATAAATAGGTTAAACAAGGTCTAAATAGGTTAAACAGGTAGATGACCAAAAAATGTCCCATTTAGTAAACGTGTCAAACTTGTCATAAACAGGTCACCCGTTTGTTAAATGTGTCGTGTTCGTGTTTGCAACTCGTGACACATTTACTAATCATGTCGTGTTCGTGTTTAGGGTCATCGTGTCATGACCCATTTTGACACGACATGAACACGACTCGCCGACACGAATTACCACCCCTATGTGGGTTCATAAGAGTAGATCGACGTGAAAATCCCTTGTTCGGATCGTCGTGAAAGTCTTTATGATTGTTGAGTTGTGTTATGTGAAGCAGATGAATCATAATTTTACTTAATGGTTATTGGATATTTATTGCATGAAATTTAAGTATAAATGATTGAACAATGGTGTTAGAACTCAATGGAGTTGTTTTTAAACCAAATGGAAAGAGCGTGAGGTGATTTAAGTATTCTTAGAATCAAGAGTCGAAAGCTTTTGAGTTGCATAAAACTCATTCTGTGCAATTTGAGCAGACTCAAAAGAGGCTAAATTTTTAATGTGCTCGATGATTTTTAAGATTGTTATAAGTTTTAAGCTTGCTCAATAGAAATAAGATTGTTATGGATTGTCGAGCTTGCTTATTTGGATTAAGACTGTTTGACTTAGTTTGAGTTGCTCAAAGTTCAAATGTTAGTACTTTAGAGCATACTAAACATTATAATTAAGCCGACTAAAAGATAGCTTGAAGCAACCTCAGTAAAAGCAGTTAGCTAAACTATAATTACTCACAAGTATTCAAATAAGATTCTAACACATGAAACGTTGAAAATTCATCTTAGAGAATTTACATTAGGTGTAGGAAATACGACGCGAGGTGTGAGTCGGTCGATTTAAGCTAGGAAATTGCATGTTTTGTAAGTGATCTTATTGAGGTTCTTATTTATATTTCATTCTAATTATGCAAAGTTTTACAGTCTTTTGACTATGTATCGATTTGTATTTTGATATCATGAAGTTGTTTCATATTTTACTCATTATATGGGTGTTTTATAATTATATTATTTACCCATGGAATCATTGACTCTATTCTCGTGTCTCATGTATTTCTTGTTGTTTTGATGAATGTGTAATCGAGAATAGCATGCTATTAGGATTAGGGGAAATGAAATTGGAGTATATTTATGGATTTTCATTCTTTGAATGTTGGCTTTGAAGCATGTTGCCTTGTCTTGGAATCCCTAATGCGAGTCTTTCTTGATATTATAAAGTAGTGGTAGAATCTAAGGTCCATTGCATGATTATGAGATGCGCGACATACGGGGTCACTGGACTACCGGCAATGTCGGAACTCACCACTACACTTGCGCGTCATACGGGGTATGAGACTCGTATGACTACGGAGTCGTAGAGCTCAGCTCCGACCTTTGATAGAGGTGTAGAACACAACTCCACCCTGAGATACTGGAATAAAGGCCTTTGTGATATGACTCAGGGCTGACTGGACCTAGATCATTACTACTTAGTCTGTGTCAGTCTCATATTATTTAACCGTGGTATTTTCTAGCTTATTTCATTTTCAGCATTTCTTCGCTATATTTATGCTTTTAAATATCAGTCGATTATGTTTGAAAAGGTACATGAGAATCTCTAGGAATTATTTTATTACTTATTGTACTTACCGTCATTTTTATGAAAGTGGATGCAGATTCGTCGAACAGTAGATCGAAGAAGGAGAATATCGACTACTATCTCTGAGCATTCAGCGACTTTCTACTTTCTATCTTATAGGTCTCGACATTTTAATGTATTATTTACTTTACGTATTTTCTATACATTTTGGGTTGTATATTGGGTTGAGCGTATAGTTCCCCGACTTGAGACTTAGACTATTACACTGTTTCCTATCTTTTGATAATTATATGCATGTGATGTCATTTCCTGATTTCCACACGTAGGACTTTTTAAATAATTTTTTTTGCATAACTGTTAAAACTTTCGCTAAGTATTTTTAATTGAATGAAATTTTAACTAACTCTGAAATTTAATAATAATGTGACATGTGTATTACTTATTTTAAACACGATTCTAAACACGAATAACGAGGCTAATGAGATAAAGGCTTACTAATATGTCGTTAGGTCCTACGTGGCTGAGATTATGGCTTAATGACGGGATTAGGCCGGATGATGCCCTGTTTTAAAGAAGGGGTCATCACAAACATTTTCATCTCATTCGAGAAATCATTGAGATGAGAGACGTGAAGATTTGTAGAGTTCCTACAGAAGACAATGCTGCAGATTTTTTGACAAAGACTCTTTCACAAGCAAAACATGATGGTCATGTTAGGTCATTAGGTATTAGATACATGAATGATTGGCCCTAATGCAAGTGGGAGATGTTGGGGCATGTGCCTTGGGTCAATCTAAAAACATTGTTTATTTTATAAATTTAGTTAATAAAATTGAGGTTTTCATTTGCTATTTTATTATAAGTGATTTCATGTTTACTTTATAGTAAGATCCATGAGTATTTGTTGAAATATCATAAATGTTCATAGTCGGTCATTATAATGGGAACTATAATGAAGTAAGGCTAGTGTGAATCTTGATTGATGATCATGCGATGATTATGCATATAAGGATACGGATTGAGATCATGAGTACTTGTTGTGGGAACAAGGTATTGGACCGACTTGCTATGAGAACACCACATGGATTAAGTCACATGTGTTACTCATGATAGGTATATCATTAGTCATTCGACTTGAAATTACCATAGACATAAATATTAGGAGCATGATAATTTGACACAATCAAACGTTGTATTTAACCGGATGATTGTAAAGATTGTGATTTATTACCATGTGAATAATAAGTGAAGGTATGTAATTAAGATATAATTTGTCTCTCTCGTATAGAGAGTTATCATCGAATCTCTCGATATGTTAGACTGTTAAATGACCCAAGTTCAAGTGAATCGATATTATCAATGTCATTTGGATATTTTCATTCTACCTAAATATCAAGACTAGTACGATTAAATATTAAGGGTGGCTTTCTAAGCCTTATATTTAATCAAGGATATTGCACGACAAAAAGATATAATATATGTTATTCATTAGGTTGTATCGATTCTAATATTCTTGCTACTTGGGAAGTCATGATGCCTTGCTAGAGACCGCTTATGACTTGTGTACCAAAATGGTTTTGATTCACTGCCAATGTCGCATAAACTTATTAGGCCACACACAAAGTATGGCTTTACGCAATTTCAATTGGTCCAGATAAATGAATTTTATATGATAAAATTCATGACATAAAAGCCCTTACGATTTGTTATATGATAACTTATTAATATGAGCGTATGTGTAATTTGCTTAAATTGCCTAAATACAATAATTGTAATACGAATATATTTTTCGAGAGAGCATATCTACACATATAAGTAGAGGTTGAAACCCTACACATATAAATAGAAGTTGAAACCCTAAAACGAAATAAGATTTTCGTTTTTGCAAATCTCGAGTTCTCTGGATTTTGGGAGAGAAAAAAAAACGTTTTTTTATCTATCTTGGGGCTATCACTCCAAATTGTGGTCCCCGTTCATGTGCGGATTTCCTATAGAGGACGCGCGTTTGAACGTCTTGGAGATCGAACAATCTGAGAAGGAAATCACGGATTAAGGTATGGTTTACTTTTGTAGATCTAGTTTAGTGGAACTTATTTACGATCATCTTGGGTTTTCATTGCATATGAACCCAAAAACCCAACATTATCTTATATGTCCCACATCCACCCCCAATCTACACCCCATTTGAGATGCTTTAATACCACATCAAGATCTACGCCAATTCTATCTAATAGTGCGTGATATTAGGAGTGGGCAACTATGTCCGCCAAACTGCCCAAACCGCCCATCTAAACCGTCTGGTCTGGTTTGATTTTTTTAAACTAGCTTATTATAGGTGGTTTTTAAAACTTGAAAACGGCGATTCCGTGGTTTGGTTGTGGTTTTTATTTATAGAAAATTGCGTTTCACCAAACTGCAAAATCACTCCCAAACTTGAAATGAAATGGAATGGAGTTGAATCCTTTTAATGTTATTTTAACTTTTGAAATGAACTTAGATTCATAATTTTGTTTGCGTTCGTGTGTTTCATTGTGTTTTTGGTGGATGGTCATATACGGACACATGTTTTTGTTGTATGTGTTTGTTGATGGGCATGTATGGACTTTGTATAGAATGTGTCACTTTTTTTGTTGAAAATATGTTGTAGGAAACCATAAAAAATAGTTCAACCAAATCGAGCAAACTGTGATTGATTTGATTGCGGTTTTGAGGATTCGCGGTTTGGTGGAAGTTTGCAAAATGATCAAATCGTAAGCACCTGAATTGGTGGCAATTTGTGGATTTTCACCACCAAACCGCGGTTTGCCAACTCTCAGTGGTGATAATGTGTTTCCTATAATGATATTCAACAATCTTATCTCTCTTCAGAATAACATTATCCTCATTATGTTCCACTAAACACCACCTCAAAATGATTCTACACACTCTGAATACCTTAACACAGTAAGTGATATTTAGTTCATATTTGAACTTACAGGAAAGTTGCAAATTTTTAAACTAGGAGTGGACATGGGTCGGGTCGGGCCTTACCCAACATATTTTCCTGCCCGACCCGACGGGCTAGCTAGTAAACTTGTTACCCGCCATCACTCGAATGTTTAGAAAAAAATGTCTCTACCCTACCTTAGTGGCGGGTTGGGTAATTTTACCCGCCTACCCCGCTTTAAATCAATAAACTATTTGAAAAGAATCTTCCAAAAATAACAACAAAATTATATATATGAATAAATTACAAAAAAAACATATTTACTAAAGAAAATATTCTTGATTGGCAATTATTAAAGTTATGGGATTAATTGATTGACAATCACTAATATTATGGAATTTATTGATAGGCAATCAATTATTATAATTATGGGATTTAATTGTCAAAATACATTTATTTACCTTATATATTGTGTACAAATAATTCAAAAACTCAAATTTGAATGTCAAAATCTTTTAAAAATTTGTACTTTTCATAACTAAGAGAAAGCTTCCCATTTTTCAAATCACCAATTCACCACTTAAGAAATGCACAAAACAACATCAACCAACAAAATCCCAGCATGTACATAATCCAGATTCAAACGCTCAAGAACCAATTAAAACCCTTTGCAATCATCAACCACAACTTTCTCCCATTAAAAAATTATATTGAAACTCATGTGCTTTATGCATCATTGCAACCTCGAACCCTTTTCAATCATAATTAGAAAACCTACTAATACTCCCGAACTTAACCACACGACTCTACACACACTGAAATTGCTTGATTCGGTTGAGGCAATAGAGCAAGGCAATGAACAAAGTTGAGAATCACATAGCCCTGATCCAGTCCTTTTTTTGTTTGACGTTGATGGCGGGTCGGGTCGAGTCGAAATACTTAAAAAATATTGTGTTACTCGTTACCCGAGCCACCTAGTGCCGGTAATACGGGTAATTACTCGAAACATACCTGCCACCCTCGTGCACCCGACTCGTTGCCCATCGGGTAGGGCGAGTAAGGCAGGTCGGGTCGGGTCAGGTAAGCAGGTATATGGCCAACCTTATCTTAAACAATATAACATATGAATTGGCATAAATACCCTTCAAACAAAATAGAGGGATGCAAGTAATAAAGATGTAATTAATGAAGTTAATTATATCCACAAGTCTCTGGAAGATAATTCTCCTAGAGCATCTCCAACCAAACAACACTAAAATAGTGTAACACCAACATTATTCATGTTTATTTTGATATAAACAGTTACACTAACATTATTCACGTCTTCAACCTATCAATACTATCTTTTACACTATTTTACTTTTTAATCGTTATTTTATTCAATTTGATTTTTTAGTTTAAAAGTAATATAATCACAAAGATAATTTTATAAAATATAAAAAATAGAATAAAAGAAGAGTGAATAGTAAAAGATATTGTGTGACACTATTCACAAAACGCTTGGGATGACGTTTGTGATTGTGAATAGTGCTGGTTGGAGTTGGATTTAGGGAGATGGGGAGATATATACCCTTTCAAATCTATTTAACAGTATCTCGTAGTCCGATAATGCGACGTCAAGATCTACGTCAAATCTATCTAACAGTAGGATGATATTGTGTTTCCTAGAGCAGTCATATCTCTCTTGAGACTAACGGTGTCCTCACTATGTTCCACTTAACTCCACCTCAAAACGATTCCACGCACTCTGAATACCATAACACTAACAAACTCCCAACACAAGCACCGTCCGATTCTCAAAGCATATCCTATCCCTAAAACTGAACAGTCAAAATCTTCTTATTGGACACATACCGGCGCGTCCAATAAAAACTCTGCAGAAAAAGCATCCGCACATGGTTTCAAACTCTCGTCCATCTCTAACGTCCTACTTTTCAGTATCTATTACGAATCTTTGTTGGAGGCCACACGAACCACGCGTGATCTCCACGCGCTTCGCGTTTTTAATTACTTACCAAATAGCGAGCGAGTGAGCGAGCGAGCAATCGAAGAGAATGCAATCTCTGCAGCAAAAAGCATCCGAGTGGAGCGGAGTGGCCACCACCGACGCCTTCGCGATCGACAATGAGAATCTGTTCGAGAAATTAGGGCTGGAGGCCTTCGTCAACCTCTCCACCGATTTCTACAACAGGTTGGTACTGATTGTGTTTCTGTAGATGCGAAGATTGGAGCTTTTGATTTGTTGATGATGGTGGTGGTGGTGGTGGTGTTGATAGGGTTTACGATGATGAGGAAGAGTGGTTTCGAGCGATTTTCGCGGGTTCTAAGAAAGAGGACGCGATTAGAAACCAGTATGAGTTTTTTGTGCAGAGGATGGGAGGGCCTCCTATCTATTCGCAGAGGAAAGGTGATTTCTTTGGACTTCCTTGCTCTTAATTTCTTTTCTTCTGTTGGTTTTCCTTGTAATGAATCTTAGTGGATTGCTTACTCGTTAGTCTTACTCATTGCAACAACAACAAGAAGATAGCCTTAGTCCCAAATTAATTGGGCCATCTAAGTGGATCAAAATTTTCGATTGTGCTCGATTTAGTGCAATTGATGATGAGCTTTCTAAACTATTCAAATCCCTCATAATTAATGTGTCCCAAGTTAACTTCCGTCTACCCCTACCCCATCGAACTTATTTAGTTTTTATTGAGTCGAAGTTTTTTGGTGGGGACATTTATAGGTCGTCTTTGTAGGTGTCCAAACACTCGCATTCCCTCATATTTGTGTCAATTGGTGATACTCCTACTTTTCTTTGAATTTATGTATTTCTTATTCTATCTTTACGAGTTTTACCACACTTCCACCTTAGCATCCTCATTTCTGCTACGTTCATTTTTATGTTAGTCCTACTCATTGCAATCAGGATTATTCAACTCCTTAATGAAATTGGCGAAATTGTGAGCCTGTTTCATGTTTAGAAGTGTTAGATCTTGAAATTATTTGCATATGCACCTGGTGGAGGATCATGCTCTTTTGATGAATGTTGTTATCGATATGGTTATATGCAAGGTTTACAAAATCGACAAACTTTGCCGAAGTTCGGGCGAAATTTATCGATTTTGAGGTGAGAGAAGTGAAGTTCAGAGGCAGTAGAAAAATTGCAAAAATTCGACTCAACTTCAACTAACTTTGACCGGACTTAGAAAACATCAATGGAAGTTAATAAAACATGAAGTAAAATTGTTATGTTTCGTGGAAGTTGAACAAACTTCGACTATGTTAGAAATATACTTAAAATTCGGAATATCCTCCGGTGACATGAGTGTTATGCATTGTTGTATGATTAAGTATATTTCTAGCATCTCTATGAAGAAACTTGAGTTTTCTAGCATTTAAAGTGAAATTCCGTAAACTTCCGTACACCAGCGAATTTTTTGTCAAACTTCCATCGTCGAAGTTAACTTCCTCGAATTAATTCCAAATTTTAAGTGAGCAAAGTCATAGGCGAAGTCGAAGTTTCGAACCGTAGTTATATAGTATCACGAAGACCATGTTTTATTGACTTCTTGGTTGTTTTTTTCTAGGCAAAACCAATCCTTTGATCCCTGAACTTTGAACCTCTTACACTTTTGGTCCTTCAACTTTTCATGTAATGTAAATTTAGTCCTTCCGTTAGTTGGGCCGTTTACATTGATGATGTAGCAAATGTGAATCGCCATGTGGCCATCCTTTTCATCTGAATCGGTGGTTCATTGAACCAAATCGGTTCATTAAAAATCAAACCAAAAAATTAAAAACCAAGCCCTAATTGTTTTGTTTGTGTGAACGAAGAGAAGCCCTCCCCCCAACCTCTCATCTCTATGCATCATCCCCAACCTCTCGCCTCACTGTGCGTCATTCCATCAATGAAGTCTCTCTCTCGTCTCTGCCGCCACTCTCGCCTCTTCACCACCTTCGCTAGACCTCACATCTTCTACTGCCACCGCCACCTCCCCTCTTCCCCTCGCCTCCTCTCCACCTTCCGCCGCCCCTTGCCCCGACCTCGAACCGTCGACATTGACGCACGTGCCCGCCAACTCTAGAACCGTCGCCTCCGGACCTACGCCTTGACCTTTAGCTGCGTTGTCGGGTTCATCATCGCGGTCCTGAGCTCATTCGAGGACCAGCTCGTCTTCTACATCACCCTCCACCGAAGCCCTAGATAAGTTCACCCAAAACCCTAACAAGTCTCGATTTCGCCTCGGCGGGCTCGTCCTCGAGGGCAGTGTCGCCCAACTCGCCTCCTCCCCCTTCATGGAGTTCGTCGTCCTTCTCTGTTCGTTCACACAAACAAAACAATTAGGGCTTGATTTTTAATTTTTTGTTTGGTTTTTAATGAACCGGTTTGGTTCAATGAACCACCGGTTCAGATGAAAAGGGTGGCTACATGGAGCCACGTGGTGTTTCACGTTTGCCACATCATCAATGTAAACGACCCGACTAACGGAAGGACTAAATTTTCACAACATAAAAAGTTGAGGGACCAAATGTGTTGTTTTCTAAGTTGAGGGACCAAAAGTGTAAAAGGTTCAAAGTTCAGGGACCAAAAGATTGGTTTTGCCTTTTTTCTATTAGGGCAGTATGCCTTATGGAAGATTTGAACATGGATTCCTTGGAAACCAACTATTGTAGTTGTGCTCCTAGTGGGAGTATAATTTAAATGTACGTCATGTGTCATTGTAAACCTATTTGGTCTAGAAAGGAAGCCATGGACTCCTTGTGACCAAAGTGATGCACTGAGATGAAGTCTCACTGTATAGGATTTGAGGTCCTTCCCCTTATTTCTTAGAAGAAGAAAAAGGAAGAGATGCATTTTCGCTAATGATATGGAACAAGATTTATAGATGAAGTGTTTAATTGTTTAGGCCTCCATTTCATATAGCTTCCATAAACCTAATCTGGAGATCTTCCCTTTTGTTAGCACATCTGGATTCATGTTAACAAATTACGTATATATAAGTGCATATACACCTTCTTTATGTTTACTTAAAATATTATCAGCGTTTTCAAGGCAATTTTGTACCGCGTAGAGTAGTCAAGGCCTAGGCGGACTAAAAAATATTTACTTAAACGTCCTTAAGAAATAATATAATTTATTCAGAGATCTTTCAACAACAAGGGCCATATTTTTTTTTTTTTGACCTACACATTCTCATCAACATATTTTCACCTCCACATTTTTCCACACATTTTCACTCGCATTTTTAAATAAAAAATATATTTTCAAACTAATAAAAAATATTACCAATGGAGAACAAGAAGAACAAGGGTCACATTGAGATGTGGTGCACATGTCCATGTGTATCTCATGTTCTCCAAGTATATGTGCTGCTTGAGCGTGACTATAGTGTGTCTTAGACTCGTAGTAGCATTTACATTTTTTAATTACTTACAATATTACGAATCTATGAATGTGGCGTTATCACAGGGATCTGAAAATTGTCTTTTTACTCATTTAAGTTATTTTTTCAAGAAATAATCCATCGGAGATTCAATAATGCAACTTTACTTAAAGCTAAAAGCAAGAATTTCTACACGCTAACGGCTAACCCAATAAGACTGAGCTTAGTGGATTGAATTGATGAGTTCTACTATATTAGAATTAGAACTTCTATAACATGGTTTGTTTGAGTTGGCTACAACTTTGCTGCATTTTATCTAATTTGACCCCATGAAACACTCTTAGATATGACAACAATAGAATTCTCCTCATTTTTTATTTTTGTTTTTTAAATTAGATATTGAAGTTGAAACACAAAGCCGAGTTATGTAACTTATATTATGGAAAAAGGTTTTGTTCAGTCGATTTATACATGCGAACACCAATTTTAGCCCACAAAAAATATAGTAGGATACGGGGTAAATGAAAGGTTCCAACAATTAAGACTGTTTTGTAGGACTAGTCTGAAGCAATTACTGATTAAGGTTTTTTTTTTTTGATGAAGCTAATTAAGTATTTATAATGTGGCTGCATGTTGTTGTTGTTGTTGTTATTATTATTATTATTATTATTATTATTATTATTATTATTATTATTATTATTATTATTATTTTATTTATTTATTTTTTATTTTTGACTTTAGCGAGAGTCAACCCATGACCTCGCCTTTTGGCAATTGATGCCTCATCGGCTCATCCATCTCACCAGGGATGCTTTGGCGGTTGCATGTTATTATTATTTGTTAAATTTAGGCCAATTTATGGTTGTCAAATGAGATCGAAATGTGGGTATTAAAGCTCTTAACTTACCTTTTTATATTTAGTAGTCCATTTGATGATTTAATTTCTACTGTGATCATAAAACCCAATCAAACTAGTGGCCCTTCAAATATGAATGCGTTGGAACGAATGTGAAACTTGAAATGTGGAAATGGCATCAAGTGTAGAAACCATAAAAAAGAGATGTTTCTAATGTGAAATTCAGATCATTTTTATCAAATAGATATTAAAACCTTGTATTTTAACTGAAACTAGAAAAATGTAGCCTGAACACTTAGACTTAAAACTCCAACAGAATTGTTAAAATATTGGCCGTCTTGTTTAATGGTAGTATTTGTGAATTTCTTTTCCTTATGTGTCTTGATCTTGATATCTTATTACCAGCTTTCTGAGGTTAATAACTTGCGGTGACCTATTGTGCGGACTGTTGTTTTGCAAAATATTTGCTCACGTCAATTGTTGAGTTGTCTTGCTTTAGATCTTTTGGAGCTTTGGTCTAAATGTCTTTGAAATGTTACTGGCATTGACATAGTTCGAAGTATTGTGTGTGGAATTATTTTTGTTTTTCATTATTATTAATTTTTTTTTTTTGAGAACTTGTGTGTGTAATTATTAGTTTATCAAGTTGTGCACAAGTAACCAAACTCATTGGGATCAGTTTTAAAGCCATACAAACAAGTAATTATGGTTTGTGGAGCAGAAAATGGCAACAATGGTTTTTGTTATGATGAGCTTTTAAAGGCAAGAGTTGAAATTTTAAACTCTACTATTGCTTTTAGTATCTAGGGACTAGGGTAAAAGTTGAGATTTCTTCATTCTTTTTTCTACTCGTGTTTTTGCTGGTGGAAGATCTATAGAGAGTGGAGCACCTAAAGAATGAATTTGGAAAAGAAATATTGTTATGCACATACTGTATATGCTGTTAGTTATTGCTTTATATCAGATATAGCTGATGCATTTTTGCTCGATTACGTGGTTTAAGATTTTTAAACCTATTGATTTAAATGTGGTGCATACATTAACATGCTTCCTGGTTGTTTGAAGTAGAAATATATTTGCCACTTTATACTCATTAACAGGAAGCATAGCGCTTGCATGCTCCAATAAATTAAAACTTCAACGTTAATAAGTACTTTGTCCCGTTGAAGTTTCTTACAGGGCGTGTTTCAGATTTCGCTGTATTATGGGGCAGCTGCATATTCCTATTTGACAGTCATCTTAACAAAGAGTATCAAGTCTTAGTCAGCTAAAATAACTAACCAGTACATATTCACTAACGCAAAAGAAGAAAATAGTCATGTGCAAATCTGTTATTCTTGCACTGCTTTTAAAGCCTTAAAGAACAAGAAATCGTGGTTTTTGTGGAGCAGAAAATGGTAACAATTGTTTATGCCTATGGTAGGATGAGCTTTAAAAGTAAAGCTGCAAAGGATTGCAAGATCAAGCTCGTGATGTTGCTTTTAGAGAGGTTTTATTTAGTTTTTTTTTTTTTTTTTTTGGGAGGAGGTGGAGAATGGAGCACAATAGGATATGAAATGCAGAAAAGAAAGGATACCATAGACACATACATTGGGTGGGAGATTGGGTCGTGAGGTGAGGAAGAGAAGGGGGCAAGGTTTCATCTATGTAGTCAAATACTTGTAAGCAATGTTTTCATTAGTCTGTTATAATTAAGAACCACAGGTTGACTATTATCAGAAGGCGAATCAGGTTAGTTGCGATTTAGGCACTAAAGTTTGGTAATTCTTAGGGAAGATACTTTTGGAATGTTCCCTTTGGAAAATTGCTCAAGCTCGAAGTGGATGGTCATGAGAGAATGTTCAATGAGACGAAGAAGCAAGTCAGATTGATACAATGGTGGAGTTTTCAAGTGTGCTAGCTCATTGGGGAGAGAGCCAGGGAAAATTGTTGGTGCTTTTTCTCAAGAAAGCTACCAAAATTGAGTGATAAGTACAATTCTTTATCTATTATTGTGGCATGCTGAGAATCTGTATTTGATTCTCAGATTAGGTATCTTATTATCTCTAGGTGATCAGTTAAAATTGTTTGCAATAAATAGCTAATTAAGCAGCTGATAAATATAAAATTTCTTAAAAGGACATGTTTATATAAATATATTGTTGATCAATTAATTTATTCTACAATATACTCTCACATTATTTATAGCAGCATATTATAGAAAAATCCCTACATATAAGTTTATATGAGATTATCAAGCAATAATAATTGAGTTTGTTTAGACAACATATTAATTAGTACTAGTTATTACTAATATCTAAATATATTTATCTCAAAATGAATAATATTTTAATATATGTAACATTGCCAACGTGCCACTTATACATCACTGATATGTTTAAATACATAGTAAGCTAATAATGCTGCTTTTCCTAATCATATACGTAAGTATATATTTTGTTTTAATTGGCTATGTATTATTATTCTTTGGATTGCTTGGCTATTTATTATTATTATAGGAACTTATATAATTGATTGCAAATACTTGAAAAATATTGATGCCAAATAAATTTTGGTAACATTGACACTTTCGCCTAACATGATAAAAATTCGAACAAGTAGGCCATCAAAAAATATAAAATAACATCAGATAAGAATCTCGGCAAAAATAGGAATAAAATAGGTAAGAGAAATACAAACGATGGATTAAATAAATGAAACGCTACCTCAAGAAGCATTTGAAGTTTAAGAGTTTAAGCTAGATTATTTTTAAAAGCTAGTAACCAAACACAACTTTTTGTCAAACTGGCTAATAAGATTGTAATATTTATGTACTTTCTTAACGCATTGCCTCGTTGTTTGAAATAAAACATAAATTTGCCACATTATATTCATGAACAGGAAGTACAGATGTTGCATTAAATCAATAAATTGTTGCTTCAATTCAAATATTCAACTCTTTGAATCTAATTTTTTTTGCTAAAGGTTTCAAGTTGTTTCTGCAGTTGAAGTTCCTTACTGGGCATGTTTTGTGTTCTAATACCTGATTATAGAATGTTGACGGCGCTGCTTCCCTTTTGACAGTTTATCTTAGCTAAAAATTTCAAGTCTAAGTAAGTCAACTAAAAAAAACTAATATGTTCATAAATAATGGCAAAACTAATGATTTAGTCCTTGAACTTTGTGTTTTTTATGCTTTTAGTCCCTGAACTTTTATTACTACACAATTGGTCCTTGAACTTTCACAATCATTCTACATTTAGTCCTTCCACCATTTAAAGTGTTAAATTCCACCAACATGGGTAACAAAAGTGTCGTGTGACTAGTCAAGGAGAGTAAAGCTGTTTATATTATTGAACCGAACGACTCAGATCGACCAACGAAAGTCGAAAAAAAAAATTAATTTTCCCTCAAAACATAAAAAATTCAAAGTTCAGGGATCAAAAGCATAAAAAACTTAAAAGTTCAGGGACCAAATGTACACTAATAAAAGTTCAGGGACCAAAAGCATAAAAGACTCAAAGTTCAAGGACCTAAAAATATGTTTTGCCATAAATAATCACTAATGCAAAACAAGAAAAAGTTTATGTGCGTGGTGTAATTTCTGCACTGCTTTTATGTCTAGTGGTAGACTGGTAGTCATATTGGTCGACTCGACCCTCTGATTATACATCTAACTCTTTGGATCATCATACAGCTAACTTTAATTGACTCTACACTGGCTCTTACATTAGACATTTCATAGGGTCATATTGAGGTTGTGTTAACTTGAAGAATTCCAGCCTTGCTGATTTTTTTTTTTTTTCGCCAGTTTTAAGATGATTTTTTGGGTCCATTTCAAGATGGAAAATTGATTTCGCAAATTTGTACTACTTTAATCTGGATCTATCTTTTGTTTGTTGACAAAAAGAAAAGAATTTTAGTTGGCCCTAATAAATTAAATAAGCATGAATGTGACATGAGTTCATTGAGAAATTAACATTGTGATTGAATGGGATTCTTTTCATCTTCTTTACTCTGACTTTGCAGGCCATCCTGCATTAATTGGACGTCATCGTCCATTCCCTGTTACACACAAAGCTGCAGAGAGGTGGTTGGGCCATATGCAACAAGCCTTAGACAGTGTCCCAGATATTGATTCTGATTCAAAAGTAAAAATGATGAATTTTTTCAGGTACTCATTCATTGTGCATCATGTCCTAATTTTCACTTATGCTTACAGTAAATCCCATGAATCTGCCTCAAAAAGAAAAAAATCCTATGAATTCCTCCAAATAATAAGTTGGGCATTTTACTCAGGCACACCGCATTTTTCCTTGTGGCGGGGGATCAGTTGAAGAACCAAAGCTAGAAGGCATTGTGCATGCCTTAACCAAGATAATCTGCTGAAGCATAAAGTTCCTTATCTGAAGATCTTCCGATAGAGAGACAAGGGAAGAAGATCTTACTGCTCAAGAAAGAAGTGAGATTTATCTCTAAATTTAACATATTATTGATGTTGACGTGAAAACAGGAAAAAAATTATTTCTCATTGATATAATGACTCAAAAACTTCTTTCACATAAAATCTAAAGGTTAAATTATGGCGTTATTTCTGTCTACTTCTCACTATTCTTTCATTTTCAATCCTTGCTGTATTTGTGTGACCAATAAATACTTCTGAATTAGGCCAAATACATGTATTGTGTCACATCCTAAATCCCCCAATTGGTAGGAAATACATCACGTCTAACATGGTGCCATACTGGTTGGATGATGTTAAAATGCAGAAATTTTACTTTTAAGGTCTTCTCGTCTGTGAATTTGTTGGTGGTGTGTTGCTAATCACTTTTTAGGTCTTTTGCATATTTAAACCATCTCAACAAGCTTGTTGTTCCCCGGACTTTGGCATTGATACATTGTATCTTAAATGCCCGGTACGGTTAGAAATGGATGTCCTCTCTTATGTTTTATGGAACTCTCTGAATTTGTTCCTAAACAATATAGCAGCGTGCCAGTGAATTCAATGCAGAACTTGCTATATTGCACTGCATTATGGGCCTACACAACTAATTTCAGAGAGCTGCTGCAATCAACATTTAATGTAATTGGCAGGTCTTGTAGTTTCTTTTGTAGTTAAAGTCTTGAGTGGCCTTAGTTGCAGTACCAAGCGACACTTCTGAGCATGGTGGTGAAAACAAGGAGATTTAATGAGAATGCGCACAACAAATTCTTTGCTTGCTTGATTTAGGTTCACAAGAATATTAATTACAAACCCTCAATTGTGAGGATGTGCAAAAGAGTGATGAGCAACTAGACAAAGAAAACACATCGACAATTATTGGTATTATAGCAAGTTCCTTTAATGTTTCACACTGTAGTAGATCATCTTAGAGAATGACCTCAATTTCTAATGTTAGTACATTTATACATTATCTATGCAGAATGTTTGTCTCATGAAAATTTTTGTGAATTTCTCTAGAAGGTTGAGCTTACTAACATGCTGAAATATTATCCTTTCATTGATCATGTTGTCCATATTTCTTTTCTATTGCCAGTAGAGAGTTCATGACATGAAGGACACTAAAATGGCATAAATGTGCTTTTTTCTACTCATTTATTATGTTTGATGGGAAGATTGCCTTTAATTTCTGTAGGTTATGTGTTGAAATTAAATTGTAGTGGCGGAGCTGTCATAGTCTTTATCTCTGTAGCTGCAATTTTATAATTGATAGTTTTCCTTGTCAAACAAAATGATGCTCAAATTTTCTTTGCAGAATCTGTAGACAGTACACAATTGCTTCCAGCAGAGTAGTTCTTATTTATCAAAAAAATAAAGTTACTGGTTTTGCCGATGAATTCTTGATACTGTATAGCTGAGATTAAACCATTACAGGTTTTCATCCATTGTTATAACTGTTTATCTTTTTCTGGTTCTATCTTTTGAGTAGAAACATTTGGGAGGTTTCATAACTAAGTCAAAAAGTTTGTTTCTTAGCCACATGGCACAAAGCAACTTGCTTGCTTATACCCTACATATTAAGCACTATCAATTCCAATGCAATGGCCAAGACTTGAGCCTTAATTAGTTTCCCTTTGGACAGGTATTGAAAGTCGTCTTACCAACTGTTATGATGTTGCGCCTTATTGGCTAAAACAACAAACCTTCAATCTTAAATTAGTCGGGTTTAGTTATATGGATCAATTTAATGCACTTTTATAATACTTCAAATCTTTTCTAATTAATCCATCTCAGTCATATTCTTTATGTACCCTAAAACTTTTGGATAATACATCTAAAAAAAATTGTTTCATATAAAGTTGAAAAGGTTGCCCTTAGAATGTGTATGTAAAGTGTGAATAGATGTAGAGAGTCATGAAAACATACGGCCAATTAGGTTCTGCCAACTATATGCAATATAAAATTAAATAAGAGTAGTCCATAAGAAAGAACTAGGACTAACATATTTTATGTTTTTTGGTGATGTGTATATTCTATTGTTGGGTCGATTCACAAGGCATAAAACCATGATGTGGACATATTCAACTCCACCCCATAAGAAATTATTAGATTTGGAAGTTGGGGCACTAAGTCATCGAATCAACATGAGCTCAAGCTGCCATTCTTGTGGGGCATCATTGACTTACAAATGCTCCCAAGTCTTAATAAAACTAGGAGTAACTATTGAATCACAGACGGCTTAGAAGTCTGTCTTCACAATTTTGGCCTATTTTTCTCCCTTTGTGTTAGGTGTGCGCCGGACTGGTGGCCTCACATATGAAGATGCAATCATGTTTATGCTATTATATTAGTGGTGCAGATGGATTCAATATTGTGGAAGTACACTTTATATATATATATATATATATATGTATGTATATGTGTGTGCTGATTTTCAATATTATAAGGTGTCACTTGGTGGCGCTAGCTTTGAGAATAATAGCATCTAGGAGGGGTCAGTATGGTTTTTAATCATTCTATGTCTAAAACTAATAATTGTAGGACTCTAGGAATTTGAGGAAAATTTGCTCACTTTTTATTTTATAGGTAGACCTATGTTATGGATCGTCTTTTTCAAATCATGGCTTAGGTGGTAGTTTCATAGTAGTTTTCATATATATATATATATATATATAATATATACTAATTTTCATAACGTGCTCAGCACCTTACGTACATAAATTAAATTAAAATAATAATATATATTTATTAAATCAAACAATTTTATAAATATAAGATATAATATAAATACATTATAAATGAAAAAATATAATGATAAATAGATTAGAAGTGACGATGAACATATTAAATATAAATATAAAAGTGTCACACATATGTAATGAGGTACATCATGTTGGAATGAAAGTTGTCATATTTTTCTCCTCTATTCTCTCATTCTCCTATTTATTTACTTGTTTACTTTACCTAGCTTAGTCCTACTTATTTTACAACATTAGACAATTACTTGTTTTTTTTTTATTTCGGCTATACGCACCACACTTTTTACTTAGGGCTCCCAGCGAAAAAAGTCAAACTAAAAAAAAGTTCATTCTGCTGCAAAATGACACTTATGACATTCACTATGAAAACTATAAGATAAGTCTCAGCCACATGTCGCCCAACCTAAAATAGATGTCTTGACCGAGGTTTTGGAGTTGAGTGCTTCAATTAGGATGAAGGAGTATATATAGCGGAGCTCTTTTTTTTTAATTAAAGACATTTAATTAACACAATACAAAAAATAATGTTTAGTTTGATAGTTTTTTTCAGCATATATACTATATTATTAGTTGTTTTTTTTTGTTAGATTATAGTTATTAGTTGTTTTTTTTTTTCGAGTATAGTTATTAGTTGTTGTGTTTAAGTTTAAGTGGAACACTTAAATCTTGTATACTTGTATGTTTATCACGCTTTTAAGATAAGAATGTACGGGCTCATCTCATTATTCCTATCCAATTACAATGTCCACAATTAAATAATCGGGCTAACAAAAAAATTGATAAAAAAGATAAAAATAAAACTTAAACTGCAACGGAAGACACAAATCGAAAAATTCAAGCCAAAAATAGAAAAAAAAGGTTAAAATCGTACTTTCCTCACGGTCCACATTGGTGTTTTTAATATAGTAATAGATATATAATCATGGCTTAGGTGGTAGTTTCATATATATATATATATATATATATACTAGTTTCGGGACGTGCTACGACGATTGACCCGCTACGCTTTGCTCGCTATATATATATATATATATATATATATATATATATATATATATATATATATATATTGTATTTTTTCATATGTATTATAATGTATTATATGTTTGATAACTCCACCTATGTTGTACACTATGTGTGCTACATAGCCGGTCCCAAGTCCGGATAAAGTAGGAGGACTCTGATGCCCATTTTTCATACTGAAAAATGGGCAAGAGAAGTTTCAAACTCATTTTTCATACCCGAAAAGTGGGGGAGGGAGGCTCCAAGCTCATTTTCCATTCTTGGAAAATGGAAGAGGGTTGCGATATGTTGACAGCCAACGTAAAACTTGTCACTTTTCATGAAATGGATCAAACATATATAAACGTTGGGGCGTTCCCACCTAGTGATGTGCAGCATCGGAGCCCGGGTGTAGTGAGAAATGAGCAAGGGTGTGTTTCACATCGCCGCCTGGGTGTGAAGAAAAATGAACAAGGGTTCACACACATAGGACGTGTGTGGGTAAAGAAGCTGTCCCTTCACATCATCGTCCTGAAGTGAAGAAAAATGAACAAGAGTTCCCACACAGAGGACGGGTGTCGGTAAAGAAACTAGTTCAAAACAAACACGAAAACAAAAACAAAATCATAGATACGGATACTAGATCTTTTATACAAAATAGAAATAGAAAAAAAAACAAACACAAAGGGGAGAAAAAACTCGTTTAGGAACATGTAACATAGGAACACTTACAAGGAAGTCAATAGAACTAGTAGATACTATGATTAGAATGAGTGTCAATATTGCTTGCCTCCAAGAGACAAAATGGGTAGGAGAAAAATATAGAGAAATAGGAAGATTATGGTTTAAATTGTGGTACACTGATATAGATAGAAAATACAATGGAGTAGAAATCGTGGTGGATAATGATTACAAGGATAAGTTCATAGAGGTTAAGAGAATAGGGGGATAGATTGATTCTAGTTAAATTAATTATTGGAGACGAAAAAATTAATATACTTAGCGCATATGCACCACAAGAAGGATTAAGCGAAAGCATCAAACGCAAGTTTTGGGACGATATGGATGAATTTATGCAAATTATACCATTAGATGAAAATGTTTTTATTGGAGAAGATTTAAATGAGCATGTCGGGGGCAAGTAATGATGAGTTTGAGAGAGTTCATGGAGGTTTTGGTTACAATAATAGAAATAAAGAAGGATAATCAATCTTAGAATTTGCTTCAGCATACGATCTTGTCTTAGCAAATACTAGTTTTAGGAAGAGGGAGTTGCATATAATTACTTTTAGTAGTGGTCATAACAAGAGTCAAATATATTTTCTTTTAACAAGAAAAATAGATAAAAAATATGTAGAGACTGCAAAGTAATACTAAGTGAAGTGCTTACTACCCAACATAAGTTAGTAGTACTTGATATTAAGCTAAAACGACGACATAATATAAATAAAAGAGTTAGCGACCATAGAATAAAGTGGTGGAACCTACAAAATAGTAAACAAGTAGACTTTAGAGAAAAACTACTAAAGGAAAATGTTTAGAATCTTGACTTAGATGCTAATACAATGTAGCTAGAAATGAGTAGTTGCATAAGGAGAGTGTGATCAAACGTATTAGGTATATCTAAAGGCTTGAGACCACCAAAGAAGGAAACATGGTGGTGGAACGAGAATGTCCAACGAACAATTAAGACTAAAAGAGAGATGTATAGGAAAATACATAAGTGTCAAGATGAATATGCGTACAATCAATATAGAGAAACTAGAAAGGAAACTAAAAAAATAGTTAGTCAAGCTAAAACAAATTTCATGGAAGATCTATATACAAGGTTAGGTAATAAAAGATGACGAAATATATATAGGCTAGCCAAATTAAAAGATAAAAAGAAACAAGACTTAAGTCATGTAAGATGTATTAAGGACGAAAATCAAAATGTTTTAACGCGCTTGGATGATATTAAGGAGAGATGGAGAAGTTACTTCGATAATTTATTTAATGATAGTCAAGTTGATACTATAATAGATGAAAACCCACACCAAGAAAGAAATGTAAACTATACACACAATATTAGAATTCTAGAAGTTAAAGAGACATTAAAAATAATGCAAATAAGGAAAACATGTGGCCCATATGAAATACCCATAGAGGTTTGGAAATGCTTTGGAGAAATTGGATTGACTTGGTTACAAAACTTTTCTATAAAATTCTAAAATCAAAATGGATGCCAATGGATTTGAGAAGAAACACGCTTGTGCCAATCTTCAAAAACAAATGAGACATTCAAAGTTGCTCAAACTACTAGGGAATTAAACTTATGAGTCACACTTTGAAACTTTGGGAGAGGATAATTGACAATAGGTTAAGGAGAGAAACAACAATATTAGAAAACCAATTTGGCTTAATGTCTGGGAGGTCAACTATGGATGCAATTTTCCTTGTAAGACGATTATTAGAAAAATATAGAGAAAAGAAAAAAGATCTTCATATGGTATTCATAGATTTAGAAAAAACATATGATAGGGTCCCTAGAGATGTTCTTTGGTGGGTTCTAGAAAGAAAAAGAGTGCATGCTAGATACATAGAAACTATTAAGGATATGTATGATGGAGTAGTGACGAGTATAAAGACATTTAGAGGAGCTACAAAAGTATTTTTTATTAAGATAGGACTACATCAAGGATCGGCTTTAAGCCCATATCTATTTACTTTAGTTATAGATGAACTAACTAGGCATATTCAAGAGGATATACCATAGTGTATGTTATTTGCAGATGATATTGTCTTAGTGGATGAAACAAAAGATGGAGTGAATAAGAAATTAGAACTCTGGAGGAATGCATTAGAATCTAAAGGCTTTAAGTTGTGTAGGACGAAAACCGAATACATGCACTGTGAATTTGGAAACACTAGACATCAAGATGATGTAGTAGTAAAATTAGGGGAAGTAGAAGTTCCTAAGGTGAACCACTTTAGATATTTATGATCAATCATACAAAATGATGGTAATATTGA
Source organism: Stephania cephalantha (assembly GCA_039657325.1). Classification (NCBI taxonomy): domain Eukaryota; kingdom Viridiplantae; phylum Streptophyta; class Magnoliopsida; order Ranunculales; family Menispermaceae; genus Stephania; species Stephania cephalantha. Next base: position 47,014,212 of record CM077569.1, on the reverse strand, counting down.
GAATGATCTCACACATAGAATTCAAGCTGAATGGAAGAAATGGCGGAGTGCAACAGGGGTGATTTGTGATCGAAATGTTCCTACTAAGTTAAAAGAAAATTTTATAGGACAGCAATTAGGCCAGCTATACTCTATGGAAGTGAATGTTGGGCTGTAAAACAACAACAATTACAAAAAACGAACGTAGCAGAAATGAGGATGCTTAGGTGAATGTGTGGTAAAACTCGTAAAGATAGAATAAGAAATATAGAAATTCAAAGACAAGTAAGAGTAACATCAATTGATACAACGATTAGGGAAGGGTGGTTGCGATGGTTTGGTCACCTTCAAAGACGGCCTACAAATGTCTCCACTAGAAAACTGGACTCAATAGAAACTGTAGAAATTCGACGAGGTAGGAGTAGACCAAAGTTAACATCGGATGCATTAATTAGGAGAGATTTGAATGGTTTGGAAAGCTCACCATCAATTGCACTTAATCGAGCACAATGAAAAAGTTTGATCCATATAGCTGCCCCAATTAATTTGAGACTGAGGCTATTTGTTGTTGTTGTTGTTGTTGTTGTTGTTGTTGTTGTATTAGTTGTTCGATCATAGGATGGCATTGTAGGTTTATATAAATCTTTTTTTTTCTTGGTGGTTGCTTAAGGTCTATGATATTGAATGTGAACCATTACCACCAACACTAAATTCCCTGTTCGTTATTTATATTCTCTTACTTTTCTTTTGTTACAAATGTTTAGAAATTCGAAGAGGTATATAACTTTTCAGAGTAAACAACAACGAAGAAACCTCAATTCCAAATTAGTTGTGGTTGACTAGGTAAATCAAACTCTTACATTATGCAGCTGTTACTAGTGCACTTTCATTATCTTTAAAATTATTTCTAATTAACGCATTCCAAATTATTTTAATAAGCTACACATTTCCTTTGTTGGATCCATTTCAAAGAGTGACAGAGTGGAAATTTTAAAACCATTACCATTAACAAAAGCAAAATAATTTTTTGACATTCTTTTGGTATATACATTTTTTATACAATGGTGTAGATTCTTTTGGAATTCGCGCAACACACATCCCAATACATTAATTGAAACCCCTTTTGTCATCAAAATAAGCCTATAACTATGTAAAGAATGTATTTCGAGGCACATTAAATGTCATTTTTTTATTGAAGCATTTTATTTGGAAAAAATTACAAAAGTACTAATGTTTTTAGTTTAAATCTGAAAAATAAGGTTGTGTTTTTTTTTTTTCTCCAGAATAGGCAATAACGCCTTTTGTAAAGGCGTTATTAGAGTGGATGGATTTTTTGCTGACGTGGACATGGGCCGACTGAATAGCGCCTATAGGTTGCACGAGTTGTACGGGTTGTCCGCTTCGCAATACGTGCTAACGTTTACATGGGGTCTATGGTTTGTAGTGGATATGCATGGGTTGCCCCATCGAGATACGTGCCTGACGTTTGCATGGATTGCCCACCTCGGGATACGTGTATGACATTTGCATTACTTATCTACCTCGAGTTACGTGCATAGCGTTGACATGTGTTATCAACCAGGGTATACGTGCTTGACGTTGGCATTGGCTTTACCACCTCGAGACACGTGCGTGACGTTTGCATGAGTTGCACGAGATTGCATGGGTATCTTGAGGTAGACAACCAATGTAAACAACGCGCACGCATATCGACGTGGACAACCCATGCAAACATTACCCATGTATGCCGATGTGGAGATTTCATGCAAATGTCAGGCACGTCTATCGAGGTGGACGACCCATGCAACCTCATGCAACTCATGCAAACGTCGCGCACGTGTCTCGAGGTGGTAAAGTCAATGCCAACGTTATGCATGTATCTCCTGGTTGACAACACATGCAAACATCACGCACGTATCGCGAGGCGGACAACCCGGGTGAGTTGCATGCTTACTATGGATATGCATGGCTGGCCCACCTCGACATACGTGCGTGGCGTTTACATGTGTTGTCAACCAGGAGATACGTGCGTGACGTTGACAGCTTTACCACCTTGAGACACGTGCGTGACGTTTGCATGAGTTGCACGAGGTTGCATGGGTTACCCACCTCGACAGACGTGCCTGACATTTGCATGAAATCTCCACCTCGGCATACACGGGTGACGTTTGCATGGGTTGTCCACGTCGATATGCGTGCGCGTTGTTTACATTGGTTGTCTACCTCGAGATACGCGAGTGGCGCGGGTCATCCATCTCCATATGCACGTGGTGGTCATAGGGGGAGAGAATTTGTATAGATAGCTCCTTTTCAAAAGGAGTCATTCATAGAGTGTAAAAGTTTGTATAGATAGCTCCTTTTCAAAATGAGTTATCTATACATTTGCCCCGCCACCTCACACCCTTCATAATGTAAAGGTTTGTATAGATAGCTCCTTTTCAAAAGGAGCTATCTATACATTTGCCCCGCCACCTCACCGCCACCTCACCGCCACCTCACACCCATCCTAAGTAATAACGCCTATTGTAAAGGCGTTATTGCCTATTTTCTTCATTTCAAAGTACAACACCCTATTTTGTGAATTATAAAGCAAATGTGCCTTACTTTTTTAAAAACACCTTTTATTTTTGGCCTTTGCTTGGATCCCCATCAACTAAGGTTGGCTCATTAATATGGAGAACCTAAATTACATGGTCGTCAGGATCAAGTATGTGCAGATGAGGTATGTAGTTGGACTTATTCGCTACAGTACATGACCCCCACGTTGATACGATGTAATGATGTATGGATATGCACTACTTTGTCTTGCAAAATTGTCGTTTTCTAAGTAAAAGCTTCATTTATCTTTGATCATTTATTTAGTCCTTCCTATAGTTTCTTCATGGACAAAACATGATTAGATTATATAATTACTTTCAAGACTTGTTCTCGTTGGGCACTTTCGGCTGAGGAAAAGCTTATCCAATGCTTTTGCAGTTCCTTGTACTTGAAAAGGAGAGGAGCCTCTGCTAATCATGCAAACTAGCAGAGCATGCAAGTGGAATCTTAATTTCTTATAGTGATACAAACTATTTAAATGGAGCAATATTGAACAGAGTTGCCCAAATTGCAAAGCAACAACTAAAAAAGAGTAGGTCTATAAGGGCAACACCAACTTTGATGATCTAGTTAAAAACTTAAAAAACTATTAACTTGTAATTTAAAAACTATAGTACAAAAAGTTAATCTAGATTATTTCAATAATAACTAATCTAGTTAATGTACCAAAAAAAAGAGAGTAGTTAATCAAAAACAATAATTTGATCGAAGTAATGTATAAACTAACTAATTTGTGCTTCACATGGTTAGGGAAATGCACGTCTCCCAAAGTGACAGCTTCATACTTGTTTGGTTTGGAATTTCGTCGCACTATGAAGTATGTAGAAAACTCGATTAAACACATAAAGATCAGTTTTCCCTAAAAAAAATAAAAATATGAACATCTCAATCTAAACCTATCGAATATGAGTTCTTTATAGTAGTTTTGGAAGATTTTGAGATCTAGATCTTCCCACTGTCTCCGAATAAAAAAATAAATAGAAACATCTCGATCTAAATAAGAAGATGAGATGAATTATTTTGTTTTCCTTTATAAAAATTATTTTAATTTTTTTGCAGTTCTAGATAGATCAGATTAAGCGAAATATATATATATATATATATATATATATATATATATATATATATTTGTCAAAGTAAACACATATAACAAATCCTGCAAGATTCCATTTGCTTTTATTGCATTGTCTTCTACTTTAATTGTGAAAAGGGTTTTGGGAGAGTCTGAAAGAGAGACCTGCCTATAGCTAGAGAGTTCCCCCTCCCAAGATGAAATAAAAAAGAAAGAAAGAAAGAAAGAAAGAAAAGCATCTTGGATTGCTTGTGAATAAAGTAAAGGAGAGATTAATCATCATATCATTGAATTTGTGCTTTGGGCTCATAAACCTTCAATTTGGTCAAAATCCCATTGTTGTGTATAGAAGACTCTCACACTAAGAGCTATTAATTAATAGAGTTAACAGTTGGAACAAACTGTTTAAAGTTTGACAATTAATCAAACTAAGAACAATTCAACTTCTTGAATCTCACTCCATATTCTGTCTTCTTATCCCTTATTGACAGAATCCAAACTAATGATCTTATCATATAGTTAGTCCTACATGCACCCTTAACTTATTAGTGACCATAAAGTTTACAAAAACAATGGCTTTTCAAATCTTGAACAAAAACAAGATCAAATGAAGCAATGGAAACTATCTAACATACATGAATTATTAGTGTCCAAGGACAAAAACAGAAGTCTATCAAATGGATCAATATTTGATGAAACTAACATCCATAAATGAATCAAGAAATATTAATTAGCTGAATAGAACCATATATAACATATGTTTATACATGATCTAAACATGTTACCAATATAGCTAGCTAGGATTTCTCCATATATAGAAACTAATTAATGATCAACTTCCCCTTAATAGATTTCCATCAAAAGTGCTAGAACTATGAACAAGTCCTTAATTAACTTAATCACTAGCTACTTCAACTCATCACTGCAGCATTTCTTTGAAAGATCCTTGAAGGGTCTGCAAACCTCGCCGAGAAGGATCTAGAGAGGTTATCAGGCTCGGTCCATGCCGTTCCTTGGTCGAAATTCTGCGAGTAAGTATAGGGATCATAAGGCACTTGGAATGGCCCCGACGACGGGTAGTCGAAAATTCTTCTCTTCTCCTTCTTGATTCTCTTCCAAAACCATCTCCACTTTGGCATGCTCGACCGCGAATTGGCCATGTTCAATGCTGTGCACTCCCCGAAGTCGTTCCCGCCATTGACGTATCTCATGCTTCCGCAGCGAGAATTGCACCAGTTTCCTACTTCCATGGCATATGCAGAGCAGCTCCTCTGCTTGTCAAGCCTTGAGTTTGAGCCCCAGCTCATGTTTTAGTAATATATAGTGCAGAGTGGTGGTTGAACTCTCTGCACTATATAGAGTTGTAACATATATATTGTGTGCTTGTTTTTGTATATATAGAAAGGGAAGATGAGATGATGTGGCTATTTGTGTACCACTTTGGTGTTACGAAATTGTTTCTCAAGTTGAATGTGCATCGAATCACCGATTTTGCGTAATTCGAAGCTTATCTGAATAAACATAAAAAGATAGTACTTTAATAGGCAAAACCTATCTTTCAATCCTTGAACTTAGAAGTTTTTATAATTTTGGTCTTGAACTTTCATTAGTGTACATTTGGTCCCTGAACTTTTGAGTTTTTATGCTTTGAATCTATGAACTTTGAGTTTTTTATGTTTTTCGGAGAAATTGAGTTTTGATTTTTGATTTGTTGGTTAAAGTGAGTCGTCTGATTTAGTAATATATACCGTTTCACTCGTTTTGGCTAGCCACGTGACACTTTCGTTAGCCATGTTAGCCAAATTGAACACCTTAAATGGTGGAAGGATCAATCTTATATTTTATGAAATTTCAAAGAATAAATGTATCTTAACAAAAGTTCGAGGAGCAAAAGCATAAAAAACACATCTATGGCTTGGCTAAGGTATGTAGTTTTATAGGACCATTTTGATTTCAACTTTAGAGTTTGACTTCAATTTGGGCATCTAAATAAACATGAACTTTTTTTTTTTACACTATATGTACTCTCCGGCCGTTTATATCAGTCGTTTTAGTAAAAACTTCTTGTTCAAAATTGTAAGTCGTTTTCAAAATTTAAAAGTGCATTATTGTATTTTTATCCTTTTTATCTTTATACAATTCAAACATTTATGATTATTTAATTCTTCAATTCTTCAATTCATTTAATGTCAAATGATATATATGTAAATTACACTCGTAATTAACGCTCCCTTAATTCTTAAGTCTTTACCTTAAACAACTTATATAAATGATCGGAGGAAGTACTTAATTTGTAGAGTTGTTGCAGTCCACAGCTTACTTTTGTTGAATTTGATGGCACAAGTGCGTTTGGTCTATTTAGTGGTACTGTGTGGATAAGGAATTAATTCTTACTAACTCTTCTCATTAATTTCTGATTGCACATGTATTAATGATAATTAATTGGTTCATTAATTTATAGGTCGTTCTATGTGCACCCCACAAATTTGTAAAGGCAAGTCACAAATTTTTTGGCACTCTAATTCTACATTTGCCCTCAAACGAAATGACCTAGTTACTCACAACCTCCACAATCCCTCACATGCTACTCTTTCTCTTGTTGAGCACCCCACACAAATCGACAATCCTTCTACTCCAACAGTCCCCTTCGACAACCGGTGACGCGAACTTGTAATTTTAGAATCCACTACCATCGTAATAGTCTATTTCTTTATGCTTTTATGATGGAAAATGTCGTATTTTACTGTTTTTGTGTGCATTTATGGGGTTTGGACAAAGTTTTTTGTTTGCTAGGGCATTGTTCGGTGGCTATTGACCTTACAAAATGGAAGATGAACGTGTAAGGGATGCGGATGTGCAAGATGGAGATGTATTTCTTGAGCTTTCCTTCAATTTGTTCTTTTTTTTTATTTTTTTTTCGTGTTCAAAACATGGGTTTCGCCTCTGGTTCGGCCACGCAGGGTCGAACCACATGTTGTAGGTCGGTCATACATAGCCGAACAATCTTATAATGTTCACTCATGCATGACCGAACTATATATGTTTAGTCGGTCATGTATGGTCGACTCAATACTTGGATATGTGATTCATTTGTATGCATGATCGAACTATATATGTTCAATACATGTCCAACCAATCATGTATGGTTCGATCATGCAGAACCGATCTATATGTGTTCATTCGGTTCTGTATATGACCAATCCAATACAAAGAAATGAGATCCATTTTGGTCGGTCATATGGTCGACCAATCATGTATAGTTTGGTCGTACATGACCGAAGACTTAAAGCTCGATTCGTGGAAGGGGATGAAGGCGTCAACAAAGAATCGAAGACCTAGTGGATGGGGTGCCCTTCTCAACCAATAAAAAATGATAATTTGAGGCTTCAATATTTACATTGGTATGCCCTTTTCAAAACAATGGGTGCCTAAATTCAGTGGCTTGCCTCTACAAAAGGGTGCACATAGAACAACCCTTTATTTATATCCGATCGATATATACCAATTTAATTAATTTATTGTACCATGATTTAGAGAAATAACAATTCTTCAAATGTCAGCACAACTCTTAATTTGGACATAATTAATATACGTTTCATTATTTATGACGCTAATCAAATGGTTTAAATTCGCCTTAAAAAAGGTTTAAATTCAACATTAACCAACACGGAAGTTTTAAAGGAAAATCCAATCAAAAGATAAGTCTTCTCCATTTATTAATTATTATTTTTGTAGTAAGACTCAACATACATGCGTCACTCTTCACACTGACCAAAGACATATATTACTCCACATTTAATTAATCAAAATAAAAAAATATGTAAAGCTTAGAGAGAATGTGTACTTTCGAACCAGTTCATTAGTGAGTCAATTAAATCATTTGTCGAACTTTTCATTTTCTATAATATATACTGAGCTTTTTACCTAGAGCAATTAAACAAGTAATGATATCTATGAATATTACATGGTAATTAAAATTATTAATATTGTGTATATAATCACTTATTCCGGATGAAAAATGTGAATATTATTCAAATTCTTTTTTAATGAAAAAGAGATTTTATTAACTTATTTAGAAAAGAAAAATCTTAACAGAGAATAATTGAATTCTCGTGAGGGCAACATATGTAGAAGAGTACCATGTAGGCCCTCTAATATACATATAAATGTAAGGATTCTGCTTTGGTAAGGATCCAGTTATGGTGCCTCAGCATCGACACTTACTTGTTAGCGTTTGCGTGATACATCACAATGTGTGTGCACATCTCGATACAAAAATTAATTGATGTCAACACACGTAGGTCGGTTGTGCTTATCTGTTCTGGCGCACAACAACATTTTTCCGAAATGTAAACCTCCAAATGTAAACTTTGGCGGCCCGTGTGGGCTTTAAGTTGTTGGCAAATAAATAAAATAATTCACCAGAAAAAAAACAATAAAGTCAGCAATTAATCAAAGGATTAAGGGCGACGTTGGCACGCCAAATACTACTCTGCGCTTCTAAGTTCGAAGGACAGAGGAAACTACTATTTATTTACTTGATTGCCCATGTGAAATTTATGAATTTGATTAGTAATATAAGGGGTAGAGCAGTCAATGTTAATTGAACATTTGAGCCTTTTTTTTGTCAAAAAAAGATTGTATTAGATGCTCCTAGCCAAAAGGTGCATTTGAGGTTTATTTCATGGGTCAAGTTACATGCATTTCAATTGATAATATATTTTTTCCTGAAAAAAAAATTGATAATATATATTTGACAAAAAAAAAAGAGCGGCTAAACGGACCCAGATTTTTGCTTACATGACCCCATTTTTAAATTTTTACTTCGTCGTACTCCGCTTTTTACTTAGTGTACCCCACTCTTTCTCAAAATTCTAAAAATACCCGTACTGTACCTCATTACCTTCACCTCCACCTTAACACCCCATTTGAAAAGGTGTCGAACACAAAGGGGTGACACCTCTGAAGAGGTGTCAGACACACAAAGCTGACACCTCTAAAGAGATGTCAGACACATGGCTGACACCTCTAAAAAGGTTTCGGTTGGATTCCTCCACCACTTACTGAAATCTAGTTCTTTTTTGCATTTTCGATCGGAGTCGGCCGTCACCTCTTTAGAGGTGTCGGCCTGTGTATAAGACACTGCTGAAGAGGTGTCGCCTCTGTGTGTTTGATACCCACGGGGCAACAAGAACGAATACAAAAATTTCAAAACTCTAAAAAAATACATGAAAATGACTAAAAAATAGTGGGTTTTCCTCTGAATCGCTTAAAATTCTCGATTCCATCGAAACTTTGCACTCAAAATATAAGAAACCTCCGAATCGAAATTCTAAACCCAACAATAATCCCACAAAAAATACCGACTCAAAAAAGTTAAAAAAAACTCAAAAACTTCATAATCTACACTAAAAGAGATGGGGAATGCACCCACGACGTCGAATCGATGTGGTTTTGCTTAGACTTCGTCGAATTCGAGTTGGTGGTTAGAATGCGATTTGAGAGAGAGGTGATTGAGGTAAGGATGAGTGGGGCGAGTGGGTATGAGTAAGTAAAAACCCTTTTATATGGAGGGTAGTTGGGTAATTTCACTGGGGTGGGGTCCTCTAAGAAAAAAATGGGGTCCGTTTAGCCGCTCCAAAAAAAATTGATGATATTATAAATGGATGTAATTTGCATCACATTAATGAGAGCTAGATTCTCTCTTTCTTTTTTTCTTTCTTTCTTTCTTTCTCTCTCTCTCTTAGTTGGAAAATACTAGAATGACACCCCAAATGACACCTTAAGTGACACCCCTGAGATGTGGCGTGCGGATCCCATGCAAAAATGAGTGTACGCAAAATAATTTTTGATGCATAACCCGTGGTGTATATCTCGAAGCGCGGACGACGGCTCCCATGAATGTAAGCCTCGCGCCACATCATATAAGGTGTCACTTAGCGTGTTATTTGGAGTGTTATTCTAGCATTTTCCTTTTTAGTTTATTGGATACAAGGACTATTTAAAGAACTATTAAATGGAGGTCGTCCGATGTAGTCATGTACCTTAAAAAATGCACGTTCATATCACGATAACGCATAAGCCAACTGACCCGAACGAATGATTTTTTTTCTTTTTTGGTTTTTTTAGATATTTTTTGCTTTTTTGTTTTTTTAGGCTTAAACATACAACTTTTATTCATCAATTGAGATCAAAAATTAAATTACACTTGAGGAAATAGCCAACGGAATGACATCCCTCCAACTTTAATTACATGAGATATTTCAGATATTTTCAAGTATGATAAATTTGATGACTTAATCAAAGAACTCCAGTTAATGGATTACCCCTATTGAATGATTTTTTTACTTGGTCAAATGGGAGAGCAGTACCAATATGTGCAAGACTGGATCGATTCCTCTTCACTAATGCATGGGGATGAGGAGAACACTTTATAAATGCTAGACAAAATTTGGGCACGAGAACTACATCAGATCACTTTCCAGTAATTATGAAAATTGGGTCGGTTAAGTGGGGGCCTCTACCCCCCAATTCGAAAATGTTTGGCTTAAACACCACGGGTTCAAACACTCAATGAGACAGAGATGGGGACTAAATGTGGTTGATGGAGGGGGTATTCATATATATAAATTTGTAGATAAATTGCGCAAATTCAAGAAAGAGCTTAAGAGCTGGAATGATGGTGTCTTTCGTAGACTTGGGCTGAAAAAACATGATTTGAAAAAGTCCATTCAACAGCTTGATGAAATGGAAGCAAGTAATTGGTGGGATGCTAATAAAAAAGAACTTCGAAATGCCAAATGCAAGGAGTTGGACTACACAATAATGATGGAAGGTCACATTACGAGGCAGAAGCTTAAAGTACAATGGCTTAATAATCGGGACGAGAACTTTGAATTCTTTCATCGCATACTTAGTGCAAGGAGAAACAAGGCTATGATCACAAGAATGAAACTGGAAGATGGGTCCTTCACGGGGAATGAGGAGATGCTAGTTGCCAATATTGCGGGTTACTTCATTTTGACTACCCGCCTAATTTAAAGATTATTTAATTATTTAATTTCAGATTAGGACTAAGCTCAGACCCATGTGGACGTCGCGGATTAATCTAGGGCACACCTACCAAGGTATAATTATTTATATTATATTTGCGTTATGCTTGTTTATTATGATTATTTTACTATGATTTATAACATTACGCCTTGTGCACCGCTGATTATCGCGTTTTGCTTCTATTACGAGTGCGGTGAATATTGTCTCGAGATGCGTGCAATACAAGTACAGTCCTAAAAAATGGATTAAAATGTTAATTGGCCAAGAATGGACCTGACACGCCTCGTGATGCGCGACAGTGCCGGGTAAGTGAGTAGGCAAGACTTAGTCTAAGCATGATATCTAAATTGACCAATAAAGCATAGAATAAGCTAATGAAATAATCTAATGTAGCTATAGTATGAATTTTGGATTGATTCATATAAAAAGAGGCCTAAAATAGTATAAAAAGAAATTATTTGGATCCTAGAACCTAGATCAACCTTGAGATGAATCATCTAGAGGCTTAAACTAACACACTTAGTGGGCATCCATGGTTGGATGGATCAAATTCAAGCCTTTGATGGACCTAGAGATGGGAGCTTTATGCAAGATTAGGGGTTAGGAATATGAGTTGGGCTAATATAAATAGATAACTTAGCCTTTTACTTTGATCTCATTCATGCTCATTCATGGAACCAACAAAAAGAAATTCAGGATTTCTAGTTCATGAGACCAAGAAGGGCGGGACCTTTTTTGATTTAGAAGAGTTTGTGTCAAATTGGTGGTGTTATAACAACAAGAGTAGAGAGTTTGCATCCAGACTCAAGCTATGTATGAAATCCCTCATTTTTCATGCATTTCTACCCCAAAATTTGTTTGAATGAATGTTAAGACTTAGGATTCTTGACCCCAAACTAAATTACGATGGGTAATCTATATTTCCCCTATGTTTTTTTAGGTATAAGGTGTGATGATTTCATCTCTAAACTTTCAAAAATCTAGCCATTAAACCCTTGTTATTATTCTTAAATCTTTTCAACTAATGCATGTTAACTTACCCAAATTGAGGATTTAAAACATGAGTTATTGTTGCTTTGGGTTAATTAGGAGTAATTAGGGACAAATCATCTCATAATAAGTAAGAACTTATTGGTTTGGGTGAATATTTGATGTTGAAGTTTAGGTCATTCTTGTGCATGTTGCGTTGTTAAAGAAGATGATGAATAGTGTCTATGGCCATAGAGAACATTCGTGCCCACAAGGGACATTTGTGCCTACAGGGGACTTCTGTGCTCACAACAGATGTTTCTGCCCACATGGGACATCTGTGTCCACAGAGGACGTTTGTAACCATAAAAGAATATGTGCCCACATGGGATGTCTGTGGTCACAAGGTTCTATAATCACAAGCCCTGTAGCCTCAAGAGTGTTACAACAACGTTATGTCAACAATATAATAGAAGGGGTATCTAACACACTAAAGATTTATGTAATTGACACCAAGGACTTAGAGATACATACTCTGGTGTCGGGAACGTATCGGGATCGAGGCGTGTAAGGACTGAGTTTTCATCACATCTTTTTAAGTAAACCCCATAAAAAACACGTAGCATTTATTTATTATTTTCTTTCATTATACCACTGAATTATGTCAGTTTGGGTTTATTTGACTACTCCACTCCCACTTGTGTCTGTATATGGTCGACAAGACGATATGACTCCTCACTAACTCCCTCGTGATTACTTTTATGATTGTTGCTGCGGTTCCGGTGCCCTAGGCTACGCGTGAGAATTTCTCCGCGAGTCGATGATTTGAGAGATAGTGTCGTGAGGAGTTAACTCCGACACAGATTTTTATCCTTTGAGGAAATTGGCTGGGAGTTTTAAACCCCTGACCAACATAGTACCTCATTAACCTTGAAGCGGTGGCGGGGAGTCACTTCATCACTAGAGTCTCTTCGGTCCAGTGTTATTAGTTCTAGAGTTCGGCATATATATATCACACTCGTATCCGACATTTATTGCTTTCTTAGCAACTTATCTTTATGCTATTATCCATTTTTAGTGCATTTCTTATTGACTAGCATGATTTGTAGCCATTTTATTTACATTCTTATTAAATGCAACATGCGTTTCTTCTAGGGATTTACTCACTAGACTCGTCATCAGCTTTTTGCATGGATGACCGAGTGTAGATCCTACAACGAGCCGGGGGAAGGCCGTACTTGGCAAATTCATCTGATCATTGTGAGCCTCCGCTAGCCCATCTCATAGGTGTTTGTATACATTATGTCACCGATGGGGCATGTGCCCTAGGTCAATCCATTAACTGTCTTTATGAATACTTTTTGTTAATAAAATAGAGGATTTCATTTGTTGTTTATTATAATTAATTTGCATGTTTACATTATAATAAGATCCATGGGTATTTACATAAATATCATAAATGTCCCTAGTCGATCATTATACTGGGAACTATAATGAATTAAGACTAGTGTGAGTCTTGATTGATGATCATATGATGATTATACGTATAGGGATACAAATCAAGATCACGAGTACTTGTTAGGGAACAAAGTATTGGACCGACCCGCTATGAGAACATCACATGGATTAAGTCATAGTTGTTTCTCATGATAGGTATATTTTTCGTCCTCCGACTTGAGATTGCCGTGAGACTTCAACATTAGGAACACAAGACTTTGACACAATCAAACGTTGTCTTTAATCGGACGATTATAAAGGTTGTGATTGAATACTGTGAGCAATGTGATGAAGTTGTGTAATCGAGATAGAATTTGTCCCTCTCATATAAAGAGAGATATCTAGTGGATCCTCGATGTGTTAGACTGTTAAAAGGCCTAGTCTAAGTGAATTGATATTGATCAATGTCACTTGGATGTTTTCACTACCTAGAGATCGAGACTAGTACGATTGAACATGTTGGATGACAATTCCATGCCTTATGTTTGATCAAAAGGATATCGTGTGACAAAAGGATGTTATATACACTATTGATTAGGTTGTATCGATTTGATATTCGTACAACTTGGGTAGTCATAATGTCTTGCTAGAGACTGCTTATGACTTGTATACCAAAATGTGTTTTGGTACACTGCCAACGTTGTATGAGCCTATTGGGTCGCACACTAAGAATGGTTTTGCGAGATTTTAAGATGGTTCGAAAAATGAATTTTATATGATAAAATTCATGACGGAAACGTCCTTGTGGTGTATTACACTTATACTTCTTTAAGTAAGGGTATATGTGTAATTTACTTAACCGTCTATATATAAGGGTTGTATAAATAGACGCTTTAAGTTAGAACACAGTACGAAAAAAAGCCGAAACTCTATTTTCGTTTTAGAAACGACTTAGGGTTTTGGTATGCTCTGATCGTTTTGGAGAGAAACAAAAAGGTTTGGTATTCTCTCGAAGCTAGCACTTCAAATCTTGGCCGCCGTTCGTGTGTGGATTAGCTCGATAGAGAGCGTTCGTCGTTGCGGCGCGCTTAGAGATCGATCAACCTTCCGAAAGGTATATTGCGATTGAGGTATGATTAAGTTTTTCATGGTTTAAACGTTTTTAATGGAATTAGATTCGGATCCCGTTGGGGTTTTTGTCAAAACTGTTTTGTAATCTCCATTGCGAATGAACCCCAAAACCCAACAAGTGGTATCGAGCCTTCGAGTTTGATTCCATTAAACTCATTGCATGTTTTCTTCGATATATACATGATATATGATTGAAAGCATGTTAATAGTTGATGTATATGTGATATACATAAGTTTTCTCGTGAGATTTATTATCATGTTTTGTGTATATGATACATATATTCGTGATTTAATTGAAATTAGTTTCGTACATGCTAGTAACCATGTTAGGTTAATTTGAATAATTTTAATGAATTGAGTTTCGTGTTCTATGATCCATGACACCATTAGGTTCGATTGGGATAATAGTTCATGATTCAATTACATGTTTGTGATTATTTGGATGAAGACTAAATTGCAAATAATTAATTTTCGAAATTATTTATTTATAAATAATTAATTTTCGAAATTATTTATTTATCTTGTTATATCTATTTTGTTATGAAGTTTCTATTTGATAAAGATAGATAACAAATTAGAATAGGAGATAAATATCAAGAATCTTGTTATTGGTGATATACTAGGATTCAAATATCTTAAATCCAAAATAAATAATTAATTTTCGAAATTATTTATTTATCTTGTTATATCTATTTTGTTATGAAGTTTCTATTTGATAAAGATAGATAACAAATTAGAATAAGAGATAAATATCAAGAATCTTGTTATTAGTGATATACTAGGATTCAAATATCTTAAATACTAATTGGATTAGGATAAGATGATTAGTTAGATGTGGGCCCTAAGTTAATTAAAATGTTTTAATTGACTTAATTTCGGATAAATTAAGGGGTTAATTTATGATAATAAAATCAGCGAAAATTATGATTTTCTATAGCGAATTTTAATTTTCGGAATTGAGATTCGTCTTATAAAAAAAATAAAAATAAAAATGGGGCGCCGCCCCCTGTACCCCCTCCGCTGATCGGTTAGCGGAACCACCGCCAACTGACCGGCCAGCGGGACCGCCGTCTAACTAATCCTAGCGTATGGAAATTCTTTTGTTAGTGAAAAGTATAAAAAAGAAAAAAAAATTTTCAAATTGTTTAGTGATTGAACAAATCAATAAAATATATGATATTTCATTGTTTACATAAAATCACTAAAACTGAATAAAATCCCTCTATTAAATTTTTAGTCTCACGCCATCCATTTTAAACACTTGTCAATGCCTCGATCACACTAATACGCTTTCACCATATAGTTGGGTGTATTGTGTTATCTTGGTGAGACAAGTTGGGTAAGAGTTACCTTAATGTTTAAAATGGTCCGACTTAATAAAGCCATCAAAATAGTTTTAAGCTTTAGGTAAATGATGAGATAAAAACATGCTAAGACATAAGATGTCACGTATCTCATAAAAGGATCTAAAAATTACATAAGATGTAATTGGTAACTCATTACCTACCTAAATAATCTAGTTCTCGTGTTTCATGCCATAACCGTCATAGAATTAGGTGAAATATGGATTTTAGTCCCCTAAATAAACAAGATGTTTTAAGAGGGTCGTTAATTTAGTGGGAGTCTATTCCTCTATACTAAAATAAACTTTGCATAATCTTTATTGTAGATCAATGGCCTCTTCAAGTAACAATAATCCCCTCGTTATCGCGATCCATCCTTGAGAAGGATAAGCTATCTCGGGACTAACTTTCTTGACTGGTTCGAAACTTGAGAATTGTTCTTAAGCATGAACGCAAGTTGTATGTCCCGGATGCTCCAATCCCGAGGACCTACCACCAATGCTACGAAAGTCACAAGGATGCGCATAGTAAGCATGTCAACGATTCTACTAATGTTGCATGTATTATGCGGCAACTATGGTTCCCGAACTTCGAAGGACATGGAACTAATGGAAGCCTACGACATGGTCAGTAACGCTTAAGAAATGTTCTAACAAAGAAGCTAGGCAAGAAAGGTTTGAGACAATCAAAAGCCTACATTCTTGCAAGATGACTAAGGGTGCGTCGCTTAGTCCTCATGTTCAAGATGAATGGCTATGTTGACCACTTGATAGACTTGAATTTCCCATAAGCCAAAAGTTGGCTACGATTTGATCTTGAATTCATTACCGAGAAAGTTACTCACAATTTGTGATGAACTACAATAGGAATAATATGGAGAAATCAATTTCGAGTTGCATTTGATGCTCAAAACTCGCTGAACAAAATATCAAGAAACCCTCTAGTAATGTGTTGATGGTCCAAAAGGGAAAGGGAATGAAGAAGAAAGGCAAAGGCAAGGCTAGGTTGCCAAGGTCATTCTTCGCACTGTCGCAAAGCCTATGAACAAGTCAAGACCCTACTGTTCTCCTCGCTTCAAAACACCCAAAAGAAAAGGAAGAAAATTATCATTTCGTAATCAAACCTATCTTTGGCATTGTCGTCTCGGCACATAAATGAGAAACGCATAACGAAGCTCCATAAAGATGGACTTCTAGATTCATTTGATTTAGAAACATATGAAACGTGCGTATCTTGTTTCTCGGGCAAGATGACTAAAAGTCCCTTTATCGGACACAAGGTGAAAGGGCAAGTGATTTATTGGGTCTAATACATACCGATGTATGCGGTCCTATAAACACAATGGCTAGAGGAGGTTATCGGATTTCATTACATTTACCGATGATTTCAAAGCGAGATATGGTTATGTATATCTTATGAAACATAAAGTCGAATCATTTGAGATGTTTCGAACGTTTCAAAATGAAGTGCGAATCAACTTGGTAAAACTATCAAAACACTTCGATCGATCGAGGTGGTGAGTATTTAAGCCAAAAATTTGATGATCATCTTAGAAATTGTGGGATTGTCTCCCAATTGACTCCACCAAAGAACTCCACAATGGAATGGAGTTTCGAAAGGAGAAATCAAACCTTATTAGATATGGTTCGATCTATGATGAGTCATGCAGATCTTCCATTATCCTTTTGGGGTTATGCATTACAAATCTGCTTTCACTCTAAATCGAGTTCCTTCTAAAGCGGTTGATAAAACACCATATGAGATATGGTACAGGAAGAGACCTAGTTTGTCTTTTCTTAAGATTTGGGGTTGTGAGGCTTACATAAAGCGACAAGTCTCGTAAAAAACTAGCACCTAAATCGATAAGTGTTTATTTGTGGGGTATCCTAAGGAAACAAAAGGATATTACTTTTATAATCTCGCCGAGAATAAAGTGTTTGTTGCTCTGGTATGGTGCCTTTATGGAAAAATAGTTTATTTCAAAAGACACTAGTGGGAGAGAAATAAATCTTGAAGAAGTTCAAGAATCACGAGATAAACACTGAATCGACATTACTTGGAAGTTCAACAACGTTCGAACCGCTTGAACCTCCGCAAGTGACACAAGACCCACGTAAATCTGGTAGGGTAAGACATGAGCCGAGAGATTCGGATTTCTCATTACGATAGTCGTGATGTGTTGCTTATGGATCAAAATGAGCCCACTACTTATCGGAGGCTATGTCCGGACCAGACTCGATAAATGGCTAAGTGCCATGAATTCCGAGATGCAATCCATGTATGATAACCAAGTTTGGAACTTGGTTGATTTACTTGAAGGTGGTAAGACCATTGGATGTAAATGGGTTTTCAAGAAGAAAACTGACATGGATGGCAATGTGCATACTTTTAAAGCAAGACTTGTAGCAAAAGGTTTCAGGCAGACTCAAGGTGTTGATTATGATGAAACTTTTTCGCCGAGCCATGCTTAAATCCATAAGAATTTTAATTGCCATTGTTTGCATATTATGACTATGAAATATGGAAAATGGATGTAAAAACAACATTTCTTAATGTAAAGTCATTGAGGACGTGTATATGACACAACCTCAAGGTTTTGTACATCATGAGAATTCTAGGAAGGTATGCAAGCTTCAAATATCCATTTATGGATTAAAGCAAGCTTCACGGAGTTGGAATCTTCGTTTTGATGAAGCAATCAAAGATTTTGGTTTTATTAAGAACGAAGATGAGCCTTGTGTATACAAGAAGGTCGGTGAGAGTGTAGTTGTTTTTCCGGTACTTGTATGTTGATGATATATTACTCATTGGAAATGACATCCCAACATTGCGAGAATGTCAAGTCTTGGTTAGGGAAGTGTTTCTCAATGAAAGACTTAGGAGATGCAAATATATCCTAGGGATAATAATCTATAGGGATAGATCTAAGAGGCTAATCTGGTCTAAGTCGAGTGCTTACATAGACAAGGTGTTGAATAGGTTCGGTTGCAAGACTCTAAAAGGGGATTGTTGCCAATGTCTCATGGCATAAGTCTCAAGAAGAATCAATGTCCTAGGACAAATGATGAGCGAGACCGTATGAATAAGATTCCATATGCATCGGCTATTGGATCTATCATGTATGCCATACTATGCACTCGACCCGATGTATCATATGCTTTGAGCACTACAAGCGAGATATCGCGATCCTGGTGAGAGTCACTAGATAGCAAGAAAGAACATCCTTAAATACTTAAGAAGGACTAAGGAAATGTTCTTGGTCTATGGAGGTTTTGAAAATGATCTAGTTGTAAATGGTTACACATATGCAAGTTTTCAAACCGATATAGATGAGTTTAGATCGCAGTGTGGATATGTGTTTACTTTGAATGGGGGTGCAAGAAAGGCTGAAAAGTTCGAAGCAAGAGATCATGTGCGATTCTATAACGAAGTTCGAGTATATTGCGTCGTCCGATGCAACAAAGGAGGCGCTTTAGATCAAAAAGTTCATTTCGAACTAGGTGTGGTTCCAAGTATTGCTAACCCTGTTTGTTTGTATTGTGACAATAATGGGGCAATAGCACAGCCAAGGAACCTAGATCACACCACAGATCCAAACATATACTCAAAGCGTTTTCATCTCATCGAGAAATTATTGAGAGGGGAGACGTAAAGATTTGCAGAGTACCCATCAAGACAACGTTGCGGATCAATTGACAAAAGCTCTTCCACAAGCAAAACATGATGGTCATGTTAGATCATTAGGCATTAGATGCATGTATGATTGGCCCTAGTGCAAGTGGGAGATGATGGGGCATGTGCCCTAGGTCAATCCATTAACTGTCTTTATGAATACTTTTAGTTAATAAAATAGAGAATTTCATTTGCTGTTTATTATAATTAATTTGCATGTTTACATTATAATAAGATCCATGGGTATTTACATAAATATCCTAAATGTCCCTAGTCGATCATTATACTGGGAACTATAATGAATTAAGACTAGTGTGAGTTTTGATTGATGATCATATGATGATTATACGTATAGGGATACGAATCAAGATCACGAGTACTTGTTAGGGAACAAAGTACTGGACCGACCCGCTATGAGAACATCACATGGATTAAGTCATAGTTGTTTCTCATGATAGGTATATTTTTCAGTCCTCTGACTTGAGATTGCCAGAGACTTCAACATTA
The DNA here is from genome assembly GCA_039657325.1 of Stephania cephalantha. Taxonomy (NCBI): domain Eukaryota; kingdom Viridiplantae; phylum Streptophyta; class Magnoliopsida; order Ranunculales; family Menispermaceae; genus Stephania; species Stephania cephalantha. Next base: position 46,994,451 of record CM077569.1, on the reverse strand, counting down.
GGAACACATTAATTTGACACAATCAAACGTTGTCTTTAACCGGACGATTATAAAGGTTGTGATTGGTTACTGTGTGAGCAATGTGATGAAGTTGTGTAATCGAGATAGAATTTGTCCCTCTCATATAAAGAGAGATATCTAGTGGATCCCTCGATGTGTTAGACTGTTAAAAGGCCTAGTCTAAGTGAATTGATATTGATCAATGTCACTTGGATGTTTTCAGTCTACCTAGAGATCGAGACTAGTACGATTGAACATGTTGGATGACAATTCCATGCCTTATGTTTGATCAAAAGGATATCGTGTGACAAAAGGATGTTATATACACTATTGATTAGGTTGTATCGATTTGATATTCGTACAACTTGGGTAGTCAAAATGTCTTGCTAGAGATCGCTTATGACTTGTATACCAAAATGTGTTTTGGTACACCGCCAACGTTGTATGAGCCTATTGGGTCGCACACTAAGAATGGTTTTGCGAGATTTTAAGATGGTTCAGAAAAATGAATTTTATATGATAAAATTCATGACGAAACGTCCTTGTGGTGTATTACACTTATACTTCTTTAAGTAAGGGTATATGTGTAATTTACTTAACCGTCTATATACAAGGGTTGTATAAATAGACGCTTTAAGTTAGAACACAGTACGAAAAAAAAAAAAAAAAAGGCCGAAACTCTATTTTCGTTTTAGAAACGACTTAGGGTTTTTGGTATGCTCGGATCGTTTTGGAGAGAAACGAAAAGGTTTGGTATTCTCTCGAAGCTAGCACTTCAAATCTTGGCCGCCGTTCGTTTGTGGATCGCGATAGAGGGCGTTCGTCGTTGCGCGCTTTAGAGATCGATCAACCTTCCGAAAGGTATATTGCGATTGATGTATGATTAAGTTTTTCATGGTTTAAACGTTTTTAATGGAATTAGATTCGGATCCTGTTGGGGTTTTTGTCAAAACTGTTTTGTAATCTCCGTAGCGTATGAACCCCAAAACCCAACAAATCATTTGCTTTTGGGTATATTTTAGGAGACTTGATACGTTGATACATGTATAGTGATCATATTGTACATTTTGTCGCCTTATAGATACATAGTATCCTTTTGATGGGTTTTCCACTACTTAAGGTTTGTTAAAGAAGAAAAAAAATTATGTTATTTATTATTTGCTTAATCTAAAATGAAAGAATTCCGCTATTATTGATAACTTCCTCACAATAATTCACATATTTAGTTGAAAAGACTAAGGAACAACTAAATAACTTATTAAATAAGTTAAGTGAGATAAATAAATAAACTAACTAAACCAAATTAATAACATATTTTCATAAAACATCGAATAATGAAAATAGTTAGGCTAATTGACAATGTTAAGTACTTGTCACGGGCCATCATGGATAGGCATGCAGATGAAGTGCCATGACCTGGTGACGTATGTCATGGCATAGCGGGGCCCCGATTGTCTTGGGATTTAGGGTCGCCACAGTTGGTATCAATGCCTAGGTTCAGGCGAGCCTAGGAAAAGTTTAACGAAAGCGAATAAAACTTAACAAACGAACTTAGAATGTGGAAAACCCGATAACCTGACTTAGAATCTTAGTTGGGAAGTGTAATGAGACAGGTAGTTTAGGGTTTTATATGTACATGTTTTGACTTGTAATATGTATATATACGCGTATCGAACATTGACTGAAGCGCATCCGCGCTTGCTGATTCGAGATGGACGGACAGTCGATTCTACCTATTATGGCTGATGGAGGCCAGACGAGTGATCCAGCGAGAGTCGAATCGGATCAGAGTCTACGCGACACAGTCTCACTTCTTGACACGCAGCTCGAGGACATCTTGAGGCTGCTTCGATCACTGGCAGCGGCCATACAGGTGATTGCGACATTCGCCACTACTACTACTATTGAGAAAACTGTCGCCCCAGCTAGTCAGGATATGATGCTCGCAGTAGCCAGAGTTAAGAATCCCGCAGAGTTGGTTACGCACGCAGTTACACCAACGATCACCTCAGTCACTACTCATGCACTTACAACAGAGCAGTAGAAAACCTTTGAGATGACCTTGACATATGAGGCTAAGCTAGTCAAGGAGTTTTCTATATTCTAGCCAGGACACTTTTAAGGAGACGGAGACCCAGAGGCGGTTGGGAGATGGGTTCTTGCATATGAGAGGTTTCATGCACTGCTGAGGATTCACGATAGCATACGTGCTAGAGTCTCTGGTTACATGTTGAAGGGAGACGTTGCTGTATGGTGGACTGCAAACACAACCACCCGTAGAGAGCCGACCATTTGGGCTAAGTTCTGCCGAGTCTTCTTCGATCGGTACATTCCGATTGAGGTCCAGTTACGAATAAGAGAGGAATTCTTGACACTGAGGTAAGGCTCTCGTACCTTGACTCATTACATGGAGAGGTTTAAATACCTGCTGATGTTCGCCACATATGTAGCTGAGATCGAGAGACTTCAGGTTCACTACTTTATTCGGGGGCTTCAACTAGAAATTGGTAGTGCCATCGTATCGACATGGGCCAGGAGTTTACATGAGGTCTATGAGCGGACATTGGCTCATGAAACATGCCATGAGGAGTGACACCACCCCTACTCCCGTTTACTTGGAGGGTTAGAGTCGCCAGATCAGGTTAGATAGGACGGCCAAAAGGAACCGCCAGCCGAGAGATCTACGGGGACAGAGGCACAAACATGATGATAGGCATACGATCGGTGCTTACGCAATAGTACCCGCTCAGTAGCATCAGGTCATGACAATCCAGTAGCCACAATAGCAGGCTCAAGGTCGGGGCCAAGGGGTGGAGACAGAAGGCAGCAATGGCAGGGACAGATACAGGAATAGGGTTAGTAGTGGTAGGACCAATGTCATAGGCAGGGTGGACAGGGTCAGGGCCAGAGGGCCAGTGATAAGCAAGGTCAGGGATTTGGGACTAAGTAACACATTATTTACTTCTGATGTAAACAAAAGGGAACTACCAGAATCGATACACCAGCGAGTTCATGCCACCAATACAGGCTAGGGAGCAGGTTCATGCAGTGGCATAGCTGACCACGACGCTTCACGACATCTAGTCGAGGGTATGTTGATTATTTACGGTTGTAGCATGCATTCATTGATTGATTTTAAGTCTATATTATCTTTTATTTTGGGATGGATGGGAGGAAAGTCGAGGTTGACAAAATAGATTTTAGGCACACACCTTGTCCTTGGCACGACTGTTGGCGACAAGATTTACCTTAATCGAATATGTAGAAAATATCTATTTGAGGTTAGTGGTTACCAGTTACCCATATACATTTGAGTACTTGAGTACCTAGAGTTTGATGCGCTCTTAGGTATGGATTGGTTGGTAGCTAACCATGCTTGGTTAGACTCTTTTAGTAAGACCATCGCCTACCCGCTTTCCAGATTCCAGGGATTCTTAAGTTTTCATTCATCAGAGTTGCGACTGCACTTCCGATCACTAAGGGTAGATTAGCCACCACCGAGGAGATGGATATTCTTTTAGGGATTATAGAGCCATTTGAGAGGCAAGTAGTCAAACTTGAGGACATCCCAAGCGTGTGCGAGTTTTCGGATGTGTTTCCTGAAGATTTATCTGGATCACCTCCACATAGGCAGATAAAGTTTATGATAGAACTAGCTCTAGGCACCCAACTTATAGTGAGGCGACCATACTATATGCTGCGAGTAGAGCGAGACGAGTTGAGGGCTTAGTTGGAGGATTTATCGGAGAAGGGTTTCATACATTTGAGTATATCTCCTTAGGGAGCACCAGTCATTTTATGAAGAAAAAAGACAGTAGCATGATGATGTGCATCGATTACGTGAGACTCAATCAGGTGATAGTTAGAAATCAATACCCACTACCCAGGATCGATGATTTGTTCTACCAGATGGCCGGAGCACAGTTCTTCTCCAAGATTGATCTCAGGTCAGTTTATCACCAGTTGAGGACCAGGGATGAGGATATACCAAAAATGGCGTTTTGCACACATTACGAGTTGTTTGAGTTTATCGTTATGTAGTTCAGACTGGCGAACGTGCCAACAATGTTCATGGTTTTTATGCACCGAGTCTTGAGGCCATTTTTGAATCAATTCATGGTAGTCTTCATTAACGACATCTTGATCTATTACAGGACTCGTGAGGACCACGAGAGGCATATCAAGGAGATGCTGAAGACTCTGAGAGAGCATCGGTTATACACCAAATTCAGTAAGTGTGAGTTTTGGCTTTCTAAAGTAAAGTTCTTGGAGCACGTGATCAGTGAGAGAGGTATATCAGTGGACTCGAGTAAGGTTCATGATATCGGATGCACATATTTAACGAGTGTTTTCCTCTTACCAAAAAGCTTATGTGACCAGCTGAAGATTATGATGAATAAGTTTTGGTGGCTCTCGGATGTGGACAAGCATGATGGTATTAGATGAGGGGAATGGAAGAAGTTGTGTGTTCCAAAGAAGTTCGAGGGATTGGGTATGAGAAGGGTTTACGAATTCAACATAGCTATGTTTATGAAACAAGCATTTCACCTACTAGATAATTCAGACTCATTGGCTGAGAGACTATTGAAGGCGAGGTATTATCCAAACACAAGTTTCGTTGAAACTAAATTAACGAGGAGCCCGAGTTATGTTTGTCATAGATAATGGAATAAAAAGAGTCCTTCATTAATCAGTGTAGGTGGAGGATCGGGTATGCAAATTTAGTGAAGATATTTAGGGATCCATGGTTGCTAGACATGGCTGAAAATAGGGTCTGCACAAGGGCCCTTTCTAAGTTGTTGCAGTCGACAATAAGCTCCCTTATGAAAATATAGGTTAGGGAATGGGATGAGGATATTTTTGATGACATGTTTGAAGTCAGAGACCAGAATTTGATTAAAACAATTCCAATTAGCTTTAGAGAGAGGTGTGATGAGTGGATATGGGAAGGATACCCAAAAGGCTACTACACCGTCAAAAGTGGCTACATATTTATGGTGGGAGTGGTAAATAGGAATGTTGCAAAACAAAAGGTGAGCTATTGGAGTGGAATATGGAACTTGGGTGTACCACCAAAAGTTAAAAACTTCTAATGGAGAGCGGTCATTGACTACCTACCAACAAAAGCAAATCTTATCAGTTGAATGGTTTAATTAGATACGACGTGTGGGGTGTGCAAGAAGGAAGTCGAGGATGTTTATCATATCTTGGTGGGGTGTCCAACAAATTCTACTTGTTTGAACGTACTGGGTATAATGTCGTGCCTAACAAACAAATAATTTGTGAATTGACTTGGAGCTATATTTGAGGGATCACCTGCAGAAGTAGTTGAAGTTGTGGAAATGGTGGGATGGGGCATGTGGAACAATAGAAATGGCGTTGTATGGAACAATCGATATCAGTCGCATCTTCAAATTATCGAAGGGGTGAAATCACATCTAGCAGGTTGGAAGGCAGCAAAACTCTTTGATATATCGTGGCCATTGCGACTTGTGGTGCTCCTCGAGCGCCTACGAGATGGGCAAGGCCAAGGGAAGGTTATGTGACTTGCAATGTTGATGCAGCAGTGAGTGCGTAGAGGGGAATTAACACATTTGGGGCGATTCTTCGGGATAGTAGGGGGTTTTATCGCATGGTTGGTACCTATGGAGGGGTATTTTAGGCAAAGGTGGCTGAAAAAATTGTGGTTAGGGAGGCTCTCTCTTGGCTGAAAGGCAGGGGCGAGAGATATGTGAAGGTGGAGTATGACTCACTACTGGCGGCGAATGCAATCCGGGGGAAGAGCAAGGATAAGTCATATTATGGTACGGTTAATGAGGATTGTGTGTATTTGTTAATGGACTTGACGTCCTATAGTGTCTCTTTAACGGCCTGAATTAAATTCACCGTTATTAATGACGTGGTTGCAGGTGTGGCTGACAGCTCAGACGCTCGTGGGACTCGTAGTTAAGCTTGTGCGCACCTGAAGCTAGGTAACTAGTTATTTTTGTGTGCTGAATTGTTGATTTGCGATGTTTATATTGCAATAGCATAAATGGCATCGCAATGTGTGTTATTATATTACATTTGACGTGCAAGACTGTGTATTAAGTAGTCACCTCGATATGCGTGTCAACGCGGGTACCTGATAGTCTAACCGAATTAACACTAGGCCGGGGGAAATAATACATACATAAAATGAATAAAATTGGTTAAAGAATTAATATGGAATGTATATTTGGTGGTTAGGGACATGACAGTACGCGTATGTTGCGGTTCGGGATGAGAAACAGGGCGTCGAAACACTCGAAACAACACATTTTGAGTTAAAAACAAGGATGAGTGGGCTATCAGAGTCACAATTGGAGTCATTAGAGTGTAGAAAAGAAGCAAATGAGGTGCTTTAGATGGCCTAGAGATGCACAAGTGAGTGGTGATGCCAAATCAACCATAAATAAGTCAAATTGACTTATTTCCATCACCTTTTCTCTCTCCTTATCCATCCATTTGAGATTGAGTGAAGAAAACCAGGGTTTTGGAGGATCAAACTTGATGATTTAAGGAGCTTGGAGTGGGAAAACATCAAAATCAAGGTGAGAATCACATACACCTCAACTTCTTCTATCTTTTGATCCTAATTTTAGAGGTGTTGGTGATGTTTTAGTTGATGTTGAGTTGTTATTTAGATAGGTTTCTAGTGTTTTAAAGGTGTGTTATTGGTGTTGTTGGTTTGGTGGGGTTATTGAAAACCCAAAAAAATTTAGCTGTGTGTTGTCCAGAGCGCGATTAGCGTGCTAATGTGGTCATCTAGTGCGCTAGATGACAATTAGCACTAGATGACAATTAGCGCGCTAGGCCAGAAAATTAGCGCGCTAATGTTCTTCCTGATGAAGAACATATAACTGTCTAGGAATCTAGCGCGCTAATTCCCAGACCTAGCACGCTAGATTCTACATGTAACGACCCTAAAAGATCTAACTCGTGCCACGTGCCATTTTAGGGTCGTATGTGGGTCGTCGTGATCCGGATTTAATCGACGCAAAATAGGGTCTAGTTAAGGTTTAGACGCGGTGTCCTCATGTTTCGTAATGCAATGGTATTTTCGTCGATTTTTGGCGAAAACGGGGTATTTTTCGGGGTTTAATTCGGACACAAAATCGTGGAGATAATAAAAAAGGGATGAGATTGTTTTGAACGGATAAGAGAGAGAGAGAGAGAGAGAGAGAGAGAGAGAGAGAGAGAGAGAGAGAGAGAGAGAAGAGAGATGGTGGCGAGACGGTGGCGAGGAGCGACGACACAAATTAAGTGCGACGCAGCGGTGTTGCGGCTTGGAGGAGTCGGCTGGTGCGGACGCCATCCAAGCAAATGCGCGCTCTAGCGGCAGACCAGAAGACGGCGGCGGAGGCCGCGGACAGCGGCTCCAGTGATCGGCACGGAGGCTCGCAGATAGCGTGGGAGTCCGGCCAGGCGAGCAGTCGTGGCGGATGGTGACGCGAAGGCGCGGACGACCAGCAGCAGCGGCGGACCAGGAGGTGGAGCGATTGTGGGGGAAGACGACGAGCAGCAGCGCTGTCCACCAGGACGCCGACGAGGAGCAAGACGCCGCGAGAGGAGGAGCGAAGCGGCATCGCAACAACATCGGCGCGGTGAAACGGCGTGGAGCAACGCGCGCGCGTGATGCGCGTTGCCGGACCGATCGATCTCCGATGAGACACAACAATAGTTGACAATGAGACATGACTTCGACGAAGCTCGACGACGCGATGAATTACTCGCGAAGAAGATGAAAGGCGTAGATCATGGCTAAGTTTGCGTCCTTCATTTTGGAGTTGAGACCTCCATTGAAGGTCATGGTGAGGTTCTAAACCACATTTATTTTAACTACAAGTCTACTTGATAAATCTTGTAGTCATTGCTGATTCCGATGTGGTCAACTTCGTTGTACATAGAATTATCAGGGGCTTAGTTTACCAGTGTCGGGTATTGGGTACGGATTTAGAGGCGTGTCAGAGCTGATGTGAGTGCGTATTAGCTTGGATACAGGTAAGTCAACCAGCTAGGAAATTACATAGTAATTTCATTTTAGGCTATTAAATATTGTTGTTCATTGCTTTGATATCTATCCTTGAAAGTACTATTGGTTGAGTGGTTCGTTGGCAAGTGAGTCATGGTACTGTTTATCTGTGATATGAGCTCTTATGTGGACGTCGTTGATATCTCCGAATTGAGTGTATGTTGGGGGCACTTATCCGGGTCTGTGGATATCTCATAGTCGCAAGGATTAGGGTTGGTAGGCAGTGTCTCGTCCTGAACCCGAGTTTGCTAGGATTTTACCGCGACTCAACGACCATTTGGTCGGGACTCCTTGTTATTTGGTTTTTCGTATTCCGAACCCTCACTTATCGATTGATTTGTTTACAGTCTTTTTATATTCATGCGTTCCCTGTTCATTTCTTTATATTTGCATGAATTCGACCGATTTATTTATTTCGAAATGTTGTATATATGTCCTACTGGCGTTACTTACCTGGGCTCGTCATTATTGTGTTTGACAGAGTGCAGACCCACATTCCAGCAAGGGGAAGGCTCCACAGCTAGGAGATATCATTTGAGGATACCGGAGTAGTCCTTTCTACTTGGCTGATATATGTGATTTTTTGTATTAGTAGATATACTTGTTTTGAAATACTGGGAGTTGGGTTTTTGAGAGATTTTGAGCATGTATATCTTGCGTTTACTCTCCTCTGAATGTTTATTGATGATGATATACATATTCGGGGTTTTCACACTCTAGGTTCTCTTAACTTGTGTCTTTGAGTTTTTCAGTTAGTTTGAGGTTTAAATTGTTTCCGCTATAACTATGATAACTCACTAATTGATTAACTCAACTTTAATTGCTTGATAAATGGTAAATGATAAAGGAAGGCTGACTAGGCTTGCGTGACTCAGCGAGACAGGCTCGGGGTCCACGTAAGTCTAGACCAGACGGGGCCTAGTTTAGGGTTGTGGAATTGGGGCCGTCACACTACCGTTTTGACATAATTTGTGTTAACTGACTTAAAACACATCCAAATGTCTAAAAATGAACTATACATGGAAATATGTCATTACGGGCGGTAACTTAGGATATCCGAGACTAGGTGGAGTCGGACTGGGGGTGATTGACGGGACGCGGAATGCGGTGTGAGGTGTGTAGTATCCTAACTGAAATTTCTTGAGCAGTACTTTATTTTGCTTTTGAATTCATATTTTGTCTTTCATTACTCTATTCCTAGTCTGTTGTAATGGACAGACGTTGAGGCTCTCCCTTCGTGCCATTTCTGTGTGTACGTCCACTAGGCCATAGCACGAGTGCCATCTCGATGAATAGGGCTACCTGAGAGTTGTGACGGGCACGTGTGAGTGCGTCGTAGGTTCTAAGCTGACCACCTACCGGATCCAGATACTAGCCTTGCTTGAGTGCTACTCGCCGACAGTAGTCTGTTGGGAGTCTTGAGTATGACGTTAGTCATACCCTAGGGGCTAGGAACACGCACTTTGAGCTTTCACTATTACATATGCATGCGATGAGCACAGTTGCCTGGTTTTATTTCCGCATGTTTATTGAATAGTTTTGTTTAAATTCCAGTATTTTCTTTCCGTATTGCTCACTTAATTTCCTTGGGAATACTCACTCTAGACTCGTCATATGTCTTTTTGTGATGGCTTGAGTGCAGATCCTAGTACAAGCCGGGGCAAGGGAAAGTTACCGGACTACTTGTGATTCAGAGACATATAGCCAGGCTTGTACGTTTGTATATGCATATTTTGTTTTATTTTGGGATTTTGAGATTGTGAGATAGCTCAGGACTCTATACTGTTGTTAGTTTGATACATTGAGGTACATGATTGATAAATGCTTATATATGGGTTTTCCACACTAGGTATCAGAGTTAAATGCATGACTTAATTGTTTTGTATTTCAATGGTCATGATAAAAGACTTCCGCTGTAGTTTATTTGAGATTAACTTGATATTATAGGCAGATGATTTGAGTTCATTATCAATTTAAACAGTAAATTGTTGTTAATTGGGGTTAATAACAATTATATGGTGGATGAGTTGGCATGTGGGATACAACTGGCACTGGTAGGCCAAGTTGTGGGCCCGCATCGGCTCCCTTGGCAGTCCATTTAGAAAATGGGCCGTTACAATCTATTTTGTTGCTAGATCAGCGAACGTAGCTATCTACACTATGGCTTTCTTTGAGGGAAATTCAAATTTTTTATGAAAAACTCAAAGAGATGAGATCGAAATAAGTTCCATTAAAATAGATCTACAAAAGTAAACAATACCTTAATCCATTATTTCCTTCTTTGATTGTTCGATCTCCAAGACGTTTAAGCGCGCGTCCTCTATCGAAAATCCATACACGAATAGTGACCATAATTTGGAGTGCTAGCTCAAGAGAGATAGAAAACATTTTTCTTTCTCTCCCAAAATCCAAAGAACTCGAAAATAACAAAAATGAAAATCTTATATCGTTTTAGGGTCTCTACCTCTATTTATATGTGTAGATAAACGCTCACTTAAAATCATATTCGTAATACAACTATTGCATTTAGATAGTTTAATAAAATTACATATACGCCCATATTAATAAGTTATCATATAATAAATTGTAAGAGTTTTATGTCATGAAATTTACCATATAAAATTTATTACTCTAGACCAATTGAAATTGCGGAAAGTCATTCTTTGTGTGCAACCCAATAGGTTCATGTGATTTTAGCAGTGAACCAAAATCATTTTGGCACATAAGTCATAAGCGGTCTCTAGCAAGACATTATGACTACCAAAGTAACATGAATATCAAAATTGATACAACCTAATAACATATATCATACCCTTTTGTCTTGCGATATCCTTTGATTAAACATAAGACATTAAAAGTCACTCTTAATGTTTAATCGTACTAGTCTCGATCTTTAGGTAAACTGAAAACATCCAAGTGACATTGATCATATCAATTCACATGGACTTGACCATTATCAGTCTATCATATCGAGAGATCCACTAATATCTCTCTATACGAAAGTGACAAATTCTATCTTAATTACACACCTTCACATATTATTCACATGGTAACCAATCACAATCTTTATAATTATCCGGTTAAAGACAACGTTTGATTGTGTCAAATTACCATGTTCCTAATATTGAAGTCTATGATAATCTCAAGTCGAAGGACTAAATAATATACATATAATGAGTAACACCTATGACTTAATCTATGTGGTGTTCTCATAGCGAGTCTGTCTAGTACCTTGGTCCCTAACAAGTACTCATGATCTCGATTCGTATCCCTATACGCATGATCATCACATGACCATCAATCAAGATTCACACTAGTTTTAATTAATTATAGTTCCCAGTATAATGACCGACTAGGGACATTTAAGATATTTCAATAGACACCAATGGGTCTTGTTGTAATGTAAATATGTAATTACTTATAATAAAACCGCAAATGAAAACCTCAATTTTATTAACTAAAATTGTAAGATAAACAATGTTTGCAGATTAACCTATGACACATTCCAACATCTCCCACTTGCACTAGGGTCAATCACTCATGTACTTAATACCTAATGACCTAATATGACCATCATGTTTAGCTTGTGGGAGAGCCTTCGTCAAATGATCTGCAGCATTGTTTTCTGTAGGAACTCCGCAGATCTTCACGTCTCCCTTCTCAATGATTTCTCGAATGAGATGAAAACGTCTAAGTATATGTTTGGATCGGTGGTGCGATCTTGTAACTTCGGCATGCATTATCGCCCCGTTGTTGTCACAATACAAGCAAACATGGTTAGTTATACTCGAAACTATACCAAGTTCAGATATGGAATTTTTTATCCAAACTGCCTCCTTAGCTACATCGAACGCTGCAGTATACTCAACTTTTATTGTAAAATCTGCCACAATTTCTTGCTTCAAAATTTTCCAGCTCACTGCGCCTCCATTCAAAATAAACACATATCCAGAATGCGATCTGAAGTCATTTATATCAGTTTAGAGACTTGCATATGTGTAACCATTTATAACAAGCCCGTCTTCCAAATTTTCATAGTACAAGAACACTTATTTAGCCCTTCTTAAGTACTTAAGAATGTTCTTTACTGCTATCCGGTGACTCTCACTGGGATCAGACTGATATCTGCTTGTTGCGCTCAAAGCATATGATACATCAGGTCGGATGCATAACATGACATACACGATTGATCCAATAGCTGATGCATATGGAATCGTATTCACGTGCTCCCGCTCATCATTAATCTTCGGACATTGAGTCTTGCTGAGACTTATACCATGAGACATTGGCAACAACCCACTTTTAGAGTCTTGCATCCTAAACCTATTTAATACCTTGTTAATGTAAGCACTTTGACTTAAATCGATCAACCTTTTAGATCTATCCTTATAGATCTTAATCCCAAGGATGTAGGCTGCATTTCCTAAGTCCTTCATCAAGAAACACTTCTTTAACCAAGAATGTTCATTCTACAAGGTTGGGATGTCATTTTCAATGAGTAATATATCATCAACATATAATACCAGTAAGGCGGCCCTACACCCTAGGGCTGCCATGGGGTGTCGTCTCATCATGCGCTCCTCGCTCGATGGGCCCAGCTACACGTGTCCAACACCTGCTCATCCATCTCATGTTTCGATAATCGTGTCCCTATATGTGTTACTAGTTTGGTTAACTGATTATTCATGTTAATCTTAATTTATTTCCTTAAGGCCAATTGTTCGTAGATTATCCAAGTCATAGCCATGTTAGTGGTTTGTATTTTACAGAGTTGCAAGTATAAAATCGATATTTTACAGTGAAAGTCTTTAATTAAACATAAACATGTATTTTCATTGACTCTTAGGTTTTATAGAGCATAAGTCCTACTGTGGAAAACCCAGAATAGAGCAAACTATATATACAAGGCGGTAAAAGTAAATATATACAAGTACGCACGTCTCACCAGTCTCCCATAAACCCAAAATATAGCAATATACAAAAATAAATACCTACGAGTAGTGTGCCGAATAGTGGGCGAGCTCAGAGATAGTCGCCAAGAATCTCATTACCCTTACTCGTAGAAGGATCTGCACTCAGCCATCACAACAAAACATATGATGAGTCCAGTAAGTAAAATCTCAAGGAAATTCATTGAGCAATCATATGAATAAGTAAAGGAAATCCAATATATATTGTTAAGTAAACATGCGAAATGTAAACAAGCAACTGTAAATGGCTCATCGCATGCATAAATAAAAATAAAGCGCAAACATGTATGCCTGTTCTTGGCAGACTAGACCATACTTTGGATACCTTCTCAGGTTTCCCACCTGTAGGCGTACCCAACTGGCCCAATACCTGGTCCTCTCGGTGGCCGATGCAGACCCACGACGCACTGACATATGTACTAACAAAGTAGCTTGGGTCGTTATCTATCGAGGACTCCTAATACACATGCTATGGTCTTGCGTGTCATATACACAACAAAATACCCGGCGAGAGTAAACTCAACAAACCGTTCAAATAGTGACACATATATAGATAGCTGAAGTGAACAAGGAATAAAATCAAGAATATACAGAACAAGATAGAATAAAACAATAATGAAAGTAATAAATACTCAAGTGACGTTCCTATGGGTTTTACAAACCTCAATATGCTCTCCGACTTCCCCCGGACTCTCGAATCCGACCCGACTAGCTCCCCAATACTCGAGCTACAGTCCTCTAAGTCCCTGACGTCCAATTTTATAAGTTTAGCATGATTTCAGGTTGATTAGTGTTATAGTAAGTCAAAAATCCCAAAATCAGTTCTTAAATTCAACTTTCATTTGTCATTAGCGCGTTAAGTGGAGTTAGCGCGCTAGGGAATCTTTCTAATGCGCTACTGTTCTTCGTTTTGAAAAACAGTTGAAGGCCTAGACTGGTTAGCACGCTAACTACGTTCTGTGACCAAATTCTTCATTCAATAGTGACTCCAAAACCTTATTTAAGTCGATAAAACATCATCAATTAGATCAAAATCATCAAATTCATAAATCCACTAGTTTTTCCAAATTCATCCAAAACCTCAATTACTTTCAAAACCAGTTGTAAATCCTTATTAAAAATAATCACAACATATAATTCATCAAGACAACATCAGAAATCAGTGACCAAATCCTCAAACTCGAATTACACCAAACACTCAAGATTTAACTTATTTTCATTTAGATGAGATGAAAAAGATGATTACCTTGATCTTGATCCTTCAAATTGACCCCAAATCCTGGAATTCCAGCTTCAGATCTCCTATTCAACTCTATAAAGTTCAGATTTCACAATGAATTGGTTTGCATGTGTTTGATAAACACACACACACACACACACACATATATATATATATATATATATATATTAATGTGAGCTTAATTCTTAGCCATTGATCTCCATATATTTATGTATTCCGATATTCATCTCATGGTCCACACTTTGACACATTTACTACTTACTATCTCCGAATAACACCAATTGTTACTTCTATGATTCCTAGATGTGCCAATACGTATCCCTAGGACAATCACATGGTTACCAATTAATTAACCAAACTATAGACATTTATTTATTAAATCAAATTACCTTAGCTTAAGCCCATTATAATACATATGGTTAGTGTTTTTATTTACCAAACTTTACAAATTCGTGATCCCACTAACCTTCGACTACCCGACACCCAATGCTCTGCGTCTCGACACGCATTTCGAGGTATGCTATAGCCTATAGTTCTAATATAATTAACTTAGCCTATGATCACATTACCCATTTAAATTGATTAACTAGTTATCCTAGTGTGAACATATCGAGTTTCCTGGTGTACTCATAATTCGCCTACTCGATACTTGCATTAACACGCCTTATGAAATGAATACCCAACACACCAACTCGCCTGATATCAACGTACACACATGCGATGTTACAATAATATAATGTTTAAATATCACCCCTAAGCAACCATCATCCACAAATAACATATTTCCTCGGTTCTCATGTCTGAGTCAACTGAGTTGTCTACCTAATGCTCAAATTACAACTGTTAATCCCCAAGATTAACTTTAATCCTAGTTTAATTAATTTGGGTTGTCACAACCCGGAAAACAACCACTCCCACTAACCTTCTTGTAGACACAAGGCTCATCTTCGTTTTTAATGTAACAAAATTCCTTAATTGCTTCATCAAAACGATGATTCCAACTCCGAGAAGCTTGCTTTAATCCATAAATAGATCTTTGAAGCTTGCACACCTTCTTTGCATTCTTGGGATGAACAAACCCTTCAGGCTGTATCATATACACATCCTCAATTAACTTTCCATTTTAAAAACTTGTTTCGACATCCATTTGTCAGAGCTCATAGTCATAATATGCGGCTATGGCAATTAAAATTCTAATGGATTTAAGTATGGTTACAAGAGAAAAAGTCTCATCATAATCAATACCTTGAATCTGTATGAAATCTTTTGCTACTAGCCTTGCTTTATAAGTATATACATTGTCATCCATATCAATTTTCTTCTTGAAAACTCATTTACATTCAATGGTCTTACCACCTTCAGGTAAATCGACTAGGTTCCAAACTTGGTTATCATACATGGATTGCATTTCAGAATTCATGACACTAAACCATTTATCTGCCTCAAGGCTAGATACAACCTCCTGATAAGTAGTAGGCTTATTTTGATCCGTAAGCAACACCTCACTACTATCAGTAATAAGAAATTCAAATCTCTCAGGCTGATGTCTTACCCTATGAAACCTACGTGAGCCTTATGATGCTTGTGGAGGTTAAACTAGTTCAAGACTTTGTTGATCTCCTACTGACAGTTAAATGTTTATTTGTGGTTCTTGAACTTCTTCAAGACTTACTTTATTCTCATTGTCGTCTTTTGAAATAAATTTTTTTCCATAACGATACCATTCTGAGCAACAAACACTTCGTTCTCAGTGGGATTATAAAAGTAGTATCTTCTAGTTTCTTTAGGATAACCAACAAATAAACACTTAATAGATTTGGCTAATATTTTTTTTGAGATTTTTCATGGTGCGAAAATCTAATAGCTCCAAATCTTAAGGAAAGACAAACTTGGTCTTATCCCAAACTACATCTCATATGGTGTTTTATCAACCACTTTAGAAGGAACACGATTCGGTGTAAACGCAGCAGTTTCTAAGCATAACCCGAAAAGGAAATAGAAAGATCTGCATGACTCATCATAAATCGAACCATATCTAATAAAGTTCAATTTCTCGTCTCAGAAACATCATTCCATTATGGAGTTGCTGGAGGAGTTAACAGTAAGACAATCCCATAGTTTCTAAGATGATCATCAAACTCTTGGTTCAAATATTCATCACCTCAATATGATTGGAGTGCTTTAATAGTTTTAGCAAGTTGATTTTCACTTCAATCTGAAATGTTCAAAACACCTCAAAAGATTTACTTTACGTTTCATGAAATACACGTAACCATATCTGCTGAAATCATCGGTAAAAGTAATGAAGTACTGATAACCACCTCTAACCATTGTGTTTATAGGGCCGCATACATCAGTATGTATTAGACCTAATAAACCACTTGCCCTTTCACTGTGTTTAGTAAATGGATTCTTTTTTATTTTGTCTAATAAACAAGATACACATGTTTCATATGATTCAAAATCAAATGAATCTAAAAGTCCATCTTTATGGAGTTTAGAAATGTATTTCTCATTTATGTTGCCAAGATGACAATGACAATGGTAGGTTTGGCTCAAATCATTTAAATTGAATCTCTTTGTATTTACGTTAAGAATATGAGTATCTGTGGACATTTTCATGTTTAGAATATAAAGACCATCACACTAATCAACATTCATATAGAAAACTTTTTTACGAGAAATGGAGCATTTTTTATTCGCTATAATGGAATTAAAACCATCCAAATCCAAAAATGAAACTGAAATGATGTTTCTGCTCAAAGCAATGACATAATAACAATTATTTAAAATTAAAACAAGTCCACTAGGTAAAATTAACTCATAGCATCTTACAGCCAACACTGACTTCTTCTTTCTTTAGCCTTATACTCTTAGTAAGACCCTACACATTAATACAAATGTGAGATCCACATGTGGTATCCAATACCCAGGAATCACTAGTGGATAAGTTAACTTCAATAACGTAAATACCTGAAGCAGTAGTCGCACTACTCTTCTTTTTTTCTTTAGATTTTCAAGATAGAGCTTGCAATTTCTGAACCAAAGCCCGGGTGCATGGCAAAAATGAAAATTTCCTTCTTTTTCCTTTTCCTTCTGGGACTGTGAAGTAGAAGCAGCCATAGGCTTGACTTATTCCATAGGCTTTGTGACAGTCACAACAACCTTGGCAACTTTATCCTTGCCATTGCCCTTTTTCTTCAAAGCCTTTCCTTTCTGAACCATCAACACATTAGCAATGAGTTTCTTGACAGTCTGCTCAGCAGTTTTAAACATCAAATGCAACTCTGAGATAAACTTCTCCATGTTATTCATATTATAGTTCATCACAAATTGTGAATAACTATCAAGCAATGAATTTAGGATCAAATCCTTAGACAACTCTTGGCTTATGAGAAATTCAAGTCTGTCAAGTTGGTCAATATAAATCTTCATTTTTAGAACCTGAGTACTAACTCACACATCTTCATCCATTTTGCAAGAATGAAGGTTCTTGACTGTCTCGAGCTTTTCTTGCCTAGCCTGCTATTGGAACATTTCCATCAGCATCGTAGCCATGTCGTAAGCCTCCATGTGTTCCATATCCTTTTGAAGTTCAATAACCATGGTTTATATGTGCATCCTTCACGACTATTAAAGCATTAGCTGGTGGTTCTTCATGAATTGGATCATCCAGGATATACATATAGTATTCATGCTTAAGAACAATTCTCAAGTTTCTGAAAAAGTCAATAAAGTTTGTCCCAGACAACTTATCCTTCTCAAGGATGGATCACAGTGATAAGGGATTAGTGTGATTTGAAGAGGCTATAGATCTATAACAAAGATTATGCAAAAGTTCATTTTAGTATAGAGGAATAGACTCCCACTAAATTAACAACCCTCCGAAAAACGCTATGTTAATTTAAAAGACTAAAATCCATGTTTCACCTAATTTCAAGACAGCTAAGGCATGACACTTTGAATTAGGTTATTTAGGTAGGTACCAATTACCAATTACATCAACTGTAACTTTTAGTTGTTTTTATGAGATTATGAAATCTTATATCTTAGCAATTTCATCTCATCCAGTGACTAAAGCCAAAAACCGTTTTGATAGCTTTATCAAGTCTAAACATTTCAAACAATAGAGTAATCGTTACTCAACTTGCCTCACCAAGATTACACATTACACTCTGTGGAGGCAGACTCATATTGATGTGATCGAAGCCTTGACAAGTGTTTGAGAATGGATGACACTTGACTTAAAATTTGGAAGATTGATTTTTTTATTTGTTTTAGTGATCATAATTTAAATGAGGTAACTATTATATATTACAATGCATGTACAATCACTATATAAGTTAGGAAATTTGTACTAATATTGACTAATATTCGAATTTCCTTCCGTTACGAACAATTAGTAGCGGTCCCGCAGGTCGGTCAGCGGGCAGCGATTTTTTTAGACAACGAATTCTAATTTTGAAAATCGAAAATCACATAAAATCTCTAATTATTTTAATCAATCCAATTGACCAAGCCCCTTATTTTAATTTTGAAAAATGTTAATTAAAACGTTTTTATTTAACTTGGGCCCACCTCTAACTTAATATCTTATCCTAATCCAATTAGAATTTAAGATACTTTGAATCCTTATCCAATTAGAATTTGTTATATATCTCACATATCTTATATGATTTGTAATTCTTATTCGATTACAAGTTTATCTCATATCTAATAGGAATATACTAACAGATAGCCACAATGAGATATATGATCAAAATTAATTTGGATTCTTATTCATGCGAAACAAGCAATTGAATCAAGAAACGAAATATTAAACATGCATTCAACACCTAAATTATATTAAATTACTCATATTAATTTAATCATGATTTCTATCATGGAGACATACATAATTATTGAACAAAACCAACTATGTATCCAACACAAGAGTCACATTAACCTAAACATGACTTCTACAATGTGAACATACAAAATTCACATAGTTCAATATTAAAACATATGTTAATCGAAATATTTTACACATAAACTCTATCATTGAATCAAATCATGCGTATGTATCAAATACATGAATTAACAACATGCTTTAAAACCAATTCTTAATAACAATTATCACAGAACCTATATGCACATCATATATATACATTAATCGAGATCATGTTTTCACACATATATCATATACATATCAGAGAAAACATGCAGACTTTTAATAGAACCAAGCTTAAGGATCTGATATCACTGTTGGGTTTTTGGGATTCATACGCAACGAAAAATTCAAAAGTTTTTGAAAAACCCTAACATGATCGTAAATAAGTTCCATTAAAATAGATCTACAAAAGTAAACCATACCTTAATCCATGATTTCCTTCTCTGATTGTTCGATCTACAAGTCATTCAAGCACGCATCCTCTATCGAAAATCCACACACAAATGGTGACCATCATTCAGAGTGTCAGTCCCAAGAGAGATAGAAAACATTTTTCTTTCTCTCTTAAAATTCAGATAACTAAAAAATAGCAAAAACGAAAATCTTATATTGTTTTAGGGTTTCAACCTCTATATGTATAGATAAACCCTCACTTAAAATCCTATTTGTAATACAACTATTGTATTTAGGCAGTTGAAGGAAATTACTTATACGCCTCTATTAATAAGTTATCATATAATAAGTTGTAAGAGTTTTTATGTCATAAATCTTATCATATAAAATTCATTACTCTGGACCAATAAAAATTGTGTAAAGTCATTCTTTGTGTACGACCTAATAGGTTCATGCAACGTTGGTAGTGAACCAAAACCATTTTGATACACAAGTCATAAGCGGTCTCTAGCAATGCATTATGACTACCCAAGTAGCATGAATATCAAGATCGATACAATCTAATAAATAAACAATGAGAACTATTTCTTTTTCTCTCTTTTTTTTTTTTTGGTTTCCCAATGAGAAGCTAATTTCAAAAGTAGTAGTTGTTGTTTTGCAAAATAAAAATAAAAATGACAGTAGTTGTCGTTATTTTTTAAACTTTTTTCAGAGAGCAAAACACAAAGTCCACATGAATAATTATAAAAAGGAAATGATGGGTATTCCAAAAGAAATACATGGAAACAAAAATGACTCTATTCACTTGACAAAGAATTTAGTAAGAACATGGAACATAACAGAGACAGAGAGAAGCTCAAAGGTGGTAGTAACGTTGGACATTGGCACGCAAGAAATGGGGATGCACGCAAGAAATGAGGATCCATCCCCATCACATACATGTACACATGCACATAAAGAAACAAAGACAATGAGTTGGAATTGCATCAGCACCGTTGTGGCTCCTACCCTATATATGCTCTTCACATTCTTAATTACCAACGTTTTTTAGTCAATTTGGGAACCACTTTCCTACCCATAAAGCTAGTTTTACTTACATAATTTTACTTGTTTTTGAAAGAAAATCAATGCACAGGAAAAAGCATATTAATTAAACTAACTCCAACTAATTTGGGGCTAAAAAAAAAAACTTTGATGTTATTGTTTTTTTTTTTTTATGATGTGGTGTCTAGGCTTAACCCTGATTACTCTATTAGAGACACAGACTCCCTACAAGCAAAGTGCCTTAGAAAAAGAAATAAAAAGATTTTAAAAAATATACATAGAAATAGCGTCAATAGAAGTAATTAGGAAAAAGCAATAGCGTCAATTGAAGTATCAACTTAAAACTAAAATAACTTGAAATGCATTAATTGATTATAAGATATTTAGTTAAATGATTTTGAAACCACACCAACAAAAAAATTAAATTGAATGAAGTGGAAAATATTGATCTCCACGTGACCGACTCCAACTAATTTTAAGAAATTAAAATTGAAGCTATCGTTCTTGTTGTGGTAGACACACTCCATCCCTACTAGAATGTCTTTTTTTTTTTTCTTTTTTTTCAAAATGTAAAAAGTTATAAAACTCAAAGTTGCGATCTCTAAGATCTCCCTTCTGAATCACTAATTGGTCCCTTTTCAAACAAATTCGTTATTTATTCAAAAAAAAAATTAAGTTCTTAATAATTATAATTAACAATCAATTGGTCCAAGTGATAAAACACTCGATTTTTCTTGATCCCAATATCCAAATGAATAGAAAATCAAAGAAGAAATAGAATGTTGCGGAATCAAAATAAACAAGAGACAAGAATTTTTTTTTTTTTTTTTTACGTGGTAAAGCCCTAATTGGGAAATATCAACGGATCTGTAGAGCGTAAAAATTCACTATGAAGAAAGTTTACAAATCAGTACCAAATTTGGCTAAAAGCCTTGGTATCAAATTCTCTCCCTCAAAATTTCGTCTACTTCCTGATCTCTCTTTTTTCTCACAAATATCTCCGTGTATTTTTTTCTTTACACATGTTTTGATAGATACAGAGAAAGAGATAATCACCGAAAACGTGTTCATAGTGAGAACTAACTAAAAGTGGTTGAAACCAACTCAATTTCTTTTTTTTTTCTTTCTTTTTTTACATAAAAAAATAAAAAAAAAATTACGGATCAAACCTCCCCCATAAGAGGCTTTTGGTCCCTCAAAATCATTCCATTAATTAAGTGAGGAAACTTATCTCTCGATTTGTGTGCACGATTTGGAAATTGACATTCACTTTTCGGTCTTTTCGAAGAAACCAAGTTTGTTTAGAACCAAGTCTTCTCTACCTGTTGTCTTATGATTCAAGTTATTTTCTTCAAAGTCTTCAATGTTCTTTTTCCTTCAAACTCTATGTGGTTGGTTTATTTTTGGAAAGCATCATCTGAAGTGGTAAACCCGTAGGTTCTTGTATGACATTACCTTCGAAATCATTCATTGATTGATGAAGTTCTTTTTTCTGATCATCTGAACAATCATTAAAATTAATTCCTACTGAATTGGTAAACTCATCCTGATTTGGTTAAATCGTCAATAAATTGAATTTCTAGTTGGAGTTAACCATATACTTGGTTCGTAATGCAATCATAAGTTGCAACTTTTTTTTTTTTTCCTTTGATGCCATAATTTTGAATCCTTTGCCATCTTTCACCAATCGCCAAACATTCTCCTGTCGATAAAAATGGCATCTCGGTCCTACAAATAAGGATTGCCAAAAATAATTTGGCATACATCCAACGAAACAACATCACAAGTCACCTGATCATAAAATTTTTCATTATTGCAAATTTGAAAGTGCATTGGCTTGTTATCTGCAACTCCAAATCTTTCTTCAACCATCCTAATGGGTAAGGCTGAGGATGTGGTGAAGTCTCCAGTTTCAACTGCTTCACCAGTTATTCTGCAATCAAGTTCCGCCGTGATCCGCTATCAAATAAAGTGATAATTGCAGTTCTGCCAATTTGAGCATATACCCGAAATTGTTCTTCCGTGGATTTTGGTACAACAATAGGAATTTGAGAACAAGCTACTTCCTTGGAGGTGCTCGACTCTCCTTTGTAGGTGGTAAATATCAGTTTCTCATTAGGTTATGAGGAACCTTCAATCACTTCATCTTCAACACAAGCAGTTGTTGTTGTTTTCTTGTGATCTTTCCACCAATTCGGTCTCAACTCCGAATGTAATTTCCAGCATTTTTCTTTGGCATGATGGTCTGTCTTGCAATTGTCACAATATTGCTTCCCCCTATTTGCAATTACATTAATTTTCTTACACTTATTTGAAAACCTATTTTCTTGAGAATTTTCTGGTTCCCAATTGTTGTGAGGACGATTTTTCATCTCAAGAAACATTGCTTTCTTTGAAGCATCGTCAATGTCCGTAGTTGAAAATAATGTCAACTCTATGCGAAGACTTGAATACAAACCCACCCCCTTTATATTTATCTATTGGGATGGTTGAAAAAAAACTCGAAAGTGCATTGGCTTGTTACCTGCAACTTCAAATATTTCTTCAACCATCCCAATGGGTAAGGCTGATGATGTGGTGAAGTCTCCGATTTCAACTGTTTCAACAGTTGTTCTGCAACCAGGTTCTGCTGTGATCCGCTATCAAATAAAGTGATAACTGAAGTTCTGCCAATTTGAGCATATACCCAAAATTGTTCTTCCTTGGTGGATTTTGGTATAGCAACAAGAATTTGAGAACCATCTACTTTTTTGGAGGTGCTCGACTCTCCTTTATAGGTGGTAAATACCAGTTACTCATTAAGTTCTCAGAAACCTTCAATCACTTCATCTTCAACACAAGCAATTGTTGTTGTTTTCTTGTGATCTTTCCACCAATTCGGTCTCAACTCCAGATGTAATTTCCAACATTTTTCTTTGGCATGATGGTCTGTCTTGCAATTGTCACAATATTGGTTCCCCCTATTTGCCATTACATTATTTTTCTTGCACTCATTTGAAAACCTATTTTCTTGAGAATTTTTTGGTTCCCAATTGTTGTGACGACGACATCTTATCTCAAGAAACATTGCTTTTTTCGAAGCATCGTCAATGTCCGTAGTTGAAAATAATGCCAACTTTATGCGAAGACTTGAAAACAAACCCCCTTTATATTTATCTATGATTTGAGGATCTTGCAGATTAATATTTTGAGCCACTGCTTGTTTTCTGAATTCAGTTGTGTAATCGTGCATACTTTGCCCTTTTCCTTACCTAAGAAATTGCCAACGTTCTTGTAGCTATTCCTTGTAGCCAATAGGGTAGAACTGATTTCTAACTGCAGTTGCAAACTGAGCCCAAGTAGTAACGAGAGGTTCATTGTTGAGAATCAGCCCCGTGGTATGTGCTTCCCACCAAGTTAGAGCATGCCCCCCCCAATCTCAATCTTGCAAAATTGATTTTCTGCAGATCCGAATACATCTTAGTACTGAAGTATACCTCCAGAGATTTCAACCAAACATCAAGTTGTTCTCCATCTAATTCTCTGTTGTAGACAGGAATCTCAATTTTTTCTTCTACTTTGAATGGAGTCTGATTCACCACTTTAGTATTCTGGTTTTGAAGACTTGAGGATGACACCTCTGGTGCTTCAAAAACTTGAGGAGCTTTTGCCGTTGACATTGAGAGAATCTGGATTATTTCCATCATCCTTTCCATATTTTTCTTCATCTCATTCATGTCTTCTACAAGCTTTTCAATAGGCACCCTTTGAGGATCTTGCAAAGTGGACATTGTTGATCTATTTTTTCTGCCGATTTCAGGATTTATTGGAACTACTTCTTCCCCCTTTGACCGGAGTCCTTGCATTCAACAAAACCCCCACCAAAATATATTCGAGAAGAAAAGGATTGTCAAAACTAGTCTCTTGTACCAAAAACTTAATCCCAATATCCCAACAAACAAAAAATCAAAGAAATAGAATGTTGCGGAATTAAAATAAACAAGAGACAAGAAATTTTTTTTTTTTTTAACTGGTAAAACCCTAATTATGAAACATCCATGACTCTGTAGAGCAAAAAAATTCACTATGAAGAAAGTTTACAAATCAGTACCGAATTCGGTTGAAAGCTTCGGTAACAAACTCTCCCCCTCAAAATTCCCTTTACTTCCTGATCTTTTTTTTTTTCTCACAAATCTCTCTGTGTATTTTTTTTTTCTCTACACATGTTTTGATAGATACAGAGAAAGAGATAACAACCGAAAACATGTTCGTAGAGGGAAATAACTAAAAGTGGTTGAAACCAACTCAACCTTTTTTTTTCTTTTTTTTACGTAAAAAAATTACGGATCACTTCTGAAGCGAGGTCTCGAGTTCATGTCTAGTGAATGAAAAAAATGTCTCGAGAAGGTCGCCCTTTGAATGGAGCTTGACAAAGTCAATGTGAATTGATCAGTATAGTTCGCATCGAACTCCACGTGAGAAATTAAAAAAAAAATGAATTAGAATATAGTTGAATCAAATTAATTTGTTTATCATAAAATATATTAATGTGATCTCAACAACTAAGTAGTAGCTCACCGATTTGAAAGTAGCATGACATGGATTGCTCAGAAACAAACACACGAAGCCGAAAGGCAGATTGATGGGTCGAATTAAGAGAGGGCGCGTACACTGTGTAGAGATATGCACGCCCTCTCACATGGACATGTGTGTCAAAGCCCACTGACTATACAAACCCAAAGAGTAGAACTAATTTATAACAAACATTACATACATCTCTCTTGTGTATGAGTGAGTGATATATATATATATATATATCTGATGTAGTAGGAATCAAAGTTAGCTTTACTTGCCCAACCTTCTCCTTTATCTCCTCTTTCCAACAATGAAACCACCCAAAGAATCTCCCATCACCTCATAAGTTGTACATATAATTGTAACTAAAAGAAGTAAAAGAAAAGAATCATAGACTTCTCAAGATGCTTTCCAAACCAAAACTCAAAACCAAAGTAGAGATATATAGAAACTGAAAGATTGAACTAGTTAGGAAACTAAGAGATCATCATGTGTTGTTACCCACGTGTGCCTTTCACAAGTAGCTCTAGAGATGGGAAGGACTACTACTTGTATATGTTGTCACAGAGGGCTAGGATGGTGGAGCTAATGAACCTGCAAGTTCAAGTAGCCGTTGTTGACCGAGGTTGCGCTGTTGCCGCGACTTCCGTAGGCGGTGGCGGAGGAGGAGGGGTAGGGGCTAAGCAGCAGTGCTTGTGTTCTCCGACGAGGCACCCGGGGTCCTTCCGGTGTAGGCATCACCATGGAGAGTACCAGTGGCGTGGGAGGTTAGTCAGGGCAAAGCCTTGTCCTGGTAGAGTTGGTTAGTATGTATCTATCTCTGTCTCTCATGATCATGTTCTATCAAGGAGAGCAGATCAATATAAGTCGGTGGAAGCACACGTTATGATGCTTTGATTGATACATAAAAAGCAAACTACTTGTATGCTTTTAATTTCACTTATCTACACAGGGATGGATGTTGAAGACCAATCTCATCTCAGGAGCTTATAGGAGAGTAACTCAATAGGATGACTATATATTCAACCTGGTTTCTACCTATAAGTTTTCTGTTAGGCCCCAACAAGCCATACATAGCTTCGTACCATATCATTCATCTAATAGGACTAACCGACCAATCTCTTCTAAGCTTCCCACCATTTCAGCTTAATTAGTTGTAGTCTTATCTAGGACTATAATCAAAAGAAACAAAAATACTAGAGTTCAATTGAATTATGGTGTCTTCTTATAACCCAAATTTAGTGTATTTTTAAGACTTCTTTTGGTGGAGTCTTCTGCATGAATTCTAACATAAAATATTTAAAAATTAAGTTTAACATATCGAACCAAAATCTTCCTCTTCTTATTGTAGAGTTTTGTATTTTCTCTTCTATCAGACTATGCCATTAAATAGTTGCAACAAACACCATCTAAACAGAGGTTCTGTAACTCTTGATAGCATTCTGGAACATGAATAAAGCATATCTTCTATAAAATCTTACAGTCATATTCTTCAGTTTGGTATAAATGCTTATCCTCAAAACAAATGGTCCAGATATGCCTATGCTCCTGCTTCCAGTGTCGTCATTTTTTTTTTTTTTTCTAAAACAAATAGACATTCACTATACTTCACATTCTAAAGGATGGAAGTTACATGATTATAATTTTAGATGAAAACCTGTACAAGCAGCACTGCAGTCATGGCCAAATAGCAGGTATAGCAGGTAACGCTCAATTTTTTAACTGGTAC
Organism: Stephania cephalantha; assembly: GCA_039657325.1. Lineage (NCBI taxonomy): Eukaryota > Viridiplantae > Streptophyta > Magnoliopsida > Ranunculales > Menispermaceae > Stephania > Stephania cephalantha. The sequence continues at coordinate 46,967,538 of CM077569.1, read as the reverse complement.
ATCACAAGGCCGCACATAAACTCTAAAGAATAAACGGGGAATAACTTGTCTATGTACTTGTAATAATAATGAAACCATATATGTTGGTGAACAACTCATCTGATGTCCATCTCTGCCTCTTCATCTACATAACTTTGTCGTCCAAGATTTCCTGATGTCAATGGCATTCACTGAGAAAGAAGAAAAAATTATGAGGTAAGAGAAAGGGGTGTAAATTAGTTAGCAACATATTCTGGTTTCGTGGTTTACGTTGTAAACAACTTAATAACAAAGAAAAAAAATATCCACACCTCCGGATAGCAGTTTTGACGCTCAATTGTCTGGTTGTTTGTATTCACATACACCTCGCAAGACACTGTAGCCTGAAAATGATGAAAAATGCATAGCTTCAGAAACAGATGAAAGAGCACCTAATATTTTTTTTTAACTATGCTTTAAGAAAAATCTAACTCTTGCTCTGCAGAAAAGAAAACTATGCCATCAAGCAAGTTCGAAACAGAAGCAAGGAGAAGCTCGAGTTCTTACAAATCAGAAGCAACCTGTGGAACGGCGAATAATACATATCTCCAAATCAAATTGGATCATATTAAAGCGAAAAGTGTGTGATCATGAAAACTCTCATCTATAGATTGTCCGAAAAAGTTCTCTTTAAATTTCCGCTGTTTATTTTTGTTTTGAAGATTGGCATTAGTTATCAATTTCACAAGAGGAAGCATCTGCTTTCTTTTATGTTCAAACTTGTGTGAATAAGAATCAGAAGGGTATGGTTAGTCAAAGAATTTGACGAGAACAAAAACACAAGACTTAGTATTCCATACAATGGAAGGCTCAGTTAACATGAATAAGTTTCCTACATTTGCAGTACTGTTTTATATAAACATAGAAAGAAAGTTACGTTTAACAACTAATCCATCTGACAAATCCTAAAACAAACAAATGCAGCATGTGTATCCATATCAAAACTCACACACGACTTTCTATATAACTAACTTGCAACCTCTCTTAACTCACACCTGTATTATTGTTATGATTCCTAGCCTTTTATCTAATCGGGGCCTTATCATTTACCAATGAAACAACTCACACCAAACTCAGTTGGAATTTTATCCATCCTTGAAATAATATGAGGACTTGAACTTTGAGCAATAATTCATAATATCACGCCCAAATTCTACAACTTCAACAGCCAAAATGAGTCATAACCTAACCTCAACAAGTACAAAACAAACAAAAGTTGTATCCCTACTTCCTCCTTTATACGTAATCAGCATAGTAAACATTAAACTTTAACGTCTCATCAATTGCTCCATTGATACAAAAAAGTAGATTACACTATAGCATGTGATTATTCTCTTAAATACTTCTACTACAATGTAGTCAAGGCCTAGGCGTTCTCCTCAAATCATCTAGATAGCTCCCTGGACAGGCCATCCTTCTAATTTATAACTTACAAAAGTCTGAGCAATTCCCGGTAATTTCTGACAAAATTTTATAAGGTTTATAAAAATTTATTTGGACTTCTTCCACTTATTATATTTCAAACATAATAATTGTCACTGTCAACAAATGGATAAATTTACACTGAAATAATATGTTGAGCTTCAGAACTTTGGAATTATTGATTTTAGGTGACTCAAGAAAGCTACAATGCAAGACTTTCTTTCACTTCTCCGTGCAGTGTTTCAATGCCACACTTAGAAAAGTTCAGTTTCTAAGAAAAATGGAATCATAACTTCCCTGTGTGGGCGTTGTGTATATAATATTACAACTCTGTTTGCCTTTATCACAAGATTCACAACAAATATTACTCATCCAATTTCCAATTGTAACTCGATCGGGTTTAGAAAACTAAGTTTCAGGGGAAGTAATTACTGATCAGTTTTCCAAATCCTCTTTCATTCTCACTCCTGCATAAATCCAAACTACAGACATGCCAATCAGAAGGCAAGCTGAAAATAATTTCGGTATAACATATACTTTTCACCAAACTTAATATGCATTACATTATTCCTTTTTTCCCTTTGTTCTACTTTATGTGTGTGTGATATTCTTCGAATAATTTTGTAATTACCATAAATAATAATTAAAGTTCATTTAAAATGCTATATCCATTCATTAGTTGCTCCATCATATATACCAAATACACAAAAAAAAAAAAAAAAAAAAAACCCTACAAAATTGCAAGAAAATCAAGTGCCATGCTTTAAGCGGTAATTGTATTTTAAGCTAAGAAACTTTCTTCTACAACATGTTTTCCTTTCACTGTCTCTATTCAATGAATCTCATTGCAACTTGAAGATTGATATAGCTTGCTCATTAATTGATCATAATGAGAAGAAACTTTTCCAATGTCACAACACAAACAACTAGCACTATAATCGATCAAACTATATAATCTTCCAACACGCCAACAAAAACACACAACAACAACAACATAGCCTTAGTCCCAAATTAATTGGGGTCGACTACATGGATAAAATTTTTCCATTGTGCTCGATTAAGTGCAATTGATGGTGAGCTTCCCAGACCATCCTCCTAAGCCAACAAAAACGCATAACCTAAATTAATTTAGGAATTAGGAACAGAAGTGATCCACCTAATTCATTGCAGTATGCTCCAACTAATCACATAGCCCTAGAAACTGACCAGCAAACTTTTATCAAGGAAGAAACCAGCCAACCATTGAGAGGTATATCTGGGTTTCGAAAACAAGAATCTTAGCAACGAAAATGTCAACCTCAATTCACATTATGAATACATGAATCTAGTTTTAGACATTTCCGATTGTTTGATTTGCTCAAGTTATCAAAAACCCTAAAGCCCAAATTCAAGGAATTGTTATAGTTTCATATAAGCAACTCTAATCAACTTCAACTCCTAATAAAAAACAACATCATGAACAGCTAAACAACAGTAAAGAACTCCAAAACTTCATAAAAAACTTGTAAACCCTAGAAATGGCAAAAGACCTAAAAACAGCAATACACGAACATCCAACTAATTCAATACTTCCAATTGAAATATCAAAAATATGCAATTTCGTATAAGAAACCCTAAAAGACTAACCTTGATGGGGACATGGAAGACCAGCAACCCAAGGTCCCCTCCAACCTCCGTCACCGTCTCGAAAGGGATAACTCCCTTGCTCAAATCCTCAACCAACGAAAAGAAATCCATCAGAAACTCCACCCCGTCGAGCTGCAAAGTGGCGTCGACGTACGACGAGCCCCTCGCCTTGACGAAGCCACCACTGGACTCCACAACCCCCAATTCACGCCCCCGGTACCTGATCGAGACGAACAGGGAGTTGTAATGGAGGGAGAAGAAGTCAGGGTTTCGGACTTGGATCGTGAGGGCGAGGGAGAGGTCGAGGGAGAGGGAGGGCTTGGTGCGGACGCGGAGGTGGTTGATGCTGGCGCTGGCGATTTTGAGGCGGGGGTCGGAGGGCCAGAGGAGGAAGGCGGCGGTGAGGAGAAGGGCGACGGCGGAGGAGACGAGGAGGCAGCTGGTCAGGCGGCGGAGGAGCCGGTGGCGGCGGCGGTGGTAGAGTGGGAGGAGGATGTAGAATTCGGGGTCCGGAGGCGGCGGCGGGATTGGGGTGTAGTAGCCCGGAGGCGACGGCGGGATTGGGGTGTAGTAGCCCGGCGGCGGCGGTGGGGAGGCCATGGGGTCCAGCCTGCGGGGGTAAGGGGGTTTGGATTGGTAGGAAGAAAGGAGAGTATGTCTTATTACTTATATTAGTAAATTCCTTGTCATAGACATCGAGATGTACTTAAGCGAGTTTTTACCTATTATGTACGATCTATAAAAAGTGTGTGTTCAAGACGTGGTTTTAGTTATTATATCCTCAAGTTTTCGAATCGGTAAATTTTCCTGAGTGTTATGTGAAGTCTGACTTTGCTGACACCAACCGTTTGTTTTAGAGCCAAAAAAAAAAAAAAAATCGAAAAAGGAGAAATCAAATGAAAGAACCCTATCCCATTGTCCCACCCCATTTTCACTCCTTTGCGCTCTAAACTCTCTCCATCTCCGCGAAGTCGATCTCCCCTTTCCATCTCCTCTTTTCACTTTCCTCTCCATTCCTCATCTCTACGAAGCCGATCTTCTCTCTCCATCTCCTCTTTGTAGTTTTAGTTGCACCAATACTACTATGAGTTTTGTTCTTCTTCTTTTCTTTTCTTTTTCTTTTTTAATTGATTTCATTACTTTTGCTCATTTTTTGTGTTCTGATTGTTTTTTAGCTTTCTTTTATCTTAAGAAAAGTTTTGCAGTGTTAAATGTGTATTAAGTGTTTCAGGGGAGTAATCTAAAGTAAAGTTAAAAGGTTAGGTAACATGAACCTTGTTGTCACGGCCCAAATTCCTAATCTTAGTTTAATTCATTAATCAGGATCATTAACTCGTGACATTAGACTCGCATCGAGATACGTGCACTGACCGAGACGTGTTGCCGATGTATATGTTAGATTTGTCGTGATGTATGCATAGTATATTGTATATGTGTAGACTATAGGGGTGGCAATTCGTGTTGGTAAGTCGTAAACGTGTCGTGTCATAAACAGTCATGACTCATATAATGCAAACCCATTACATGACATGTTTATTAATCGTGTTAATCGTTTTATGTCTAAGTGGGTCGTGTTAAACATGTCGTGTATTCGTGTCACCCATTTATTAAATATTTTATTTAAAAATTTTATTTTATTTAAACTTTTATAATTTGGTTATTACTTTTTAAAATATATCTAAATGATTAAATTCGAACAAACATACTAAAATAGCTAATAAAATATAATGTGGTTGTATATAGTCGTTAGTTTTACTTTACTTTTTCATTCAAGTCTTTATTACTCAAAATAATAAAGCAAAAATGACTCGTAATAATAACATAAACAAAATTATAAGAATCATCTAAAAAAATCTAAATTTTACTTTGATGAAAAGTTTTAATTTTTTCTCAATAAATAATTATTAATAAAATCTAAAACATAAATAATATATTAAAAATAAAATGAATATTTCCTCTCAAATATAAAATAAAATATGATAAAAGATGTCTATAAATAAAATAAATAAATCATGCTATTAACATGGGTGAATTTTGTACCAATCTATTTATCATACCATATTTATTACTTATACATTATTCTTTAGTCGTGTTAAGCGAGTCATAAACGAGTTAAGCAGGTTGACATGTTAATGACTCGTTTATTAACCGTGTATAAACGTGTTAACATGTTTATGACCCAGACCCACTTAAGCCAAACCCACGACATGTTTATTACGTGTCGTGTCGTGTCGTGTTAATTGTTTCGTGACCCAAATTGCCGACCCTAGTAGACTACTAAGTCATCTCTACTTGCTAGTTATAGCGTCGAGACGTGAGTGATGACGCGCCTCGAGATGCATATTAACATGGGACCGGGGGTAGAAAATGATGTAGTAAGTTTAATTTAAGGACCTGTTTGGTTCGTTTTTGCTAACTTACAGTGTTAGTTGAGAGTTATCTCATTGGAGTTAATATTTTCATGTTTGGTTCAACTTTAAACTTGTAGAGAATTTCGAATTTTAAACAATAAAAATATGAATTGACATAAATAGCCTCCAAACAAGAGTGATATGAGTAATAAATAAGTCATTAATGAGAGATAATTATGTCTACAACTTCTGAGAGATTTCTCACACCCTAGGGTGTAAGTTGGGAGATAACTTGCAGGCAAGTTGGGCAACCAAACAAGATTAGTTCCCAACTCCCTGTAAGTTATCTCCTGGGAGATAACTCCATCCCTAACCAAACAAGGCCTAAGATTAGTGTGGCTTAAATAGCTAAATTTGATGTATGGCTATAATTGAATTTGTATAAATGAAACCTACGTTAGTAAGATAAAACATTAGTCATTGATGTTCCTCGTGATACGTGCACGATGGACACATCATAAGACCAACTAAGTTAAGATTGATGTTATCGAGGAATAGTTAGTGGAGAGTTAATGGATTGCGGGGTCACAATTAAGGCTATTGGATTGATCTAGAGGTAAGTGATGTACACAAGATTCAACGCTAAAAACTCATCTTTAACTATATATATAAGATCGAATGGGATAAACATGCAAACACTTCATTTGATCTAAAGGGGAGATAAGAAGATCTGGAGAAGGGAATTAAAGAATTGTGAGGAGATTCTAGTGAAATTGAGAGGGATCGATCAAGTTGATGATGCTCTACAACTAGGTAAGCTAGTGTACACTATCATTTTGAAAAAAAAAATTGTTAAAAAATTAGAGTTTTACTTCAGTTATGGTTTTTGCTTAATTTTAGAGGGTAATCATTTTCAAAATTGGTTTATAGATTTGGATTCCTTGCAAAACCAATAAATTTGCTATATAGAAAATTCAGATTTCGATTTAAATTGACAAAGCTATGGCATTTTGAAGTTGTTGGTGGTCTTGGTGAATTTTTTTTAGCAAAAGCTATGAGTTTGGAGTTTTTCTAATTGACTTAATCCAACTTTGATAGTTTTTATAAATCTTAAAACACCCTAATTAACCTCAGGAATCTAGGGAAAAGTCTCGAGAGGTTGTTAGTGAGATACGTGGTGTCGGGAGGCAGAATTAGCCTAAAAACTTTGCTTGGATTGTAAGTAAACTGATTGAGATATTTATTTCCATTTATTTCCTATTATGCTTTTCATTTACAGTCATTTAGACTGAATTACCTATTGTACTCTAGATGCCATTACTTGGTTGTTCTATCTCATTTTCATGAGTTTGTTATCATAACATTGTTTGATGTTTAATGGTTTCATTGATTCTAAATTATGTGCTGTCATTCTTGGTTGTTGTGGAATTTTAGTCAAATGAAATAACATGCTATTAGGTAGTTGATTTATGGCATTGAAAATCCATTTTATTTGTGCATTAGTTATGCAATTACATTGTTGGATTCCTAAACTGTGTCATTCCTTGAATTATGAAAGTATTTTTTGTATCTAGGACCATGATATGATATGTGATGGACATTTAGGAGGATGTGAAGGCATTCATGAAATTGTTTATGCCCTAAATAGTAGAATAAGGCTGACGTGATATAACTCACGGCTGACCGGCCCTAGATCATTACTGCTTAACCGAATGTCAGTTTCATGTTGTTTAACTAAAATATCTAATAACATGATTCTTTTTCAGCATAGTTGCTATTGTTATGTTTTCATATACTTGTTGTATATTTGAAAATGTAAATAAATGTCTCTCAGTGTTACTTTCTACTTTCCTGTACTCACCGTCCTTTTTATGACGGTGGGTGCAGTTCAATCGATTAGCAGACCATGCAAGGAGAAGATTGACGACTACCTCAAAGACACTGGAGTGCTGCTATATTTGATATTGTAGGTTTTGGTTTTGTTATATGACTTATATATATCTTTATATTTTTGGATATGCATATCATAGGTTGTGAGTTAGTTAACCGACCAGCCACGTGTTGGTATATTGTTATCGCCGTTTTGTATATATATATATATATATATATATATATATATATATATATATGTGATCTTTGTTTCCTGGTTTTTCACATACTTATTATTTATATTAAAGGCTTTCGCTAATTTATTAAGACTTCCGCTAATTTATTAAGACTTCCGCTGAATAATATTTGTGTTATAAAGTTTTTAATTAGCTTTGAAATATTGAATGACAAGATAACAATAGGTTGCTTATTTTAAAGTTAGCTAGGTTGGAGAAAAGTTTGGAAAGGCTGACTAATACATTGTTAAGTCCTTCGTGGCGCCTTAAAGTATTCGTCCTCCATATCAAAAGAAGCATTTCTTTCCGTCTCCTCTTCGACATGAGGTTCTCTTTGATGGTTTGGATCAGGGTTTCTGGCCGGAGCCCTCGACAACAACTCTTCCATTCCTACAACCACTTGATCCAACGCTGCTTGCATATGCTGCCACATATCATTCAACTGTGTGAATTGTTGCTTGTTCTGAGCCTGGTTGTCTTTTTTATTGATATCTCCAACCCTTTGTTGGTTCCTCTTCAGCGACAATTATTCTCCAAATCACGCATTACGGAGGCTTTGATACCAATTAACGTAACGAGGATCTTCCAAATAGAATGTTCGAAATCCACGAACAAGCAATATAGGGCAAGAACTTAAACCAAATTTCAATTTCTTTTAATTTATCAAAAACCAACGAATTACAACCAAAAATGTGCTTTATATAGCAAACCTTAATTTTTGCCAAAATAGTAAGAGTCTAAAATGACCTAAACCATGAACTAGATGAAATAAGAAACCCAACGCCACAAACAACGTCAAAAATGGAAACTCATACTAAAAGTTAATCAAATTAAAACTTTCTAAAAATAGTAAATCACGATTTCGGAGGCCTAAACTAAGGAATTTAGGCCAAAAACATCATTATCACTGCAAAGTTGTGTATTAATTGTCACGTCGTTTCCAATAAACTCATGTCCTCGCATCTCCAAAATTCCTTGTTCGGACCTTCCAAATGTCAACAAAAAACAATTTCAGTCAAACTTTTCAAAGAAAGTGTTTGCCATTTCTCGGATTGCATCAGTTTCCTTATTTATTGGTGTGTGATAACAACATATCTCAGATTTGAGATGATAGCTAGTGTATCTCAAATCCCAAATCCCAAATCCTTAGGATTATCTTTATCCTTATTAGTTTAGAATTCTCTATCTCAAATAGGATAATTTGATGGCCCCTCCCTTAATCTAGGGCTTGCTTGGCCTAATCCCGTCATTCAGCCCTAACCTCTATCACGTAGGACTTAACAGCATATTAGTCGGCGTTTCTAATAAACCTTACACCATTCTCTTACTTAATTATAATTCAAAGTAAATTAAAACTTATTATAGTTTAAAAATTATTCAGCGGAAGCCTTGACAATTTAGCGGAAGTCATTCATATAAAACCTAAGTATGTGAAAAATCAGGTAACAAAGATCACATGTGTATATATATAACAAAACAACGATAACTATATATATAACAACATGTGTCTAGTCATATAACTATCTCATAACCCATAGTATACAACCCAAAAAGTGTATAATATATATAAGTCATATAGCAAAACAAAAAACCTACATAAAAGATAGTAGCTCTCCACTGGCTTAAAAGTAGTTGTAACGACCTGTTACCTTAAGCTGGTGATTAGTACTAATCCAAATATTAATTAACCTGAGTTAGCCTCAAGGTTAAGATCAACGTACCTCGATTAACGTGTGTGTGTACTTTTGCATGACATTTTGTGTTTGTGTGGATTGTGTAATTTAAATATAAATAGGTTATGTATAATAACGGGATATATACAAGCCTATAATTGATAAAATACACTATAAACTATTAAATACCGGTACACTTTGAGCGACGAGGGAATCGTAGCATGAATGTGCACGCTCGTGGCTACGCGTAGGCATGTTCAGTGGATTTATTGGTGAAGAAACACGCGAGTTATATATATATTTATATATAAGGATATATAAATATATATATTGGAATTAAAAAGAAAAATGAAATTATATAGATTATTTGATCAATCTCGAGGAAGATCTACATATAAATCGAAAAGTTGATGTTTATCAACTTATCATTCAATCAAAACGAAACGAGGGCTTGGGGGTTTGACTCCGATCGAGACAAGTTGTCTGAGGTGCGTAACCAAGCTCAGTTGAGGAGCTTAATCGATCACATAGCTCGTGAGCATCATATATGTATAATTTGTTTTAATGTTTATCAAAGTTGGAATTGTGGGTGATGCTAGGATTACGGTTGTTTAAGCCGTTTGTTGATCAATTATGGTTTCTCACCTCCTTAGAGGTTGTTATGGATAAATTTTGATGAATTTGTGAATGTTTAGGATGATTTGGAGGAGTTTTGGATCGAGTTGAATTAGTAGAAGCGTGCTGCTATTGCAGGTCTGGTGTGCATAGCACGCTAGGCTTTGTCCATAACGGGTTTTGCGTACTGGGAGGATGAACTGAAATGCAGGTAGCGCGCTATCCTTGTCAGGTAGCGTGCTACCCACACCCAAATAAGTGTAGAACTGATTAGAAACTAGGTGGTTTGTCGAGAGCTTTAGGGACTGTTTTAGGGGAGAGTATAATGGAACTATATTAACTATAATTGGTCTATGATAGGTGCTGATTAACCGGGAAAAATTTATAGACTCGGAAAGTAAGGAAATTGAACAGAGACTCAGACCGAGGTAAGTACGGATTCGCTTATTTATAAATATTGCCTGACTATTTAGTATATTTAGCTCATATAGCTGTTGAAATAGAATGGAGGGGATTATGTACACTATGATGGTTTTTCTAATGAACAAAAAATGGTGTCTAATGTGATCAACGAGAGTAACTCCTCAGGGCTGAGACCATGTTGTATAACACTTGGGCTTGATCTCCTGGTCTATAAGTAACTCCTACTCAGTTTATAGGTTGCATGGGTAACATATTCACTAGAGGGTTTATGATAGAACCATTGGACATTAATCGATTGGCTAGACATCATAACGACCATTATGTTGGTCTAGCACTGGTATTAATAGTGGCGATGGGTAATCGACCCTAGTTTTATAAATAAAAATGGGGAATCACAGTGTAATAGTCCAAAATATCTTCCTTTGCATCTAAATATGTATTTAGTTATATGATTTCCATATTCTTGTTAGATATCATTGGTGCATGTTGTTGTTGCATTATATTATTGTTTACTATATGAAATGTTGATGATTAGTGTGGATCTTTACTTACTGAGCAAGTTGGAGCGCTCACCCAAATTAACTATTTCAGGTTCGCAACCAGACGCTTCGGCTAAAGGGAAAGAGAAGATTTAGGAGTTTCGTGTCTTCTCTTTGACGTAATGAACGTTCCTGTATTTATATACTTTGTTTGACTTATTTTAATGTATATAAACAGGGTTGGGGTGATTTATATATGGGTTCAGGTTTTGATAAACTCTGTATTTCTGTATATTTGTATATATCGAAAAAGTTTTAGATTTTCTGCTGCATAATAATTTGATTTATTATTTCGAAGTGAATATACAGGTTGAGTTTATCAAGTATTGACGGAGAGGCTGTTGGCTTTAGTTAAGTCTTGCAGGATTAGCGGGCTTAATTAGGGTTTTAGGCTGGGCATTTTCCCTAATCGGGATAGGGGATGTCACAACTTGGTATCAGAGCCTTAGTTTTATCACTTTTAGAAGTAAAGTGGTAATGTTGATACATTGTGGTATCATGAATTAGGCTCTAAATCCTATTTCACTTTATAATGATTTCAAAGTGAATGATAACATAATCTGTCGTACCGAAACCTAAGTTTATTGACTTTGAGATTTGTCATGAGTTACGAATAAACTTTGGGTTTGATAAACAGTTTTCATCATGTTTTGGGGGAAAATGAAAATGAAAACACTGTTATACATTATTTGCTGCATATATTGATATATATTGTATAGTTATGATTTCCTTGAATTGTCTAAATGTTACCTGATGATCTTATCTCTCCTTTGACTACATAATCTAATGGCGGATCAAGGGGAAAAATCACAAAGGTCGGAACCTCAGGGTAACAGGGAGATAGAGGATTAGTGGAAATCTAGAATGGAGCAACAAATGCAACAATTAATGGAGTCTCAGGCCAAGTTAATGGCAATGCTGATGGCTCAGATGGAACCACCAAGATAACGACACGAGGCACGACTTGCAACCGATCCTAAGGTTAGCGAGATTCGAGGAGGAGGCTGAAACAGTAGTAGCTATAGTTCAACCGATAGTTCCACATGTTCAGGTACCAAAAATAGCTGCAAAGGTGCCAGAGGATTCTGAGAAGGCCGCATTTCTCGTAACTCGTAAGGAATTCATGAAATATGATATTATGAGGTTCGGTGGCACTATGGAGGAAGGGATGGCTGAGACCTGGATATTAGAAATGGAGCAACATTTTGTTGCTGTCGATTTTGAGGACCGGTTTAAGGTTAAACTGGTAACCTTTTTGTTGATAGACTCTGCAAGGAAGTGGTGAAATTCCTTAGAGAGAGAAGGGAAAATTGTCACTACGTGGCCGCAGTTTTGGACAGTATTTTATAGGCATTATTTCCCTAAATCAGTCATGAACAGGAAGAAGACTGAATTCATTCAATTGAAGTAGGGAACGATGTCTGTTAGGGAGTAAACGGAGGTTCACTGAGCTCAGTGAGTTTGCTCCGGAGATGGTAGAGCTGGAGGTGAACAAGATTGACTTATTTCTCAGTGGGCTGAACTATAAAATTAGGGTTATTACTTCTCATCCTCGCATTAACTACGCTTTTATATTTGAGAGTGCGATGGAGGTAGAAGCAACTATTCTAGCAAAACCACCTGAAACAGTTGTTGCACCACCACCCCCAGTACCACATTATCCTGGAAGTCAGAGAGTCCAAAAATTTGGTTTTTTAGGCCGAAGAAGAGACAAATGAGTATAGCTGGTACAACTACACCGTCAAGATCTGCATGAACGACATTTGTTAGTGCACCCGTTCTGCCAGTTTCTTAGGCTTTAGTAGCCAAACCACCGTTGCCGCCATCTCAGTCTAAAGGTAAAGGCAAATGTAGAGAGCTGTGTTCACAGAAATCTAGTGGATCGAAGCAGGCTTGTTAGGCCAGTAGTTTATGCCAGAGAGCATCGATGATATACTACACGTGTGGGCAGATAAGACATATTACGAGGGAGTGTACAATACCGCCAGCCACATCAGTAGGCAATACCACACCACCTGCACGATGACAGGCTCATGCAATGATAGAGGCAGATCTAGAGGCCAACCGAAGACTAGTGGAGGGTATACTAAATATTCGTGGTCGAGATGTACATACTTTAATTGATGCTGGTTCTACAGTTTCATTTCTCGTTAGAGCAATAGTCGATGAATTGAAATTGAAACTTGTTAGAGCTGAAACATTTTTGATTCTGAGCACAGCAGTGAGTGAGAAAGTTTATCCTAACCTGATTTATGAGAGATTTATAGTCAAAATTGGGGAGAACGAACTTCCAATTGATTTGAGGGTGATGGAGTTCCTAGAATTCGATGCATTACTAGGGATGGATTGGTTATCAACGTACCATGCCCGTATTGACTGTTTCCATAAGACAATGATCTTTCACATTCCTAACCTTTTGAAATTATAGTCTATAAAAGCTACAATCCTTCACGATTTGCAACTCGTGGAAGAGAAGCTACACCACAAGATTTAGATGTTATGGCGGGAATTTTTACCTTTGGAGAGCCTGGATAGGAACTTAAGCTTAATGAGATACTTGTGGTTTGTGAGTTTCTGAAAGTTTTTCCATCTGACTTACCTGGATTACCACCGCCACATGTCATTGACTTCATCATTGATCTTATTCATGGTACCAAACCTATATCTATTCCTCCGTACCGTATGACACCGAAGGAATTATGTGAATTGCAAACTTAGCTCGAGGAGTTGCTTCAGAAAGGATTTATTCATCCTAGCATGTTATCGTGGGGAACACCTGTTCTTTTTGTGAAAAAAGAAGGACGGAACCCTACGAATATGCATCGATTATAGACAATTGAACTGGGTGACTATCAGGAATAAATATCCATTGCCCGGGATTAATGATTTGTTTGATCACTTGAAGGGTGCTAGATATTTCTCAAAATTGATTTGAGGTCTGGTTTTCATCAACTGAGAATCAGGGAGGAGGATATCTCAAAGACAACTTTCAATACTCGCTATGGGCACTTCGAGTTTACAGTGATACCATTTGGGCTCACTAATGCTTATGCTATGTTCATGGATTTGATGCATAGGGTGTTTAAAACCTATCTTGACTAGTTTATCATCGTGTTTATCGATGATATTTTGATCTATTCGAAGACTGAGGAAAAGCATTTGCACCACCTCAGAGGTACATTGCAGACTTTGAAGGATAATCGGCTGTATGCCAAGTTTAGTAAGTGCGAATTCTAGCCTTCAGAGGTTAAATTTCTAGAACATGTGGTTAATGCTGAGGGTATATCTATTGATCCAACGAAAGTGGAGGCAATCAGGGATTGGCCTACTCCTACCACAGTGTCAAAGATTCGGAGTTTTCTAGGGTTAGCGGGTTATTACAGATGATTTGTTGAGGGATTCTTTCGTATTGCTCTGCCAATGACTCGACTAACATAGAAAGATATATATTTTACATGGTCAGATGAGTGCAAAGCTGCTTTTTAGGAATTGAAAGACAGATGGACTACGACACCTGTTCTTACATTACTTGAATCAAGAAAGGAATTGGTGATTTATACTGATACTTCTCATTTAGGCCTGGGTTGTGCGTTGATGCAGGAAGGCAGGGTTGTAGCTTATGCTTCGAGGCAACTTAAGGTTCATTAAAGAAATTATCTTGTTCATGATCTTAAGCTAGCTACATTGGTTTAATCCTTGAAGATTTGGAGGCACTATCTGTATGGCGAGAGGTTCACAGTAATTTCAGATCATAAGAGTCTGAAATACTTATTTACTTAGAGTGAATTGAAAATGAGACAACGTAGGTGGCTTGAGTTTCTCAAGGATTATGATTTCACTGTAGAGTACCACTAAGGGAAAGCAAATGTGGTTGACGATGCCTTGAGTATGAGAAGAACATGCAGAGAGAACGTAGCTACTATCAGAGTTTCTCAGTTCAGACTTCAGTGATGATGATTCGTGAAAGTCCAGCTAGCACATCATCCACGGAAAAAGTTAGTTCCCGAGCTACTAATCTGTTCTTCCATGCTCAGATTCGAGCTAAACCGAAGATGATTTAGCGAGTGGTTGATAGTCAGAAAGCTGATAAGGAATATGTAACACATTAGGGGTTAGAAGCCAGTATAGATCATCGTGATTGGTCAATTTCTGACGATGCGGGCGTTGCTTTTCAAGGATAGATTATGGATTCTAGCTCAGGATCAATTGAGTTAGAAATTGCTACGGGAATCTCATCGATCTCTTTATTCTATTTATCCAGGTAACACTAAGATGTATCATGATATGAGACGTGTTTATTGGTTGCCGGGGATGAAGACTGACATTGCTGAGTTCGTAAAGAGATGTGAGATATGTCACCAAGTTAACGCTGAACATTGGAAACCTGTGGGTTATTGTATTCGCTGCCTTTCCCTGAGTGGAAATGGGAACATATATCGATGGATTTTGTTTCCAGTCTACCTCTGATTCAGCGCAAACATGATGTCGTTTGGGTTGTAATTGACAGATTGACAAAATCTGCGCATTTCTTACCAGTTTCTATGCGAGATCCTCTAGACCGTTTATGTGAGGTGTACGTATGGGAGGTATTAAGATTTCACGGGGTTCCAATGTCGATTACTTCGGATAGGGATCTAAGATTCACATCCAGGTTGTGGAGTGAATTACAGAGGCAGCTGGGAACTGTGCTTAACCTTAGTACGACATACCATCTTCAGACTGATAGACAGACTGAGCGGTTGATATTGGTGCTTGAGGACATGCTTCGAGCTTGTGTCTTGGAGTTTGGGGGTAACTGGGAGAAATATATTCCTCTATGTGAGTTCTCTTATAATAATAATTATCAGGCTAGTATTGAAATGGATCCATTTGAAGAACTATATGGTCGTCCTTGTCGATCATCGGCGTGTTGGGTAGAGGTTGGAGATATAATTTTATTAGGGCCAGAGTTGATTCAGGACTATACAGAGAGGATACAGTAGATTTTCCAGTGTCTGACTACAGCACAGCTCAGACAGAAGAGATACGTCGACAAACACCATAGGTTTTTGGAGTTTTCAAAGGCTAATTTTGTCCTATTGAAAGTCTCACCTATGAAGGGTTCATATAGACTTGGGTTGCGAGGTAAGCTAGCTCCAAGGTATATTGGGCCGTTTATAGTACAGGAAATGATCGGTCATGTGGCTTACAAGTTAGAATTACCTCATCAGCTTGCCGGAATTCATAATGTCTTTCATGTATCTATGCTACGCAAGACGGAGACTCAATTCACTCCAAGAATTGATTGGAATAAATTTGATATTCGGGAAGACTTATCTTACGATGAGCTACCGATTCAAATTCTTGATTGTAAGATTCAGAGGCTGAGAACCAAAGAGATTCCTTTTGGTTAAAGTGAAATGGAAATTTCACGGAGACGAGGAACTAACCTGGGAGCGGGAATCCTACATGAAGGAGCAATTTCCATTTCTCTTCGAGAATACAGGTAACTTTATGTTTACTTTAATTTCGAGGACGAAATTGCTTTAAATTGGGAAGACTGTAACGATCTGTTACCTTAAGCTGGTGATTAGTACTAATACAAATAGTAATTAACCCGAGTTAGGCACAAGGTTAAGATCGACGTACCTCGACTAGCGCGTGTGTGCATTTGCATGACATTTTGTGTGTGACGGCCCCTCTCCTAATCTAGGGCACCGCCCGGCCTAATCCCGTAATTAAGTCCTAATCATATCCACGCAAGACTTAACTACGTATTCGTCAGCCTTTACAATCTAGACGCCTCTTTTCTCGTGTTCAGGATAAGTAATACACTAGTCCTACCAGTTTATAAAATTTAGAGTTAATTAAAACTTTTTATTAAATTAATTAATTAGCAGAAGTCTTATTGATTATGCGGAAGCAATTAGTAACTTATGCATAAGCCATTTATAAAATCCTAAGTGTGGAAAACCAGGAAAATGACATCACATATATAAAGTCCTCAAAATGCATTGAAACAAGAAAATAGTCTAAGTCAAGTCGGGGAAACTAACACTCAACCCAATATACAACCCCAAATAGTATCTGAAAGACATATAACATATACAATCAAAATACCAAAAGAAGACCTACAATCGATGCAGTGACGCGCCGCGGGCTCAGGGATAATCGACGTTCTTCTCTTTGCCGGCTTTCTTGGTAGACGGCTCTGCACCCACCGTCATAAAAAGGACGGTGAGTACAAGAATAAAACAGTAATCCCCGATGATAAGTTTAACTTGCATTTCCAAATATTCAAATGGTAATTAAAGGCATATAAATGGGAAAACTGGAAAATAAACCATATGCGAGTAAATACCAGAGTTAAACAAGTGATACTGACACTAGGCTAAGTAGTGGTGATTTAGGTCCGGTCGGCAGTGAAACGTGTCACTCCGACTCAATAATCATATAGCACAAGGGACTCTAACCCAAGTGTTACCAGAGACTCTAACCCCCGGTGTGTAGACCACCTCAGGGACTCTAACCCCGAGTGTCATACAGTGTTAAGTAACATGTGCCGACATCCCCAGGGACTCTAACCCCGTGAGTCGCGCACACCTCGATCGAGTACGGGACCTAAATGCAAAAACTACTTTTAAAATTTCAAGAAATACCAAGTATGGATTTGTCAAGGCATAGGCACATCTACACACCTAAACAAATAAGGAATACAAGTCCTCTTAAACATTTATAAGATATTCATTAGCCTAATAGCATGCTATTTATCATTCAATTCACATTTAAAACAACAAGAATAGACATAGCATGGGATAGAATCAACGAATCAAATCAAATGAATGGATATCATGCAAACTAGACTCATCAAGTGAGCATAGACACAAAGAACACATGATATAAGAATACAAAGGAAAAATAGTCAAAAGGACTATGCAAGGACAACAATTAATAGAAATGAGATGCCAAGTAAATTTGCCATTGGGTATACTCACAACAACAAAGTAAAGTCTTAGCTTTACTGGCCTCCCGATACTCCAAATCTTGTATTCGCTCTCCCGTACCCTTTTCCTAGGTTCCTGAGTTTGGTGTCTCATTAGTTCAAGTATAGTGGGTTTAAGCTCAATTTAGTGGTGTTTATTGTGTATTCAAATTGGTTCAATAGACTTTAAATCAATCTTCCTAAATCAGCCCCTAAAGACAAAATTAAGTTTCAATTTCAGTCCTATACTTTAAAGCAGTTTTTAGGCATGAAATGATCAAAATATCAAAATCATCTATCAATAAAATTCTTTTTGGTCTCTATCTTAGCTTTCCAGAAAGGTTTAGTTTGCAAAATTCTGATTTAAAATGAAAGAGATATCATGATTTTACTAAACATAGGTCTAATTGGAATTTAATCCGACCAGCAGGATTAGAAAATCTATTTCTCCCAATATATAGTTCCTTAAAATGTGATTCTTGGTTACAAGGCAGAAAATATGTCCAAATACAACATGCTAAAAGATAAGCTCATTTGGATAAGTAGTTAGGGAGTTATGCCCTTAACAAATTTAGTTTCAAAACTTTTCTTTATAATTCCAGCATCTGTTTGTAGAGCATATTTGGACATAAAAACATTTGAATCAAAATACCTTCATTTGATCAAAGTTATTCCCCTTTAAATAAGATTTCAAATGCCACTGGTTTGGATCAATTTGGATTTAAAATGGGTAGATTACGACCAAATCACCCAGGTTGATTCCTAATACAACATGCAGAATTCTAGTTTTGGTGTTGCAACTTCAACAATTCATATATTTGTGATTTCAAAACCAAATTAAGAACTTCAATATATCTGGATTATCAACTTGAAATGAGGAATCCAAATATATAAATTAATTGCAAATACTCAATCATCTACAATCTGAAATTAGCCTAAAACTAGAACTTGTTCTAATTTCAACTAAAAAGATGTTTACCTAGTTGATGTAGCACCCTAGCTTGAGAATTTCTCACCAACTCTCATGGATTCCTTCAACACCTTGATGATTCACTCTTCTCCAGCAATTCCTTCTTCTTCTCCAGCAAAAATGAATGAGTGATTTGGTTTGCATGTTGTTTGATCACTAATAATATATATTAAGGTGATGTTCCTTCCTAGCCCTTAATCTTCATGAATTTATGTATCCCTAGGAATATCTCGATGGTCCACCTTTTTCATATATCCCACTAACTCCCACTATCTCAACCTCAAGTGACACCATTTCATTACTCACCTAGTTCCTAGATGTGCCAATGTGTATCTCTAGACCAATCATATGCTTTCCATTTAATTTACTCAACTATAGGCCTTTAATTTGATTTACATTAACAAACACAACCATAGGCTTTTAAGTAATTCCTTATTTCATATTAGTATTAAATAAGACTTACCAAAATGTTAACTACCCGGTTCCCCGACTTGCACGTTACTCGAGGCGTGTCCCCGCTCTCGTCTCGACGCCTACAACTGTACAAACCGACTTAGTAAGTCTACACAATACATAACACTAGGCATACATCAATACAAAAATATGATATACCTCGGCCATGTGCCTCGGTCGGTGCACGTATCACAGTGTAGGTCCCACGTCAAGGGTCGGTGATTCTGATTAAGGAATTAAAATGGGGTTAGAGATTTGGGCCGTGACATTGTGTTTGTTTCGATTGTGAAATTTAAATATAAATAGGTTGTGTATAATAACGGGATATATACAAACCTATAATTAATAAAATACACTATAAACCATGAAATACCGATACACTGTGATAGACGAGGGAATCGTGACATGAGTGTGCACGCTCATGGCTATACGTAGGCATGTTCGGTGGATTTATTGGCGAAGAAATATGCGAGTTATATATATATATATATATCTTATATATAAATATATATTGAAATTCAAAAGAAAAATGAAATTATATAGATTGTTTGATCAATCTCGAAATGACGCGATGCGTATCTCGAGGAAGATCTATATATAAATAAAAAAGTTGATGTTTATCAACTTATCATTCGATCAAAACGAAATGAGGGTTTGGGGGTTTGATTCTGATCGAGACAAGTCCGAGGTGCAGAATCAAGCTCAGTTAAGGAGCTTAATCGATCACACAGCTCGTGAGCATCATGTAGGTATAATTTGTTTTAGTGTTTATCAAAGTTGAAATTGTGGGTGATGCTAGGATTACGTTTATTTAAGCTGTTTGTTGATCAATTATGGTTTCTTACCTCAATAGAGGTTGTTATGGATCAATTTTGATGAATTTGTGAATGTTTGGGATGATTAGGAGGAGTTTTGGATTGAATTGAATTTGCAAAAGCGTGCAGCTATTGCAGGTCTGGTGCGCATAGTGTGCTAGGCTTTGTCCATAGCGCGCTATGCGTACTGGGAGGATGAACTGACATGTAGGCAGCGCATAATCCATGTTAGATAGCGCGCTACCCATACCCAGATCAGTGCAGAACTGATTGGAAATTGGGTGGTTTATCGAGCGCTTTCGGGACTGTTTTAAGGGTTCTAATTAGAGTATAATGGACCTATATTAACTATAATTAGTCTATGATATGTGTTGATTAACCGGGAAAGAGTTATAGACCCGAAAGTTAGGAAATTGGACGGGGACTTAGACCGAGGTAAGTACGGATTCACTTATTTATCAATATTGCCTGGCTATTTAGTATATTTAGCTCATATAACTGTTTAAATGGAATGAGAGGATTATATACACTATGATGGTTTTTCTAATAAACAGAAAACGTTGTCTAATGTGATCCACGAGAGTAACTCCTCAGGGCTGAGACCAGGTTTTATAGCACTTTGTCTTGATTTCCTGGTCTATACGTAACTCCTACTTAGTTTATAGGTTGCGTGAGTTACATATTCACTATATGGTTTAGGATAGAATCATTAGACATTAACCGATTGGCTAGACATCATAACGACCATTATGTTGGTCCAACACTCGTATTAATGGTGCCGATGGGTAATCGACCCTAGTTTTATAAATAAAAATGGGGAATCATAGTATAATAGTCCAAATATCTTCCATTGCATCTGATTATGTATTCAGTTATATGATATCCATATTCTTGTTAAATGTCATAGGTGCATGTTGTTATTGCATGATATTATTGTTTACTATATGGAATGTTGATGATTACTGTGGATCCTTACTTATTGAGCAAGTTGGGGCGCTCACCCAAATTAACTATTTCAGGTTCGCAACTAGGCGTTTCGACTAAAGGGAAAGAGAAGATTTAGGAGTTTCGTGTTTTCTCTTCGACATAATGAACCTTCTTGTATTTATATACTCTGTTTGACTTATTTTGATGTATATAAACAAGGTTGGGGTGATTTATATATGGGTTCAGATTTTGATAAAATCTATATTTCCATATATTTGTATATATAAAAAAAGTTTTAAATTTTTCGCTGCTTAATACTTTGATTTATTATTTCGATATGAATATACAGGTTGAGTTTATCAAGTATAGACGGAGAGGCTGCTGGCTCTAGTTAAGTCTTGCAGGATTAGTGGGCTTAATTAGGGTTTCAGGCCATACATTTTCCCTAATTGGGACAGGGGATGTCACAGTAGTCTCCAATCTTCTCCTTGCCCTGTCTGCTATTCGATGGATCTGCACCCACCATCATAAAAAGGACGATGAGTACAATAATATAGAAAGTAAGACTGAGAGACATTTATCCACATTTTTAAACACTACAAGAAAACATTTCTCAATACATACATTCATTTCATAACAACATTCACTGATACGTAAACACATTACCAAACAATGTAGCATCGATAAACTTATTCAAATGAAACACACAAGTATTAAATTGTGTACCTAATACATTAGCCCATTTATTACCCTATTGATCATATAGACCTTGGGTAGTAACTTATTTAGTTGTACACATAGGCATTCTCCTTATTAAGTCTGAAACACGCCATATTGACCTCATGTAATTGATCCGCACATATAATACTTCGGTATTACTCTTATTGGTCGTTGCTTAATCATTTCACATATTGGCCTAGATACTACTCTTCAAGTAATAGCTTATATATCAGTGCACGTAGATACTATTCTTATTAGTTGTAAAACACGGCTTATCGACCTCATGTAATAGGTCAGCACACTTAGTATTTCGTATTACCCTAATTGGTTATCGCTTGTTCATTTCATCAACCTCATATAGTAGGTACCTGACACTAACTAGTTAGTATACCGACATCCCTGAGTTCCATACCCAGTGTGCCGCGCATACCCCAACACAAACCATAAACTTTAACAATAATCACATAATAAGATATACACACCAATCATAGCACTAAGAATTCATCAAGCCAAACGGTTCAGTCAAGCAATAATGAAAGAATGAAATGGAGAGAAATATCTCAATCAGTTTACTTACAAACCACGCCAAGCTCTTACTTCCAAACACCTCGAAACACGTACCCAAACCTCTGAGACTCTTCCCTAGGCTCGTTGTACCATTAGAAACGTTTTATAATGTGCTTGGACCCTTAGTTAGGGTGTTAAGCTTTTAAATTTAACTTTAGTAATTGCAGTCAGTGTGTTGTCCAGAGCACCAAGCGCATTGGGTGAAATGTCTAGCGCGCTAGTGACTCATTAGCGCGCTAGTCAACCTGATTAGCGCGCTACAAGCAAGTAGCGTGCTATCTAGCACGTCTAGTGCGCTATATGCAGGAAAACCCAAAATTCTGCACTTTGAATTCTGAGCTTTATCCACACACAACCATCACCAAGGTTTTGGGTTCTCTTTAATACACCTCTAGAGACCCAAAACTCCTATTATCAACATAATAGCAGCCACATCTTCATTATATTATCAAATTCATCAAATTAAACTAATTTACAAGTATGTAAATTACCTAGTTGATGAACACCTATAGCTTGATCTACCCCTCCTAAACCCACCAAATCTTCTTCAACTTGCTGATCTCTCTAATCTTCTTCTCCAGCAAGTTTTCTTCTTCTCTAAGTTTTCAATTGAAATGAATTGCATGGGTGAGCTATCCAATCTTATATATTAAGATAATATTTTTTTATAGCCACTGATCCTAATGTAAACACGTATCTCGAAACTAATCAAATGTTCTACACCTTGACACAATTCCGCTAAGTCTCCACTAACTCAATCTTTGTAACACTAATTGAAACTCAATTGGTCACTTGATGTGTCACCACATATCTCAAGAATCTTCAAATAACTATTGTTTTAACTTGCTAACTTAGGTTTCATTTAATATAAAATCAACTATAGCCATATTAATACTACTTTTTAAGCTATACTAAGTTTATATCAATTTACCACATCACTCTCTACCCCCGGTCCTATGCTGGCACGTATCTCGAGGTGCGTCCCCACTCACGTTTCGACTCTATACATTAGTAGGAGTGACTTACTATGTCTACACATATATAATGCACTAAGCATTCATCATAACACAAATAATATATTACTCGGTCTTCGTGCCAAGTGTTGGGATCTTGTACTCACTCTTGAGCCACGTTATGGGTCGGTAACCCTTAATTTCGGATTAAATCCACTATTAGAAATTTGGGCCGTTACAAATAACTTAACCCAACCTACCTACCTTATCTAGGTTGACTCAACGATTAGTTGTCAAAATCACATGCTTATCTCTTATGGATCTTTGTAATGCATACCTCGAGGCACAATAATGTTATACAAGTACTCCATCCGGTCAAAAATATGTCTTTCTAGCAAAAACTTATTGGTCAAAATTATAAGTCGTTTCGAGATTTGAGAGTGTATTTATTGTTTTTTTACCAATTATACCCTTATACAATTCATATATTTATGATTCTTCAATTTATTTAATGTCAAATGGCGTATATGTAAATTACATTTATAATTAAGGATGTCTTAATTTTTGTACCCTTACCTTAAATGACTTATATTTGTGAACATAGGGTAAGGGTGGGCAAACCACGATTTGGTGGTGAAAACCCTCAAACCACCACCAATTCGAGGGATCACAGTTTGACAATTATGCTAACCACCACCAAATCGCGAAACCTTAAAATCGAGACCAAACCGACTACGGTTTACCCAGTTTGGTCGGTTTAGTTTTGCAGTTTTTCCTCTAACACATTTTCATCTTCAAATTTATACAAAGATTTGTTGGAATATCAATTGAAAACATGATCAGTATTAAAAAGAACAAAAAAATCAATCACATTTGCACCACTAACCCCATTGTTCATTTGCTGAACATTTTATAAATAACCGAAAATCTAAACTTTTAGAGGATTTGCAAAACTAACTCAATTGGGTCTGCAATGCATATTGTTAAAGAAATTGATAGATCATAATCAAATAAACTAAAAGAACCTAAAAAAGCATGCTATCCAAATAAACATGTCGAACGTAAGGCAAAGGCAAGATTGGTAAAGTGGTTAAATCTGGGAGCTGACCGATAGAGATTTAAAGATTGAATCAAGAGAGATTGAGATTTTAGTGTGAGCTTACAAATCAGAGAATAAGATCAAGATAACTCGAGATCTTGAGATACAAGAGATCTTGAGATCGTCGAGATAGCACGAGTGATCACGTGCGAGAGAGCTTGATGTCATTGAAAGGGATAGAGAGAGAGAGAGAGAGAGAGAGAGAGAGAGAGAGAGAGAGAGAGAGAGAGAGAGAGAGAGAGAGAGATGCACGACCATTGCGTTGGTGTTTTGTTTTGGGGTTCATACGCAATAGAGAATTCAAAATAATTTTTTGAAAAACCCCAATATGATCGAAAATAAGTTTCATTAAAATAGATCTATAAAAGTAAACCATACCTTAATTCGTAATTTCCTTCTCTGATTGTTCATCTCCAAGATGTTCAAGCGCACATTCTCTATCGAAAACCCACACACGAACAATGAACACAATTTAGAGTGCTAGCCCCAAGAGAGATTGAAAACATTTTTTCTCTCTCCTTAAATTCAAAGAACTCAAAAATAGTAAAAACAAAAATCTTATTTGGTTTTAAGGTTTCAACCTCTATTTATATGTCAAACCCCCACCTAATTAGGGCATTCGACCGTCCTAGATTACCTTAATGTCTTGATAATCTAGCAGCCTTAATCTCTTCATCAATAAACAATTAAGATTAAGATCTTATAATCATCAATTATAAAACTTTATTAACCACAATCAATTCTAAACTGAATCTTAAACCTCAAAGTACGCTTAGATGAATTCAAAAATCCTCAAAATTTCGTAAATTTTTTTCGACAGCACCTCCTCTATTTCTATGCTACGCCGAAAATCTCGGCTTTCAAAAATCTTCAATAAAACCTGCTAAGCTTTGGTGGAAACGCTGAAGGACTCACATTCCACCCATAAAAATATATATTGCATCAACTAAATTATATATTCATTCTAATTTGATTTAAAGTATCAAAATTCTTAAACAAGCATTACCTAAACTCCATAATTATCCCAATTCTCCCCAAAATCGTTCCAGCCATTTCAAAGGAGATCCTAATCATACTCGAACCTAAAAACATATTTATACAATTTAATATATTCGAAAATAATACATACATAGTGAGATAAGAACTAAGCAAATCACAAACAGTTGGAAAGCTTTCCCTTTCATTTGTCACCGCTAGAACCTGTCATTACCTAACTATAAAAATTCGATAATGTTAGATAAATAAATCCCACACTATCCAGTGTACCTGTAATAATCAAATGCATTGTATTCCAAGAATTCAAATGAACGATAATATCACAACGAATCATAAATATACAAGTATACAATTCATCCCATTTCTGTTAACCGACCACAATCAAAAGACTTCTTTCCAAAAGTGATGGGTAAACAGTAGTAAAGATTCATGAGTTTGAGAGGAAGTCCCTTGAGAAGCCACACCCTCGACTATCCGTGGAGTACGATCCTGGCCAACATCACAAAACAACCATCCTAAACAAATGTCTACAATGATTAGTGACTCCAGTCGGAGAGCACTACGGTGCTCATCCTACCACACATATAGCCAATGAACACAGTGGGACCCTTAAAGGCCTCCTTCATCTCGTGTCCGTGAATGCATGATCAATAAATATGAAGCGATAAACCGTGCATGCAATTATATTAGAGAAATACTCATACAATGTAAAGGTTACTATGAGATTTACTTAACCTTACAAACGCGATATCGTAACTCCCTTGCGCTCCGAGTCAGTAAACTAGTCTACAAGGAGCTCCAATTGCAGTCCTACAATTCATTTATAATTTCGATAAGTTTCCATAACAATTCTATAATTTTCCCAATTAGTTGCAGTTTAATTGACTCAATCGCATCCCGAAAATACTTCAAAATAAAATCTCAAATGCCATAACTTTATTTTTGACTCAGAATTATTGTTCGACATCGAAAATTATGTTGTCTAGGCTTAGATATAAATTTTTAAATTTATTATATTTTATTTGGTCATCCTTGACCTGAAAACCCAGGAATCCCCCAAATCTTATCATCGGATTTTCGAATCCCAATTTCGACTCCAAATTGGCTTTTAAATCGAAAATCAACCTAGACTAGGCTTCAATTTTTTTTCCAAATTTCTAACATTTTCGGGTATCGTAACACGTTTTACGAAGAAACCTTGGTAAAAATTCTTGACAAACTTTCGAATTCCCCACTTTTTATAGAAATATCCGATTTCCGTTTATTCGATCAACAAATATATTTTTTCAAATTTTTTCTGGAATTTTTCTCTAAATTCCAGCATTTTTCTTTTATTTATTAGCTATTATATATATATATTTCATTTTGTGAAGGGTTTGATCCCCCTAACTGGACCCGATTCAGTTCAGTTCGGGGAATCAAT
Source organism: Stephania cephalantha (assembly GCA_039657325.1). Taxonomy (NCBI): domain Eukaryota; kingdom Viridiplantae; phylum Streptophyta; class Magnoliopsida; order Ranunculales; family Menispermaceae; genus Stephania; species Stephania cephalantha. The sequence continues at coordinate 46,940,882 of CM077569.1, read as the reverse complement.
CCACTTCATCTTCCTCACGATCTCCCTTCCTCATCAAAACTAGTTTTTTTTATTTGCCTTTCTATTGAGTTGGGTTTGAGCATCATCTCACTTGGACGAAGCCGAGTCTCCCCATCCCACTGTTCATCTTCCTCAACGCATAACAACAGTCAACTAAAAACCTCAACAACCAACAATGGCACATCAATAACAAACCTAACAATAATGAACAACACACACAGACACACTCACCTTCTCATAACCTTTGTCTCAAAATCCCTCTCTCGTTCTTTGTCCCTTCCTCTCGGTCTCTCGATCACTCCCTAACTGTCAAAATCGTTAAATTGATGGTGTGTAGTCTCTGTTTTGTTTGCAACATATATATTAGACTTCCTCAAGATTGGCATCACGTGACAAATCTAATGATTACAAGTTCATAATATAAATTTGATCTTCCTCGATATATGCATTACGTATCTCGAGGTTAATCTTTGTCTCAAAATGAAATTGAATGAGGCTATGTTGATTTGAAGATATATATTAGAACTTCCTTGAAATTCGCATCACACGAATCTCGAGGCAAATCTAATGATTCATTTATTTTGTATATTTTGATCTCCTCGAGATACATGTTGTGTATCTCGAGGTTGATCTAGTGGCTATCAACTAGATAATCACCATCTCTACACTTACTTACAGTGATTAATTGTATTGATCTCCTCGAGATACGTAACACGTATTTTGCGGTAGATCTTATGGTTTAATAACACCATACAAATCACTTGATTTTCCTCGAAATTGGATATCACACATCTCGATGCGTGTATACACTTCACCAACACACATGTTCCACCATTCTCTTCCTCAACACTCACGCTACACGTATTTCGAGGTGAATCTAATATATTCCTTTATTTCAATTAAACTATAGGATTGATTTATATATATTTTTATATATAAACTATATTATATATACACCTATGTATTTTCTCGGCTATAAATTCGCCACGCGCGCCAATGACCACCTTTGGGTGTGCACACTATTGTACATCCTACGCGTGTCACCCTCTACCCTGTTTGTCACTGGGCGCCTACCAATTTATTTATTATTTTATTTAATTTCATGATTATCTCTACAATTTATACCTAAATTAAATTTCAAAAAATACCTTAATCTCACCAAAAATTGAGAAATATCCCCAATGCGCTCCAAAACTCACGGATACCGCATGTACACTCCACTTGACCATATTTCGCTTCAAAATAGTGTATAATACATCAAATAGACACATCACATAAAATAATATTAAAATTTATGATTTTCGATCTATAACACGTGGGTCCCACATCGGATACCTAAATCCCAAATTAAATTTAAAAATACTTAAATAGCCGCCTAATCAAATTTATAAAATTGTCGGACGTTACAATTTTCCCAACAAATTAAAAACTTCGTCATCGAAATTTGAACTTATAGGTTACTGAACCAAAAGAGATATGAAAAAATGATTCTTCATATATAACTATTTCAATTCAAAACTGTAAAACCATTTCCAAGGTGAACCGTTAAATATACCCAATCACTTTCGTTGTATTCAACAACTCAGTGGTAAAGATCATAACCATTTTAACTTTTCATTTTCCACAAAGCTGATTGTTTGACATGTTAAACAATCAGCTTTGTGGAATATCTGATAACCTTACTTCATTTCTCATCTCATACTTTGAATTCTGTTCAAGTATAACTACATAGCAAGACTTAACTTATCTTGCTTTTTATAACACAATTCTCATTCTAATCTGAATACTATTCCACAAACCGTTGATAATTCTTTTCATATCCACCCAAACTCTGGTACACTTCTCAGTTTACTTTCTCATCACTAATCATCCATTCTTATTTGAATGATCAGCTGATTAATTCTTAGACTATCATTAGTCTAAATTTACATATAGATGCAAATAATATTTGAGCACTACATTAGTTACTAAGTAAAGTTGCGTGTCTATATGATATATTACAATTCCAGTGTTCCCTAACAGAAACCTGAAATGCCACAAGTCATTGCATTACTATAGATCTCATAATACATTTGTTACCCCGCGATAAGAGATCTCGAATCTCAATCCGATCAGAAATAAAAAACTTGACACATTGTGCAACTCATACTCATTCTCTAAATGTCTACTCACAATATTATTCAAATTGTGGACTAGAAAACAATTACCAATTTTAACTCGTCAACCAATTCACTTAACTTCTTCTTTGATTGGTTAGAAAATTATCGACTTTTCTAACTTCATCAAATCATTCTCTAATAATGAGTTCCACAAGAACCTCATTCCTTTCACTTTACCGAGGTTTTCTTCAAACTCATATCTTAATCACTTACTATTCACCAACTTCTCTCATTGCCTGAATAGAGACAGTTATCTATAACTTGAGTAGACATACGTTTCTAAACAGAGATATCAACATATTCGATGATTATACTCTCATAGTATAACTTTTAACTTGTATTTCGTACAAGTTTATAAATATGTTATCTCTTTTCATTTCTACTCAATTGTAATTGAAGAATATTCAATTCTTCAAACCTATCAAGTTAGATACACTGTACTATATTCAATATTTCCAACCTAACAAAGATAAAGCTTACAAACTGAGCTGTAAGTTGTACGTAGCTTTTCACGTCATTTGTATCTTCATCTTCATCTGGATATCTTACATCAACTCCAATTTATAATAACTAGTGCTTTAAACTTTACCACTGACTAATCAAGTAGTGTATCACTATAATTGAACTAATGTATAATATATTCATTTATATTAGTTGTATACTATTTTGGTTCAAAACTTTCAACATTTGGAGTCTGAATCCTTGTAAGATCCTTACGAAGGTGTATTAAGTTATATCAAACTTATAGTTTGATATTCTAATTTGATCGGTGCTCGTTAAAATAAAATTCTCATTTTCATGCTAATGTGAGAATATATTGACTATTTAGTTGTCTATACTTAAGCTTCCAATTGACTCCGACGAAACTTCATAGACTCTTTTATACCGATTGTCACCAATTCATTCGATTATTCAAAATAGGTAGGCGTATCACACCGATCTTCTACCCTGTAAATGAATCATAATTATGAAATTGAGTTACTTAGACTTTTGGTCATGCACAACTACTCTAATGCCTTACCTTAACTAAAGGAGACCATCCGTGTAACTTCCAGCAGTCACAAGTCATCTCAACATCTCATTATATTTTATACATTGAGTCTATTCTGTTCAATTTTTGTCAATCTTAGCTATTTCCACATTGATCTTGATCTTAGTCCATTTACAAACTTATTACAATTATGTTCAACACCTAAATCACTTACAACTCCTTAATTTGGACTTAGAAAGGTAATTTATATATCTTCTCTTTTCAAAAATATAGCTAAGGACAGTGCAACTTCTTATTATCATTTAATGAATCAAAGTTTTCCTTAGCTAATCTTAACTCAAAACATATAAACTTTGCAAGTTAAACAGTTAAACAATTTTTATTACCTTACATTATTTCCATTAGTATCAAATATCCCGACTTTTCTTTTTCTCAAAAAGAAATTCGGTATCTTTCAAGAGATTATGCAAGATAACTTTGTATCTTATTATTCATCAACTTACTTTTGATGAATTCACCTTTCCATTATTAGTCAACTGAAGAGATAGAAGAACTTGAATTTCCAAATTCTTCAACTTAATGATTAATCAAATTCTTAAAGGGTGTTATTTCAATCCTTTAAGTACTACTAATTGAAATTTTTGCAATATAGGAGCTCATACTGACATCCTATACAACTCACTTACTGATACTCAATCACTACATATATTTTTCATTAATTGTATTTTAAGTGGTAGTGATAAGCGTCATAACTTAATTTCGTTAGAAGTAATTATTGGGTACTTCGAATCTCAAAACACGATCACTTGTTTTGATGATTAATAGCTAATCCAAGCTATTATTAGACCACTTCCCCAACATCTTAATTTCTAACACGTTAATCTTATCACTACATTTTTTTCATTTTCGAGTTAGAAATTTCACTAATATTTGTTTCATAAGAACATATAATCTAGTGTTAACAAAGATTACTTCCAACTTGTATATTTTTATTTGTTTTATCAATTCTTTATTCATTTCATAGAATCACTATACTTAACGCCGCTTATGAATAAGTAACTTAAGTATAAACAATTAAAGTTTTCAATACTTCTTTTTATAAGTCACTTGATTGTTTTAAATCATGGTTCTATTTCACTTTTCACTTAACATTTTGTTTCAAAAAAGAGACAATACCTTGTTTCAAAGTATTTTATTTTCGTATAATCCGACTTAGAAAACATGACTAGTTCTATCACAATCTGTTTTGATTGTCTGATTAATTTCTATTTCTGAAAACCTTGTGTCTCATTTTTCTTTTCATTGAGACTCTTTCGAAAGCAACTCTCAATTAGTTATGAATCAAACCAATATTTTATAGAATATGACTTCATGAGTTAACCGTACGACCGGTATTAACCTTATTCTAAAACTCGAGATAATCCATATCTTATGCTTCCCACAAGTCTCAATTTCATATTATATTTTCTAAACGATTCTCAATTGCTTAAGAATTAATTTAAGACTATTTTAATATTTTCCTGAGCATTTAAAAATTGTAATAGTTTGATACTTTCGATTTCTAAGAAATCTTTGTTTAGTGTTTACATATATGAATCATTTAGACTTCCCTTTTAACCAATTTCCTATTGGTTTCATAACTGATATTTTCATTAGTTATATTAGTACCGAACTACTTACAACATCTCTGTGAATTCGGATTTCATAAGTCCATATCACATCCATTTACGCTAAGTTTCATTTCACAAGCTTATTCTCTCTTTTAATTATCTGTTTCTAACCTTACTCGTCATATTTTATGAGTTAAGTATTGAATGGTCAAGAAGAATAAACTTCCTATCACATTTCTAGTGATAATACATACATACAACACAAATATAACACAAAAATAAAAACACCCCAGCTCACAGTCACTTCCCAACTAATCGCGTTCAATCACCCTTTGGTTCCCTACCAAAATCTATCCTCGATTGAGTCAAACCTAGGCTCTGATACCAACATTGTCAGAACCCACCTAATTAGGACATCTGACCAGCCTAGATTACTTTAATCCCTTGATAATCTTGTAGCCTTAACCTCTTCATCAATAAACAATTAAGATTAAGATCTTATAATCATCAATTATAAAACTTTATCAACCACAATCGATTCTAAAGTGAATCTTAAACCTCATAGTAGGTTTAGATGAATTGAATAATTCTCAAAATTTCGTAAAAATCTTTCAACAGTACCTCCTCAGTTTTTAAGCCTGCACAAAAAATTTGGGCCTTTAAAAATCTTCAACAAAACTTACTCAGCTTTAATGGAAATGCCGAAGGACTCACAATCAACCCATAACAATATATATTGCATCAACTAAATTATATATTCATTCTAACTTGATTTAAACTATCAAAATTCCTTAAATTAGCATTACCTCAACTCCAAAATTATCTCAATTTACCTCAAAATCGTTTCGGCCATCTCTAATGAATTCCTAATCACACTCGAACCCAAAAACTCATTTATACAATATAATATATTCAAAAATAATACATACATAGTGAGATAAGAACTAAGCAAGTCACAAACAGTCGAAAAGCTTTCCCTTTTCCTAGTCGCCGCTAGTATCTGTCATTATCCAATTATACAAATTCGATAATGTTAGATAAGTAAATCCCGCACTATCCTGTACACCTGTAATAATCAAATGCATTGTATTCCAAGAATTTAAACGAACAATAATATCACAAGGAATCATAAATATACAAGTATACAACTCATCCCATTTTTGTTGATTGACCATAATCAGAAGACGTCTTTCCAAAATTGGTAGATAAACAGTAATAAAGTTCATGACTTTGAGAGGAAGTCCCTCGATAAGCCACGCTCTCGACTCTCTGTGGAGTATGATCCTTAAGGAAGTCCTCGATAAGCCACGCTCTCGACTCTCTGTGGAGTATGATCCTTGCTAGCATTACAAAACAACCCATCCCAAACAAATGTCTGTAACGATCAGTGACTCTAGTCGCATAGCACCACGGTGTTCATCTTACCTTACATAAACCAATGAACACAATGGGACCCCCAAAGGCCTCATTCTTCTCATGTTCGTGAATGCATTATCAATAAATATGCAGCGATAAACCATGCATGCAATTATATTCGAGAAATACTCATACAATGTAAATGTTACAATGGGATTTACCTAACCTTACAAAAGCGATATTGCAACTCCCTTGCGCTCTGAGTCAGCAAACTAGTCTACGCAGGGCTCCAATTGCAGTCCTACAATTCATTTATAATTTCGATAAGTTCCGTAACAATTCTATAATATTTCCACTTAATTGCAGTTTAATTGACTCAAACGTGTCTCGAAACCCCTAAAATACTTTCGAAATAAATTCTTTGATGCCCGAACTTCATTTTTGATTTAAAATTATTTTTCGACACTGAAAATCACGTTGTCTAGGCTTAGATATAAAATTTTCAATTTATTATATTTAATTTGGTCATCCTCGACTCGAAAACCCCGGAATCCCTCCAAATCTTATCCTCGGATGTCCGAATCCCAATTTCAACTTCAAATTGTGGTTCAGAATCGAAAATTATCATAGACCAAGCTTTAAAATAGTTTTCCAAATTTCGAACATTGTTAGGTAACGTAGCACGTTTTATGAGGAAAACTCCGGTAAACATTCTCGACAAACTTCCAAATTCTCCACTTTTTATAGAAGTATCAAATTTCTATTCTTTTGGTCAACAAATATATTTTTCACAATTGTTTTGGAATTTTTCTCTAAACTCTAGCATTTTTCTTTTATTTCTTTGCTATTATATATATATTTTAATTTTGTGAAGGGTTTGATCCCCTGAACTGGACCGGGTTTTGTCCGGTTCGGGGAATTATTCCCCTTCATCTTCCTCACGACCCTCTCCCTCATCGAAACCCCTTTTTTATTATTATTTACCTTTCGATTTAGTTGGGTTTTAGCATCGCCTCCCTCGAACGAAGTCGAGTCTCCCCATCCTACTGTTCATTTTCCTCAACGCTTAACAACAATCAACAAACAACCTCAACAACCAATAATGGCACCTCAACAACAAACCCAACAACAACAAACAACACGCACACACACACTCTCCTTCTCATCGCCTTTATCTCGAGATCCCTCTCTCGATCTCTCTCTCTCGATCTCCTTATCTCATTCTCTGTCTTTCCTTCCCGGTCTCTCGATCACTCCCTTACTGTTGAAATCATTAAATTGGTAATGTGTAGCCTATGTTTCTATGGCAACATATATATTAGATTTCCTCGAGATTCGCACCATGTAAATCATGATACAAATATAATGATTACAAGTTCATTCTATAAATTTGATTTTCCTCGATATACATACTACATATCTCGAGGTTAATCTTTGTCTCAAAATGAAATTGAATGAGGCGGTGTTGATTTGAAGATATATATTAGAATTTCCTCGAGATTCACATCATACGAATCTCAAGGAAAATCTAATGACTCGCTTATTTTATATATTTTGATCTCCTCGAGATACATGTTGTGTATCTCGAGGTCGATCTAGTGGCTCTCAACTAGATAATCTTTACCTATTGACCGACTTACTGGTGATTAATTATATTGATCTTATCAAGATACATAACGTATATCTCTAGGTAGATCTTATGGTTTAATTACACCATACAAAATCACTTGATTTTCCTCGAGAGTGGACAACACACATCTCGAGGCGTGTATACACCTCACGTACAACACGTTTCACCATTCACTTCCTCGACACTCATACTAAACGTATCTCATTGCGAATCTAATGTATTCCCTTATTTAAATTAAACTATAGGATTGGTTTATATATATAAACTATATTATATATACATATACAACTATGTATTTTCGTGGCTATAAATTCACCACGCGCGCCAATGACCACCCTCGAATGTTCGCACCACGCGTGTCACCCTCGACCCTGTGTGTCACTATGCGCCCACCAATTTATTTATTATTTTATTTAATTTCATGATTATCTATATAGTTTATACCAAAATTTAATTTTGAAAAATACCCAAATCTCACCAAAAATTGAGAAATATTCCCAAACGCGTTCCAAAACTTATGGACACCGCGTATACACTCCACTTGACCCTATTTCGCGTCAAAATAGTGTATAATATATCATATAGGCACACATCACATAAAATAATATTAAAATTTATGATCTCTGATTTGTAACATGAGGGTCCCACCTTGGATAACTAAATCCCAAATTAAATCCAAAAATACTTAACTAGCCGCCTAATCAAATTTATAAAATTCTTGGACATCACATTATATGTATAGCTAAACTCACTTAAAAAAACCTATTCATAATACAACTATTGTATTTAGGCAATACAAGTAAATTACACATACGCCCCTATCAATAAGTTATCATATAAAAAATCGTACGGGGCTTTTATGTCATGAATTTCATCATATAAAATTCCTTACTCTAAACCAATTGAAATTGTGCAAAGCCAAATTTGTATATATGTGAGAGCGGTCGTTTCTCCACTGCGCCTCAGTAGTGGGTTTTCTTATCCTTTTCTTTCTCCCTGCACTTCAAATCGAGAGACTGAGTGAAAGAGCTAGATTTCGCCCTAAGCTACTAACTTTTAACCCCATCCCCACACCCTCCTCAGCATTACATCTCCCGCCTTTACTCCCCCACCTGTAGTTAACCTTACAACCACCCCTAGCACCAGCATTAAAGAGTTTCTTGCCTAACCAAGTTCTAGTTGGCCAGTGTCCTTTTAGTGGTCCCTCACAATGGAGCAAATAAATTTCTCAAAAGTTCTGGCAAGCTGCTCTACACAGTTAGCGAAATTCAACTTTAAAGACAGCGAACGAAATGGTTGGTCATGGATGAGATGAAAGGAAAACATGTCTAAGCATGCCAACAAAGCATTCTAGCATGGGTGGCTTTACACCAACGATTCTTCAAAAATGGCCTCAAGGCTGCCCTCCTCAAGGCATGGTAGTGAAAATATAAAATCACATTCACAGAGATAGCCGACATTATCTTTCAGATATTCCTCGAATCTCTAAATGTGCTAAACGACGTCTTAAAGCAAGTTCCCTAGCTCTTCGATGACAACCTAGTGCCGGTCTAGAAATGGTCCAAAGATATTCGCCTGTTGGATCTACACATTTCAAAATGTAAGTTGTGGGTGCTAGTCCGTTTTTGGCTCTTGATTATAGAAATGCTGAAGTAGTCACCTTCATCAGGCATGGTGCTCACAGTCGAGGATGAGATTAAAACAAAGGCCTTCCAATCTTGAAAGTATATGAGAATGAAAGCGAAGTTCGATATAGATGGCCCTGTGATGAGAGGACGTAAAATCACCAATAACTCCAACTCAGAATGGGTTTCCTATTAGTTTAAATGAATCAAGATAATATGCATTGTGTGTGGGAGTCTAACACACAAGCGGTTTTTCTACGATAAGTCTTGGGTTGAGGGCCAACACCTTCTATACAACGATGATCTTTTGGTTCGCCCACCTAGGAGAAGGGGTTCGTTCTTAGCAGATCTCCTATCAAGATGAAAATCAGAACCTTGTGGTGCATCCGGGGTTCTATGGATCTCGAGATCATGGCGCGTTCTGAGAAGGAAGTCACTAGTCTCATCAAAAGAACCAAAAAAGACGGGAATTATGGGTGATTAAATGACGATGAGATGGGAGACAACTGCGAAACTGGAGAAGGTGAGCCCTAAACAAAGTAATTAATTCTTACAGGTGAAGGGGTCAGGAATCGAGGTGCCAAATACCCCCATTTTTCGCCCCCGCGGATTTAAAGATATGGGCCCTAGAGAGGGGACATTTACAACCAAGCCCAACTCTCATCAAGACCCAACTCAAGAAGAGGAGACAAAGCTGGGCCCAGGTGGAGCCCTATTAATATCTAAAGCCTATCACCCCTAGCAGGTAATAGTGAGGCCTAAATTGATGGTCGTGGCTCGACTCATGCAATCTAAGCCAAAGGGCCTCAGGCTGAAAATGCTGGACTTAGATGTTGAGGTGTTCGTCAAGGATACCCCCGAAGCGGATTGGATGAAGGTGGAGGACCCCGCTGCTGGCAGCCCCACTATAGTGACTGAACCCCCCACGAGCCCCGATAGCCCCTCCCAAAACATGACCCTCATGCCCAGACCCCTCCCATGCCACACTCACCCAACCTAGGGAGATCACAACTCAACTGGTCATGAAACCAAGCTAATTAGACTCTATACACCTGGAATCAGGCTTAGTGGCTACCCAAATGAAGGACACGTTAAGACGTACTTCTTGGAAGAATATGGCTTGGGATCCCCAAGGGGATAGGAAGTCAGATGCCACGATTGGAAGCCAAATTAGTGCCCAACCATGCTTGGTCTCCCCCCAAAAAAGCTTCATTCTTGGGGCTCCATTAATGTGGAGGAGCTAGAAAGTAAGAAACCCAAGCTCTCTCCGTCGGCAGACAAGACAATTCACTCATCTTCAGCAATCTCAAAGGTGACGGCCGACGACAATGAGGCCCAGCCCCTCCATGAGAATTGCGACGTGGAACTATAGGGGTTGCGAGGCCCCTTAATGATCGACAATCTTCAGGACTTCGTTCGCAGCTACTCCCCTGACATTCTCTTCCTCAGCGAGACAAAACAACAAGATAAGTTTCTGCAAGTAGTAAAAAGTAGATTAAGATGCACAGGCGAAGATCTTATTCTGTGATGAGAAACGGGGTAGGGAAATCCGTGGTCAAGCGATGATCACGATGAACTTGTCCAGTTAATAGGAGAATTGAACCTAGTCGATGTAGGTTTCATGGGTCACCCCTTTACCTTGTCAAATAGATTCACAGGCGAAGATCTTATTCAAGCCTGTCTCGATAGTGCCTTAACAACTTTACAATGGTTAGATAAGTACCCCATGGCAATGCTGTAGCACCATCTTCTTCCAGGTTCAGACCACCTTTTACTATCCCTTGATAGAGATAACTAGATCCAAAGACCTAAACAATTCTTTAGACTTGACAACCATTGGCTTGACAGTGCAAATTGCAATCAAACCATAAAGGACTCATGGCTACTACCCACAACCTCCTCCCAAGGTAGGATCATAACGAAACTTAAAAATATTTCAAACGTTGTCCTGACTTGGAGAAAGAAGAATCCTCAATGTGACTCTCGAAGGCGAATTGAGAAGCTTAAATTTGAGTTAGATATGGCACACAACCAACTCCCCTATGAATTAAATCATATCTAAGAGATAGAAAACCACCTAATACTCGCTTATAAAGAGGAATAATGCTACTGGAGGGACCGATCCCACCTTGAATGGCTTAAACTAGGAGACATAAATACGACATACTCCATGTAGTGGTCAAGGGAAGGCGAAGGTCCAATCGTATCGTGGGCCTCAAATCCGAGGATGGTACAAAGCTCTTTAACCAATCAGCCATATCGGCAGAGGTGACAAAGTACTTCAAAATTATTTTTGCTTCTAATAGACAATTAGGTGATTCCTCTCCTCGGGGTCCCTCATTCTTGGATGACTTGGACCAGAGGGTACAGGAGGAGGAAAATGCCAACCTCACTACCCTTTCACATAAGAGGAAGCTTTTATAGCACTTAAGAGTATGCACCCTAACAAGACACCAGGGCCAATGATATCACACATAAATTCTTCCAAAAACACTGGGCTTTGGTAAAGGATGACATTGTGGGGGTTCTTCACTAATTCCACTCGACTGGGTCCATCCCATAGGGGCTAAATGATATATTCATTACCTCAATTCCTTAAAGGGATAAACCCCAAAGAGTAGCTGATTTTCGACCCATAAGTCTCTGCAACTCGGTGTATAAAATACTGGCAAAGATCCTGGCTAACAAACTCAAGTGCATTCTTAATAAATTCATCTCACCCATACAAAATGCTTTTGTAGCTAGCCGATATATAGTGGAAAATATCATCTTGGCCCAATAAGTTATGCACTTTATGGAAGATAAAAAAGGAGATCCCTAGACCTTGCTATCGAACTTGACATCTTAAAAGCCTACGATAAAATTGAATGGAAGTTCTTGCTTGAGAGTATGTGAAGGCTAGGCTTTAATGAGACATGGTGTCTATGGATGAAATCATGCATTTCCTCTGTGACCTACAAAGTGATCGTCAATGGAGCCTTATCGGACTTTATCTCCCCGAAGAAGGGTATACGATAAGGTGATCCTCTCTCACCTTTCCTCTTTGTCTTGGGCACCAAGGCCCTATCTTCCCACCTCACTAATGCTGAAAGTAGAAATCTTTTTAGTGGCTTTAAACTTAACCACAGAGCCCCACCTATCTCCCATTTACTATTTGCAGACGACCCCCTCTTGGTAGGCAAAGGTGATGTGCAGAATGCACGAAACATCTAACTCCTCTTAGAGATATATTCTAAGCTATAGGGACAACACATAAATAGAGCTAAAAGCTCTGTCACCTTCAGCAAACATGTCTCACCCATCTTTCAAAGATAAATCTCTCTTATTCTTGGTATCCCAACCATGTTAGGACTAGGACATTACCTGAGGGCATACTTGACACGAGACAACACCGAGAAGACTTAATTCCAAGGTATGCTTGACAGAATTCAAAACAAATTGCTATCGTGGAAAAAAAACTCCTATCATCTACATGTAAGGAGGTGATGATCAAGTCAGTAGACTAAGCTATCCCTAGCTTCCAAATGATGGTTTTTGCCCTTCCGTGAACTACTTGTCACTCACTAATGCAGGCTATGGCTAGATTCTGGTGGGCATCTCCTATAAAAGAAAAAAACTATCCATTGGACGCAATGGAATTGACTTGCTGCCCCAACTACTCAATGTGGGCTAAGTTTTAAGGAGATGGAACTGTTTAATTTTAGTCTACTGGTGAAACAATGTTGGGGCTACTGAATAAAGAATCCCCTTTCTTGGAGAGCTTCCTACAAGCCAAATATTTTCCTCACTCCTCCTTCCTGACGGTAAAACTGGCAGACACCCCTCTTATTGCTGGCGCAGTCTCCTTCAGGGATGTAGAATCCTGGCTAAAGGACTCCGATCCCGTGTTGGGAACGACCTTTCCACTCATATTTGGAATGATGCCTGGATTACTACCTCTAACCCAACTAAGTTATGGCTACCTAATGATTCTAACCTCACCATGGTGGTGGAGCTAATTGACCAAAGCATAAGAAGTTGGAAGATCGACCTAGTTAATTCCTTTTTTCATGGTTCTATTGCCTTGAAAATCTTGGCTACACCACTGAGCCATTATGGTTGTATAGATAGGCTTATCTGACATTATAATAAATTCAAGAATTCTCAGTGAAATTGGCCTACAAGGTGGCCACTCAAATGGCTAGAGATGGAGAATTGGAAGGCTTCGACTCAGGAGAGCCCAACAGACAGGTTGCCCAAGCAGGCATGTGGGAATCCTTATGGAAAATTGATGCCCCCAGAAAAATAAAAATGTTCCTTTGGAAATGACTCCATAAGCCCTCTCCACTAAAAAATAATCGAATCGAAGATACATGGATGTATGAACCTTCTACACGGGATGCTCCTCCCAGGATGATCCTAATCAACAAGTTGAGTTGATCAATCACATCATTTCTCATTATGAACAAGCTTAACTCTTTTAGTTCACCTCGCCAGGAGGACTACATTGCCGAATATTGTAGGCACAACATTGGCAGATAGTTGGACGAAGTTGGGGGATGTTATCTCCACACACCCTAATGGCCTCGATCATATGTTATGGTGTCTTTATGATATATGGAGCCTACGGAAGAACTGAAATGCACTAATTTTTTGTCGTCAAGCCCTAAGCCTGATACATCTTGTTCAACTCATAATACAACAAATTATTGAGTACCGAGAGAGTAAAGAACTTGAGCCAGCTCATGATGGTGATAGGCTCACCTCCACCAACCCTCCATCCATACCATCATTCTCTGTATTCATTAATGCTGCTAGAGACCCCTATTCCAGACTGTGTGGTTTAGGCTGGATATTGATTTCACCCAATAATGACATTTGTTGTGTAGGATCAAAATTTATAGGCCACTCTCCCAGTGTGGAGGTAGCTTAATGTTGGGCAATCTTGGAAGCACTAAAGGCATGCATGGATATGGGCATAAACGAACCCTTTGGAATTCTCTCTAATGCCCGAATTCTTATTAATATGCTGAGCAATGACACTATAGAGGAGGCCTCCATTGAACCAATATGTTATGAAATCAGACACCTTTGTAAGGGAAGAGGTCCCACATAATTTGATTCTGTGAGTAGGACTCAGAATGTGCCTACTCACAACTTAGCAAAGGGGCTAACAGTCTTCTTGTAAACGGTACCTGGGTCAGTCATGTTCCTGATTGGGTTTTTATAGCCCTAGCAATATAACTATCATCTTTCACAAAAATAATTGCATAAAGCCATTCTTTGTGTGCAACCCAATAGGTTCATGAGACGTTAGTACTAAACAAAAAATATTTTAGTACACAAGTCATGAGCGGTCTCTAGCAAGACATTATATGTAATGACATGTTACCTTAAGTTGGTGATTAGTGTTAATCCAAATCCTAGTTAATCCAACTTAGGCTTGTGGTTAAGTCCGATGTACCTTGATTAGCGTGTGCGTGGGTTTGTGTGATGATTGGTGCTTATATAAAATGTTAATAAGTTTTATAGGTTGCGGGATTAATAGGAAATTAATACAAACCTATAATCAAAAATAAATAACTAAACAATAAATAGTCGGTACACCAAGTGCGACAAGAGGGTCGTAAAATGAATATGCACTCCCTAGAATGCTTGTAGGTATGTCCGGTGAATTTATTGGCGAGAAAATACATGAAGTATATGCTTTTTTAAATATATTTGATATATAAATATATATTAAAACTATAAGTTGGTTTGAATGATATGGATCGTTGGATTGCCTCAAGATGAGTGTAAGTGTTGATGGTATCAAAATGTGTGTCAATTTAAGGAGTGTTATTTTAACACATCAATCATTTGATCGGTCTCGAGATAGCACGATGCGTATCTCATGAAAAATCCATATATATAAATCCAAAATCATCAAACTTGTCCTCACTGTTGCATCGATCGATCGAGTAAGAGAGAGCAGCTGAGGATTTGGTGTTTTGATCTTCAAGGAACCAATTAAGGGAGCTGTTTTAGTGTGAATTGAGGAGCTTAAAAAATTGGAAATCAGAGTTCTCACTGTTGGTAAGATTGGTTTTGATATTCTTGAAGTTCAATTTAATAGTCGATAATGAGTACTCTGCGAGTTATTGTTGTTATTGATTTAAATAGGTTTATACCACACTATAAGTCCTCCTTGATGTATTTCAGGAGTGTTTAATGTTGTTATGTTAATTTGTGAATGGAACAGTGGCTGTTGCCCTGTGTAGACAGTAAAGGGTAGAGCGTGCTCTTCCTAGCAGAGGGGCGCGCTCCCTTTGTCAGTTGGGATGATCTCAGCTGATGGAGCGCACTTCACCAAGTCAGGGAGCACGCTCCCACTCTAGAAAATAGCTTTTTGTAATTTAGCTAGAATTTCTTGAGGTCTTAGGGTCTGACTTAGGGGTTCTAAACATAAGGTATTAGACCTATATTGATCATAAATGATTTGTGATAGGTGTTTGATCATCGGGAAAGCGTGAGTGACTCAGAAAGTTAGGAAATTTCTTAATGGAAACCTAAACCGAGGTAAAAATGGATTCGTTTATTTATCAATGTTGCCTGGTTATTTTAGTATATATAGTTCATATAGTTTATGATCTGAATGGGGGACTATTTACACTATGATGTTTTTGATAAACGAAAAATGATGTCTAATGTAATCCACAAGAGTAACTCATGGAACTGAGTAAGGTAATATAGGATGCGGGGTTGATATCCTAGCCTATATGTAACTTCTACTCAGTTAGATAGGTTGTGTAGGTTACATATTCACTAGAGGGACTAGGATAGAACCATTGGACATCAATAGATTGGCTAGACATCACATCGGCTAATCGCATTAATGGTGTCACCGGGTAATCGACCTTAGTTTTATAAATAAAATGGAAATCACAATGTAATAGTCATTAATTGTTTGACTTTTATTTATTGAATTATATGATTTCCATAATCCATTAGTTAACATTGGTGCATATTGTTAATTCATAATGTTCTTGATTATTATATGAAATGTTGATAACTTTGTGAATCCTTTCCTGAGCAAGTTGGAGCGCTCACCCCAAATTTAATATTTTAGGTATGCAACCTAGCACTTCAGCGAAGAGAAAATAGATGATTTATGAATCTTAAAATCTTATCTACGATGTAATGAGTCTTCATGTATATATATATATATTGTTGTATATAAACAAGGTTATGAGGTTTACAAACGAGATTTTGGGTTTTGATAAACTCTATATTTCTACATATTTTTAATTATGGAAAAAGTTTTATTTTTTCGTTGCATATATTTTGTATTGTTTATTTTATATCAATATACAAGTCGAGTTTATCAAGTACAGATGGAGAGGCTACGAGTTCTAGTTAAGTCTGGTAGGGTTACCAAGGCTTAATTAAGGTTTAAGGTCGAGTATTGCCCTAATAGGGATAGGAGATGCTACAACTTGGTATCATAGCCTAAGGTTTATCACTTTTGAATTAGGTGGTAACTCTGATACAATTTGGTATTATAGACCAGGCTCTGACCTCGTTTTCACTTTCGAGTTGTTTTCGAAATAAGTGTCCGAGATTTGTCTCGAGTTACAAATAAGCTAAGGGTAAGATAAACGATTTTTATTGTGATTTTGGGGGGTAATCAAAAGATAAAAGAATGAGATATATTATTTGTTATGCTATATTATATCTACGTGGTAGATATAAGAGTTGTGTCATTCCTGAACAACAATAAAATGGTTCATGTCCATCGATTTCTCACGATAAGAGGAAGTTTTGAAGATAAGAGTTTAAGAGAATCTTCGAGAAAATTGAAAAGGAAAGATATAAGCGAAACTTACAAAGATGAAATTGAACTCTTCTCCTATTAACTATTGTCAATGGTCTTTGTTCTTGCTAATATTATTTGACAAATTATAGTCAGTGAAAAAGTATCTGTTGGATCTAGACCTCGAGATGTGTATTTGGAAAATAGAATTTATGAAGCAATGGAATGCTGAATGATTTTGGGTGGAACTCAAAGATGGTAGACCATTTTGAGATGTGATATAATGCTATTATTGAAACTAGTTAAGAGATAATGAAAGTTATTCAGTAAATAAATTAGAAGTTAATAATAAAAGCCTAATCGAGGTTAGAAAACCACAAATGTATTTATACTTCATAAATTGTTATGAAGTAGAAATACCAGATATGGTGTAAATCCATATTGGAATGACAAGCAATTTGTTAGGTAATGAAAAATGAAATTTAGAATTTAAAACTGGTAAAATTGTAAGATAGTTTAATGCATAACATAATAGTGAGTTGGTAAGATATCATAGTCTGATGTTTTAGACTGGTATAGTCTAAATTGGGGAGAATGAATTATCAATGAATATGAGAAATTAAAGAATAATGCGTGATAGTGGGAATGAATATTCATTACCCACAATTGACAACTAATTCTGATAATAAGGTGAAATCAGTTGTTCTCAAATGTTAGTTGAGATCAGGTTGTCACAGGGTATAATCACAATTAAGGATATATTTAAAGATGATTTCATGCAATTGCTGGATCATTTTAAGAGGATGATGAAAATCACTAGAACTTACTAGAACTCATGCTATGTTCACAAATAAAGGGTGTCAAGTATAGAAACCCTATTTTAATCAAGTTGTTATTGTGTTACCAATAATAATATAGAGTCTTTGAAGACTTAGAAGATGCACAAACATTACCGTACATAATTATAAATTGTGACGGTAAATTGGTTCAGACTAGATTTTGCAAGTGCCAGTATTAAGTTTGAAAGGTAAATTACTTGTATAAGTGTTGAAGATGAACAAAAAACTTGAGGATTTGACTGGAATTGAGACAATATGAGATTGTCATATATTTAACACAAAGGCAAAAGAGTAAAGTAATCTTGAGATAATCGAATATTACAAATGATTGATCTAGGGATCTCTAGTATTGTTGTGTAATTTATTCAATTAACTCAAGTACGACGTTAGTGTAAGTTGAAATTAGATACAAGGATGCCTTGGAGGAAGTTGAAGTATAGTTTGACCATAATATTTTCTTGATGATACCTAAATTATAGAAGAAGTTAGAGGTTCATCCTAAGACTTCTTATTTAGGTTAATATGTGTGTTGACACAATAAAGAAAAATTTTAGCTTATACTTTTAGCTATATACACTACAGAAAAGTAGACAATAATGACGGGGAATAGCGACGGGGACCGTCGTTGACCCGTTGATGCAAATAGCGATGGGGGTTGCGACGGCCTGCGTCGCTATTTTTTGGGCAAGAAAACTCCCCCCAAGTCTAATTCTCCTCGGCCACGTGGCGAGAGAGTACCGTACTCTCTCGCCACGTGGCCGCGGAGTAGAGGGCTATGTGTGGGAATAACGACGGGGATACCCCGTCGCTATTCCCGTCGTTAATTTAGGATCTAAATCCCAAAAACGCTCTCTCTCCCTCTCCCTGTCCCTGTCCCTCTCTGCTGGTTTTCCCTCTCTCCCTCACTCGATTTCTCGTCCCCGTCCTCGACACCATCCCCGTCCCATCCCCGTCCCCGTACATCCTCATCCTATCTGGTTCGGCCCCTTCCGCCTTGGTCGTCCCACCTCGTGCTCCTTCTTGGCTTGCCCCTCCACCTCAGCCGACCGCATTGCCTCCTGCTCGTGCTTGTCACAACCGCTCTGCCTCGTGTTAGGTATTTTTTATTTTTATATTCTGTTTTTTGTTTTTTAGTTGATTTATGTATATTTTTTGTTATTTAAGTTAATTTATCATCATTTTTATGAAGATTTATATTTTATGTGAAAATTTGTATTTTATGTGGAAAAATTGGATTTTTGTATTTTATGTTAGAATGAAAATTTGGAATAAATTTTGTATATATATGCATATTAAATTAAAAAATGAAATGGTTTGATTAAAAACTTGTATTTTTGTATTTTATGTTGGAATAAAATTTTTGGAATTAAAATTTGTATTTCATGTATTTTAGGTGAATAAAATTTGTTAAATTGATTAAATTGTTGGAATAAATTTTTTATGTTGATATTTATTATTTCTTTATTTTTGCGACGAATAAAATGCATGTTTGTGATTATTTGTGATGTTTATTGCATGATTTTTTTAGTATTGATATATGTACTTCTTTTGTAATGTGTTATAATTAAATCATTTGAGTTTCAAATATATCCATTAAACGATTATTTAATTGTTGTTTACACTAATTAAAAAAATCAAATTAAAATCTATTTAACTATACTAAGGAAATTATGTTAAGTTGAAATAAATTTAAGTATAAAGTTAATGAAATGATACAAATTGATTGGACAAATTAAATTTCGATTAGGGCCAAAAATAAAAGAGACTAATATATTATACTATATATACATATAGAGTAGTTAAAAGCAATTTAACTATAATAAAAAAAATTTAATTGGTTGAACAAAATAATATTTATATAACAACACTTACGTATGATATATATATAGTATAGCTAGGGAGGATTGGTAATCATATATATAACTATATATAAAAATTATGTTAAGTTGAAATAAAAATAAGTATGAAGTTTACAAGTTAAATGAAATATTAATACGATACATATATTGTACTGATAAAAATTCAATAAAATGATACAAATTCATTAGACAAATTAAATTTCGATTAGGACAAAAATAGAAGAGTATAATATATTATACTATAAATAAATATAGAGTAGTTAAAAGTAATTTAACTATAATAAGGAAATTTTAATTGGTTGAACTAAATAATATTTATATAAGAACGCTTATATACGTGATGTATATACATAAATGAGACAAAATAAAATTATAAACTCCAAATATTGAAGTAAAATTTAAAATTACAAAGGAAAAATTTAAAATGAGGAAAGATTAAATTAAAATAATTTATAATTACGTCGGTACAATAGTATATATTAAGCAAAGTATGTGCATATATTGCAACCAATTTGACTAATTACGGTTAACAATCGACTAAAATGTATAAAATATATTACACAAAGTATGTGCAAATGTAACCAATTCGACTAATTACGATTAACACTCAACTAAATTTTATATAGTGATTGATTTGTACATGTATTCAATTAGGGTTGTCTAGGTCTTTCGAGATGTCTGTGTCTTGAGATTGGATGTACAACCGTATTGAAGGTGGTTACACTAGATTAGAGTTTGTGGCTGACGTGAATGAGTTTATAAAATCTGTCATGCAACACTGCATCACTTACTTGAACAAAGCGAAAATTCAATGTCCTTGTCGAAAATGACGAGAAATACTACGATGAAGACACAATAGAGCTTCATATAGTAAAGGGCAGATTAGTTCCCAATTACTATTGTTGGATCGCGCATGGGGAGGAATAAATAGTAAGCGATGAGGACAATGGAGGTAATGATCCAATGGATGAATATTCGACATCATATCATCACATGATATACGACATTGCGGGCCCTAGTTTTGATTGGAACCGTGAAGAGGAGCTGAACCCTGAAGCGAAGTATTTCTTCGAAATGATTGACGCGACAAATCAACTGCTTTGGCTAACTTGCGAGAAGATGACTAAACTCTCAGCAATGACATGTTTATTGACGATAAAGTCAAATCATCATATTTCGGAGCAAGCATTCGACGAAATTTTGCAAGTATGTAAAGACATGTTACTTGAAGACAATTGTTTGATATATAGCTTTTACAAATGTAAGGGATTGATGTACTGGTTGGGTCTCTCATAGGAGCGAATTGATTGTTGTCCCAACTCATGCATGCTTTATTGGGGGCTCAACTCCGAGCTTACATCTTGCAAGTCTTGCGGAGAATTTAAGTTTAACTCTAATCAACGCCCGAATAAGACAATGCTTTACTTCCCTTTGGCGCCTCATCTTTAACGTTTGTACGCATCGAAAGTTACTGCGAAACACATGCGGTGACAAGCACAACAACGAATAGATGAGGGCAATATGCAACATTGCTTCGATTCCATGGCATGGAGCCACTTCAATAAAGTGAACCCTACGTTCGACCCTACGTTCAGCTCTGAGGTTCGTAATGTTGAACTTGCTTACGCACTGATGGGTTTCAACATTTCGGAATGACCGGCAAACCGTACTCATCGTGGCCGGTGATTCTAACACCGTACAACTTGCCTCCCTCGATGTGTATGAAGAAAGAAGTGATGTTCTTAACAGTGATCGTACCTGGACCATTTAATTTGTTGCAAAAAACTGATGTTTTCTCCAACCGTTTGTGAAAGAATTGCAGGAGTTGTGGTATGATGGAGTGCCTACCTACGATGTATCGACTAGGACAAACTTTCAAATGCACGCTTATGGATTGTTAGCGACTTTCCAGCGTACATCATGCTGTCGGGATGGAGCACGCACATGAGGACTACTTGTCCTTATTGCATAGAAGATACTGACGCTTTCCAGTTGAGGTTAGAAGGGAAAGTGAGTTGGTTCGATTGTCATCGACGTTTCTTGTCGCGATATTCGAAGGAGTGGAAAGACAAGTCTAGTTTTCGCAGAGGTAGAATCGTATCCGACAAGCCACCTACTAATAAATCAGGTGAAGATCTATTGCGTGAAATTGAAGCTTTAGGGCTAATGAAGATCACTGAATTGGGATCAGATGCTATAAACAATGAAGTCTCGAAGACTAGCGGGTGGAAAAAACGAAGCATATTGTGGGACTTGCCTTATTGGAAGACAAACCTTATCAGGCACAACCTAGACGTAATGCACAATGAGAAAAATGTTTTTGACAATATTTTCAACGCAATCATGAGTGTACCAGGGAAAACGAAAGATAATGCAAAGTCTGGGGAATACTTAAAGGAGATTTGTAATCGTCCAAAGCTTCATTATGATCAAATTTTTAAGAAATATCCGAACACACGATATGCGCTTTACAAGTGGAGAAAACAAGCGTTGTGTAAGTTGATTAAGGAATTGAACTTCCCTTATGATTACGCATCTAACATCGGTCGCTGCGTAGATTCTAAGAAGTTGAAGATGTTTGGGATGAAAAGCCACGATTGTCATGTTTTCATGCAATGATTGCTGCCGATTGCTTTTGTAGATCTCTTAGAGGATGACATATGGATTGCAATTAGCGAGTTAATCATTTTCTTTAGAGATTTATTTGCTAGAAATTTAAATGTTGACAGTCTTCGGCTTCTGCATGAAAACATTCATAAGATATTGCGTAAATTGGAAAAGATCTTTCCGCCAAGTTTTTTTGACTTAATGGAACATCTCCTTATCCATTTGGCGTATAAGGCTATCCTTGCTAGCCCAGTACAATTTCGGTGGATGTACCATTTCGAGAGGTAATCAATTATACTCGTACACAATTAAGTTGATTAATTAACATATACATTTTAACTGACTTACTTCTACAAATGTAGGTACTTGAAACATTTAAAAAATATTGTTAGGAATAAGGAAAGGGTTGAGGGCGCAATATGCAATGCTTACTTAGTAGAAGAAGCAACTGCATTTTGTTCCTATTATTTTGAGGAACGTGTCTCCACCTTGCACAACCGTGTGCCTCACAGTTACAATGGTGGAGTCGGACCAACTCAAAATTTTAATGGCAACTTCTTAATATTCACCCACCCAGGTCGAGCCTACGGGAGATCAAAGAAGCATTATCTCACGGATGACGAGTGTAACGCCGCACACTCATATGTGTTGTTAAGTTGTCCCGAGGTCGCTCCATTCATTAGGTATGCTTTAATGTTAATTATTTAGTATCTTTAATCTATTCAATCGCAATCCTTACTTTCTTTCATTCTCCTGTTAGGATGTACTTATCGAAGTTGTGTTCCAAGCACATAATATTACACAAAGTGCAATCGATGAATATCTTGAGAAATATTTCTTGAGTTGGTTTCAACGGTTCACAAGTCATTCCTACATGCATATTAAAATAATTCTTTATTTTTGTTGTTTATTTGAAATTGAAGTTTATGAATGAAACATATTTTTGGCGGTAGGGTCCATCATGTATTCAAGATATAACACTTCAAATGTTGTCATACGACCTTAGTCGACTTTGCGCCGTACATCATGCGTATCTTGTTAATGGCTACAAATTTCAGACCGTGTCGCATGGCTTGAACAAAGATATGCGTAGTATCGGGGTGTGCGTTAGGGGCACAAATTATGCACAATGTGACAATGACTTTTACGGGCAATTAGAAGAAGTTATACAAATCAAATATGGTGGATTCTTACGTACTGTGTTATTCAACTATCAATAGTTCGATCTTATGATCAATGTCGGGACAAGAGTTCGCTGATCCTTAAAAATCATTGATGTACATCAAAATCTATGATTAAACAAGCATGAGCCTTTCATACTAGCCATGCAAGCTAGTCAAGTGTATTTTCTTTCATACCAAAGTGTAAGAAATGCGCAGAACAATTGGCAAGCTACGTGCAGACTTTAACCTAAATTCATCGATGAACAAAACTTAGTCGAAAATGTTGACAGTGCACCTACAGAACAAGACGCTTTTCAGGAGCAGATACCTAAGCATGATAATGAGGTCGATATTGGCAACAATGTTCTAACTTCGCTAACTTACCTAGTGGCGCACACATGTCAGACGTCGATGAACAAGATGATGAAAGTGATAACTCTGAGTTTTCATCGAATGATGAGGATGGTGACGACGAACCATGATATTTCCTTGTTTAGTTGGTAAATGATGCAATTATCTTTTTTACTTGTTACGTAATATTTCAAATGGAGGTTCACGTGTATCTTGTTTCTAACTTAGTCTTAATTTTTTTTATAAAGTTATGTCGTCATGCAAAGGATACGATCCATCATTTGGTGAGGGATCCAATGGATGATTTGGTGGTCGATCCGTGGACGATCCTGCGCTACCAAAGATCGACGATTGGGTCATTTACACCGACGCTCTCATGATGATGCTGCTTCATCACATCCCTCTACATCTTACATGTTTTTGCCATCTGTTTTTTGTGATGATCCTACCTCTATGCAGATGTACTCTACTTTACTTTCCTCGCTATCCACTAAACCCTTTGATGGTCGCGGTATATTTAGGCCAGGTGTCGGGCCTACTTTTTCATCAGGGGGATCAGCATCTCCCTCAAATCTTCACGATCATATGCAATACCACTGTACAGCCCCACCATTAGCCCACCTGATTTGCATGCTTCACCCTCTACGAGTCATCAGGTAGAGCAGTCGCCGAGTTCTTCACCACCGCGTTCGAGTGACCCGTCCATAGGTACGACTCTACGTGGACGACGACGAAACAATACTACTAGTCAACCCTCGGGGCGAATATTTTTGGTCGTGAAATATGACAGATAGTAAGTATACATAGTTTAAGTATGAATGCTTACGTTTACTTTTTTAATAAACTTGGTCTAACCCCTCGCTTTCAATTTAGTGGACGAAAATTGCACTCGTCTGACAAAGCTACCCGGGAGATGACTAGGGCATATAAACACTTCTTGCATAATGACGGCTATTCTTAGGAGTTTGTTCCGCAATGCGAGATATTTACTGGAATCTATGGAAGGTAAATTTGTTTAAGTTAAGGTTGTTTCATTTACCTAGGTTTTAAAGACAAAAATTGAAAAGTCTTTATAGTTATATTTAAATTTTATTATTTTTTGCTTATAGCTTTCATTTGATTGGGAGCCATCGGATGACGCAGCTATTAGGGCGGTGTACGATTGGCAGATTTCCACTCGGTACGCCGATTTCATTAGCAATATGTGCTCGAAAGATAAAAAGCCTACACATGTATCTATCGAGATCTTCGACCACTATAAGAAGATGCGGTCCACCCCTAATTTCAAGAAGAAGTCAAAGCGAGCAAGCAAGAATCGGAGAACTGAGACAGTGGCACCCAGTACAGGGGTTGTATTGCATACTGGTGGTTCAATATCCATTTATCAGCACGCAGAGAGGCTGGTAAGTTATGTTATAATATGTTTATATATAATATATGGATTTAGTCTCAAACTTAATCATTTTTAAATATATGTTTTGTAGGCGGAGAAGTTAGGTCGACCTCCGACTACTTTGGAGTTATGGTTATACTTTCATACTAAAGATCATGACGGCGTAACTTTCCTTGATTCAAGAGTAGAAAAGATTGTCGTAAGTAAATAGTTTTGTTTTTATATTTTGTTTACTTAATTAATGATAGGTATCAATGACTTGTAAATGTTTTCATTCTTAATTTAGACGGCGATCCAAGACAGATTGACCTAACACAATCGCAGCGTAACACCCCGATAGATGAGACCGAGTTATATTTTTCCGTCGTGGAGTGTGACGACAAAGGATAGGCATATGAACTAGGGTGGACACCATCGAGGTCGCGACGCAGACATGCTACAGCTGGAGCAGGAGCTGGAGGTGGAGATGGAGTTGGATCTTCTTGGCTTATTTCTTCTCCTAATGAGCCCATTGAGCTTTTGCGGAGGGACTTCAAGGAGATGCAGATACATATTCTTCACGTTATGTAGGATCACACTCTAACCCGCGATGAGTTGCGAGAGATCTAGGGGCATTTGCGTCGCATGGAACAGGCTCTAATGGGCAAACTTGGGATTTCATTTGCGTCTCCTGGAGATGTTCCAGCTGATGACTCAGAGATCGACGATGATCTCGACGATTAAGTTGTCATCGATGTATATATAGCCTTAGGTTGTTCTTATCTTGTTTTGTACATTTTCATACTTGTAATTAACTTTCTTTTGTTGTATTTATTTCATTTAGTTTGTTATTTACTTCAGTTATTTAGTTTAATTTGTTTATATTTTCATGTCCTTATTGTTATTTCAAATAAATTGTATAGTATAGATTAAAATATATTATTTTAATAATTTAAAATTTTTAATAAAGTTTTAAAAATAATTTTTAAATTTTAATATTATTTAAAAATATTATTTTAAAACATTTCATTTAAATAATAATTTTAATTAAATTAAAAAATATTTTTTAAAATTTTTAAATATTATATATACTACTTTTTGAATTTATATATAAAAAATAATTTTTTTAAATATTTTAGGGTTTGGGATTTAAGGTTTTAAAATTAAATATAAATTTTAAATTTTTTTAAATTAATATTTTTAAATAAATTAATTTTATTAAATAAAATTATATATTTTAATATATAATATATATTATATATAAAATGAACTATTTTTTTCCTGAAAAAAAAAACAATTTTTTTTTAAAAAATAAAATTTCAATAATTAGCGACGGGCACGTGGCTAGAAAGGAGCCACGTGGACAATTTGGCGACGAGGTTTAGCGACGGCCCCCCGTCGCTAAACGTCCACGTGGCTTGGTCAAATAATTTTCAATCTAACCACGTGGCACATTAGCGACGGGGCATGGCGACGGGAATAACGATAGGGTCCCGTCGCTAAACCTGACACACCATCACTAAAAAAAATAGCGACGAAGGATAGCGACAGCGGTTCCGTCGCTATTCCCGTCGCTAAATCGGTATAGCGATAGGAAATATCAGATTAGTGACGGGTTTCCCCGTCGCTAATCTGGTATCCTTTTGTAGTGATATATATATATATATATATATATATATATAGTTCAAGATTTGTGAGAATAACTATTGAAGATTGATAATCTCGTGATAACTATTTTGGTAGTTATACTAAATAAATAAAGGCATCACTTGTAAATAGGAGAAAAGGTTGTTGAAAGTCTTTTAATCATTCTTAGAGATTATTGAGAATCTCAATTAGAAGAATCATTAAAAAACAACCTGGAAGTAAAAAACCAGTGTATTAGTGTAAGGTTAAAGTAGTTAAATTTCAAACTAGTGAAGTTTAAAAAGTGGAATTGTTAGAGTGATAGAAATGGAAGGTAAGATTGATACCTTGAATTTCCTAAATGTTAGGAATTCACTCTAAAACATCACTCATTAAGGCGATTGTGTTGAAATGTCTTGAATGGGAAAGGGACAAGGGCTGTAGTTATAATAAAAACTACTCAATGATATCTCTTGAGTGAGATGTATACTAATGAAAATTGAAGTCCTGCGCAGGCACTTCATCAGGTAAGTTGTCTG
Source organism: Stephania cephalantha (assembly GCA_039657325.1). NCBI lineage: Eukaryota > Viridiplantae > Streptophyta > Magnoliopsida > Ranunculales > Menispermaceae > Stephania > Stephania cephalantha. The sequence goes on along the minus strand of CM077569.1, from coordinate 46,913,384 downwards.
GATTGGTAACTACAAGTATATTCTTTAAAGCTCATATTGAAGCTGAGCTAATGACGATTGATTGAGTGATGCATTATTGGAGAAACTGATTGATATTATCTAGTAGGTCAAGGATTGACTATTAATTAATGATATTGGTATGGATAATCTCAAATCAGAACATTGAGCATGTAAAGAAAAGTTTTTGGAACACGAATAAAAGGTGTGGCAAGAATGTTATGAGAATCTCATGGATTTCTTTAAAATATTCATTCAGGCGAAATCCAAAATCATTGTGATAATAATGAGTTATTGGTGACTATAAATGAAATTTGACAGTGTCAGTTTTATAAAGAAATATGAGATATATTAGTAGGTGGAAGCTGACTGATATTAACCTAGAGGGTTATATTATTCTTGTACTATATGAATGAAATTTCATGCTCATGAATTCATGATGGATTAACCTAAACTGACTGATATTAACCTAAGCTGACTGATATCAACAACTGAAAGTTGTTGATGTTGTAATTGTAGTACTATTATAGTCAGCGACTTCTTGCGTTCTACCCAGAATGCCCATACATACCAAGACCTTGTTCACACATCGAATAAAGGTCGGGTGGAAGGGGCAGTCGGCTGGCGACTTCTTGCCCACGCCCCCTGCAACTAGATACGAGATACTTGATCTAAATTCTCCAATAGGAAATTGCATACCATTAGCCGATATACGTATAGGAACATTGGTACATGATATTGAATGTAATCCAGGTCAAGGCGCAAAGCCGCGCTCGAGCGCATGAACTTTTGCTAAAATAATGAAGGAACCAAAGCACCACAATGTCTTGTGCAAACTACCCTCGGGTGTTGAAAAACTCATGGATTCCGATGCCGAAACTACTATTGGTATAGTATCCAATCCCAGTCATGGTGCACGTAAGCTTAGAAAAGCTGGATAAAGTAGGTGGTTAGGCGGACGCCCCATTGTTCGTGGTGTTGCAATGAATCCAGTGGATCATCTTCATGGAGGAGGTGAGGGGCACACGAAAGGAGGTAGACCTTTGGTTAAAAAAAAATTCTTGCCGGTATTGTGGTTTAATTCTTGTGAAAAAGTAAGTGAGATATATATGTAGAAAGAGTTGAGAGTAATAGAGAACCAGGATTATTATTTCGGTGAGAAACCGAAAGAATGCTTCTCAGTGGGGAAGTGATGTATAATAGTTGGGAGGGACCTTTCTCAATCTTAACAAAATATATCTGCAGTTAATCTTAGTTCCAAAGAATGTAATTTTCGACCTTGTGACTTGGAGGGTGATAATTACTAGAAAAAATATTTTACTATGTGAGTTCTTTGGTATTAATATTATCAAGCTATAAACATTGAGGTGTTTTCATTAAAATTTATATGCTCTACTTTGTCGTCAACTTGTGTAGGATGAGAAGTAATGATACAAGTTAATTTAAGCCTGAGTAACTCAAAACTACACAGAAAGGTGTTAACAGAATGTCAGTATGCAATTAAAAATTAATGAATGGAAATAATGTGTTGACAAAACAAATGTGGTTGATGATGCTTTGAGTAACAGAAGAACAGATAGAGAGAATGTAGCTACTGACAGAGCTTTTCAATTTAAACGTTTAGAGGAAGCATCTATGATGATGATTCATGTAAGTTTAGCTGAAACATCATCAACTGAGAAAGCTAGTTCTAGAGCTATTTATCTATTCTTCTGAGTTTAGATTGAGGCTGAACTGAAAATGATTCAACGAGTGATTGATTGTCAAAAAGCTAATAAAGATTATATAATGTGAGAGAGATTAGCGGCTAATGTAGAACATCCTGGTTGGTGAGTTTCTGATAATGGTGCCTTACGGTTCAGGGATAGATTGTGGATTCCAATTTAGGATTAGTTAAGGAAGGAGCTGCTACGAGAATGTCGTAGATCTCTTTACTCTATTCATCTGGGTAACACTAAGATGTATTGCGATACGAGGCGTATTTATTGGTGGCTTGGGATGAAGACTAATATTGTTGAGTTTATAAAGAGATGTGAGATGTTTCGGCAAGTTAAAGTTGAGCATAGAAAATCAGGAGGGTTATTGCATTTTCTACCTATTCTTGAGTGAAAATGAGAACATATATCGATGAATTTTCTTTCTGATCTACCTTTGAGTCAGCATAATCACGATGCATTATGGGTTGTAGTTGACAGGTTGACGAAGTCTACACATTTCTTTCCAGTTTCCATGCGAGATCCTCTTGACCAGTTATATGAGGCATACATACGTGAGGTGTTGAGATTTCATGGAGTCTCATGTTGATTACTTGGTTAGAGATCGAAGATTCACGTCCAGACTGTGGAGTGAATTGCAGAGACAGTTGGGAATTGTTTCTAACCTCAATACGGTATACCACCCGTAGACTAATGAGTAGCCTGAGCGGTGGATTTTGGTGCTAGAGGATACGTTTCGAGCTTGTGTCTTGAAAATTGGTGGTAACTGGAAGAAATACATTCCTCTATGAGTTCTTTTGTAATAATATATAACTGTCATGCTAGTATTAAAATTCTCCTTTTAAAGCTCTATATGGTCAGCTTTGTCGTTCACCGGAGTATTTGGACAAGAGGTTGAGATACAATTTTGTTGGAGCCGAAGTTGGTTCAAGACTACATAGAGAAAATTCAACAGATTCGCCGGCATTTGACTACATCGCATTAAGACAGAAGTGATACGCCGATAAACATCATAAATTTTTGGAGTTTTCAAAGGATGATCTTATTCTGTTGAAAGTCTCACCTATGAAAGAATTGTATAGGTTTAAATTGTGGCGTAAGCTAGCTCCAAGGTACATTGGGTTGTTCAGAGTATAAGAAATGATTGGTTCTGTTACTTACAGGTTAAAGTTACCTCCCCAGTTAGCTGGAGTTCATAATATCTTCCACTTCTATTCTTTGTAAAAACGGAGACTCAGTTCACTCCAATGATTGATTGGAATGAATATGGTCTTTAGGAAGACTTATCTTACAACAAGTAGTCGATTTAAATACTTGATCGTAATATTTTGAGGCTAAGAACCAAAGAGATTCCTTTGGTTAAGGTGAAATGGTAATTTCACGGAGATGAGGAACTAACCTGGGAGTGGGAGTTTATATGAAGAAGTAATTTTCATTTCTCTTCGAAAATACAGGTGATTTTACGTTTACTTTAATTTCGATGACGAAGTTACTTTAAATTGGGGAGACTATAACGACCCGGTAACTTAAGTTGGTGATTAGTGTTGATCCAAATCCTAATTAACACGAGTTAGGCTCATGGTTAAGTCCGATGTACCTCGATTAGCGTGTGCGTCAGTTTGTGTAATGATTGGTTTTTATTTGGAATGTTAATGAATTTTATTGGTTGTGAGATTAATATGAAATTAATAAAAATCTATAATTGGAAAATAAATAATTAAACAATAAATAGTCAGTACACCAAGTGCGATGAGGGGGTCGTGAAATGAATGTGCACGCCTCAGAATGCTCATAGGCATGTCCGGTGAATTTATTGGCAAGAAAATACACTAAGTATATATATTTATATATATTTGATATGTAAATATATATATATTAAAACTATAAGTCTTGTTTGAATTATATGGATCATTGGATCTCCTCGAGATGAACGTAAGTGTTGATGGTATCAAAATGCGTGTCACTTTAAGGAGTGTCATTTTAACACATCAATCATTTGATCAACCTCGAGATAGCGCGATGTGTATCTCGAGAAAAGTCCATATATATATATATATATATATATATATATATATCCAAAATCATCAAACTTATCCTAACTGTTGCATCGATCAATCGAATGAGATAGAGCAGTTGAGGGTTTGGTGTTCTGATCTTTAGGAAACCAATTGAGGGAGCTGTTTTAGTGTGAATTGAGGAGCTTAAACAATTGGAAATAAGAGATCATCACTACTGGTAAGATTGGTTTTGATATTTTTGAAGTTCAATTCAATAATGGATTATGATTTCTTTGTGAATTGTTGTTGTTGTTGTTGATATAAATAGGTTTATATCTCTGTAGTGATCCTCTCTGATGTATTTTGGGAGGTTATGTTGATTTGTGGATGAAACAGTGGTTGTTGCCATGTGTACTTGTCGAGATAGTATAGGGTGGAACGCACTTTACCTAGCAGAGAAGCACGCTTCCTTCATTAATTGGGATGAACTCGGCTGATAGAGCGCACTCCACCAAGTGAGGGAGCACGCTCCCACTCCAGAAAATAACAACTTTACTATAATTTAAATAGAATTTCCTGAAGGCTTAGGGGCTGACTTAGGAGGTATTAGACCTATATTGATCACAAATGATTTGTGATAGGTGTTGGATCACCGGGAAAGCGTAAATGACTCTGAAAGTTCGGGAATTTCTTAACGAAGACATAAACCAAGGTAAGTATGGATTCGCTTATTTATCAATGTTGCCTGGTTATTTTAGTATATATAGTTCATGTAGTTTATGGATTGAATGGGGGGACTATGTACACTGTGATGTTTTTAATAAACGAAAAATGGTGTCTAATGTGATCCACGAGAGTAACTCCTGACACTGAGACCAAGTTATATAGGATGCGGGGTTGATCTATTGGCCTATATGTAACTCCTGCTTAGTTATATAGGTTGCGTGGGTTACATATTCACTAGAGGGTTTATGATATAACCATTTGACATTAATGGATTGGCTAGACAGCACATCGACCAATGTGTTAGTCTAGCAATCACATTAATGGTGTCAGTGGGTAATCGACCCTAGTTTTATTAATAAAATGAGAATCACAGTGTAATAACTATTAACGGTTTGACTTTCATCCGTTAGTTGTTGAATTATATGCTTTCCATAATCCATTAGTTAATATTGGTGCATATTGTTATTGCATAATGTTCTTGATTATTATATGGAATGTTGATGGCTTTGTGAATCCTTACTTACTGAACAAGTTGCAGTGCTCACCCTAAATTTAATATTTCAAGTTTGCAACCTAGCGCTTCAGCGAAGGGAAAAGAGAGGATTTAGGAGTCTTAAAATCTTCTCTACGATGTAATGAGCCTTCCTGTATACATATACACTGTTTGAGTTATTTTGTTGTATATAAATGGGGTTGTGAGGTTTACAAACGAGGTTTTGGGTTTTGATAAACTCCGTAAATCTGTATATTGTTAATTATCGAGAAATGTAATTTTCTGTTGCGTATATTTTTAATTGTTTATTCGATATCGATATATAGGTTGAGTTTATCAAGTACAGGTGGAGAAGCTGCTGGCTCTAGTTAAGTCTGGTTAAGTTACCGGGGTTTAATTAGGGTTTCAGGCTGAGTATCACCTTAATCAGGATTGATGATTCTACACTATGACCACCCATGTAGCATAAATATCAAAAATCGATACAACCTAATGAATAACATATATCATATTTTTTTGTCGTGAGATATCATTTGATTAAACATAAAGCATAGAAAGTCACCATTAATGTTCAATCGTACTAGTCTCGATCTTTAGGTAGATTGAAAACATCCAAATGACATTGATCATAGCAATTCACTTGGACTTGACCATTTAACAGTATAACATATCGAATAATCTATTGATATCTCTCTTTATACGAGAGGGACAAATTCTATCTTGATTACACACCTTCACATATTATTCACATGGTAACCAATCACATTCTTTATAATCGTTCGGTTAAAGAAACCATTTGATTGTGTCACCATGCTCCTAATATTGAAGTCTATGGTAATCTCAAGTCAAATGACTAAATGATATACCTATCATGAGTAACACCTATGACTTAATCTATGTGGTGTTCTCATAGCGGGTCGATCCAGTACTTTGTTCCCTAACATGTACTCATGATCTCAATTTGTATCCCTATACAAATGATCATTGCATGACCATCAATTAAAATTCAAACTAGTCTCAACTCATTATAGTTCCTAGTATAATGACCGACTGAAGACATTTAAGATATTTCAACAAATACCCATGGATCTTATTATAAGGTAAACATGCAATCACTTATAATAAAACAGCAAATGAAAACTTTTATTTTATTAACTAAAATTATAAGATAAATAATGTTTGTAGATTGACTTAGGGCACATGCCCCAACAGTCGGAGACGACGAGAAGTAAAGGGGGGAGACAACATCGCCGACCATAAGTTTGAGACTTTAGGCAATGATCTTTAGAGTTAGGTTTTTAGTGAAAAATGTGAAAACGCCAATAATATCCTAAATTTCGGTATGTTTGGTGAACTCCGGTTTTTGGAAAATAAAAACTGTGACCACACCGAGTGTTGCGGTTTTGAGTTTTTCAAACCACCCCCAAACTGACTCGATTTGTAAGCCGGGACAAACTAACTCGATTTGGGCGATTTGGACGATTTCGGCGTTTTACGGAGACCAATGCCCACCCCTACCAGAGGGAGTACTTTTTTGTATTTTTAGGATAATACGTACTAAAGCAGCAACTCAAATTAATTGAACATTTTTGCACTTTCGTCATTAATTATATATAGATTGTTGTTGTGCATTAATGGATCAATTAATTGTTGTAACCAAGACATTATTATAAGGTACCTTCTCCTATAAAAAAACATAGGTGTGCCCTGTATACGTAGTTCGTGTTCATTCTGCAATGAAATTAAATTGACGGTCAATGTTCGTGGCAATGTTAAATTATTGTTCATGACGAGGACGTGAAAGCATATTTTATACGTGATTTAATTAAAGAAAAAAATAACAAAAAGGGAAAGAAGAAAGGGAGAACACGCTTCAAGCGTGCACTCCAAGCCAACCGACTTTAGATTTTGATTTGTCCATCAAAGGCCCAAATTCAACCCTAGATATGCTTAATTAAATTCATCCACAAATTTTTTTTTTAAACAGATATTGTTCAATAGCGGAATCTAAGCATTAAGTGGGCCATTGAGATATGCTTCTTCTCAACGCCGATCATATATGCACAAGTTACTCGAGCCATGTACTCCTAATCACCTAACGTGTGGATCCGATAGTATGCACTTCTAATTTATACTAGATAGTTAGCATACAATCGTTATCGTCAGTCTCATATATAAAGATCAGTGCAATTGGTCATCTTTAATTATACTATAACGTATGATCAATATCGATGATTTGTAACTAAGTGGGTAGCTCATTAATTGATTTGGTGCATGTGGATTCAATCCTCAATCTAAGGTTGGGGTTTTGCGTCTCAATGGGGGCATGTCGTCGATTTCTTTCTTATAAAAATAAAAACATATGGTCAATAATCCAATTCAAACACAAACATGAAAATTAATTGATAAATGAAAATATAAGATATACAAGGAACAAAACTTTTCGTTCCGGACTAATTAAAATTGAGATGGACTTAATTGGAATCTCTTTACATGCGTATTGAATATTAATTAATCATTAACATAGACAAAGAACATACGACCCCGATGAGAAACGTACGTAATTAATTACACAGACCATGATGACTATATATATATATATATATGTATCATCTATAAACCGGCCTATATAGCAATATTTATTTACGTGGTGGACTGGACAGTTTTGGAAACAGTAGAGGCAGAAGCGGAAGGCATGGAGTTGGACCTGCGCATCCAAGCCGAAGACACCGACCGATGAAATCTGCACCTAAACGACCCCTGGTGGGTGGTTGGCGAGCACAAGCACTGCCCAACAGTACCGCTCTTATTTGGTGATGCCCCCTGATTAATATTGTTGTTATTATTACCTCCTTTTGGAGACGAGGACACCGCAACCTTCAGCCCCCCATTAGAAGTAGAACCCATCTCTTTTTTTCCTCTCTTGCTGTATGTGCTTATAAGCTAACTTGCTGAACAAAATAAATCTCAAAAACTTCAAACTATTTAGCTAGATTGGTATATGTCAGAAAACTGATGACCTGATGGTCTTTTTATAGATAGATAGTTCGAAAGTTGTAAAAAACATTATCTGAAACTAACTACAAGTCTTAATCATTCTCTAATGAGTATCAACGTTTTGTTAATAATGTAATGAAACTCGAACTTCCAACAGAATTCCAACGGACAAGGGAGACACTTATCTCACTTGTGGGCCGAGTCGTACAAAACAACCCGGTCAAATCGTGGTTCTTGATTTTATGAGTGCGGCTTTCACGTGCTCCCGCATGTCGCTTTGCGTCCGTCACTCCGGGTGGATCACTTGATAATCCAACGGTCGGGTTTGCATGGATTGGAGGATTGAGGATTTGTGGCGTAATGTGGATTGGCGGGGCCCACCTGGAGATCATAAGGTAGTTACAAGCTTGAAGTTACCGAGTTTTGTTCACGTACTCCGCGATGACCGACGGATGGATTGAGAGCGTGCATGGGATAGTGGGAATGCGACGCGTGTTATTGTTTTTTGGCTACAAGTACCTCATCTCCTACGTCAACATGCGCGCGGCCTCACCATATTTCGATCCTTCTACAAGAAGGTAGCCTCAATCCACTTATAGCCTTTTCACTTCAAATTTTAGCAAGACTTAAGATCATAGGATTAGTTTGTAATGGGACTAACACATATGTTTATGTATTAGTCCCTTTTATAGGACTTGTTCGGTTGGGAGGTTTACGCTTGAGAATAAATGTGATTATAATAGGTACATGAAGTACCCCTCTATTTAACTTACATCTCCAACAAAATCATCAAAGTTGATTTTGGTCTTCATCACTTCCGTTCCTCGGCCGAGTCCATGATCTCGCAATCTTCATTCCCGCATCGCTTCGTCATCATGTTTGCATTTGGGTGTTTTATTCATTCGAGATAAGTCTACTTGATCAGAGAATACTCTTTTCCCCTTCTCAGTAATGCAGTTGTGTGATTTGTTGTTAGGGTTTGTGTTCTTCTTCTTGTTCATGTGTTCATGTGAGAACGAAAAATTTTGAAGGATGCACTGAACAAATGGAAGAATATATATACCTCAGTGTGCAAATGAAACATATCTTTTTGAGCTCTCTACTATGACTATGAGATAAGCTCTCTTTGTTTCTCCTGCAAAGACCAACAAACACTTGTGAATCAAAAAATTAAGGGCATGGATGGCTCCACCTTCTGTGTGACGACACATTAGGTGAATAACAACAACTGCATTCATATGACCACTTATATAATCTAGGGAAAAAAAACACAAGCATAATTTCTTTCCGCCACTGTAAATGTTCCGATTTGATAACCAGGAGTTTATTAGAAGTATATGACATATCGAAAGTTCAAGATTTAAACTAAATTTCAGTTTTGGGCGCCATAGAGAAATTAATCAGATTCTTAATGGAGGCTCCCTAGTTGACAAGAGAAGAATTAAAGTTGGAGAATTGCGAGTAATGGATAACCAATCACCAACTTAAATCATCTTTGTAGGTTATATAGGTCTTACCAGTAACCTGACTCATTTGTTCTCATCAGTCCGACGATGATAGGTTGAAAATAAAAGAATTAGGAGCAACCTGCAAAGATGATACATGAAAGTTAGTTTACTAATGTTGTCTTACAAAGCACGCATGCATATAAAACATGTCTTAAAAAAACTCAATTCACATATTTTCTCAGAGACTGTTTTATGGACCATGGTTTCCTTGTGAATTTGGTGGCATATAGTAGACATGGTTTCTTAGTGGATTCATAAATGATTCTTCTTGTGTCAATTAGAGTCCTTTGAGGGAGATAAAGAGGATATAGTTTAAGTTCAAACATTTATTGTTTGTTTTCGAAATCTTATTTGTCTTTTCTCAGCTTTGTAGTCTATATTTGTTAAGAAACTTCATATACTATTTGTTGCTTTCAAATTTAACTACTGAGTACTTTTGTAAAATACATCTTCTTTGCATATAGTAGACATGGATCAACCCGACACACAACAAGCCCGCATTCGTAGTTGAGGGTAATTTCAACCCTCGAGAAAAACATTGAATACGTCCACCAGACCTTCCAAGCTCCTTCAACAATGTGCAGGTGCCGCAACAAAGAAGAAGGGGACGGGGAAAGCGAGGTGTTAACGTGAAGCTTCGCATGAGGACTCGGCCGAAGACACCAAGGCATCTCGACAAAAGTGGAGCCATGCGGAAGATGTTTCCCTTGTCAATGCCATGCTTGAGATAGTGGCCGGTGGCGTGTACAAATGCAACAATCGCTTCAAGCCCGGATATTTGAACCATCTCGAGGAGGCATTGAAAATCACGTGCCCGAACTTGGGGATCAAGGAACGACCACATATTGAATCTAGACAAAAATCCTTGAAGAAATAGTGGTTCATAATTAATGATATGATATGCGGCATCTGGCATGGTACAAGCGGATTCGGCTTTGACTCGACTTCCAACATGGTCACCGCTCCCGATGATGTATGGGAAGATTATCTGAGGGTACGTCATTGTCGTTGAAGTTTAAATTTTTTATTAATGCATCATATTATTTTATTTCATCCATATGCCATGATTAATCTGGTACTATTAGTTGCACAACTACCCATAAGCAACACTTTGGCTTCTAAAGTCATTCCCACATTACGAAAATTGTTGTATCATTTTCGGGAATGATAGGGCCACGGGAGAGGATGCACGTGCAACAGAGGATGCTTTTGAGGATGTCAACGACGTTCATGACTTCAATAGTGAAAGTGAGATTGAAGCGGCGCCCACTGAAGAGGTTGATACCACTCCTACATCACCGAGAACCCGGACTGCTACGGTTGATGCTAGTGGGAATGAAGCCAAGAAAAAGGAAAAGGTGAACAATGATGTTTACATAGGTGACCAAATGTTAGCGGCGGCACAGATCATGGCGAATGAAATCTCCAAGGTGACTAGTGTCATCGTGTTGAACATGACTTGCGTGACTCTTTTATTAATGCTATGGCCGAAGTCCACGAATTGACGGACGTTGAGAGAGAAATTGATGGCAGCAAGATTAAGGGTCGCGTGGAGCTTATGACGGCTTTCATGATTTTGCAACCCGAGTCCAAACTTGTGTAGCTTCATGCGATGTTCAATTGAACTATATCATAGTCATGTTTTTTTGTGGTTGTTTTATGGATTTAAACAATGTTGACTGGTTTAGTTAATCTTGAAGAAACAATGCAGACTTTTATTTTGGGATGTGGACGAGTTTAGATACTCTTGAAAATATTACTTTTGTCGATGTGTGAGTAACATAATGCATACAATTGTTTGTAGCACTGAAAATGGTCATGTTAGAATTTACAGTTTCCAATTTATGGTGAGTTTAGTGTAAGATGTTCTTTACCTCGTTCAATTTTTGATCAAAGTGCTGCACCATGCAAAAGAAAGGTGCTTAAGAAGACAACTGTTCCCCTCATTCATGCCAAATACATTTACTCAGAAAACCACGGATCCATAACAGGTTCATAACCCCCGCCAACTCTTTGATAAATGGTGCAGTCTCGAGGGAACAAGTCAATACGGGGTTCCTCATTAAGAGAAGGTGATCGTGGTAAAAGGACTCCTATTGCCTCGTACAACTCTTCAATCCACATGCGTGGTGGCAGCGGTGATGGTGGGATCTTATCTAGTTCGGCGAGAGCTTCCTCTAGTGTAAGTTGATCATGAACCTCCCTTGCAATTGTAGCAGCGTGGTAGTACCTGTCAAAATCGGCTATTGCTTTTTCTTTCGTGTCAAAGAGAGCATAGTAGAACCTTTCGAAGTTTATCCCTTGTTTGTAGCACTCGTACCATGTTCCATATACACCAAGGTCCCAACCACGAAACACAGTGTACCATTTCCAGTTGCTTCCCATGCCATGCATAAAACATGACGTATAAGATGACAATGATTTTAAGTATGTTAATAAAAAAACATATGGCTCATTACAAATGATGCCAAACAACAGTATTGATTAAGGATCATTATAATTTTAGCAATTCACATACAAATAGTCTCGGCAGATAAAAGCATTCAAAGAAAAAAAATATTCATCAACTTCAAACATGTTCGACATTAATCGCCTCCTTTCAATGGTAAGAATACCACATATCCATGGCAAGGTTGTTGTGAAATGCAGTCAACGCATCAGTTTGTCCCATTTGGCTAATGACTTCAGGTGGTTCATTCGACGCGCCGTCTTCGGCCCCCAACTCTAGCCTTTCAACCACCACGTTATCCAACAAGTCATCTAGTACCTCCATTGTTAGGTAATTGTGAAGAACAACACATGCAATGATTATAAGTGTAGTCATTTTCATATCGTATAAACAAGGATTACGTAACACGACCCAATGTTGTTTAAATGCCCCAAAACAAGTTTCAATAATGTTTCTTGCCTTTGCATGACGCGTATTGAAAACTTCTTCAGGTGTTTGCGCAGGAAGTTTACCGGTTGCCCACTCAGATAAGTGGTATCATCGATCGCGGAAAGGTGCTAAAAAACCTTGACTATTTGAGTTCCCTATGTCGACAAAATAGTAGTTGTCATTAGGAACTTTTAAACCATTACGATGTGAGACAACATCCCTCGTAATCCTCCCATCGGCGGCCCCAACCCGGTAGGATGTATGTAATTAGCTTAGATGGTGTACAAGCGCACATGATGTTCATCATTGGGAAGCCTTTCCTAAACCTAAATCACGTCTTTTGATTGTTACGGACGATAATTGGTATATGCGTCCCGTCAATAGCACCAAGGCATCCCTACATTGACAAAACCAATGAATTATAAGTCATATAACCAAGGAGAATTTCTATGAATAAAGCAAAATAAACGAGGACGTTTACCATAATGAAGTACCTGAAAATATTCTCATCTCAAATCAGTTTCTTCGAGACCAATTGGCTCTGGGTGCTTCAAAAGTACACGTTGCAATTGTATAAACACGCGAATAGTTCTCCCGAACACCTTACTTACACTGTCTCCCAACCTTTGGAACCATATTGAAATGACCCTGTTGCGTATGTTATGCCCTAGTATGTGGAGGGTAATAGTCAAGTGTTCATCGACAAACACACAATGTTTATCCCTCAATTTTCCATGTTCGTAATACATATCTCTCAATTTTTCAAATTGCTTCCTTTTCATCCGAAGCATTTTGTAGCAAGTATCATCAGACTTGTAGACGAGGTTATGGATAATTTATCGATGCTTGTCATAACCTAGTTTGTAAGTTCATTCTACACGACGCCTACGACTTGCTATAATTCTAAACATATGTACCATGATTTCAATGACTCGCAGGCAAATGAGGAGGTGGTTGATTGCCAAATCCCTTGAATGAGGTCGAGCTCTTGATGAATTAGAATCCATAGGTGGGTAATCTATATGAAACCAACTTTCCTAAAACAAATTAATGAATGTCTCTCATAAAAAAAATGGTAACCTAATTGCTCAAGAAAATCTACCAAAACAATCCATCGAATTCGACCCAACACACATAACACACATTTTACACATTTCACGCTGCTACCGAGTCATCCCCATGTTCCTAACCACACATTGTACTCTGTTACTAACTCTAAACATATGTATCATGTTTATTATTCAACAAAACTCAAACAATTTGTTATTAACATATAACAATGCCATTTTCATTTTCATGTTGATTTCAATTCTTGTAGTGCAAGGTCATGAACTTAACCAGAATTCTTGATTAAGCCACTATACTTTGATTATATAGATTCGAGTTCCAAGTGCTTCACTAGTTAATAAATTTCACTAGTCAATTAGCTTCTTATAGAGCCATTTAATTCTCACTAAACCAACAATTCATAAGAAGTAGATGCCTTACCTAATATGTTAAAATTACAGAAGACAACAACCAACTTCAGTGAAATGTGAAATCAGGGGAGTAGCAAGGAAAGTAAATCAAATACTACTCATCACTCATGCCACACTCACCAACTTCACTTATCAATTTTCTTTGAGCCATGTACTAGATCGATTTCTAGCTTTCTTACATGCTAGTGCAGGGTTCGTACAGGAAATATAATCCATCCATCTCAATACAAGAATAAAACAAACTAATCAGATAGTTGATTGAAAATAATAGTTTCTATTGTCAAAATGTGCAATACAAGATAAACAGTAAATAAACAAAATGCTAGACATAAATTACAAGAAACAAAGTAGATGAGATGAAAGCCAAGAAAGAGGTTACTTTATCTGCAATCGATGAGTTGACAACTAGTCAAAAAAAAGTCCATCTAATTGAACAACATCGGACATTGTTTATGCCCTTTTCATAGGTTTAAACATAACACATACACTAGATAAAATCATAAGCACACAGCAGATGGTATGCACATCACAAAACAAACAAAATAAAAACCCAAGTTTAATACACCAGACTTTTTGCTCAAAGAGCAGAAGATCGATGAAAACAGCCTACAGTCTCAAACGCCTACAGCTTAATCTCAGAATCAATTACAGATCCCTTTAATATGCTATTTGAAAAACAACACACAGTAAACCATCGAATGAAGAAGAACCAATTTAGCAGAGCAACCTCGACAAATCCCCCCCCCCCAAATTATTAGTCGAAAGACCACCAAACTTAAGAAGAAGACCAGTGAACCATCGAATGAAGAAGAAGACTCTACAAAACAACCCAAGAAGCCCACTAATATTGGTGGTTTACTTTAGTCACCTCTACTGAGTATTAGTTAATCCCGTGGCCTAGTTAATTCACGAAGCGAACACCGGCTTAGCAAGTCTAGTGGGGACCATGAAGCAAATAGGCCATTAGGGTCAGTTATTATATATGGAAAATGTTTTTTTAACTCACTTAAGACATCCACTTTGAACACTTAGTAGATTCAAGAGTGTGTCCTTTCATATGATACACCTCAAGAAGTGTGAGCACATATCTTGAGGTGTTACGCGTATACTTTGAAGTGTATCGCACGGCTGGACACCCACTAGATGCCTAAAATGGGTGTCAAAAGTGAGTTACTATAGCATCTTCCATCATATATGGGGATGTCAAACTCCTTCATTAAATATATTTAAGTGTGTATATAAAGTCAAACTCCTTCATTACATTTATTTAAGTGTAATTGATTATATGCTATCTAATCATTTAAATCCATCTTAACCAATACATGTATCTCAAGTTAGATTCAGTCTACTCTTACCTTGTTGAATTTCTTCATTATCTATAAAATTGAGTTTTTAATAACATTAGTAGGTTATTTTTTAAAAGTATATAAATCACCATAATAATAATTCCTTAGTTTTTATATTAATTAGTAGTATTCTTATTTTTTCTGTTTTTTGTATTTTTGTGTTTTATTTTTATGAAATTTTCTATGTATAAAGCTTTCATCGTTATCTTCAGATCATTTGAAAAATAGTGAGAGAGAGATAGAGGGTTTAAGTTTTATTCTAATCGAAGAAGATTGTTTAGGGAGCTGAATTGGTGTGGATTGAGGAGCTTAAACAACTCAAAAGTCAGAGATCATTATTTTGGTATGTTTCGTTTTTGTGTTAGTTGAAGTTCAAGTCAATGTTGATGATTAAATCTTTGTGAATTGTGGTTGTGTATGATTGGAAATGGTTTGTAACCTTACTAGAGGCCCCCCCTGATGATTTGGGAGAGTGTAGAATGTTGTTTTGGAGATTTGGTAATGGAACACTAGTTGTTGCCCTGCTCACTGTCGAGACAGTGCAGGGTGGAGCATGCTCCATCAAGCAGAGTAGCACGCTCCCTTCATCAATTGGGACGAACCCAATTGATGGAGCGTGCCCCACCCATTGAGGAAGCGCGCTCCCACCTTTGAAAACAACAATTGTGCTGTATTTTATATCGAATTTCCTGAGGTCTTAGGGACTGATTTAGGGTTCTAAACATAGGGTGATAGACCTATATTGATTACAAATGATTGGTGATAGGTTGCGGAACGTGAGATAACCAAAAAGTTAAGGAATTTGGTAATGGAGACTTAACCCGAGGTAAGTACATATTCGCTTATTTATCAATATTGTCTGGCTATCTTACTATATGTAGTTCATGTAGTTATAGA
This sequence comes from Stephania cephalantha, assembly GCA_039657325.1. Classification (NCBI taxonomy): domain Eukaryota; kingdom Viridiplantae; phylum Streptophyta; class Magnoliopsida; order Ranunculales; family Menispermaceae; genus Stephania; species Stephania cephalantha. The sequence goes on along the minus strand of CM077569.1, from coordinate 46,897,352 downwards.
CTTAAATGGGGGACTATGTACACTGTGAAGGTTTTCAATAAATGAAAAACAGTGTTTAATATGACCACTACTATAACTCATGGCTTTGAGAATAGGTTTATAAGAGATGGGTTCCCTTCCCGACCTATATATAACTCATGCTCAATTCGATATGTTGCGTGGATTACATACTCACTAGAGGGTTTTGGATAGAACCATTGGGCATTAATGGATTGGTTAGACAACACATATGCGCAATGTGTTGGTCTAGCAATCGCATTAATGACATCGGTGGGTAATCGACCATAGTTTTATAAATAAAATGGGGATTATAATGTAATAGTCTATGTCAGTTTGCTATGCATATGTTATTTATTGAATTATATTCTTTCCATATTCTTGTTAGTTAACATTAGTGCATATTGTTATTGCATAATGTTCTCAATTATTATATAGAATGTTGATAGCTATGTGAATTCCTACTTACTGAGCAAGTTGGAGCACTTACCCCAATTAGATTTTCAGGAAAGTCGACGAACGCTACGACTATGAGATAGAGAAGATATATGAGTCTCTATATTCTCTTCGATGTAATGAGTTTTCCCTTGTGTTATATATTTGTATTGAATTACAGTTTTATAATACAAGGGATGAAGGTTTTATATAACCGAGGTTTATTCCGATTTAATTTGGTATTGTATATCATATTTTAATTATCGAAAAAGTTTTAAACTTTCACTGTGTTTATTATTTTTTTGATATCGATATTCGATATACAGTGGTGTTTATCAGGTAAAGGAGGAAAATGTTGTTGGCTCTAGTTAAGTCTGGTTAGGTAATCTGGGCTTAATTAGGGTTTCAGGCCGAGTATCGCCCTGATCAGGTTAGGGGAAGCTATGAAAGTTTTTCGACATGTCATTCTTAGGGGAGGTGCACCTGAAATTTTAACAATAAAATATGAAAGATAATCCATATGACTTCTTAATTTACTCCAATTAAGTAAAACAAGTATTTAGTATCATTGAGGATAAAAATTAATTTTGGGGCATTATAAGGATTAAAATAAAATTTATTTTAAGGTGCAAAGTTGAATGTGAGGTTTAAGTCCTAATTAGGGTAATTATGCTAAGTCATGACTTAGTGAGATGGGTCCTGACAAAGTTGGTATCAGAGCTATTGTTAAGTTTAATTAAGGAAATGATAATGACGATGAGTTTATGATTAAGTCGATAGGGAAGATTAAGTTAAGGCTCTTGGATTTCATTAAGTTACATAAACTTAAGTAATGGTCTTGAGGAACAAGGTTCAGTAATAAGGTCGCGATTAGTTGGGTAGTGACTGTGAGCTGAGGATATATTGTTATTGTGATATGTTTGGTATGTATTTATTTTATCATCGCAGATATGCAATATGAAGTTTATTCTCCTTATCTGTTTGATACTTGACTCATGAGATATGACGAATTAAAACATACAATCAAAGAGAGAATAGACTTATGAAGCGAAACTGAGCGTAAATATATGTGAAATGGACTTGGGAAGTCTAAATTCATGAAGGTATTGTAAATAGTTCGATATAAATATAACTGAGGGAAATAGTCAATTATAAAACCAATAGAAAATTGGTTGAAAAAGAGGTCTGAATGATTCAAAAACATAAGTACTGAACATGGACTCCTTTGAAAATGAAAGTACCGAATTATTACAATTTAGAATCGCTCAGAAAAATATTAGTACATACTCAATTAAGTCTTAAACGATTGAAAATCATTTGGAAAACATAAAATGAAATTGAGACTTTTGGGAAGCATAAGATACAAATGTATTGGATTTTAGAATAAGGTTAGTACCAATGGAACTAATAACTTGGGAATACCAATTCTATATAGTATTAGTTTAATTCCTAACTAATTAAGGGTTGCTTCTGAAAGTAGTCTCAACAAGGAAAAAGGAGACACGTGGTTTCGATAATTGAAATTGATTGGACAAATTAAATCTTCACTTAGAAATCACAATGAGATTGTGATATGATCAGTCAAGTTATCTAAGTCAATTTTTACTAAAACAAAATACTTTGAAGCAAAGTATTGTCTCATTTTCGATATAAAACACAAAGTGAAATGTGGAATAGAACCGCAATTGAAAACAATCTAATGACTTCTAAAAAGAAGTAATGATTTTTTTATTATTTATTACTTAAGTTACTTATTCATTAGTGATGTTGAGTATAGTGGTTCTATGATCGAATAAAGAAATGATAAAACAAATGAAAATACAAGTTAGAAGTAATCTTTCTTAACACCAGATTGAGTGTTGTTACGAAACAAAGATCAACAAAATTTCTAACTTGAAAATGAAAGATGCAGTGATAAGATCAAGGTGTTAGAAATTAAGATATTGGGGAAGCGGTTTAATAATAGCTTGGATTAGCTATTAAACAAAACACAAATAATAATGTTTTGAGATTATAAGTGCTCAATAGTCACTTCTAATCAAATTAAGTAACGTTGCTTATTAGTGCAACCTAAAATAAAATCAATGAAAAGATAGATGTATTGATTGAATATCAGTAAGTGATTGGTATAAGACGTAAGTATAAACTCTTATATTGCAAGAATTTCCATTGATATGAAGTCAAGGATTGAAACAACATCCTTTAAGAGGTTGATTAGTTGTTTACTTGATCAATAGTTTGGAAATTCAAATTATTCTATCTCTTCAGTTAAGTTATAATGAAAAGGTGAATTCATCAAAAGTAATTTAATGAACAGTAAGATACAAAGTTATCTTACACTGTGCTTTGAAGAGTACAAAATTTCATTTCGAGAAAAAAAAGTCTGGAAATCTAAGACTAATTAAGGCAATAACAAATAGTAGAACTGTTTGAGTCATAAAACTTCTCTGTTTCGAATAAAGGTTAGCCAATGAAGACTTTAATTGACTGAATAATCATAAGAAGGCATAATATCTTTAGATAAGTTTTTGAAAATAGAAGAGATATAAATTTCTTTTCTAAGTCAAGATTAAAAAGCTATAAGTGGCGTGGTTGTTGAGTGAAAGTCGTAGTAAGTTTATAAAGGGACCAAAATTGAGATCAATGTAAGAATAACTAAGATTAACAAAAACTGAACGGAATAGACTCTATGTATAAAATAAAATGAGATGTTGAGATGTCTTGTGACTATTGGAAGTGACAAGAATGGTCTCCTTTAGTCAAAGTAAGGCAATGGAGTACTTGTGCATGATCAAAAGTCTAAGTAACTCCGTTTCATAATCACGATTCAGTCAAAAGCGTAGAAGATTGTGAGGGCCCCACCCTTCTTTGAATAACAAATGAATTATGAGGTTCGGTATAAAAGAGTCAGTGAAATTTCGTAGAAGTCAATTGGAAGCTTAAGCATAGGTAAACAAATGGTCAATAAATTCTCACATAAGTATAGAAAATGGAAATTTCAGGCGAACGAGTTCGGATAAGACTTAGAATATCAAACTACGAGTTTGATAAAACTGACTGTATCTTCACAAGAATCTTACAAGGAATTAAACTCCAAAAGCTAGAAGTTTTGAACCAAAACAATATACAACCGATATTAGTGAATATGTTGTATATTGGTTCTAATGTTATATTACACCATGTAATTATTCAGTGGTTAAGTTTGAATCACTAAGTTATTTAAATTGGAGTTGATGTACGATACCTGAATGACGATGAAAATACAAATGAGAAATGAAAAGAGAAGCACAACTTACAGCTCAGTTAGTGAGTATTATCCGTATTGGTTGAAAATATTGAATAGAAGACAATGTATCTGAATTGATATGTTTGAAGAATTGAATATTCTTCTACTATAATTTGAGAAAAGCCAAAAGTATTATTAAGTAGAGATGAAAAAGAGATAGCATATTTATATTTTGTATGAGATACAAGTTAAGAGTTATACCGTGACAATATAAATATGAAATATGTCGATATCTAAATTTAGAAACATATATCTACTCAAGTTAAGGATAATTGTCTCTATCTAAACAATGAGAGAAGTTTAGTGAACAATAATTATTGAGATGAGAAATCTCAGTAATTAGAGAAGTAGTGAAACTTGAGTAGTGATTGAGACAATTTAGAAGAGATTAACGGTAAAATGAACGTAATGAGGTTTATTGTGAAATCATGGATGGAAAATGATTTGACAAAGTTAGAAAAAGGCTTTGAATTTCTAATTAGTCAAAGAAAAAGTTAAGTGAATTGATTGATGAGTTAGAATTGATAATTGTTTTCTAGTCCATAATATAAATAATATTGTGAGTAGACATTTAGAGAATGAGTGAGAGTTGCACGATGTGTCAGGTTTCATTTTCTAATCGGATTGAAATTCGAGATATCTTATCACAGGATGAAAAATGTAATTAGAGATCAATAGTCATGAGATGACTTGTCAGATTTCAAGTTTCTGTTAAGAAACGCTGGAATGATGATGGATCAAATAGACACACGACTCTACTTACTATCTAATGTTGAGCATATATATTATTTGCATCACTATTTTATTTTAAACTATTGATAGTTTAAGAATTGATCAGTCAAAAATTATAATAAAGAATGATCAATGATGAGAAAACAAACTGGTACGAGTGTACCAGAGTTTGGTGGATTGGGAAAGAATTATCAATGGTTTGTGGAATTGCTATTCAGTTAAGAATGAAAAATTGTGTTATGAAAGGCAAGATAGGCTAGATCTTGCTATGAATTGATTCTTGAATAGGATTTAAGATGTGAAATGCGAAGTATGATAAGTATATTGGATATTCCACAAAGCCGATCAATTAACTCGTCAAAAATTCACAAATTGTTAGGATTGGCAAAATAATGGATATAACTTTCATTAAATCAAAGATTTAAAAATGAAAAGTTGAAGTGTTTATGATCTCTACAACCGAAATCTTGATTACAATGAAGGTGATTCGGTCCAATTAACAGCTTCACTTTGGAAACAACCTTTGCAGATTTGGATTAAAAGAGTTGTATATGAAAAATTATTTTCTCATATCTCTTTTGGTTTAGTAACTTGTAAGTTTAAATTTTGAGGACGAAATTTTTAATTAGTTGGGAAGAATTGTGACATCTGAGAATTTCATAAACTCGATTAGGCGACTAATTAAGTATTTTCGAATTTTAATTGGAGTTTAAGTATCCAAGGTGGAAGCTACGCATTACGGATCAGAGATCATAAATTAAATATTATTTTCATGTGTTGCGTGCCCATTTGATGTATTATACACTTTTTGATGCGAAATATGGTCAAGTTAAAGTAAATACGTAGTGTTCGCGAGTTTTAAAGTGTGTTAGAAGTTTTCACAAATTTTTGGTGAAATTGGGGTATTAACATTTGAGTTTAAAATAAAGAGATAATCATTAAAATAAAGGAAAAATAACAAATGACCATGAATGGCATTGATAAGTGAATGGGAGAGGAAAAGTTTGAAGGGCAAAGGTATATTTTTGTCAAACCCAAACCATTTCTTTAATGAGAACGAAATGGGGGGGTTTTAGTCCCTCCCCATTTCGATTAACTCGTCCCACTTCTCACGATCTTTTTCATCTTTCACCTTGCTCTAATCAATCAACCACCCTCATTTTGTTCGTTCTCTTCTCTCCGACAACTCATTGCTCTCTTTCTCTGATTGTTGTCGGTCTCGTCCCCTTCAACTTACTTCATCTCGTCTTCACCACACTCCACTTTATCTCACTGCCGTTGCACCCCATGGAAATCTCTTTCACGAACTCACAAAAGAGAAAACAAAAATAATATTGGTGTTGCTGATGTAGTATGAGGTTAGTGATTTCATTTTATTTAATTGAGAAATATATGATTATAGTTTTTGTTTATTTTGGGATTATAAAGTTGTTGCTAAGGTATAAAAGACTATAAGTTCGTATTTAAAGTTTGAATTTGATATATATTGTGAACTACAGGGATTTGTGAGTCTTTTTAGGCCTCTCCCTAATTCTGTTGTCTATTTGGTGAAAGTTTTTCAACATGCCATTTTTAGGGGAGTTGTTGGTGAAGTTTTTACAAAACAATATGGTGGATAATCCATAGGACTTCCTCATTTACCTCTAATTAAGTAAAAAAAAGTATTGAGTTTCATTGAGGATAAAAATTAATTTTGAGGCATTATAAGGATTAAAACGAAATGTATTTTGAGGTGCAAAGTTGAATGTGAGGTTTATGTGACTAATTATGGTAATTAGGCTAAGTGAGGACTTAGTAAGACGATTCTTGACACCGCCGATCCTTATGTCTGTAAGCCGCCTTTCGGCCTGAGACAACCTCTCCTTCGCCACCACCACTTGATGCATCCCTTGCATTTTCCTTTCCCCTTTTGACCTCTTATGCCTCCACCAGATTTCCAAATAAAGAAGAATATGAAAAAGAAACAACTTTAGCAATTTAAGAAATCTTTTCAGGTAATATCAATCATAATCCTATTAGAGTTATTTTTCGATTCTTGTTCTTTTTTTTCTAAGAATGTAGTTATGCATTCCATTGACTCAGAAAAAGATCAGGGGGAGGATTCTCCTAACTATGGTTTACATGTTGTAAAAGAGCCCTTTTAGCTAAGGAATGGGCTTCCATATTTAGTTCCATAGGTACAAAATATAAATTAATTGGATCCCAGCTCTTAACCAATGTTCTAGCATCAAAAATGATAGGGTCAAGGTCCCCATGCTCCATTCTTCCCGAGTTGATGGCCTTGATGACTGGCCTAACATCAAAACAAACCTTTATCAGTCCTGAACAGCCCTGGCATTGTTGAATTGCGCATCTGATTACCCATTTTTCTGCAACCTCTAAAAATGGAGAGTTGCCTATACATACTGACCTATCTCTATTGACTTTTATAGTTCTTGATTCTAGGATCCAACCAATTCCAATCTCCCCCGAGTTTCTGTCTCTCACTGCATTAACAAAAATAATTTGACCACCATCACCTATATTCAATGTACTTGGAAGATTGCTTCCTGCCTTTTTCGGTTCTTGTGATTGATTGAAACCCTTTACCTGGGCATTGGCTTTTTCTAATAAAACTTAATGACTATCCCCCTTTCCACGGGAAAACTCCTTCATTCCTATTCTTCCAAAGTCTCCAAAAAATAAAAAATACCATTGCAGAACCTCACACATGTCAGCTGCTTTCCCTAGCAAAGCTGAGAGAGCTTCTCAGACTTCACCAAAAGTAACCCTCGGAGTTTACCTAGTTGTAAACCCCATGAAGCCATTAACCAAAACCTTGAAGCGAAATCATAAAAAAAGATGTTCCACAGATTCTGACTCCTAGCAGCATAGGTGACATAAATGATTCTTCACTAACTTCTTATGATGAAGGGTTTCCTTTGTAAAGAGAAAATCTCTCATGTATTTCAATAGGAATAATTATATTTTTCTTGGCACCTTCAGTTTCCACAATTTGCTCCACACCTCATCTGATGGTCTTCCTCTGCTGGACTCACCCTCTATTTCGTCATCCCATAAACCTTCTCTTTTTAACTGACAAGCCAATCTGTACGCTAATCTGACTGAGAAGTTACATGATTTCTCATAGTGCCATATCTTCTTATCTTCATATCTTTCTTTGCTAATAGGAGTTGCCAAAATGAGAGAAGTTTCTTCCTTGCAGAAAACCATTTCAATCAAGCCCTTATTCCATTGTGAAGTCGATGGGAGGATCATATCAATAACCTTCTCAATACCATTCTATCTTGGTGACCAAAGCTTTGCTCTTTCTTTCTTTACCATCCAAAAATCATTCCATATGTGAACATGTTGCCCATTACCCAATCTCTATGTAATCATTTTCTTCACTATATCTCTACCTTCTAGTATGCTTCGCTAGGCCCACGAGAGTCGATTACCCAAATCTGCCTTCATAAACTTTATTTTAGGGAAGTACTTGCTTTTTAGGATATCATGCACCAACCGATTGTCACGTCTCATAACTCTCCATGCCCGTTTGGCTAGAAAACTTAAATTGAACAACTCCATGTTCTTGAACAGTCCTCCAAACAACTTTGCCTTAGAAGTTTCCTCTTATTTGCTCCAATGAATGCCCTTTTCTTTAGTAGCATTACTCTACCAAAACTTTATCATGGCTTGAGTTACTGCTGAGGTTATTCTAGTTGGTAGCCAAAAAATATATATATGGTAATTTGGTATGGCTTAAGCCACCGCCTTCAGGACAACCTCTTTTCCAGCAGGTGAGAGAAGCCCCTCCCTCCATGTGAGTACCCGCTGAATAACCCTTTCCATAATACCTTCAAATTGTTGTCTCCTTGTTTGCTCCACATTCAGCTGAATGCCCAGGTATTTCCCCAACCCTTCAGCGATAAGGATCTTGAAAATTCTTCGCAAGTGGTTGCTGAGAATAGGTGAGACATTTTTACTGAAGTAAATAGAGCTTTTACCTTCATTTATCTATTGTCTTGAAATCTTTGAATATGTGTGGAGAATCTGTTTCCCTACCCGCAAGTTCTTGACATCAGCTTCATAAAATAAAAATGTATCGTATGCAAACATTAGATAAGAAATGGATGCAGAAACATTGTTCAGCTTGAATCCTTGGAAAGCCCCTGCCCTCTCCCCTTTCCCCGATAGGAACGATAAAGCTTCCGAGCACATGACGAAGAGGAAAGGCAAGAGGGGATCCCCTTGCCTAATGCCCCTTGAGGGAGTAATGTCATTAGACAATTCCCCTTGCACCACTTGGAAGAGAATTCCATTCTTCTAAGAATTTCCAAGACTAAGCCTCATTCTAATTTATAATATGCATTGGAAATATCCAATATGAGTGTAGCCTCCAATGATCTTCTGTCGCCTCTATCCATCGAATGAAGAATCTCATAAGCCAACAAGATATCGTCAAAGCGAATGTCTAAGGTTATGCATTAATTAGGGAAGTAATTAGTGGCGGACATCTTGGCTATCGAGATAAGGGGAATGAGGAATTTATGGCGGATGTCGATTTTCTGTAGCTAATTTAGGAGAATTTAAATTAATAACTTTTTGGGAAAGATTGAAGACCATGATTGCCATTAAATCTTGATATTGATTTGTGGAACCGTAGACCTAGGTGTTACTTAGGTGTTCATTAATTGTTTTCAAAGTTCTTTAAGTTATTTTATTTATTTAGTTTAGTTAGATTAGTTAGTTAAGTTATTTATTTAAAACCCCCGATTTTTCCTTTTCATCGTTTTTAACATTAGAAAGACCACCAATTTCTGTGGGATCGACTTTTTGCCACTATTCTATAAAATAGTTGGTTCAGGAATTTTTATTTCATTGACTCGTTCGGCGAGCGTTAATTTTTGGCGCCGTTACCGGGGATTGGTTTTTTTTCTTTGGTGTTTTTATTTATTTATTTATTTATTATTATTATTTATTTTAATAAATTGGAGCACCCCGAGACTTTTGTTAGGTTTGACTATGGATTATATTTTTTTTAAGCATAACGTGAGCATTGTTTTTGAGGAATTAACATGTTTATAGGATTTTAGGTGTTTTTAGACTTGGTTGGGATACACCCAACTTATGTCGCCGCATTAATGGTGAGTTTTTGAGTAGACCCAAAACCCTAGACTTCAATCCATCATCTTGTTGATTTCACCTTTAGTTGAAAGACTTAAGGCTCGTACTACATCAAACGTTTTTTTAAAAGGAGAGATAAGTCTATCTAAAACATTTTTCAAACGATTTGAAAACACTTTTAAAAGGAGTTTATATGAAGAGTTGCATAAACTTATGGTTGGAGAGGGTGTGAGGGAAACTTATCTTGGGGAGAAGGACAATGTCTGGTTCATTAAATTCACACTCGAAATGGCCAGAAGAGTGAAATTTCCAAAGCATTTGCATAATGCTTCCTTGAATATCCCCTATTTTGCATGTAGCAGCTTGTTGGTTATCCCATCCGGCCCTGCAAAGGTCTGTCTAATAGGAAACTACTTCTTCCTCCTCAAAAAGTTTATCTAATATACTATAATCCTGTTTAAAGACACGTGAGTTGAAACCCTCCAGAACTGAGAAATTCCCCCCACCCTACTTTTAAAGACATCACTAGAAAAGGTCTCTGCCATTGAAACTAGGCCTAACTGCTATTTGATCATTTGACTCTCCTCATTCTTAAGACCCAAAATTATACTACTTTGACGCCTACCTTTGACAATAGAATGGAAGAAAGTTGTGTTTCGATCCTCACTGTTCAGCCACTCGACATGTGACCTTATTCTCCAAAAATCTTCCTTATCTTTCTGTGCCCCTTTGAGTTGATGCTTTAGATCCCTAACATGATTTACATATCCCCCTGCATCATGAAGTTCTTTTAATTTGCTCTAAATAACCTCCATCAGTTTCCTTGAATTGGCCAGTCGTTTTTCCCTCCTCCATTTTATAATCTAAAACATCAAAATTTTAGTTTTCTCCCCCAGTGAAGCTTGTTGAACATATGTCGAGTCCTTCCAAACCTTCTAAATTAGTTCAGAGCATTTTTGTTGATGTAACCACTGGTTATATAACCTAAGAATTCTTGATCTTCCTCTAATTTTCCTATCTGTCTCAAGAAATATAGCTACATGATCCGAACCCGGTAAACAAATATAAGAGATTTTCGCCCTTCAGAACTTATATAACTAGCTTTGGACTGCCACCCTCTATCGAGCCTTACTGCTATTCTCTGCTCCCCTATTATCTTATTTGTCTAAGTGAATCTAGAACCTTCATAACCTAAATCTATTGCACCAATATCATTCACGAATTCCACCAACTTTATGTTTTCCTCTAAGAACTATGGTAACCCTCCACTTTTCTCCTCTTGGGTCATCAAATAGTTAAGGTCGTTTGCAATTAAGTTTTCCAATGTTAAACACTCTGTCTTTGAGTTTGTGTAATTGGTTCTCCCTCTCCTGCTTGTTTGTACTTAAATAGACTCCGAACATCCGCCATGGAGCATTGCCAATTTGATCCAAAACTTGGAGCTCGATAAAGAAGTCTCCAAATTTAGCTATCTACACCATAAAAGTCGCATTATAGAAAATAGCCAGACCTCCAGCTAAACCTCTAGGATTAACCACCAGCATATAATCAAACTTCAAATTCCTATGAACCCTTTCTAACACATTTTCCTGATTCTTTGTTTCACTTAACACCAACACCTCCACAACATGATTACGCATGAAACCCCTTACTCCTTCTACTCTAGAAGTCCCCTGATAATTGATATCCCTACAGTTCAAAAAAGAAGCTTTTATCATCGATATGTACATTGGGCCCTGTTTTGGCTGTTTGCCTCTGCCTCTATTATTGTGTGAGTAACCTTCATTTTCTTCAAAGCTGTGCTCGTCTTTACATTTTCTTCCAAAGTGCGACCTTTCTCTTTTGGGGAAGTACTGAAATGGAAGATGAAGCATCATTCTGTGAAAGGGGATATAACCTTTATTCCTCCATCTCTGGCTCTTGTTTTTATGTTCTTTATTTTTCGCGTAGTGAGGTGGGAGGGAGGTTCACCATTTTTTGGGTTCTGACTAGTCTGGATCTAGAAGCATGAAAATGTTTCTTCTTGGAACTAGGGATTTGTGATACCTTTATGGACATAGTTGATGGAAAAACTGGAGTTTTGGGGGCTTTCTGGTTCGGTGAGAATGTCTGGGGGTGTTTTTATTGATGAGATTATGATTGGCTTTAGGTTTTTGTTGATTGTATCATATTTTCTGTATTAGGTGAGCATAGGTATCTGGGATAAAGAACGATGTTTCTGGGTAGGCTAGAATGAAGTTAGAGGGAAGTTTGAGTCTTTGATTTAGGGTGAAATAAGTAACTATTTTTGTGGTTAATGGCATGGGCTTTGGGTTTGCTGTGGGCCTGTGTGGCTGTGGAGATTGTGGGTTAGTGATGATTTTAGATGCTTGTGGTGGGCCAGTCTTTAGTGTTGTTGTGGGATTGGTAAGGATAAAGTACTAGATTTTGACTTAGTTGGAGTTATGGGTTTGGTGTGAGTCTGTCATATCTTCACTTTGGTTTCCCTTAAACAACCTTTGTGGTTGTACATCTTGCATTAAATGATTCTCTTGTTCTTCAGTCAGATGTGTAATATTCATTGTCTTGTTAATACGGAGAAGCGATGATGAGCTGGATCTCATTTTGATTTCACCACCCATTTCCCCTTGAGATGTCCCCCTCTGATCAGCACTGGGCAAAGGGCCTCAAAGCCAAGAAATTTATTATTTTTTCTTTTGTTACCCAGAGCATCCGCTAGGATTGAATCATTGTATATGGTCTTTGACTTTGCTTCAATGTATCTGTAACAAAAGTTTGATTTGTGAATGACCCTGCCACAATAAGTACACACAAACTAAAAACGCTTAAAAATGATATCGATCCAATAGCTTTTATCCCCACTTCGTATTTTCCTTCCACTTAGCAAGGGTTTGTCCACATTGATCTTTATTCGCACCCTCTTGTAACGATCCAAGATGACTCCATCAACCGTCATATCTTCATCAATCTTGATGTATTCCCCAAAGTGCTTTACCACCTCCCTAACTAATTTCTCCTTTCTACAATCGACTAGGAGCCCGTGATGTTGAACCTTATACCTTGCATTTGTGGATACTCAAGGCGAGGATATGGATTTCTACTTTTCAGGTCACTACGAGGAAGATGTAATCTTCGAACAACCATGGCCCAAAATTCAACTCATTTGACATCATGTTCGGGGACTTAAACCTAATTTGATAAAGGTTCATAGAAACTTATGCGAAATGGACTTTGTAACGACATGTTACCTTAAGCTGGTGATTAGCACTAATCATATTGTAATTAACTCGAGTTAGGCTCGGGGTTAAGATCAGCGTACCTCAATTAGCGTGTGTACGTTTACATGACGTTTTGTGTTTGTTTGGATTGTGAAATTTAAATATAAATAGGTTGTGTATAATAATGGGATATATACAAACCTATAATTGATAAAATACATTATAAGCAATGAAATACTGGTACACTGTGAGCGACGAAGGAGTCGTGGCATGAATGTGAACGCTCGTGGCTACACGTAGGCATGTCCGGTGGATTTATTGGCGAAGAAATACACAAGTTATATATATAAGGATATATATGAATATATATATATTGGAATTAAAAAAAAAATGAAATTATATAGATCGTTTGATCTTCTCGAATGACGTGAAAGTACAAGATGTGTAAAAAATTGTGTCACGTTAACACGTGTCACTTTAACACATCAACAACTCGATCAATCTCGAAATGACGTGACGCATATCTCGAGGAAGATCTATATATAAATCAAAAATTTGATGTTTATCAACTAATCATTCGATCAAAACGAAACCGAGGGTTTGGGGGTTTGATTCCGATCGAGACAAGTTGTCCGAGGTGCAGAAGCAAACTCAGTTAAGGAGCTTAATCGATCACACCGCTCGTGAGCATCGTATAGGTATAATTTGTTTTAGTGTTTATCAAAGTTGGAATTGTTGGTGATGCTAGGATTACGGTTGTTTAAGCCGTTTGTTGATCAATTATGGTTTCTCATCTCACTAAAGGTTGTTATCGATCAATTTTGATGAACTTGTAACTGTTTGGGATGATTTGGAGGTGTTTTAGATCGATTTGGATGAACAGAATGGTGTTGCTATTGCAGGTCTGGTGTGTATAATGCGCTAGGCTTTGGACATGGCGCGTTATGTGTATTGGGAGGATGAACGGACATGCAAGTAGCTCACTATCCATGTCAGGGTTTTAATATACTATAATAAACTTATATTAAGTAAAATTGGTCTATGATAGGTGTTGATTAACCGAGAGAGAGTTATAAACCAGGAAAGTTAGGAAATTGTACAAGGACTTAGACCGAGGTAAGTACGGATTCGCTTATTTATCAATATTGTCTGGCTATTTAGTATATATAGCTCATATAGTTGTTAGAATGAAATGGGGGATTATGTACACTGTGATGGATTCCAATAAATGGAAAACGATGTGTATTGTGACCATGATATAACTCATAGTTTTGATAATAGGTTTATAGGAGATGGGTTCCCTTCCCGACCAATTTATATCTCCTGCTCAATTCAATAGGTTGTATGGATTACATACACAATAGAGGGCTTGGGATAGAACCTTTGGGCATTAATGGATGGGTTAGATAGTATATCGCCCAATATGTTGGTCTAGCTATCGTATTAATGACGTCGGTAGGTAATCGAACCTAGTATTATAAAATAAATGGGAATCACAGTTTAATAGTCCAAATGACTTGCTTGCATCTGATTATGTATTGAATCTATATGCTTTTTATTTTCTTGTTAGATATTATTGGGGCATGTTGTTATTGCATGATATCCTTGTTTACTATATAGAATGTTGATAATTATTGTGGATTCATACTTACTGAGCAAGTTGGAGCGCTCACCCAAATTAATTATTTTAAGTTCGCAAACCGGCGCTTCGACCAAAAGGAAAGAGAAGATTTCGGAGTCTCGTGTCTTCTCTCCGTTATAATGAGTCTTCTTGTATATATAAACTCTGTTTGACATATTTTGATGTATATAAACAAGATTGGGGTGATTTAACTATGGTTTCAGGTTTTGATAAACTCTGTATTTCTGTATATTTGAATGTATTGAAAAAGTTTTAAATTTTCCGCTGCGTAATACTTTGATTTATTATTTTGATATGAATATACATGTTGAGTTTATCAGGTATAGATGGAGAGGCTGCCGGCTCTAGTTAAGTCTTGCAGGATTAGCGGGCTTAATTAGGGTTTCAGGCCGGGCATTTTCCCTAATCGGGACAGGAGATGTCGCATACTTCCTCATCTTCAATCTCTAAGCTTTCAATAAAGCATCTTTAAGCCCTCCTCTGTTTATGCTTTGAAAAGATGAGCCCAGCTAAATGCACCCCAATGTTTACTAAGTGCACCCCAACGAAAAAGGAAAACTTTAAAAAGTTCAATTCTACTACAAAATGACCTTTATGCCCCTCATTATGATTTGCGCAACCTACCATATTTTCCTCTTATTGTGTGCGCCCCACCTTCATTCCTCACACTCTATTCTTGTGATTTGTAGGACATCATTAAGTGGTTCAACCTTACATATTCGAATATTCAGTTGGAGAGTTGGTCAGAGCCCACCGAACCTTTAGTTAGAGAGTCGATCAGAGCCCACCGAACCTCTAGTTTAGGGAATCCGTCAGAACCCACGGAATCTTTAGGTCGGCAGTTGTCAACCGAATTCCACAAAAGATGTTCGATTTGACAACATCGAACCTAGAAGTTAAGTCTCAGTCACATGTCGCCAAAGCTAAAATGGATGTCTCAATCAAGGGTTTTGGAGTTAGGTGCTTCGAGTTGGATGAAAGAGTATTTTGGTAAAAATGTAGGGTGCCCTTATAAATTGAATTCCAATTGGAGGTGCACTCAAAATCGGGGTGCACTATGCAAAAAATGGGGAGCATTTAACTGGGCTCGAAAAGACGCGGGACACCCCTGAATGCTCATCTTACATTGGTTGATATATTCCCCTATCTTCTCATCTATGATTTCAGCTTCATCCTCTTCATCCCTACTTAAGGAACATTTATCCAAAAGCCTAGAAATATCCTCTTCTGGAACTTTTTCCAACGTGAGATCTCAGATCCTCCAACACAAAATCTAAAGGTCATGGGCAAGAAATTTATTGTAAAGAGGCTATATGAAATCTCGAGTCAGGAATAATTAACACTAGTACAATAAGAGTACATAACTGTAGTAAAGGCACTAAATGCAATGCACTTTTAGGTGATGCTGAAGAAACTTGGTGTTGTTAGCACGAGAAAAAAAATGAGTGATAGGATTGCATGACTTGAAAAATCTATTTCCTTTCTCTTATCTTTTTTCTTAATTAGTTTGATGAGAAAAAACACAATTCTACTTTTTCAATGATTCCAGTTCAAACAAGGGAGAAAAGGGTGGTTGTGTAATTGCTACCCATATAAGGATAACCTACAAATACCTTGGTTAAATGATTTGAAAATTTCTTAGTTTTTTTTTACAAAAGTTTTTCCTTATAATTAGGCTAAAGAGTAGATTGGCTTTTAACAGTTCCATTACAAATTTCAATTGCATGATGTCATTGATGATCAATCTTCCAATTTGTTCAATATGACATCCATTTCTTTACTCCAAACTTCATTGTAAAAGGCAATGCTAAGCAAACATATTTTACTTAATTTTATATTTCATTGGAACTTCTTCTACCTAAGCCAATAAACTTGCTACCAAACTTTAAAAACTCTTGAATTCATGCCTTAGGGTTCACCATTTGTATCTTTTGGTTGATTCAGTTTCAAGCGACAAGATGCTAACACCAAGGTAAAGTAAAAATAAAAAAAATACACATATTATATGAGATATGGAACTTGCAAGCAACATATATATACATATATATATTTATATGATCATCAAAGGGCACTTAATTCAGTGATAGATCATGTAACTTTTGTTTCCTTATATATTAGCAATTGAATCTTATGATGGAAGGTATTTGTGTTATACATTTGATATAAGACTCATACATACACAAAAAGATAAAAGACAATATTTTCTTCCAATAACATTTCTTACAAACCATTTCATACAAGTTTGTATTTGGTTATAATAGTTAAGTACTTGTGTTTAAAATTTGATGATTACTATATTTTTTTCTTTGAAATAGATGACATTTTCAAGAATGAAAGAGCAAATATGGAATTATAAGGAGAACAAAACAACACTATGAGGAGAAAATTGTTGAGTAATGCTGAGCGGAGAGTGATACACGATGTACTTCTACAAAAAAATGTTGACAAAAAATTAAAAAAAAAAAGATCAGTGACAAACGAAGTGGCAACATAATTTTCCGTTGAAATTCATCTCATTCAACGTATTTGGAAACAAGGAAGAAGCACTTTTATAAGGACTTAAAAATTAGAATGACCCGCATTAAAGGTATTTTGGTAATTTAACTTAATTTGTCTTTGATGTGAAATTATGTGACTTAATTAGTTAGGGAACTAATTATGATGAATTTAAAGTGAATAAAAAGATTAGAGACCATTATGGAAAGATCTTGGGTAGTTCATCTCAAGACCCACCTAGAGGAGGGTGGGGACTAAACTCCCAGACCCTAGGTATATAAACACTTTATAAGCTAGAGAACCACCCTAACATTCTCAACACAAAACAAAAGGAGGGAGAGAGAGAGAGATCAGAGCACAAAGGGAGCTCTGATGGTGGCCTAAGTAGAGAAAAGACTCTCGAATCAAAAGGTAAGTTAAGTGTAAGTAAAACATACCACTCTCATCTTCTCTACAAGATTTCCTAACTCTTTAATGGTGGATTATCTCTATTTTTATGGTTTGTTGGTCTTTAATAATGGAAAACTTTTTTTTGGGTGTTTTATCATTGATTTGAAAGATTTTGGACCTTTTGGTGGTGTTTATGAGGTAGGAGAACCCCAAGAAGGGGCAGCGCCGTTGAAAAGAGAAGGTGGTGATGAAGGGAGGGCGGCGGACCACCGTCGTCGCCGCCAGTGCAGGGTAGCGGACCGCTGCGTTTGGCCGTAGAGGAGGGCCACCCCCATCAGCACTTGGAGTGCTTGGTAGAGTAGGACGCGTTGCCCAGCACATGAATCAACCCCTGATCCTCTAACTAAAGGTCAGTTTGACCCCTCAACAAGGGGCCCGTTCAGCCCTTGGACTAGAACTATGGGCTTGATTGGTACCCGAATTGGGTTTTAGGGGCATAATTTCCCTTGGACCTTCAAAAAATATAAATTAAATGGATATATATGAAATAAAATAAAAATAAATCCTACCTTCAAACGGGGCGGGGCGCGCTACCACATCCCTAACGAAAGAGTTGGGCGAGGGACCCGCGGGATCTGCACTAGTGGACCTAGGGGTGGCAATTTGTGTGAGCGAGTTGTACATGTATCGTGTCGTAAACGAGTCATG
Organism: Stephania cephalantha; assembly: GCA_039657325.1. Classification (NCBI taxonomy): domain Eukaryota; kingdom Viridiplantae; phylum Streptophyta; class Magnoliopsida; order Ranunculales; family Menispermaceae; genus Stephania; species Stephania cephalantha. The sequence continues at coordinate 46,879,339 of CM077569.1, read as the reverse complement.
ACCTAGTTATCCTAAACACAGACACGACATGTTAACACTTTTACTAAACAGGTCACATTTAACCTATTTAACTCGACTCGTCTATGTACCTTCTTATTGACCTGTTGAACCTGCTACAAAACTAATGATATCTAACTACAAAACCAATACAAACAACATAAAATATAAAGCCACCTACCGAGTTAAATCACTGTTATCACATAGAAATGGGCAAAATCGAAATTTAATAACAAAAAATACAAGTTCTCAATAGTTAAGTTCAAGTTTAATAACTCAACTACAAGGTTATATGAAGTTAACATAGAAATAAGAGATAGATTCAAGTTTAATGAGCAAAAAAGGCTTTGAGTTCTCTAGTTTTCAACAGAGTTTGAGCAAGTGGTTGACCGTGGGTCATCACTCACGCTCAAGTTAAGTACATCTTTTGTAATACTCTCCAAATCTAGTTTGCTATCTTCTATAACAAATAAAATAGTAGAGTTTATTAATAATTAAAAAGCTTAAGATATTAATGATAAATAATAGTAAAAATCTCAAAAGCAATATAACCTTCTATTCCTTCACATATCCAATCTCCCAAGCAAATAATTGCTTCTACATTCTCGGGCTAAAGAGAATATTGATATTGGTCAAGTAGACGTCCCCTAACACTAAAAGAAGCTTCAGATTCGGTAACAGACACTGGGAAGCTTAATATATCTCGAGCCATTGAAGCTAGATTAGGATAACATAATTAATTTGACTTTCAAAAGTCAAGAATATCCAACTTCTCATGTCTTGGCATCTTTGGTTCATCTAAGTAAAGCTCTGATTAACACTTTTGTGAATCGCATCCAAATTCGTTAGATAACATTTCATCAAATTCCTATATCACATAACAACGAACATTTTAAAAAGAAATACAACTGACCTCTAATCTCAAATTAATCGGGGTCTTACTACATTGATAAAACATACTATATAAAATAAATAAAATAAGATTTTTACCTTGAATGCTTCCATAGTGTCAAAGGTGTCATCATTCATAACATTAAGGCATTACTCAACGCATTGGAACTGGAAGGTTGATGAGAAGGGCTTGACTTGTAAGCCTCAAATAAACTTTGCAACTTGGTGTTGAATCGATGAAATTCAAGAGAGCATTCCCCTTAAATCTTCGTGTAGACAAAGTTAATAAAAGTTATCTTATAATCGGATCCAACACATGCAATAACTAGAGTTGCATAAAATTCAGACCAATACTTCTCAAATTTCAACCACATCTTATTTGCCATAACTTTCAAGTGCTCATTTTCCCGTTTTATTTATTTTTTTCAATTATATGTAACACAAATATACGGTTGGAAAATACAAATTCGTTGTAGGATAATTGGTGCTAGAAAACATTAATGTGGAATCATTTAACATTTTGATAAAAGAACAAAATTGTTCTATTTTCTCCCACTCCACTTTTGAAGGGCAATACTTATAGCTCAAATCAATTAAATCCAAGTGTTGGAATGCCCCACTATGATAACACTTTGGAGCATAAGATAAGTTGAGTTCCATTTAATTGACACATTTTGACTTAATCTTTTATTCCCACTCAATATTAAGCTAACACATTCAAGAAACTTATGCTTTCGCCCTTAAGATCCTTTCACATATTTAACAATTTCTCAAATTTTGACAATTGATGGATTGACTCCTTTCATTCCTTCTTGAACAATCAAGTTAAGAATGTGGGCACAACATCTCATATGAAAATGATCACCTTTGCATATAAGTAAGTCTTTAAGATTCAATTCATATCTTAACGCGTCAATCGAAATATCATTAGTATAAGCATTGTTTAATGTGATACTAAAAACTCTCCCTTCAAGCCCCATTCACGCAATAAATTATGAATCTTCATAGACAATGGAAGTCCAAAATGAGGAGGAGGTATAAACGTATAACTTAAGACTCTCTTTTACAAAGTCCAATTATCATCAATAAAATGGCATGTCAAACACATATACCCATCAGTCGTCAAAGAAGTCCATAAATCATAAGTAAAAGATATCCACCCGGGAGCTTCATCCAACAAAGACTTTATACTTCCTTCTCCTTTTTATACCTATTAATTATATCAGCCTTCGCAATGTTCCTTGTCACAAGTTGAACATCCTTATACAAACAAATAAACAACCTTTTTATGCTCTCATAATTAATAAAATTAAAAGGCAAATCATGCATCACTAAAGCTTATGTCAACAACTCACGAAACCTTTCATGATCAAATTTAGATGAACCAAAAGAAAGAGAACCACTATCTTGTGAAAGGAACAACTGACTAATATCATGATGCTTTCTTTTAAGACAGGATGTAGTGTGTCGTTGCAAGTTATCTATGTTGAATCTGCTATCATGGATGTACTCCAATTTACAATATTTGCACTTTTCCCTTTTCTTCACATCTATGCCTATCGGAAGTTATTCAAAATGCCGTCATACAAGAGAAGTTTTCTTTCTCTTATGCTGGAGCTTTGTATCTTTATCAAAAATATCATCATCATTAATATCTTCAAGTTTAACATCATCAATATTGTTGGAGTTGAACCCATCATCATTAATCTCATCAAGAATGTTATTGTCCACTTGCAGCACATCAAAATCAACAATACAAACATAATATTTATAAAAATCAGTCTTCTCTCCAATCAATCCATCTTTTAAAACATGAACAGCCCAACAAAAACCACAGCAACACAAACACAACAAAATCAAAATCCAAAAAACCCGAAAAGATTAAAACTCAAATTCACCCATCTCTCAAAACATGACTATGCCCTCTTTCTCAGGGAATTGCAAATATTGAGACACATAGCAGACGAAGGGTGAAGAGAGATGATGAAGATATATATATATATATATATATATATATATATTTCACCAAAACCTAGAAATAGAAGGGCAATAATGAAAAAATTGAGATTGAGAGATAGAGAAGACAAGAAGAAGACAACGGTGAGATTGGGGAAGAGGGGGCAAGATGGGGCCGAAGGCTGTGGCGGGGTTGGGGAAGGGGGATGAAGGTAGTGGTAGGGTTGGGGAGCTGAATTGCAACATCTCCATCAAACTTCAATTTCAACTCCTTCACATGCAAGCTCTCTATTGCTCTAAGACCATTGGATGTCAAGCCGGGGCGAATGACCCGCGAATCATGAATGCCAATGTTATACATTTAAAGTCTTTATATAATTTTGAAGTTTCGTGTATAAGGTAGTTCTCGATTTCTCAACTGCATGATTATGGGGTGCTACCATTTGATTTAAAAGTAAGAGGATTCTCAGTACAAGAGTTTGAGACCCGAAGAAAGGGGGCCAAAGGCAGCGACAGGGTTGGGGAAGAGGGGCAGGGTGGAGATGGGTGGGGGTATGTTGTTGGCGGAGGAGAGGGGCTTAGGGTTAGGGTGAGACTTGAAGCGAGAGATAGAGAGAGAGAGAGAGAGAGATTGTCACCTGAGGTTTAGGCTAAGGTAATCCCCTTCTTCCTTGTTTGGTTTGAGAAGTTACAGTGAAGCTCTCGTTATTGCTCTTCCTCGTTGTCATCGAATTGAGTAAATGAGAAGTGGGAACTTTGGAGCGGCGGCGGGAGTATTAGGGTTTTGAAAAGAGTCGATAGAAGTAAAAAATTGTATTTATATGAGTCGATCGATAAATTATATATAAATCATAAGTTACATATATAAAATTAAGCGAGTCATAAAAGAGTCACGCAGGTTAACATGTTAATGACTCATTTATTAACTGTGTATAAACAAGATAACATGTTTATGACCCAGACCCACTTAAGCCAAACTCATAACATGTTTATTATGTGTCGTGTCGTGTCGTGTTAAACATTTATGACCCAAATTGCTAGCCCTAAGTGGACCATGAAATAAATTTTAAAATGAATTGAAATTAATACATGACTCATTGTTGATGTTGATAAGTGATTATTTATACCTATATATAGGGTTAGTTTAGTCGTATATTTAGTATAAATATCCTTAAATGAGTGCTAATTCATGGTATTATTGCATTTTCATGGAATTAATGTGAAGGAAAGAAATGAGGAAAAACAAGAAGAAAAAGATCAAAAACCTACAAAAACACACTTGGCGTTGTGGCAACACAAGGTGGCACTGTGGGAAGACAAGGCACATTGTGGAAAAATAGGGCACGACGTGGGTGTGAAGAAAAAACTGAGAAAATCAACAATGGAGGTCTGGCGTAGTGGTGACGTTGTGGAGTATAGGGAACTACGAGCAGTGGAAAACATCGAGACACCAGAAGCCCAAAAATAAAGAAATAAAGCGATGGCGCAGTGGTGGCGCAATGGCTTTACACATACGACGTCGGGGTTTTGTAAGTGACGAGTGCAGACACACGCAAATATGAAGTAGAATCTTAATTCGAGTTAAATTGTAAAGTAAGATTTCTAATTGTTATTAGGGAGTACAAATATGTATTAGGACGAGGTAAACTCACCACATATGAACTATTAGCCACCATTATATTAATTTAGCATAGGTTTGACATTAAGTTTGAGTATTAAGGAGTTTATGTGAAGAAAACATTGAAGACTTCACGTTTGCAATTCAAGTTTGGTTTCGTTGATTAAATTCAAGGTAATATTTATATTCATCTCTGATTTGCAATGATTTCCATTATAAATTGTGATATGTGTGTTTCAATGAAGTGTGAGTAGTATATTTATCTTAGGGATCAATGTATCATATGGTATGAATGTTATGCTTTGAATATTAATGAAAAAGTATAATAAAAAGTCCAATGGTTAGAATTTGTATTGATTCTGAGCGTAACGCTTTACACATCTTGATCACATGTTTAATGAACTTAGGTTTTAAAAGTTATCATGGCCATTAAAGCTTTTAATCTGAACATGAACAGTATAACCGTAAAATGCACAACATCGAGCGACGGTTGTTGATTAGGGAGGTGCAGATAGTAAACTTAGTTGGTTATGAATCCAATGATTTGGGACTTAAAGAAATGTGGAGCTTATGTTATTCACACTGATAAGTGAGGTTCTAGTTTGCACATTAGAATCTTCTCCGTTACGACAGTGGGTTGAAGTGGATTTGAAGCAAATCTATCTATTCTCATTAGGTATTGCACACAACATATGAAGATATAAACATGAATACAAAGCATGGAATTAAATTACATATGTGAAGTTGTGAACTAAGATATCCTTAATATAAGAATTTTAGAAAAGTTTAGATTGATTTGTTAGATAGTTTTTTTAGTATAAAACTAACTAAAAAGTGAATTCCTTAGCAATAGATCAAGTTAAAATGGTAATTAACAACTAGAGCAAAAACCTTTCCTTGAGGACGATATCCGTAGTCAACGTAAGTTGGTTACACTATTATTACAAGCAAGCTGTTATACTTGCGGCACAAAAACAAAAAAAATGCTTAAGTTTCAGTTTAACTTTTTGCTTTTGATCTTTTTGTGTTTTCTTTTTAGGGATACTCAGTGCATGTGTAGTAAGGGAGAGAATGACCTAGTGGCTTACAACCCGGAGATTAACAGAATGAACAAAGGAAAGAAAAAGAAAGGAATCAAGATGGTTGAGAAACAAGCTAGAAACCAACAACAAGGTTGCGAGTATAACCAACCTGCAGGTGATCTAGTAGTGTAGGAGAAAGTGCGAGGATAGAAATGCCTTTGTGACTATTTCAAGCTAGAAGTTTAGGAGATAGACAATGGTGTGATGAAGCTTCCAACCAACACCACTGAGTTCGAACTGATAGCGTCTATGATAAACATGGTGCAAAATAATCTGTTCAGGTAGCTATCCAACGAAGATCTAGTTATACATGTTGAGAATTTCTCGGAGAAGTGTGACACCGTGCACGTCACCGAAGTTACGAAAGAGGTGATCAAGATGCGACTTTTCCCATTCTCACTAGGTGGAAAAGCCTAATCCTGGTTCTAAGGGTTGAATGCTGGGAGTATGACTTCATGAGCGGAAATCAATGAAAGATTTCTCAAAAAGTTCTTTCCCCTAGTGAAGGTCAGCGAAAGGAAACTTGAGATTAACCAGTTCAAGCAAGAAGACACTTAGTCTCTTGGGCGAGGCTTGGGAGAGACTCAAAGAGATGCTGAGGAGATGTTTGGGATATGGATAAGTGAAATGGCCACAACTTCAGATTTTCTACTATGGGATGAACCCCAGCAAAGAATGCTAGTAGATGATGCACCAGGTGGGTCTCTACTTACCAAAGATGAGGATGGAGCATTAGATCTCCTTAATCTTATGTCTCAAAACTCTACCACTCATACTCGTTCCAAAGTGAGGAAACTAACAGGCATCTAGGAGATTGGCTCGCAAGCGAAAATTATGGCACAGTTATCAAATTTGAGTAATTAGATGGCGAGACTTCAGATAGGACACCAAGGTCCACAAGTAGCACAACAAGCCATAAATCACCAAGGCATGGTGGTCTTGGTGATTAAACAAATGGACACACAACAGGTAATGGAGTGCGAGGACATCAACTTCATGAACAACCAAGGCAACGGGAACAACTTCAGGGCGAGTGGAGTGGTTCCTCAATGATTTTATCAAGGATACAACAACAACAACCAGAAACTTTCTTATCAAAATTCGGATAATGCACTAAAGTTACCTCAAGGCTTCGTACAACAAGTCCAATAGGGAAATTTAGGGCTGAGCAAAGAGATGATTTCAATGAAGTCAATTGAGAAGTATTTGCAAGCCATATAAGTGAGAGATACAGAGTGTCATGAGAAGCACGGGAAAGAGTTGGAAGGAATAAAGCAAACCATGAAAAGGATGGGTAATGAGCAATCACAATCCATAAAGAATCTAGAGAGGCAAATTGGTCAACTTGATATAACCTTGAACTCAAGGAAGGAATGAAGGACAATTTTCTAGCAACACCATCACCAATCCCAAAGAAAACGTGAACGTCATTCGCATGATGAGCACTACGGCAACAAATGTGCCAAGACAAGACCAAATAATGTACAAGCATGAAGAGGTGCATGAGCACAACATAGAAGTGAGGTAAGATGAGCTTGATGGTTTCAAAAATCAAAGAATCAATGCCTTGAAGAAAAAGAAAGGGAAGCAACAATGAAAAGCCAAGAAAAATATGAAAGACCTCCCGAAGAAGACCTAAAAGACAATGACATCAAGTTGGTTCCAAAGAAACCAAAACCAAAGCTCAAGTTCATCTCGTGACTTCAAGCTATCAAAATGAGAGATCCTGGAGAAATAAGCATACCGATGAACATTAACAAACACCATTTTAGAAATGTTTTATGTGATACGGGAGCATCGGTCAATGTCATGCCATACCGATGAACATTAACATTAACAAACACCAACTTGAAGATCAATTATCTTGATACGATGAATTTTCAAGTAGCAGATAGTAATTTGATACCTGCTACAGGAAGTGTTTTGAATGTGCATGTGAAAGTAGATAGATTCACATTCATCGCAGATTTCGAGGTCATGAGCAACAACATGGACGATAATGTGTCTATTATACTTGGACAGCCATTCTTGAACACTGCCAAAACAAATTTGTATATAAGAGAAATGAAGATCACGATGAGTATCGATGAGGGCAATGATGCTGAGAATGTTTTCTTTGTCAATGGTGAAGAAGTACATCCTAACGTGAATGACATCATAATCTTTGATTTGCAAATGGAGCTTCTCGATTTAGACTCGAACTAAACAAGTGAAAAGACGTCAGGCTGATGACGTTAAATTAAGCGCTATTGGGAGGCAACCCCTAGTTTTAAATTTTAAGTTTTTGAATTTCAGTTAGTAATTAGTTCTTTAGTAATTACAATTAACGAGTTTTAAGTTCTAGCCTTCAAAGATTTGTGTTAAATGTGTAGGAAAGACTATTCGCTGGGTGATGTTTCATTGGAATGGAAATGTCTCGTGAACTCATTAAAGGAGCGAAAAGGAGCGAAGGAGTTTAAAGCAGCGAAGGTAAGGTGTATTGGCGAATAAAATGTAAATTTTATTAATTTTTATATTTTCATGAATTTTATGCGGTAACGCCACCTTGTGTGAGTTATACACAAAGTCGAAGGAGCGTCAGTGGAGAATTAGCAAAACATCATACGCAGAGATGTGGGCTGTGAGATCGACGTTGTGGGTATTACCCACGGCACCGTGAGTATAAGTCATTCTACACATTTGCACTAAAACCCCACCACAACCACCAAGAATACATCCCTCTAGAGCTAAAGTTTGATCATTTTTCAGTGAGATTAGTGAGTTCCTAGTGATTTAGAGTGAAAAAGCAAGTACATTGTAGATTTGCATGAGTTAAATACCTAGGGCTAGGATTTTGCAATTTGATTCTAAAGAGAGCTAGGGTTCTAGTTGGTGAGAAACGTTAGAGGGCTTGGATTGAAAAAGACTTAGAGGAGGGATCTACACTAAAAATTAATCCGGCATTAAGGTACATTTACACTTTCATCTATTTATACGTTGAATTTTGAAATTTTTGATGATATTGTGTGAAATTGTGGATTAGAAGTTGTACGATAGGTTTTGCAAAATTGTGTGAATGTGAGTATTAATATTAACCATGGAGACTTAGTTGATATATTTGCATTATTTGGCGTATGCATGATCCATGTTATATGAGTTTTGATTTTTAGGTGATTTGAAGACCGAGTTGTGTTGCATTGTTGTTAGTTTCTTGAAATTGAAAGAAAATGGCAAAACCAAGGAAATAAGTTAGCTAAAATAGAGCAAATGATTTTGAGGCATCTACCTCTAGAAACCCCAATGACTAAGAGCCTAAACTTTTTAAATCCAAAATTTTCATTCGTAAAGAGGCTAAGGAACGATATGAGAAAATTTCATGTAGGGAGTTCATTTGAGAAAAGAGAGTTAATTTGCCGGCAAAATATGATAAAAAGAGTGAAGAATTTCATTATGCACCGAAATTTGGAGTAACTCACTTAAGACTATAAGGAAAATAAAATTAAAGGAGTTAGTAAGATTGTTTTTGATTTCTATGCTAATGCAAAGTTCACGTTTAATGATGAGCCGATGAAGGTGAGAGGGATTTTAGTTCCTTTCAATAGACGTGAGATCAATAATTTCTATGGGTTTGAGGAATTAAGTTTGCATGAATCTGCACCGACTTTCCTTACCAATAATATGAGAGACCCTATAACCTATACCCATTTAGAGCCATAGAAGATGCATTGGTTGTCCCAAAACAATAAGGATGGGTCATGGCAGTTGAGAATGTGTCGAAGCACATTAAGAAATGGACCGTCATGAAAGTGTACCGAATATGGCAACATTTCTTTGTTGCATCGGTATACCCCACTTCTAAGTAGGGTGAGATCAACAAGCCAAAAACGACTTATCTTTATGAGATTATGAAGTTTGGAAATATCAACATCGGGGAGATCATGCACACTAATATGAGGGAGGCCATCAGTTCTAAAAGGGACAACAAGTTGGTTTTTCCTATATCGATTACTCAAATGTGCTTAAGGGCAGGAGTAAGAATGAGAGAAGACGAAGAATTTGATATAGAGGCCTAACCAATTATAGCTGAAGCTTTCATGCTCACGTTGAAATCACCACCTGGTTATCAAGACTCCGAAGATGAGAAAGAAATAAAGAGGACCGAGGGAGCTAGACTTAAGGCCGAGTTATTGGCCAAGAGGCAAGAGGATCAAACAACAGCAACATCAGAACTAGCCCAAAAACTTGAAGATGAGGAAAATGAACAAGAGGAAGATCAATAATAGTAAGGATTTGTTGAGGGCAACGAGTAAGTAGACCCAGAGTTTTGAGAACAAGACTTAGATGATCCTTAAGTCTTTTCACCACCTCATCCACCACATGCACCTACACCACTACCTGACAATTTGACCCTACGATAGTAGAGGATGTGGATGGCAGAGATGCGAAGACAATACCAAAAGGATAAGGCGCAATACTAGGCAGCCATGCTGAGATATGAACAGGACATGGAAAGGACATAGCAATACCGGTGGGACCGGCAGTGCATGTTTGATCATCATAGAGACATAGCTAGATATGAAAGGAGCAGACGGTTAAGACCTATTGATAGTTCAATAGGTTTTCTAGCAGCACTAGCATATGTGTTTGATCAGGATTTGGTGCAAAGCATGAGGGTGGAGCGTCCATGACACTATCCCAAACAGGAGCTGATGATGCATATGACGATGATGACGAACAGTCCTGAAGTCGGTGTAATAGAAATTCTTTAGACTTGGGGAGTTGAGAGTGACATTGATACCATTTAATTTTTAACATTTGGGATATTTTGTTAATTATTTAATGTTATTAATTATATGTCTAGTTTAGTTTAGTTTATTATAAATTGTGTTATTATATATGTTTGTGTGTTCTATTGTTTTCATGTTTCAGGCTTACTTTTAAACCTTGAGGGCAAGGTTTGGTTTAAGTTTGGGGGCATCAACACTGCACTACACTATGCATGGGAAGTGGTAAGATAGGCTGAGAAATAAAGATAAACACTACATGTATGGTCGTTTAAATTTTAATTTGAAGTAGTTAAGGAGGAAAGCATGATAGTGTATAAATCTCTCGTTTTACTTACTATTTGAATGTTTAAGTAGTATAGATTAGGTTATATATAATAATATGTAATGAATAAGTAGTTCATTTGCATGTTCATGCCTTTAATTGTTGATGAGTAGATTACAAGTATCTTGTTGATATGAAACTCAAAATAATGTTTTTAAATTTTGAAGAAGAAATAATGAAATGTAGCATACAACGGTGTGATTTCATGATAAGAAACCTAGAGTTAGGGAAGATCTTGAACTTGAAATAAAAGCAAGAAACTATAACACTTCTTATGGAAAAAGTTAGATCTCTAAGGATTCTATAATAAGTGTAAATCTTACTTGCAAATGCAAAGCAAATAAAACTTAGTGCAAATAGGGGAAGAAATAGGCATTGTATATTAGAAGTTGGAGTTAAATTACTTGATTTAGTAAAAGTGAAAATTGCTAATAAGAGTTTTAGAAGAAAGAAGAAAAAATGAGAGAATCTCAAAAGTTCTACAGGAAATGGAGCAGAGAACTTGATGGCTGGAAAAATGTGAAAAGAATGAAGTCCATAGAAAAGGGGGAGGAGACTGTAAAATAAAAAAATAAAAAGAAGAACAAGAGAAATGAAAAAGAAAAAGAAAATAAAGAAAAGAAGGTGGAAGTAAACTAAAACTCTTCAAATAAAAGATTTAGCTCGAGTACGAGTAGCTAATTGACATAAGTTTTCAATCCAACTATGTAAAGCCCTATAGACTCTTAAAGTGCTAAAATCTACCGAATATGAGTTTGATTTATGTTTATTTGTGAATTCTCGAGTTTAATGAGAAATCATGAGATTGTATACTTACTGCTTCAGTGTTGAAATGAAACAAACTTGTGAGTAGTGATGGTTTTTGGTTGAGATCTACTTTAGTGTCTTGAAAGTGAAGTTATATGTGTTGTTAAAGCTACATGCCTTAAAAATATAAGTTTTTGTAAGGAAAACTCTTTAATGAATTATTAACTTGAAACTTAGTAAATTAAAGGATACACCAAGAACAATGTAAATTGAATGACAATTAGTTATGTAAAGGCCCCAGTTACCCATAAACTAGGCCCCGCCAGGCCTAAGCCCACGTGGACCCCCCCGAGCCAGCCTCATAAGGTCAACGCAAGACTAGTCAGCCTTTAGATCCATCCATATAAGTAAATTTATAATTTTAAGTCGAGTTATTAGTATTTTCAAGTTTTACAAGTTAGCGAAAGCAATTAATACATTAAATAACTCAAGAATAATGTAAAGGAGTCGGACAACCTAAATGTGCAACCCTATAAACATATCTATATCAAACATGTATATCAAGTGTAAAGTTTATACAAAAGTGATATACAAGTCACAACCATCTCTCAAAACCCATAAAATACCCCAAGAGTGATAAAACAACATATATATGTAATACAAACAGTTAAGAATCTACAAAAGTGAGTAAATGAGAGCCGCTTCGATGACCTCAGAGTAGATCACCTAATATCGGCGCCTTTCCTTTCCTCGGCTACTGATCTGCACTCATTCAAACCCAAGAACGAAGAGTCCAATAAGTAAAAGCCAGCTTGATCTAAACAGTACTTAAAGATGAATAAAGTAGTCTAAAACTCATGCGGGTAAAAAGAAAGATATACGGAATGCATGACAATAAGACTGAATAATGAAAGTACAATGATAAATGAGTATCAAAAGAAGCAAGTAGAGAGGCGACCAAGTAGTCCAACACCACAGAGGTTATAGAGTCGCAACAATGCTAAGCGGACTCAGGTCCTAGGACGTGGCAGCGCCTGCCATACCTAGACCGTCGCGAATGAGGGATATCAACAGTTCCCCAGATAAAACACATTTCATCCCGACCAAACAATCCAGTGAATCAAGGTTATGGCTCCGGTAGCTAGCCGACAACCACTTCAATTAGATACACCTTCTTGACTCACTTGGCCCTCGTATACTCATATTAGAGTGGGAATTCCAAGAAAGGTAAGATAATGCAGTAGAAATAGAATATAAAGCTCATTGAATTATTGTAAATTTCCTAGCTAGTTTAACGTACCTCGGATCTACTCTAATACGCTCTCTCGTGGCTCCAACTCGACCCCAAACTAACCCCCGATTTCCAACTCTAACTCGCTAAGTCCCTGACATCATTTTAGTTAGTTTTGGTGTGTTATAGTTTGTTTCTCTTACTAATCCTCTATTAAGTATAATTCGGTCCATAGTATGATTTTCTTTTTATTATTGTCCTTCTTTGTCAACTGTGTCATCGGTGCGTAATCCTAGAAAAATCGTGCACGAAATATCGGTAATATCCTACCAATCCCAAAAAACTGCGGATGTCTATCATTGATGTCAATGTAGGCCAATCAATCATTGCTCTAATTTTAGTGGGGTCCACTGACACTCTGCTAGCTTCGATAATATGTCCTGGAAATTCGACCTCTTTAAGCCAAAAGTCGCACTTGCTGAATTTGGCGTACAGTCGATGCTCCCTCAGAGTCTGCAATATAATCCTGAGGTGCTCTTCGCGATCCTCATGAATCCTAGAATAGATGAGAATTTCGTCGATGAACACTATCAAGGATCTATCCAAATACTCTCTCAATAGTCAGTGCATCAGATCCATGAACATCGCCAGGGCATTCGTTAGCTCAAAGGGCGTGACAGTGAACTTGAAGTGCCCATATCCCGTGCGAAAAACAGCCTTCTCCCTAACCTCGTCTCTAATCCTGAGCTGGTGGTATCCAGATCTCAAATCAATCTTAGAGAACCACTATGCTCCTCTCAGCTGATAAAACAAGTCCTCTATGCGAGGAAGTGGGCACTTGTTCCTCACGGTGACTTTGTTCAGCTGTCTATAGTCTATGCAAAGTCGTAAACTGCCGTCCTTTTTTCTTGACGAACAGTCCTGACGCGCACCATGGTGACATACTCGGGTGAATGAGTCCCAGTCGTAACAACTCATTAAGCTGGGTCCTCAACTCCTCAACCTCTCTCGGTGCCATCCTATATGGCAAAATCGATATCAGTTTGGTCCCTTAGACCAAGTCTATAATGAAGTCAATCTCTCTCGTCAGGGGTAATCCAGGTCGATCATCAGGAAAAATGTCCAGAAACTCACATGCAACTATTACCTCCTTAATCTTAGTATTAACTCTCTCTGTCATACTTGTGACGCAGGCCAAAGTCTCAACATCAATACTCGCAGCCACTCGGCCCCTGGTAATCGGTAAGGTAGTTGAAGTCCCTTGAAGCAAAATTTTGCCCGAATCTGGAAGTCGAAATGTAACGACCTTGCTGAAACACTCCAGCTGTGCATGGTATGCGGCTAACCAATCCATGTATTGTAAGGCATCAAACTTTAAGAACTCTAACACCTTCAAGTCTGCGGGCATCTCCTGGTTCTCTATTTCAACTAAGCAATCAACACATAGTAAGTTTGGGTGTATCTTGTCCCCGGCAGCCGTGCTGAGGATCAAAGGTCTCTCTAGCCTAATGGGTCTCAGTCCCAACTCGTCAACCATACGACCAGAAATGAAAGACATCGTAAATCTTGAATTAATCAAAATATGCATAAATGAACGACAAATGTAAATCATACCCTCAATCAAGTTACGTGTGGCGGCTGGATCTGGTGCAGCGATGACATGAACCTGCTCTCGTCCCTGCTGTGATTGTCCTCTACTTAGTCGTAGACAAGTACTCATTAAGTGTCTTATCTGTCTGCACTCAAAGAAATCTCTATGTGGCCCTGGTCCTGATGGAACTCTTGTTCTTGTGACTGAGTGGACCTCTAAGTCCATGTCCCTGACCATATCTTTGACTCCACCCCTATACCAGCCCTGACTTCTGCCTTAGACCACTGCCTCTGCCTCTACCTCCGCTATTTATCAGCTGATACTGCTCCTGAGGTACTTGGCTAAGTCGACTGCTAAAGTAGGCTAGCGTAGGTACGTGCTGGTGCATAAGGTACTGGCGTTGTGCATGTGGGGTGTGATGGTGGTGCCACAGACCCTATACTCTGAGCCCTAACATGTTTTGGCCTAAACGGTCGGTGCCTCTTCCCCTGATTTGTACTCTGACCGAGCTGAGGCTGGTGCTGTTATGACCTCATCAAGGTGTGTGCTCAAGTATGTCTCTCTATCCAGGCTCCTCTCATATGCGAGCTGTAAGCTCCTTAGCTTAGTAGTCACTACGGTGCCCCCAATGACTCTCAACAGCCCCTCCAAGAATTAATGTGTCTCGTCAGTGTCGGTTATACCCTGGCATACTCCAACAACTACAAATACCTGCCCATATACTACATCACCGACTCCCCAGTGTACTGTTAGATGCTTAGAAACTTGACCCTATTTAACTTCAGAATTGAAGGTAAAAAGTACTTCTGATTAAACCATCTCTTGAACTCTGCCCAATCCTTGGGCTTACCCTGGGTAGCCACTATACTACACCACCATACATCGGCCTCTCTAAACATCAGCCCTGGTGATATACTCGGTCTCATATGTTTCGGTGTGGCCAAGATGTCATGTATCTTCTCATGGCTCTTCACAAATCTCTCTTCCGCCTCGAGATTCATGCCCTCATGAAACTTAGCTAGTCTATGTCTCTGAAACTCTCACGACTGCCTCGCCTCAATTGTCACCCCAATACTTGTCTAGCTAGGGTAGTCGGCGCAGTCTCTGATGGAGTGGGGGGTGTAAGTAATACTATTTATGTTTATGTCGACACTATCTCAGCTATCATGGGTCTTGCCGGTACGATGGAGCCACTAGAGTGGTTTGTACAGTTGGTCCCCACAAGAGTAAGGGACGCTGCTATTGTAATTGGAAACGGTGATGGTCCAGACTGTGCCCTCAATAGCATGAGGATCAGCTCAAGCTGATTGGTGTGATATGTGACTAACTGGGACATCTCATCTAGCCTCCCCTGTACATATGCGCTACTGCCGTTATCGCTAGCTTCAGGATGATCGACCATCACGATCTGCAAAGAAGGCAAATTCTCGATCAGTTTATAGCTACCAGTAATAATATAATACAACACGACAAATAACATATATAAATTCAAGTTTTAATTTCGCCAACTCACCTCATTTCCCAACTAAGACTTTAAGTCAAGATAATAGGGTTTCCACTCTAAGTTCCAACCGTGTCCTAACTCTATTATTGATTTGTGTCTTATGTTGGTTGTGGGTTATCCTTGAGTTTACACCTAGCTCTTATCTAACCTGAAGCTCCGATACCAACTGTGACGGCCCCAGTTACCCACGATCAGGACCCCGCTCAGCCTAAGCCCATTTGGACACCCCGAGCCAACCTCATAAGGTCAACGCAAGCCTAGTCAGCCTTTAGATCCATCCATATAAGTAAATTTATAATTTTAAGTCTAGTTATTACTATTTTTTCAAGTTTTACGACTTAGCGGAAGCAATTAATACATTAAA
Source organism: Stephania cephalantha (assembly GCA_039657325.1). Taxonomy (NCBI): domain Eukaryota; kingdom Viridiplantae; phylum Streptophyta; class Magnoliopsida; order Ranunculales; family Menispermaceae; genus Stephania; species Stephania cephalantha. Next base: position 46,863,270 of record CM077569.1, on the reverse strand, counting down.
TAACTCAACAATAATGTAAAGGAGTCAGACAACCTAAATGTGGAACCCTATAAATATATTTCTATATCAAACATGTATATCAAGTGTAAAGTGTATACCAAAGTGATATACAAGTCATAATCATCTCTCAAAACCCATAAAGTATCCCGAGTGTGATAAAACAACATATATGTAGTACAAACAGTTAAAAACCTACAAAAGTGAGTAATGGAGGGCCGCTCCGATGTCCTCGGAGTAGATCACATAATATCGGTGCCTTTCCCTTGCTCGATTGCAGATCCGCACTCATTCAAACACAAGAATGAAAAGTTAAAGAAGTAAAAGCCAGTAGGATCTAAACAGTACTTCAAGATAAATAAAGCATTTTAAAACTCATGCAAATAGAAAGAAAGATATAAGGAATGCATGACAATAAGACTAGTAATGAAAGTACAATGTTAAATGAGTGTCAAAAGAAGCAAGTAGAGAGGCAACCAAGTAGTCCAAGACCACCGAGTGCGGGTGCCATAGGGTTAGGGTCATAGAGTTGTGACAACGCCTAGCAGACTCAGGTCCTAGGATGCGGCAACGCCTGCCATACCTAGACCATCGCGAATGAGGGATATCAACAGTGCCCCGAATAAAACACATCTCATCCCAACCAAACAATCTAGTGAATCGAGGTTATGGCTCCAATAGCTAGCCGACAACCACTCCAATCAGAGACACGCCTTCTTGACTCACTTGGCCATCGTACACTCATATTGGAGTGGGAATTCCAAGAAAGGTAAGATAATGCAATAGCAATAAAATATAAAGCTCATTGAATTATTGTGCGTTTCCTAGCTGGTTTTATGTACCTCGAATCCACGCTAATATGCTCTCTCGAGGCTCCTACACGACCCCGAACTAAACCCCGATTTCCTACTCTAGCTGGTTTTGGTGTGTTAGAGTTTGTTTATCTTAATAATCCTCTATTAAGTATAATTCAGTCCATAGTATGATTTTCTTTTTATTATTGTCATTATATTATATAAAGGTGTAGAGGTTATATAAATACACTTAATGTCTTATACATATATATATATATGTATGTATGTATGATATATAAATACATATAACCACTTAATGCATAAATAGATCTCTACAAACTTATTTTAGGAATCTTATCATTTATTGCTATTATTATTTTAACACTAGATTAATCTTTGGTCATATAAAAATTCACTTTTACCTATATTCAATAGTAAATTATTTGATTAGCTTACTTAGGCATATCAAACTAGCTTATATACACATTTTTGTCTTACTATCAACTTTGGCTTTTTCTTTCACTTAAATTCAAGCCCTCTAATTTATTTAAATGATTCAAGTGTTATTATTCCATTAACTTATTAAAAATCATTAATTTATACAAGTAAATTAATTCATCTGTCTTTAAGCCTAATTGTCTTTATTTCACAACTTAGACATATTAGATAAATAAATTAGCTTACTTTAGGCCTAATTGTATTTATTTCATAACTTAGGCATATTAGATAAATAGAATTAGCTTACTTTATTTATTTGACTTATGTACTTAAGTATTTCTAATTAATACCTAAAATATGAGCTAAATCAATGTTGTACTCAAATTTTCAATTCTCAAATAACTTAATCTTAGCTATTGAATATGCCATCCATCTATGCATCATTTCTTTTATTGATACACATTAATTTGGATCAACCTTAGACACTCAAGAAAGCCATGCATGAATTTAGTTGATCAATATACATATGTGTGTGTTGTTGATTAATTAAAGGGTGTGCAAGCAAGATTGGGAAGATGAGAGTATAAAGAAGTAGCTTGCATGAATAAGATCATCATTAAAAACAAATCAATCAGAATCAAAAGCATGGATAAGAGTTCAAATATGAGAAATTATTATGGAGAAGGTGTAGAACATGCCTTGAGACCATATGAATTTTTAAATTCCTTGTTGTCTTCAAGCTTTCTCCAACTCCATTAATGGTGGGATTCCTTCCAATTTTCTTTTGAGAGCTCTTAGAAATAAATATGAGTTAAGTCCCTAATGACTTCTACCCCTTTATACATTTATTTGAAAATTCATTAGTGATAGATTAATTAAGCTAACCTAGCTTAATTGAATCTAAATCTAAGCTCTCCATCTCAATTCTACATATGCCAAGTGTCCTACAAAGTGTAAAACGACAATTTTGCCCTTAGTTCATCCATGTATTTTTCATGCAACCAATGCATTTACATAGATTAAGTGACCTTATTTTTCAACATATTTACCAAGCATACAATTGGCCTTTGAATTTAAATTGGTTCCTTAATATGAATGAAGGAGAATTTTACATTAATTTTAATCTTCCATAGTACGCCTCTCGAGTTACATCATATGCCTTATTCATTTCTACATTATAATCATAAGTTATTTAAATGTGTATTGTAATAATATAGTAATGTGGTAATTGAAATAAAAACTCCAACTTAGGTTATTCTCTTAATTAAATAGCATTATAGTCTTATAACTATTTTTGTCCTATCTTATTGCCTACTCGTACCCGGGTACCCATAATATACACGCATACCAATCATCGAACCTTACTCGTATTTTGATGCAATCGGACCAATAATTAACTGAAATTTGACATTTTTTAGTATAAAATAAATACTACACACACTAAACAAACATAATATACCTTGGTGTTGACTCCCAAGGGTTGACCAAGTACGCCACATCAGACAAAGTCTCCGTCAGAGTCCTGTGGTGACACGTGGCACAAGTTAAAATATTCGGGTTGTTACAAGTTATTAGGAGACTTTGTAGAATGCACCCTGGAACGGGACGTGCAAAATACTAAGTTTAGGTATATTTAATAAGCAATTATTTATACCTATATATATGGTTAGTTTAGTCATATATCTAGTATAAATATCTTTAAATGGGTGTTAATTCATGGTATTATTGCATTTTCAGGTAATTAATGTTTAAATGAAGGAATTGAAGAAAAACAGGAAGAAACAGAGCAAACACCCACAAAAACACACTTGACGTCGTCGCAACACAAGGTGGCGCTGTGGGAAGATAAGGCGTAACGTGGGAACATAAGGCATGATGTGGGTGATAAGAAAAAATGAGAAAATCAACTCTGGAGGTGCGACGCGGTGGCGGTGCTATGGAGTATATGGGACAACGCCGAAGGAACAGTGGATAATGCTGAGACACCAAGAGCTCAAAAATAAGGGAATAAAGCAGTGGAGCAGTGGCGCAATGGCGATGCCGGGGCAGTAAGTGACAACGATAAACACACAGGAAACATAAAGTAGAGTTTTAATTCGAGTCAAATTGTTAAGTAGGGTTTCTAATTGTTATTAGAGAGTATAAATATGTATTATGATGTGATAAACTCATCACATACCAACTATTAGTCACCATTAGAGTAATTCAGCAAAGATTTGTCATTGAGTTTGAGAATTAAAGAGTTTATGTGAAGAAAACATTGAAGACTTCACGTTTGCAATTTAAGTTTGGTTTCGTTGATTAAATGCAAGGCAATATTTATATTCATCTCTGATTTGCAATGATTTTCATTATGAATTGTGATATGTGTGTTTCAAGAAAGTGTGAGTTATCTATTTATCACAAGGATTAATAGATCCTATGTTATGAATGCTATGCTTTGAATATGAACGAAAAAGTGATAATAAAAAATGCAATGGTTAGAATTTGTATTGATTTTGAGCGTAGACATTTTGATCAAGTCTTTAATGCACTTAGGCTTTAAAAGTTATCATGGCCATTGAAGCTTTTAATTCGGACATGAATGGTACAACCATAAAATACACAACATCGAGCGATAGTTGTTAATTAGGGAGACGCGTATAGTAAACTTAGTTGGTTATGAATCCAATGATTTATGACTTAAACAAATGTGGAGCTTACGTTATTCACACCGATAAGTGGGGTTCTAGTTTGCAAATTAGAATCCTCTCCATCACGACAGTGGGTTGAAATGGATTTAAAGAAAACCTGTCTATTCTAATTAGGCATTGCACATAAAATATTGTCATGCCCCACTTAATTAGAGCATCTGACAAACCTAGATTACCTTAATCCCTAAATAATCTAGCAGATTTCACCTATCCATCAATAAACAATTAATATTAAGATCTTATAATCATCAATTATAAAATATTATCAACCACTAAGGATTATAAGTGAACCTTAAACCTCAAAGTTCATTTACATTAGTTAGTCCTCAAAGTTTAGTAAAAATTTTTCGACAGCATCTCTTTTATTTCAAAGCCTACACTGGAAATCCCGGCCTTCAAAATTATTCAACAAAACCTGCTCAGCTTTGGTGGAAATGCCGAAGGACTTACAATCCACCCATAACAATGTATATTGCATCAACTAAATTATATATTCATATTAACTTGATTTAAAATACCAAATTCCTTAAACTAGCATTACCTAAACTCCAAAAATTATCTCGATTTTTCCTAAACCGTTTCCATCATTCCAAAGGAGATCCTAATCACACTCGAACCCATAAACCCATTTATATTAAAAAATATATTCAAAAATAGTACATGCGGAGGGAAAAGAACTAAGCAAGTCACATACAGTGGCAAAGTTTTCCTTTTTCCTTGTCGTGTTAGAACCTGTCATTATCCAATTATACAAATTCGATAATGTCAGATAAGTAAATCCTACACTATCCAGAACACCTGTAATAATCAAATGCATAATAATCCAAGGAATTTAAACGAAGAATATAATCCAAAGAATTTAAATACAACCGTAAATCCATTTCTTTTTTCTTATCAGACCACAATAAGATAACGTTCTCCGAAAGTGGTAAGTAAACAATAATAAAGACTCATGTGCGGGGAGAATAACCAAATGCGTCTCGTTCCTCTAGACACTAGGAGTATGATATGGTTCAACGTGATCTCATGATAACCACGTGATGCAAAGTATCAGTGACTCCAGCCCCTCAAGAATACTATAGTGTTCTATAACCACGGTATAGTCTACTCTATAAGGAGACTCGAATCGTCTTATCCTCCCAACTGTTGTATGCATGTACCACAAAAATGCAATATCAAGGATCAATGCAATTTAAACGAAATTATAATCATACAATGTAAAGGTTACTATGGGATTTAATTAACCTTACAAATGCGATATCGCGACTCCCTTGTGCTCCGAGTCAGAAAATTAGTCCACACGGGCTCCAATCGCGGTTCTACAATTCATTAATACGTCATGTAAGCCTTCATAACAACATCATCATTTTTTTAATTATTTGCAATTTAATTCACTCAATCGCGTCCTGAAACCCCTAAATTACTTCCAAAATAAATTATGCAATGCCCGATCATTTTTTACTCAAAATTATTGTTCAGCATCGAAAATTACGTTGTCTAGGCTTAAAATATAATTTTTTTCAATTTATTATATTTTATTTGGTCCTCCTCGACCAGAAAACCTCGAAATCCCTCCAAATGAAACTCCTCGGATGTCCAGATCCCAATTTTGACACTAGATTGTGATTCGCAATTGAAAATTAACTTAGACTAAGCTTTAAAACAATTTTTTTTAAATTTTGGGCATTTTTTGGTATCGTACGCATTACGAGACAAAAACCTGGTATAAATCCTCGAGAAAATTTTAAATTTCTCATTTTTCGTAGAAATCTCCCATTTTTATTTATTTGCCCAAAAATATAAGTTTTTTAAAATTTTCTCATTTTTCTAGATTTTTTTTTTCTATTTTCTAGCAATTTCTCTCCCTTTTTTATTTGGGATTTGAACCCAGAACCGGACCGATCCGGTTGGGGATTAAACCCCCCTCATCATTTTTTGCTGTTCGATCAACAACTATGAAAGTTTATTTTCTTTTTGGTTTTTGTTGGGGTTGGACTCCCAACCTCAACCTCAATTTGGGTTTAAGCAGGGGAGACCTTCCTCTGCCATCCTCTCCATCGGTTCATCCGTGCTTGACAACCCAACTTCCCTTAACACACCTTACAACTTCCTACGACAACAACAAACAACACACATACTCACCTTAGTCTTGGTCCTTTCGTCTCGCACTCTCTCCTCTCGGTATCCCCTTCCTCTCTCCCTCAATCGATTTCAATTTTTCCTTTCTACTCTGGTTCGAAATTGTTAATTTGATGAGAACGTTCTTTTTGCTTTGTAAATAATATATCAAATTTCCTCGAGATGCGCGAATCTCGAGACAAATACAATGATTTTTATTTCAAAATATATATTTGCTTTTCCTCGAGATACGTACTACGTATCTTGAAGTCAATCTTTGAGTTAAAACATTGAATGATGAGGTGTTGATGTTGGAGATATATATTAGGATTTTCTCGAGATTCACATCGTACAAATCTCGAGAGAGATCTAATGATTCACTTATTATAATATTGATCTTCCTCGAGATATGTGTTGCGTATCTCAACTGGCTATATACTAGATAAGCACCACCTCTTGACTGACTCACTGTGAAATCAATTATTTTGATCTCCTCGAGATGCGTATCGTGTATATCGAAGTATATCAAATGGTTTTACATATAAAACTAAACACCTTTGATTTTTATTGAGATCGGACGTCATGCATCTCGAGGTGTGGACAAATCATCTTACCAACAACAACGTTAAACTATTTCTCTACCTCGACAATCACGCTACGCGTATCTAGAGGCTTATCCAATATATATTTTTATTTAAATCAAAATATATTGATTTATATATTCATATATATAAACTATATTATATATAAATATATATAGATACCTATATATTTTCGCGGCTATAAATTCGCCATGCACGCCAATTACCATCCTCGGGCGTACACACTATTGTACATCCCACGCATGTTACCCTTGACCCGCATGTCACTAGGCACCGACCAATTTATTAATTATTTTATTTACTTTTAGGATTATCTCTTCAATATATATCCAAATTAAATTTTGAAAAATACCCAAATTTCACCAATAATTGAGAAATATTCCCAACACGCTCTGAAACTCACATACACCACGTATACACTCTACTTGACCCTATTTCACATCGAAATAGTGTATAATACATCAAATAGGTACACGACACACAAAAATAATATTTTAAATTTATGATCTTCGATCTGTAATGCGTGGGTCCTACCTCAGATACCTAAATATCAAATTAAATTCAAAAATACTTAATTAGCCGCATAATCAAGTAGATAAGATTCTCCTATGTAACAATCTTCCCAGCTAATTTAAAATCTTGTCATCGAAATTTAAACTTACAAGTTACTGAACCAAAAGAGATATGAAAAAAAAAATCTTTTATATACAACTCTTTTAATCCAAATCTGTAAAACCATTTCCAAGGTGAACCGTTAAGTGGACTCAATCACTTTCATTGTATTCAACAACTCGGTGGTATAGATCATAGTCATTTTGACTTTTCATTTTCAACATCTTTAATTTAATAAAAAGTTATGTCAGTTACTTTGTCAATCCTGGTAATTTGTGAATTTCTAACGAGTTAAACAATCAACTTTGTGGAATATCCGATATCCTTACTTCATTTCTCATCTTATACCTTAAATCCCATTCAAGTATCAATACATAGCAAGACCTAGCCAATCTTACTTTTCATAACACAATTCTCATTCTAATCTGAATACTATTCCACAAACCATTTATAATTCTTTTCATGTCCATCCAAACTTTGGTGCACATCCCAGTTTACTTCCTCATCACTAATCATCTTTTTTTTGAATTACCAGTCGACTAACTCTTAGACTATCATCAGTCTAAAATTACATATTGATGCAAATAATATTTGACCACAACATTAAATACTAAGTAGAGTTGCGTGTCTATTTGATCCATCACCATTCCAGCATTCCCACTAGAAACCTGGAATTACATAAGTTATCTCATGACTAGATCTTTCACAACCCACGTCTTAATCACTTACTGTTCATCAACTTCTCTTATTGCCTGAATAGCGACAGTTATCCTTAACTTGAGTAGACATACTTTTTTAAATAGAGATATCAAACTATTCATTGATTATACTCTCATAGTATAACTTTTAACTTGTATTCCATACAAGTTTATCAATATGCTATCTCTTTTTCATTTCTATTCAATTACAATTGAAGAATATTCAATTCTTCAAATATATCAAGTCAGATATATTGTACTCTATTCAATATTTCCAACCTAACCGAGATAAGGCTTACTAATTGAGTTGTAAATCATGCATTTCTCTTTATTTCACTTACATCTTCACCAATATACAAGCATCTTACACAACTCTAACTTACAATAACTAGTGCTTTAAACTTCACCACTGACTAATTAGGTGGCATAGCACTACAACTGAACTAATGTACAATATATATTCACTGATATTAGTTGTACACTACTTTGGTTCGAAACTTTCAACATTCGGAGTTTGACTCCTTGTAAGATCCTTGTGAAGATATATCAAGTTCCATCAAACTAATAGTTGGATATTCTAATTTGATCGGTGTCATTAACTTGAAGTTCTCATTTTCATAGTAATGTGAGAATATATTGACCATTTAGTTGTCTATACTTCAGCCTCCAATTGACTCCAACAAAACTTCATAGACTATTTTATACCGATTGTTACTAATTCATTCGATTATTCAAAGGTGGGTGGACGCATCACACTAATTTTCTACGGTGTGAATGAATCGTGATTATGAAACGGAGTTCTTTGACCTTTGGTAATGCACAACTACTCCAGTTCCTTACCTTGACTAAAGGATTTCGTTCTTGTCACTTTTAGTAGTCACGAATCATCTCAACATCTCATTTTATTTTATACATTGAGTCTATTTCGTTCTATTTTTGTCAATCTTAGTTATTCTCACATTGATCTCAATTTTTGTCTCTTTACAAACTTACTTAGACTTTTGCTAAAAAACCAGGCCATTTACAAATCCTTAATCTTGACTTAGAAATGCAATTTATATCTCTTCTCTTTTTGAAAATACAGCTAAGGACAGTGCGACTTTTTATTATCATTTAATGAATCGAAGTCTTCCTTAGCTAATCTTAACTCGAAATAGAGAAATTTTGCGACTTAAACAGTTAAACTGTTTGTTATTGCCTTACGCTATTTCTATTAGTCTCAAATATCCCGAATTTTCCTTTTCTCAAAAAGAAATTCAGTACTTTTAAAGAGACTGTGTAAGATAACTTTTTATCTTATCGTTCATCAAATTACTTTTGATGAATTCATCTTTCCATTATTATTCAACTGAAGATATAGAAGAATTTGAATTTCTAAACTCCGATTAGCTTAATGACTAATCAAATTCTTAAAAAATGCTATTTAAATCCTTTAATACATATCAATGGAAATTCTTACAATATAGGAGTTCATACTGACGTCCAATATAACTCACTTACTGATACTCAATTAGTATGTCTATCTCTTCACTGGTTATATTTTAGGTTGTAGTGGTAAGCGTCATAACTTAATGTCGTTAGAAGTGATTATTAGGTACTTCAAATCTCAAAACACAATCACTTGTGTTGATGCTTAATTGCTAATCCAAGCTATTATACGACCACTTCCCTAACACCTCAACTTCTAAAACATCGATCTAATCACTACATTTTTCATTTTCAAGTTAGAAATTTCACTGATCTTTGTTCTATAACAACACCTAATTCGGTGTTAACAAAGATTAGTTCTAACTTGTACATTTTCATTCATTTTATCAGTACTTTATTCGATTTATAGAACCACTATACTCAACGTCACATATGGATAAGTAATTTGAGTAATAAACAATCAAGGTTTTTTTTACTTCTTTTTAGAAGTCGTTTGATTGTTCAAAACCATGGTTCTATTCCATTTTTCACTTAACGTTTTGTTTTGAAAATGAGATAATATTTACTTCATTGTATTTTATTTTCTTAGAAACCGACTTGGACAACTTGACTGATCCAATCACAATATCATTGTGATTTCAAAGGCACGATTCAATTTGTCTAATCAATTTCCATTTTACGTTTTCGATGACCACATGTCTCATTTTTCTTTGTCAAGACTGTTTTCAGAAGCAACCCTTAATTGGTTATGAATTAAACCAATATTTTATAGAATAGTCTTCCTGAGTTAACCATGCAATCGGTACAAACCTTGTTCTAAAACCCAAGATATCTATATCTTGTACTTCTCAAAAGTCTCAATTTCATATTATGTTTTCCAAATGATTCTCAATCGCTTGAGACTTAATTTAAGTCCATTTTAATGTATTCCTGAACGTTTAAAAACTGTAATAGTTCAATACTTTCAATTTCCAAGAAATCTATGTTTTGTGTTTACATACATAAATAATTTGGACTTCCTTTCAACCAATTTCTTATTGGTTTCGTAACTAATAGTTTCATCAGTTATATCAGTACTACTTACAACACCTTTATGAATTCAGACTTTACAAGTACATTTCACATCCAATCAGGCTCAATTTCATTTCATAAGTTTATTCTCACATATAATTATCCATTTCTAGTCTACTCGTCCTATCTTACGAGTTAAGTATCAAACGGAAAAGGAGAATAAACTTCCTATCGCATATTTAGCGATAAAGCATATATACATACATACAACATAAATATAACATAATAATAAAGTTTTTAAACTTTTTAACCCCGTTCCATCACGTTACTTCCCAACTAATTACTCACTTATCCTTAATCGACAAGATTCCATTATAATCCTAGGCTCTGATACCAACATTGCCAAACCCCACTTAATTAGAGCATCAGACCGACCTAGATTACCTTAATCTCTAAATAATCTAGCAGCCTTCACCTCTCCATCAATAAACAATTAATATTAAGATCTTATAATCATCAATTATAAATTATTATCAACCACTAAGGATTCTAAGTGAATCTTAAACCTTAAAGTTCGTTTACATTAATTAGATAGTTCTCAAAATTTCGTAAAAATCTTTCGACAGCATCTCCTTTATTTATAAGCCTACATTGAAAATTCAGGTCTTCAAAAATCTTCAACAAAACCTACTCAGCTTTGGTGGAAAAGCCGAAGGACTCACAATCCACCCATAACAATATATATTGCATCAACTAAATTATATATTCATTTTAACTCTAAAAAATATCTCAATTTTTCCTAAACTAGCATTACCTTAACTCCAAAAAATTAACTCAATTTTTCCTACATCGTTTTCATCATTCCAAAGGAGATCCTAATCACACTCGAAATCATAAACCCATTTATACAATATAATATATTAAAAAATAGTACATACAGAGGAAAAATAACTAAGCAAGTCACATACAGTAGAAAAGCTTTCCCTTTCCCTTGTCGTCGCTAGAACCTTTCATTATCCAATTATAAAAATTTGATAATGTCATATAAGTAAATCCCACACTATCCAGTACACCTGTAATAATCAAATGCATAATAATCCAAAAAATTTAAACGAATAATATAATCTAAAGAATTTAAATACAACCGCGAATTCATCGCGTTTTTGTTATCTAACCAATATCAGATAACGTTCTCCGAAAGTAGTAGGTAAACAATAATAAGGACTCATGCACTGGGAGGATAACTGAATGAGTCTCGATCCTCTAGACTCTAGGAATATGATCTGGTTCAACATGATTTCATGATAACCACGTGATCCAAAGTATCAGTGACTCTAGCCCCTGAAGCATAATATAGTGTTCTATAACCACAATATAGTCTACACTATTAGGAGACTCGAATCGTCTTATCCTCTCAACCCGTGTATGCATGTACAACAAAATGCAATATCAAGGATCAATGTAATTTAAACGAAATTGTAATCATAAAATGTAAAGGTTACTATGGGATTTACTTAGCCTTAAAAAGGTGATATCGCAACTCCCTGGTGCTCCGAGTCTGTAAATTAGTCAACACAGTCTTCAATCGATATCCTACAATTCATTAACACTTCATGTAAGCCTCCACAACTTCACCATTTTTCCAATTATTTGTAATTTAATTGATCCAATCACGTCCCCAAACCCCTAAATTACTTCCAAAATAAATTATATGATGCCTGAATTTCATTTTGGACTTAGGATTATTGTTCGACATCAAAAATTATGTTGTCCAGGCTTGAAATATAAATTTTTCAATTTATTATATTTTATTTGGTCTTCCTTGACCCGAAAACCCTAAAATCCATTCAAATCAACTCCTTGAATGTTTGAATCCCAATTTTGACTCCAAATTGTGATTTAAAATCAAAAATTAACTTGGATTAGGCTTTTAAACAAATTTTCAAATTTTGGGCATTTTCAGGTATCGTAACACGCATTACAAGACAAAACCCCGAAATAAATCCTCGAGAAAATTCCAAATTTTTCATTTTTCATAGAAATCCCCCATTTTTATTTATTTGCCCAAAAATATAATTTTTTTAAAAAATTTCTCATTTTTTTGGATTTTTTCTATTTTCTTGCAATTTCTCCCTTTTTATTTGGGGTTTAATCCCTGAACCAGACTCGGTTCGGTCCGGTTGGGGATCAAACCCCCTTATATTCCTCTGCTATTTGATCAACATCTATAAAAAAGAATTTTTCGATCTTTGTTGGGGTTGGGCTCCCAACCCTAACCTCGAGTTGGGTTTAAGCAGGGGAGACCTTCCCTGCAATCGTTTTCCTCAGTTCGTCCGAGCTTGACACCCCAGCTTCCATTAACACACCTCACAACCACCTAAAACAACAACCTGACATCAACAAGTAACACACACTCACCTCGGTCTCGATCCTTCCGTCTCGCTCTTCCTCTTTCCTAACGGTCTCCCCTTCCTTCTCTCCTTAATCGATTTCAATTTTTCCACTCTTATCTGGATTGAAATCATTAATTTGATATGGCCATTTCGGTTGCTTTGCAAATAATATATTAAATTTTTCTCGAGATTCGTGTTACCATAATATAAATATGCTCTTTCCTCGAGATACATACTACGTATCTCGAGGTCAATCTTTAGTTTAAAACAAATTGAATGAAGCGGTGTTGATGTTGGAGATATATATACATATATGAAGATTTTCTCGAGATTTGCATTGCACAAATCTCGAGGAAATCTAATGAGTGGCTTATTATATATATTGATCTTCCTCAAGTGGCTATTGACTAGATAAGCACCACCTCTTGATCGACTCACTATGAAATCAATTATTTTGATCTCCTCGAGATACCTATCACGTATCTCGCAGTAGATCGAATGGTTTTATATATAAAAACCAAACACCCTTGACTTTTATTGAGATTGGATGTCATGCATCTCGAGGCGTGGACAAATCGTCTCACCTACAGCAACGTTCAACCATTTCTCTTCCTTGACACTCAAGCTACGCGTATCTTGAGGTGCATCCAATGTATATTTTTACTTAATTCAAACTATAGGATTGATTTATATATTTATACATAAACTATATTATATATAAATTTATACACATATGAATTTTCGCGGCTATAAATTCACCATGCGCGCCAACAACCATCATCGGGCGTGCACACTATTGTACATCCCACGTATGTCACCCTCGACCCCGCGTGTCACTAGGCGCCTACCAATTTATTAATTATTTAATTTAATTTTGTGACTATCTCTTCAATTTATATCCAAAATAAATTTCAAAAAATACCCAAACTTCACCAAAAATTGGGAAATATTCCCAACGCGCTCCGAAACTCACGGACACCGTGTATATACTCTACTTGACCCTATTTCACGTCAAAATAGTGTATAATACATCAAATAGGCACCTACGCACAAAAATAATATTTAAAATTTACGATCATGGATCCGTAACGCATGGGTCTCACTTCGGATACCTAAATCCAAAATTAAATCCGAAAATACTTAATTAGCCGCCTAATCAAGTTTATAAAATTTTCAGATGTCACAATATGATGATATTAGAATGAATAAAAAGCATAGTATTAAATTACCTAGGTGAAGTTGTGAAATAAGATATCTTTAATATAAGAATTTAAGTAAAGTTTAGATTGATTTGTTATATAGTTTAGTTTAGTATAAAACCAGTTAAAAAGTGAATTCCTTAGCAATAAATCAAGTTAAATAGGTAGTTAACAACTAGTGCAGACACCTTTTCCTGAGGACGATATCCGTAGTCAACGTAAGTTGGTTATAGTATTACTACAAGCTAGTTGTTATACTTGCGGCATGCACACCAGATGTGAATGTGTCTTAAATTGTTTAGATTTGCAAGACAGTTCACATTGGACCCCGAGCGCGTGAGGATCGAAAATAAGATTCGCGACGAGTCGAGGTAAGTGGGAAGCTTGCTCAGTTATCAAATATGGCTTGATATTAATTATGTTAGGACATACAATTTTAATTAGAGACTTAGGAAATAAGTTGCATCGTATTATTGACTTGATTTTACTTATCTTTGGGATGTATGTGTGTTACACCAAACTTAAGATTACCTCCTCCAAGATAAAGAGATGAAATTACCTTCTTTTGGATAAGGAGATGAATTTACCTCTTCTGGATAAGGAGTTGGGATTACTCCTCTTGGCTAAGGAGATGGGATTATTTTATAAAAATCTTCGTGGCTGTTTACTAAGGCCATGAGCGGTGGCCAACTTCTCATAGAAACCTTAAGTAAGTTTGATACTCATATCAGTGATGGATTTGGATTAACCCACTATTGGTTTGATGGGACTAACTAGAAGGCACATAAGGCATGCGTATCGTTTATTGGTTGCCATCACCTTAAGGGTAGAGAATCAATAACCGAATTCTTTTCAATAACTAGTATGCATTGAATTTATATTATTAATGTTTTCTATGGTATCTCTCTTTTGTGAGCCCTATGCATAATGATGAGTTTTGACTTGAATATGCTTTATTAATCTTATTGACGTAGATTATTAATACTTTATTAATCCATGTGATGTTGTGTTTTAAATGTTTCCTTATTCAATTTTAATTCATGCTAGCCTTGCATTCTTATTAAGTATTACTTGTGTATTTGATGGTTAAGCGAGTTTTCCGCATTACTGAGCTTTTTTTTTCCTTTTAGCTCACCCTACTTATATTTCAGAACCATACACTTTGGCTCTAGATCGAGATAAGGGAAATGCATTTGTTTGCATCTGTATCTTGTTGTAAGCCGTATAATTTTATTATCTAATTATTTAATTTTGAAATTATTATTCTTGGGTTGTATTTAAATAGGTGTTTTAGGTAGAATGTACCTTACTCAATTTTAGTCTAAACCACTTGGTACTATTTGAATGTCTTAAATTGTTTTAAAGATTTGAAAACCCAATTATAGTTTCATAGTACGTCATATGGATTTCCCTTTATTTAATTTCACAATTATTTATCCATATGCACTAGTTTGATATTTCGCAGGTTATTTTAGGCGTGCCAGACTGTTTGCTCAGATTCGGTTCGGGTATTGGGCCAACAGAGGCGGTCTAGGCCGGTCGACCCAAACCTAGGTCAGGTGAGGGTCATCAAAACTTCAAATAATGATTGTACTCATAGAAGGACTAAAGGTCATGAAGATAGAAAGAAAGCTATATGGAATGCATGATAATAAGACTGTAAAAATGAAAGTACAACGAGGAATGAGTGTCAAAAGAAACAATAGAGAGGTGCCTAAATAGTCCAAGACCACCGAGTGCGGGTGCCATAGGGTCGGGGTCATAGAATCGCAGCAACACCAAGCAGACTCAGGTTCTAAGACGCGGCATCGCCTGCTGTACCTAGACCGTCGCGAATGAGGGTTATCAATGGTACCCCGGATAAAACACATCTCATTCTGACCAAATACTCCAGTGACTCGAGGCTGTGGCCCAGTTGCAAGTCAGTAACCACTCCAATCAGAGACACTCTCATGACTGACTTAGCCCTCGGACACTCCTAGATGGGTGGGAATTCCAAGAAAGGGACAGAGTACAATATCAATAAAATATAAACTCAAATGAACTACTGTGCATTTCCTAACTAGTTTTACTTACATCGTATCCACGCTATCACGCCCTCGCGACTCTGACATGCTCCCCAAACTAACACCCGACACACAACACTAGTCTCTCATGCTCCTAGTATCAATTAAAATAAATTAGGTGCGTTTAGGCCTATTTGATGTACTTTAGATTTTTAAATCTCAAAATAATTCAAAATATTGAAGTTATGTCATTGGCACACTTTTTTAGGAGAATTTCGGTGCAAAAATCTCTGAAAAATCTCCAAACTCACTTTTCTACAATTTTTCTCACTTTTCTTAATTTGTCAAAATCTTTCCCTATTTTTCTTGAATTTTCTCGATTTTTATGATTTTTTGCTATTTTTATAAATTAAAATGTAAAAATATTTAAAAATAAATATATTTGTTAGTTTAATTAGGGGCTGTTGGGCCCTTGAACCAAGCTCAATTCAGCCCGATTGGGCGGGCTCGAGCTCGGCCCAGCCCATTGGGCCTAAGCCGGTCCGCACCGCTTGTGGCGACCCCAAATTCCAAGCCACCTCGCAACCCGCCACGTCGCATCCCACGTCATCAAGTCTTGCCAGGTCATGGCCCGCTTATCCTTGACGTTCCGCGACCTACCTGACTACTTACACTTTTCCATTTTATCCTAACTTAGCTAATTAGTTTCCATATAATTATTAATGATTTCACTAGCCAGTTAATCAATTTATCAAGTTATAATGAAATTTTACAAATAAGTCTTAATTTAAGTAAGTTATACAATATTTAACAGTCCTAAGTAGTCGAAAACCCAGCAAAAGATACCATGTAAATATCAAGGCGAGTTAAGTATAACAAAAGTTTCATATACATGTAATCAGTGTTATATGGTCCCCAAAACCCAACAAAAGTAAAATAAATACATATTAATATCACACACGAGCTGGCTCCACAATTTCAGAAGTAGTCGCCCAGTACCGCCTTGCCCTTGCCCTGCCTTTGCTCGTAGAAGGATCTACACTCAGTCACCGAACAAATACATTAACGAGTCCAGTGAGTACAATCCCAAGAGAAGTCAGCCCAATATTCATGAAATAAAACTGATAAACTACGAGACATGCGAATATAACACCTGGTAACAGTACGCCATATTCTGATTAATGTAAGCAGCACACGACAAACAAAAGCAATAGCGTGAAATAAATTAACAGCATATACCAATTAAACCAGTTCAGAAATAAAGCATTAATTAGTAATCATCCGTATAATCACGAGAAAACCCTGACCTACACCAGCCAATAATCGATAAAACGAATAGGAAAAAAGTATATACTTACAGGCTTACAGTGGCTAAACCCCAACTTCAAAAAACGACATGGTCCCTTCCCGATGCTGTTACAAATCTGGACCACCCTAATCCCTCCCGACAGTCTTAGATATATTCTACTGCCATCGACACGAGCACTATCACAAGTAACCCGTGCATGAGATTTAGCCACTACCAATATATACGCACAACAATATAGAAGTGAAAACCTCGTATGTGCCCACTAGCAGTCACACATGAAAAGCAAAATCGATAAACCAAATCATGAATTCTAATGGGTTTACGCACCTCAATTCGCGCTTCGACTTCCCCAAACTTTCGTATTCGACCCGACGAGCTCCCTGATGCCCCCTAAGTCTCTGAAGTCCAATTTTATAAGTTTAGGTTGTTTATAAGTGTTTAGATGTGTCTCGAGTGGAAAATTACCAAAACAGCCTTTTATATTCAATTTAAGTATGTTGTTAGCGTGTTATGGGCTTGGTGTTACGCGCTATGTAGTGGTAGCGTGCTAGGTAATTGATGTAGTGCGCTACTGTTCTTCAAGACGAAGAACAGTTGGAAACCCAGAACGATTAAAGCGCTAACCGTTCCAAGTAGCGCGCTACCTAGCCTTTGGGACAGAATTCTCAAGTCGAGAATTATGTTTTTCCCTTCACTTATCTAATACACTCTCCATACCCAATTTACACCAAAACAGTAACTACACAACCTCAAAACAACAATTTGATCAAGAATTCTAACAAATGAGTTCATTAGATAGACGAGATGATGGAGATGATGATTACCTTAGTTTAAATCCTCTAATTTGCTCTAAAATGGTTGAATTCCAGCCTCCTCATCTCCTTCTCTTCTTTCCAAATTCTAGAATTGTAAATGGTTTGGTTGCATGTGTTGGACTGAATGATCAATATATATTAAGGTGGGATTGATTTCTAACCCTTGATCTCAATTTGTTTACGTATCTCAATGTTTGTTTAACGGTTCACCTCTAGCCACTTAGCCCACTCACTCTCACTCATTCAGTCCTTATGACACTAATTGATACTCACATGACTCCTAGATGTGTCAATGTGTACCTCTAGGTAAATCATATGGTTTTTAATTAATGAACTAAACTATAGGCCTTGATTTATTTTAATTTAATTGCACTAAATTAGGCCCATTTTAATAGATATGGTTAGTGTTTTATTTTTCAAAATCAACCAACTTGTGGTCCCACTAACCTTCGACTATCCGGTACCCAATGCCCCGCGTCTTAACATGCATTTCGAGGCTTGCCATAGCCTATTATTTTATTTGAATTTACTTGGCCTATGGTCACATTACCCATTTTAATTGATTAATTAGTCATCTTAACATGAATTAGTCGACTTTCCTAGTGTACCCGTAGTTCACCTATCTGACACCCGCGTTGACATGCCTTTGAACACCCATCACACAAACTCGCCCGATAGCAACATACACACATGCGGTGCAATATAATAATAATTTTTAAACACCACATATACACAACCACCATCCATAAATAACATATTTCCTCGGTTCTCGTGACCGAGTCAATCGAGTTGTCAACGTAACGCCCGAATAACGAGCGTTAATCTCCGAGATTAACACTAATCCTAGTTTAATTAATTTGGGCTGTTACACCGTATGCGATCCCCTTCCTTCTCTCCTTCGCTTTCATGAAGGAGAGGGGGGAACGAAAGAGATAGGCAACACCCTCTCTTTTTTATTATTATATATATCTTATCTTATCTTCTTTTCTTTTCATCCAAATCATCAACCATACTCATCTTCTTCCCTTCCTTTTTTTTTCTACTAAAATCAACTAAGCTCAACTTCAAATTAACAAATCAACTATATGAAAATCAAGATTACCAACCATAAATTACTCAAATCTAAGATAATGACTTACTTGGGAGTTTTTTTTCTCTTGTTCTTCTTCTCTTCTCCAAAGCAAAACCCCAAACTCCTAAAACACCACACACACCCATCGATTCTCTCTTCCCCTTATCTACTTTTATTTTTTCACACTCACTTATCACACTCCCTCCACCAACAAGTGACACATGTGTGCAATGTAGGAATTATCTATTTTACCCTCAACAATTAATTAATTAATTTACTCAACCATTTCACACAATTTAAAACTTTAGAAATTTTTTGATTTATTTATCAAACTATAGTCTCATACCCATAAACGCACGTATCTTGAGAAGTCACCTCACTCGTAAATCGGTGATCAAAGTAAAATACTGAAATTGTGGGCATTTTTTATTTTAAATAAGTAATACGCAAATCACCAAAAAATAAAGTACTTCAATGTCGACTCCTGAGGGTTGACCAAGTGTGCCACGTCACGATGGTCTAGTTCACAGTTCTGAATTGCCACGTGGCAAGGGTTAGAATTTTAGGGTCGTTACAATCTTCCCAAGTAATAAGAATTTCATCATGGAAATTAAAATAGCTTGGAGTAAGACTTACCAGAATCAAAATAGATATGGAAAGTGTTCGCACATGTAGGACTCTAGTACCCAAGTCAGCTCCTCGTCCCCGTGATGTTGCCATTTGACAAGGACCGACGGGATGTCCTTATTCCTCAGTCACTTCACCTGACGGTCCATTATCTAAATAGGATGGTTCTCATATGTGATGTCATTTCTCATAACATCCACCATTGGTCGTATGCCTGCTCTCGACCTATCCAGGTGAAGCATCGAAATATGAAATACGGGGTGGATCCCGGCTAACTGATGTGGTAACTCTAACTCATATGCAACCTTGTCGACTCTCCTCTTGACCTTGAAAGGACCAATGAATCTCGATGCGAGTTTCCTTTGATTCCAAATCTCTTATAACCCTTCAAAGGCGAGACCTTTAAGTACACATAGGCGCTCGCATCATACTCTAACTCACCATGGTATTTGTCGTAATATTTCTTATATCTCTCATGTGCACCCTTCAAGCATAGTCTGATATGTCTTATCTTCTCTGTGCGATCCACCACAATCTCTGACCTAATAACTGCCACATCCTCGGGCTCTGCCCAACGCGATGGAGATCTGCATGTCCTACCGTAAAGTGCCTCAAATGGTGTCATCCTAATACTAACCTGATAACTATTATTATAAGCAAACTCACACAGATAAAGATACTACTCCCAAGAACCACCATACTCCAACACACACACGAAGCATATCCTCTAACACCTGAATTAACTGCTCTAACTGTCCATCTGTCGTGGGTGATAAGTTGTACTCAAATATAATCTGGTGTCAAATAGTGCCTGCATGTTTTGCCAAATTTTCAATGTGAATTGTAATCCTTTATCTGACATGATGAATAATGGAACTTCGTGTAACCTAACAATCTCTCGTTCGTACAAAGCGGCTAACTTATCAACCCTGTGTGTTGTCGACACTGGTAAGAAGTGTGCGAACTTAGTCAACCTATCTACAATCACCCAGATGCTATCATTGTCGTGATGAGATCAAGGTAATCCACTGACAAAATTCATGGCAATATGCACGTACTTCCACTAAAGGATAGAAAGTGGTTGTAATAATCCTCCAGGTCTCTGATGTTCAGCCTTAACTCACTGGCATATCTCACACGCTCGAACGTAATCACTAACATAGGTCTTCATCCCCGACCACCAGAATAGATGACGCATATCCGCATACATCTTGGTATGACCCGGATGAACCGTAAAATGTGAGCGGTAAGCCTCTTGAAGTATCTCATCGCGAATCTCAACCACTGATGGAATCCATAGTCTCCCTCTAAATCTCAGGCATGAGCCTGTCGACTGACTACTCCGGGTGATCAGGACTCTGAGCTAACCCGTTAAAATTCTAGTATTGCTCATCTACCTGTTGACTCTCAAGTACACTTTGTATAGACACTGTCTGAGTCCCCATTTGCCCACAAATCAACACACTGGTAGTGGTAGGTATATCAACTGAATTCATCAACTCGACTGCCTCGAGTAGCCCATGTTCATGTGTCATGTGGCAATTCATTATCTCTGAGTCTGCTCATCTCCGGCTCAATGCGTCTGTTACAACATCGGCCTTCCCTGGGTGATACTCCAAAGAGAAATCATAATCCTTAAGGAACTCTAGCCAATGCCTTTATCTCATATTCAACTCCTTTTGAGTAAAGAGGTACTTCAAACTCTTATGGTCAGTAAACAGCGTGAATCTCTCTCCGTAGAGATAATGACACCAAATCTTCAATGCAAAAACCACTGCTGCTAACTCCAAGTTGAGAATAGGGCAATTTTTCTAATGAATCTTCAATTGTTAGGACGCGTAAGCTATCACTTTACCATTCTGCATCAAAATACAGCTCAAACTGACTTTAGAAGCATCCGTGTTCACCTCCAAACCCTTTCCCGACTCTGGTAATTCCAATATTGGCGTGATAGTTAATCGTTCTTTCAAAGTCTGGAAAGCATGCTGACAACTATCATTCCACTGAAATTTAACTTCCTTCTTCATTAATTATTTCATCGGCACTACAATCTTGGAAAAGTCCTAAACAAATCGTCTGTAGTAGCCCGTCAATCCTAGAAAATTACAAATGTATGTCACTGACATCGGTGTAGGCCAATCGATCACTGCTCTAACACTCTGCTGGCTCTAACAATATGCCTAAGAAATCCGACCTCACTGTGCCAAAACTTGCACTTACCGAACTTTACGTACAGTCTCTGCTCCCTCAAATTCTATAGGACTGCACAGAGGTCTCCTTCGTGATCCTCACGAGTTCTTGAATAGATGAGAATGTCAACAATGAACACTATCATGAATTTGTTAAAATACTCTCTCAATACGCGGTGCATAAGATCCATGAGCATTGTTGGGGCATTCATTAGTCTAAAAGGCATGATGGTAAATAGGTAATGCCCATATCTCATGTAGAAAGTAATATTCTCCTTATCCTCATCACGAATCCTCAACTGGTGGTATCCCGAACTCAAATCAATCTTAGAGAACCATTGTGACCCTGTCAGCTGATCGAACAAGTCATCAATATGTGGGAGTGGATATTTGTTCTTCACTGTGACTCTGTTGAGTTATCGCTAGTCAATGCAAAGTCTCAAGATTTTGTCTTTCTTCTTTACAAACAGTAATGGCGCACCCCAAGGTGACATGCGCAGATGTATGAATCCCAACTCTAACAACTCATCTCGCTGGGTCCTCAGCTCCCCTAGTTCGTTAGGAGCCATCATATACGGTGGAATCGATATAGGTTTAGTCCCTAAGACCAAGTCTATGATGAAATCAATCTCTCTAAGCAGTGGTAATCATGGTAGTTTGAAAACTCGCATGCAATAGGCACCTCCTCCATTCCCGCCTTTACTATCTCTGTCGTACTCAAAATACTAACAAAAGTCTCGAGATCAGAACTTGTGGCCACTCTGGTTCGGGTGATCGGTTACATGATTGAAGACAGCTGAAAACTAAACTCTGCTTGGTCCGAAAGCCAAAACGTAACCACCTTGCTGAAACATTCAAGCAGTGCGTGGTAGGCAGCTAACTAATCCATGCCTAATAAGGCATCAAAATCTAGGAACTCCAATACCCTCAAGTCTGCAGGCATCTCCTGACGCTCTATCTCAATTGAGCAGTCAACAAATAATAGGTTCGGGTATATTTTGTCCCTTGTAGCCGTGCTGAGGATCAAGGGTAGCTCTAGCCTAATAGGTCGCAATCCTAACTCATCAACCATAATATTCGAAGTAAAAGATATTGTAGACCTCGAATCAATCATAGTATGCATAAATCGACTGCAAATTTAAATTATACCCTCGATAAGGTCACGGGTGGCAATTGGATCCAGTGTAGTGATGGCATGAACTTGCTATCTGCGCTGCTATGGCTGAGCCCTACCTAGTCGTGGACATGTAATAACGAAGTGCCCTATCTGTCCACACTCAAAACATGTTTGGTGTAGTCCCGGCCCTAGTGGAATCTAATGTCCCTGTCCCTGTGTCTTACTAGACCTCTGTCCCAGACCATGTCCATACCTCTGCCCCTAACCACCGCCTCTGCCTTTACCTCAGTCCGCTGATATTGTTGTGGCGCCCCTGACTGTGCTAGCTTCTGTGGTGTATTGGCATAACTCCTTACTGAAGTAAACGGTAATGGTGTGGCGCGCTGTAAATGGGATGGTGGCGCCACGATTCTGTACTCTGCGCCCTGACATCTTTCAGCCTGAACGATCGGTGTCTCTTCCTCCTCTTGTCACCACCTGACCTATCATCTGACTATGCTGGTGCCGGTGCTGGGATGCTCTCATCGGGGTATGTGCTCAGGTATCTCTCTCTGGCCAGGCTCCTCTCATACGCCGCCTGTAAACTCCATGGCTGGGTAGTCACCACGGTGCCTCCGATGTCCTTCAACAGACCCTCTATAAAATAGTGTGCCTAGTTGGTGTCTTTGTCAGCTATGCCTCCAGCATATTCCAACAATTGCAAATATCTGCCCATATATTGCATCACCGACTCCCCAGTGTACTCTCGGATGCTAGGAAACTCAGCCCTCTTCAACTTTAGTACCTAAGGCGGAAAATACTTCCGGTTAAACCACCTCTTGAATTTTGCCCAATCCTCAGGCTTACCCTGAGTAGCCACCATACTATGCCACCATGCATCGGCCTCTCCAAACATCAGCCCTGATGATATAGTCGGTCTTATATGCTCCGGTGTGGCCAGGATGTCATGTATCTTCTCGTACCTCTTCACAAATTTCTCTGCCGCCTCGAGATTTGTGCCCCCATAGAAATTCGTTGGTCTATGTCTCTGGAACACTCGTGACTGTCTCGCCTCAAATTTCATCCCAATGCTCATCTCTGTAGGCGTAGTCGACATAGTCGTTGTCGGAGTATGGGGTATAAGTAATATTATTTGTATATGTACCGGCATTATCTTAGCTATCACCGGTCCTGCAGGTATGATGGGAGCCGCCGGAGTGGCTGTACGATAGGCGCACTCCCCTTTTGAACAGTGGACACTGTCGACGAAGACTGTGATGGTGTAGTTGCGATATGTGCCCCGAGTATCCTCTGGATCTCGTCTAGTCGCTGATCCTAGGATGTAACCCTCTGGGTCAAGGACCGTACCTCATATACAATTGCAAATCGAGGGCTTGCAGCGCCACTATCATCACTCGACCCTGGCTGATCTGCCGTCATGATCTGCAATAACAAACAAGTCTCTAATCAATGTGTAGTTACTGGTATAGTATAGTACAATACAACAATTATCATATATAGGATCCAAGTTTTAATTTTTCCAACTCTCCTCACTTCCCTACTAAGACTCTAAGTCAAGATCATAGGGTTCCACTTTAAGTTCCAACCGTGTCCTAACTCTATTTTTAATTTGTATCTTATATTGGTTGTGGGTTAATCAAGAGCTAGACGTAAAAACTTAGTCTTTGATACCAACTGTGACGGCCCCAGTTTCCTATAAACTATGCCCCACTTGGCCTAAGCCCACGTGGACCCCCGAGCTAGTCTCAAAAGGTCAACGTAGGCCTAGTAAGCCTTCCGATCCATCCATATAAATAAATTCATAATTTTTAAGTCGAGTTATTTTTAATTTTCAAGTTTTACAAGTTAGCGGAAGCAATTAATATGTTAAATAGCTCACAATAAAGTAAAAGAGTCGGACATCCTAAATGTGGAACCCTGTAAACATGTACATTCATGTATATCTTATGTCAAGTATTATAACTAAGCAAAAATGATATACAAGTCATGTGTATCTCTCAACTAAAACAAGTATCCCAAGTGTGATAACAACATATATAAGTAATACAAAAAAAAATAGAAAACCTACAAAAGTGTGTAGAAGAGGGTCGCTCTGATATCCTCAGAGTAGATCGCCACGTATCGGTATCTTGCTCTTGCTTGGCTGCGGATCTGTACTCGGTCAAACACAAGAATGCTGAGTCCAGAAGTAAAAGCCAGTAGGATCTAAACAGTAATTCAAAATAAATAAAGCAGTCTCAAAGTCATGCGGATAGAAATAAAATTTATATGAAATGCATGATAATAAGATTGTAAAAATGAAAGTACAACGAGGAATGAGTGTCAAAAGAAACAATAGAGAGGTGCCCAAGTAGTCCAAGACCACCGAGTGCGGGTCTCACAGGGTCGGGGTTATAGAGTCGTGGCAACGCCAAACAGACTCGGGTTCTAAGATGAGGCATCTCCTGCTGTACATAGATTGTCGTGAATGAGGGATATCAACGGTGCCCGTGATAAAACACATCTCATTTCGACTAAATACTCCAGTGACTCGAGGTCATGGCCCCGGTTACAAACCGGTATCCACTCCAATCAGAGACACTCTCATGACTCAATTGGCCCATAGACACTCATAGATGGGTGGGGATTCCAAGAAAGGGACATAATATAATATCAATAAAATATAAACTCAAATGAACTACTGTGCATTTCCTAGCTGGTTTTACTTACCTCGGATCCACGCTATCACGCCCTCGCGGATCTGACACGCTCCCCAAACTAACACTCGGTGCGCGACACTAGTCTCCTATGATCCTGGTATCAATTACAATAAATTAGGTGTGTTTGGACATATTTGATGTACTTTAGATTTTTAAATCTCAAAATAATTCAAAATGTGGAAGTTATAGCGTTGGCACGCTTTTTGAGAAAAATTTCAACGCAAAAATCTCCAAACTCACTTTTCTACAATTTTTCTCACTTTTCTTATTTTTTGTAAATTTTTCCCTATTTTTCTTGAATTTTTCCGATTTTTTATGATTTTCTATTATTTTTATAAATTAAAATGTAAAAATATGTAAAATTATATATATTTGTTAAATTAGAGGCTGTTGTGTCCGTGAATCGGGCCCTGGCTCTAAGCCGAGCTCGGGCCCACCCCAAAAGGGCAAGCGTGCGATCCGCTCCCTCCACTCCTTCGTGAAAACGAAGGAAAAGGGGGAGCGAAACAGAGAGGCAGCTTGGTTTTTTTATTATTTTATATATATATCTTATCTTATCTTCTTTTCTTTTCATCCAAATCATCGACCATACTCATTTTCTTCCCTTCCTTTTTCATTTGTCTACTTAAATCAACTAAGCTCAACTTCAAATTAACAAATTAACTCTATGAAAATCAAGATTACCAACCATAAATTACTCAAATCTAAGATAATGACTTACTTGGGAGTTTCTTTTCTCTTGTTCTTTTTCTCTTCTCCAAAGCAAAACCCCAAACTCCTAAAACACCAAACACACCATCGATTCTCTCTCCCCCTTATCTACTTTTATTTTTTCACAGTCACTTATCACACTCCCTCCACCAACAAGTGACACATGTGTGCAATGTAGGAATTGTCTATTTTGTCATCAACAATTAATTAATTCATTTACTCAACCATTTCACACAATTTAAAACTTTAGAATTTTTTTGATTTATTGATCAAATAAACTATAGTTCCATACCCGTAAAGGCACGTATCTCGAGAAGTCACCTCGCTTTTAAACCGATGATCAAAGTAAAATACTGAAATTGCGGGCATTTTTTATTTTAAATAAGTAATACACAAATCACCAAAAAATAAAATACCTCGGTGTCGACTCTCGAGGGTTGACCAAGTGTGCCACGTCACGATGGTCCAGGTCACAGTTCTGAAATGTCACGTGGAACGGGTTAGAATTTTAGGATCGTTACATTGAACTGAGCTCTACGGCTCTATAATTACTCGTTTATAAATACTTGTCGACAACCCCAAGTCTCATACTCCGTATGCCGCATAAACTAGTGGTCAGATCCGGACATCCCGAAAAATTTAGTGACCCCGTGTGTCGCGGCCTATCTCTATAAAGGTCCTAGACACAAGAACTTCTTTTTCAAATCTAGAAAAAACACAATAAGGGAATCAAAAATGGAATAGCTTAAACGAACACAAAGGAATATGATTTGCAACACTACAAATCATTCACCTAATAGCATGTTTTTCTATTAACATTCTGAACAACCAAGAATGACATAGCATGTGAATAAGATTCAATGAATACCATTTAAATACAACCAATGCCACGATAACAAACTCATGAAATGAGATAGGACAACAAAGTCATGGCATCTAGAGTACAATAGCACATCAGTCAAAATGACTGTAAACAAGAAGCATAATGGAAAGAAATGTAAATAGATATCGCAATCAGTTTACTTACAAACCATGCTAAGCTCTTATGCTAACCCGGTCTTTCAACACCTTAAAACTCATACTCGAACCTCTAAAACTCTTCCCTAGGCTCCTGGTATCATTTGACATGTTTTGTAATGTGTTCAGACCCTTGGTTAGAGTGTTAAGCTTGTTTAAGGTGTTTGAGTTTTAGTTAGAAAATTGTAGATTTTGTGCAATCAAAGCACCTAGCGCTCTGGATAGCATGACTAGCGCACTACACGTAGGTAGAGCGCTAGCTAGTACATTTAGCATGTGCATGAAATCTTAGAACTCTACATTTTGAATCGTGGGTTTTCTCTCCACATGGCTAACTCCAAAGCCTTGGGATCTCTTTAATTCATCACTAGAGACCCAAAAACATCATCACAACCATAAGAACAACCACATTTCATAATTAATCACCAATTCATCAAATTAAACAAAGTTAATGGTGTAGATCGACTTACCTATTCAAACATCAAACCTAGCTTGATCAACTCTTTCTCCAAATCCACAAGAATTCCATAACAATTCTTGCTGATCTTCTTCTCCTAGTTTTACTTTTTCTTTAAGTATGTAAAATGAAATGAATTGCATGTTACCTCATCTCATGCATTATATACATATAGGATAAAGTTGATTAATAGTCATTGATCTTGATGCATACACGTAACTTGAGACTAATCTAATGGCCTACATCTTGACATAATTCCACTAACTCTCCACTAACTTCGTCTAACTAACATGAATTGAAACTAAATTGGTCTCTTGATATGTCAACACGTATCTCGAAGATTATCAATGACTAATGTTTTAATTTGCTAACTAAGGTTACATTTAATGTGAATCAACTATAGCCATATTAAATTTAACTATTTAAGCTACACTAAGCTTAAATCAATCACATCACTCTCTACCCCAGTCTCATGCCGACACGCATCTTAAGGCACATCCCTGCTAACATCTCGAATACTATATATAAGTAGGGTGACTTAATAAGTCTACATGAATACATCACACTAGGCATCCATCATCCAAAAATATTATGTTACTCAATCCTCACACTGAGTATTCGGACCGTGTGCTCGCTCTCAGGTCACGTCTCGGGTCAGTAACCCTAATTAAAGATTAATTTACTATTAGTAAATTATGGGTCGTTACAGGAGGATATCAATTTTCCAATACTTATTCAACAAGACAATGCAAGGACGCACATTGATGTAAATGATGTTGAATTTCGCCAAACAACTTAACAAAATGGTTCTAATATACATATGATGTGCCAACCTCCAAACTCTCCTGATTTGAATGTTTTAGATCTTAGATTTTTTACTGCAATTCAATCTTTGCAATACAAGGACACTCCTAAAAGTGTTGAAAGCTTGTTAACGTTGTGATGAAGTCATTCGAAGAATATCTTATTTTGAAATCCAATCACATTTTCTTAACACGTCAGTTGTGTATGATGAAAATTATGAAAGTAAAAGGCAACCACAATTACAAATTCCTCATATTAACAAACGAAGGCTTGTGATGGAACAAAACATTCCTATTCAATTGAGTTGTTGAAATTGATAATTACAGATATGTTCTTTGAAGCTTAGATTAGAGCTAAGCCAAGAGTTTGATTAATGTGGTGATATAGTGATTAAGAAGTCTAATGGGAACCACTTGATATGTAAGGATTTGGCTATTAAGGATTGGTATTCTGATTAGACTGTCTAGAGAAGTTGTGCTGGACGCATTAGATTATGAAACGAAAATCCCAACTTGGAAATAATTTTAGGCAAGAATTACTTCGATGACCTTATGGATCTTTTTATATTGGTTATGCAAGCAATGTCATATCGTATTGAGGTATACAAGAAGATTATGGATTGTTCTATGGTGATGATATAGGTTGTTAAATTCATAAAGATATATGAGAGTTATTCAGTACATTGAGACTGGATAATAAAAACCTGAAAGGTTGAGTAAATCTTTATCTATATGTGAGGGTAAAAAGAAAACATAATTGTAAGTTATGAAACAAGATTAGTTAAATTTTAGCATCAACACTATGAGGAAAAAGTTAGCCGGGAGAGAAACTCTACCCTTTATTATCAGCAACCCTAAATCACATTAAGCATTCACTGTCCATTTAGAACTTGAATTTTTGAGCTTGTGTCTTATAAATGTATGACAGTTGAAAGAAAATAAATTCCTTTGTGTGGGCTCTCTGATAATAAAAGTAATCAAATGGATTACATTGTCGGATAATACAGCCGAATATGCTCAATCTTATCATACATTAAGGTATATAACTAAGATTGGAGATATGGCTTTTGTGGAAAATGAGATAGTTAAGAGCTGCACAGAGAGGGTATGACAGATTAGGTGATTTATAACTACAACTTGATTAAAATAAAGATGTTGAGGAGTCAAGCATCATAGATTATTAGAGAAATCAAAAGACAAATTCATTATGCTTTTGAAAGTCTCCTCTATGAAAGGGCTTTGTAGATTCGGATTACAGTAAAATAGTTGTGCCATGAAAAAGAATTGATAATTAGGGTACGGGAGTTCTAAATGGAAGAGCAAATTCCATTACTCTTCGGAACTACTGGTAACTTATATGTTTCCTTTAATTTCGAGGATGAAATTGTCTTAAATTAAGGAGACTGTAATGACTCGTTACCTTAAGCATGTGATTAGTGTTAATCCAGAAGTTAATTAACCCGATTTAGACTCATGATTAAGCCCGATTTGTCTCGATTAGCGTGTGCGCAGATTTGCATGTCGTTTTATGTTTGTATGGCGTGTATTAGTATTGATGGAAATGATTGGAAGTAATTAGCCTATAATTGATGAATTTTAGGATGTCTAATACCATGTGTGGATCCAGAGTGACACACATAGGTTATACAATAGTATGTACGCCCGAGTAAGTTCGTTGGCATACACGGTGAGACTCTAGGCGCGTGAATATATGCATGTATATATATATGTATATTTATATATATTAAAATAAATAAATAATAAATTGTCGAGCGCTAAAGGACATGCGGAGGTCTTGGGTGACACTCGTGAGACGTGGAAGTAGTGTGCACGCCCAAGTGTACTCGTTAGCGTGCACGACGAAATGATAAACGCATTAATATAGACATATGTACATATTTTTATATATGTTTTATGTATAAATATATATATTCAAAATAATTAATAAATTGGTAGGCACATAGTAACACGTGGGTTGAGGGTAACACGCGTCAGATGTACAATAGTGTGCACGCCGAACGGTGGTCATTGGTGCACATGATGAATTTATAGGAGTGAAATGCAAAGTTGTATATATATTTATATATAGTTATCTATATATAAATAAATATATAAAAATGAATCCTAAGTTTAAATCAAATTAAATTATATATAAGATTCATCTCGAGATACGTATTACGCTTGAGTCGAGACGATGAATATTGTAATTAGGAGTGTGTATGTTTGGCTTTGGAATTATAATGCATCGAGATACGCGTAGCGTGAGCATCGAGGAGGTGATGAGTTGACTAATAACCATAAAGATTGACCTTGAGATACACAACACATATTTCGGGAAAGATCAAAAATATAAAAATAGGAATGTGTGTCAAATTTGGTGTCACCTTAAATGTCTCACTTTGGTGTTATCTCCCTTGGATTTACTTCGAGATTCATATACATGAATCTCGAGGAAATCTTATATTTATCTCCTAACTCAAATACACCGCCTCACCTTGTATTCATTTCGACAAACAGAGAGAAAATGGTAAATCGAAATTGAAGCAGGGAGAGGGAGAGATCGTAGGAGAGAGAGAGAGAGAGAGAGAGAGATCGGCAACGATGAAGGTGATTTTGGTTGTTGTGTTGATTGTTGTCGTTGTTGTGGTTGCTGTTGATTTTGTTTGTTTTTGCTGTGTCGTTGTTAATGGCGGGAGTTAGAGACGGGAGGCTTGGACTTCATATGAGGAAGGAGACGACATAGGAGCCGTCTCCCCTAACATGAGTGACGGGTTGGGCCCCAACCCCAATGATAAATAAAAAATGTTTGTTGCTTGTTGGATCAAACGTATTAGGTATATCTAAAGGCTTGGGACCACCAAAGAAGGAAACATGGTGGTGGAATGAGGATGTCCAACGAGCAATTAAGACTAAAAGAGAGATGTATAGGAAAATACCTAAGTGTCAAGATGAAGATGTGTACAATCAATATAGAGAAGCTAGAAAACAAGCTAAAAAAGTAGTTAGTCAAGCTAAAATAAATTTCATGGAAGATCTATATACAAGGTTAAGTAATAGAGATGGCGAAAAATATATATATATAGGCTAGCCAAACTAAGAGATAAACAAACAAGACCTAAGTCATGTAAGATGTATTAAGGACGAAAATCAAAATGTTTTAACGCGCGAGGAGGATATTAAGGAGAGATGGAGAAGTTACTTCGATAGTTTATTTAATGATGGTCAAGTTGATACCATAATAGATGAAAACCCACACCAAGAAAGAAATGTCAACTATACACGCAATATTAGAATTGTAGAAGTTAAAGAGGCATTGAAAAGAATGAAAATAGGGAAAGCATGTGGCCCAGATGAAATACCCATAGAGGTTTGGAAATGCTTAGGAGAAATTGGATTGACTTGGTTAACAAAACTTTTCAATAAAATTTTAAAATCAAAACGGATGCCAATGGATTGGAGAAGAAGCACGCTTGTGTCAATCTTCAAAAACAAAGGAGACATTCAAAGTTGCTCAAACTATCGGGGAATTAAACTTATGAGTCACACTATGAAACTTTGGGAGAGGATAATTGACAATAGGCTAAGGAGAGAAACAACAATATCAGAGAACCAATTTGGTTTCATGCCTGGAGGTCAACTATGGAGGCGATTTTCCTTGTAAGACGATTGTTAGAAAAATATAGAGAAAAGAAAAAAGATCTTCATATGGTATTCGTAGATTTAGAAAAAGCATATGATAGGGTCCCTAGAGATGTTCTTTGGTGGGTTCTAGAAAGAAAAAAAGTGCACGCTAGATACATAGACACTATTAAGGATATGTATGATGGAGTAGTAACGAGTATAAAGACATTTGGAGGAGCTACAAAAGAATTTCCCATTACGATAGGACTACATCAAGGATCGGCTCTAAGCCCATATCTATTTACTTTAGTTATAGATGAACTAACTAGACATATTCAAGAGGATATACCATGGTGTATGCTATTTGCGAGATGATATTGTCTTAGTGGATGAAACTAAAGATGGAGTGAATAGGAAATTAGAACTCGGAGGAATACATTAGAATCTAAAGGCTTTAAGTTGAGTAGGACGAAAACCGAATACATGCACTTTGTGAGTTTAGAAACACTAGACATCGAGATGACGGAGTGGTAAAATTAGGGGAAATAGAAGTTCCTAAGGTAAACCACTTTAGGTATCTAGGATCAATCATACAAAATGATGGTAACATTGAGAATGATGTCACACATAGAATTCAAGTTTGGATGGAAGAAATGGCGGAGTGCAACAGGGGGTGATTTGTGATCGAAATGTTCCTACTAAGTTAAAAGGAAAATTTTATAGGACCGCAATTAGGCCAGCTATGCTCTATGGAAGTGAATGTTGGGCGGTAAAGCAACAACAATTACATAAAATGAACGTAGCATAGATGAGGATGCTTAGGTGGATGTGTGGTAAAACTCGTAAAGATAGAATAAGAAATATAGAAATTCAAAAACAAGTAGGAGTAGCACCAATTGATACAAATATTAGGGAAGGGCGGTTGCGGTGGTTTGGTCACCTGCAAAAAACGACCTACAAATGCCCCAACTAGAAAACTTGACTCAATAGAAACCGTAGAAATTCGACGAGGTAGGGGCGGACCAAAGTTAACATGGGATGCATTAATTAGGAGAGATTTGAATGGTTTGGAAAGCTCACCATCGGTTGCACTTAATCGAGCACAATGGAAAAGTTTGATCCATGTAGCCGACCCCAGCTTAATTTGGGACCGAGGCTATGTTGTTGTTGTTGTTGTTCTTGTTGGAATAGAGGGGATCGAGGAGGAAGAAGAGAGTGTTTGAACCCCAAACCGGATCCAATCGGGTTGGGTTCAATTGAACCTATCGATCCGGTCTTGATTAATGCGAAACGTTTATGGATTTCGAGAGTTGATATAAAGTTAGGAAAGCTCAGCACGTGTAAGTGGGACTCATATTCTTATCAATTATGCAACATAATTAGTATATTTAGTTCATGTAGCGTAATGGACCGGAAAATGGGGCAACGCTCAGTGACTAGAATGTTTTAAATGTGAAAATGATCGGAAGTGTGGGACAAGGCGGATCGAGACTAAGGGTGGAAAGGTACTTCTAGAAATGGATTTCACCTTTTATCCTAATAAAAGGAAAAGGTACGCCTAGAAATAGATCTGCCCTTTATCCTAATAAAAGGAAAAGGTATGACTGGAAATGGATTCTGCCATTTCATCCTCAGTAAGCCGGAGTTTTACCTTAGTTGACATTGTCCAATTAAAGTTGGTAGCTCAATCAAGCTTGAATAAACCAACAGAATAACAAGTAGCGCAACGTGTGAATTTTGTGGTTGTATTCTTGAGTGATGGACGTGTAAATTAATAGTCATGTGTACGGTTGCAGTTTACCTGTTATTTGCATCCTTTATTTATTTTTATACCATAATAGATATGTTTTAAAATCATATTGATATTCATTTGTTTATTGATACTAGTTGATATTGATGTGTATGTAAGAGTTACTTACTGTGTATGTTGGAGCGCTTAATCCCCAATTAATATTTCAGGTTAACGATGTAGGCTTCGACTCAAGAACGGAGAAGATTAGGAGTTTATAGTCTTCTCTACGGTGAATTGTTTTCCTTACTGTTTCTATATTATATTGAATTACTATTTTGTAATAAACAGGGTTGGGATATGATTTTATAACCGAGGTTTATGTCGGTTTTAGTATATCATTTGTATTATCGAAAAAGTTTTAATTCTGCTGCGTTTTTAATTATTTATTCGATATATGATAGACTGCATTGTGATTATCGGGTATGAAGAACGACTATATTGTTACTCTAATTGAGTCTGACTGGTGTACCAGGGCTTAATTAGGGTTTTCAGATCGGGCATTGCCCTAATTGAGTTATGGGATATTACATCATTTGCTACTCCTCCAAGTTTGTTGTTGTTCATATTCCTTATTATGCCATTGAACATTTAGCAAGGATTCTTGTTTTTTTAATACAAAAGGATTCTCATTGTTTTGTTCATAATGTGTGAAAAAGCAGAGAGACGAAATTGAAAATAAGAGGGCTTAATTCATATGCTATGCGTTATCTCATTCATTTATAAAAAAAAAATAATCATATTGCGTCCAATTGAGCTTACATGTTCCTCTACTTACTATGTGCACTCCTGAGAAACTCGTTCAAATCTCGATAAAAAAACGCACCTGTCATATATGTTGTTACTTGTTCCACGCCAAAAAAAAAAAAAACTTTCCACAAATCTAGTTTTTCGAAATTAGGGTTTCTCTCTAAAAATCAATGAAACAAAAAACACGATATCAAAAATAAAAAAGAGATCAGCATGCTCATCATCTTCCTAAAGTAAAAAATAAGAAAACTCAAAGAAACACAAAATTAAGGGACAATGGAAACATTGATTGTAGAGAATTGCTTCAAATACACTATTGTATTAATAAAAGTTGGGAAGCCAAATTCTTAACATTGTCAAATACACTTGTTGGAGCCCCTTGTCTTCATATACTAGGCATTCTTTTTCTGAAAACTTGTTCAAGTCAAACCTAAGATCAACATGCTCGTTCAAGTCGAAATTGAAAACCCTCTCTGTTGTTTGGCATCATTTTTCTTCTCCTTTATGGTCGTCCTTTACTTTTTCAAATACTTGACATTCTTCTTCTCCTTTAAGCACTTAGACACTATATTTTTCCTCAAAAAAGAAACCAAAATCGCATCAAAACCAAAACCCCATCTTCAAATAATTTTATAGGGAAATCAAACCCTCTTTATTTTCTCGATTGACATTAAGGGTGGCTCTCCCAAATTCACAAGAAAGCATCTTCGTTGTTTGAAAAAAGAGAGAGAGAGAGAGAGAGAGAGAGAGAGAGAGAGAGAGAGAGCTTGGTTTCTCCCATAATCAAGTTCAATCATTGAATTTGATCATTAAAGAAGTCGGCTTGGTTAGTAGGGGTAAAATAGGAAAAGTAAGTGGAAATGAGGAGAACGACTTATATTTTTAGACGAGAGAAGTTAACTTAAACGACTTACATATATGACCGGATGGTGGAGTTGTCATAGTCTCTTAGACTTTGTCTCAAGTTGCTTGTGTATATCAAATCTCAACTAATTTGAGATTGATACTTTATTGTTGTTTATTGTTGTTGTTTTTCATGTAATATATTGAACTAGATTTGTTTTAAGAGAAATGCTAGGATGACCTGAAATGAGACACCCGATAAAGATGTTCATTCATTCACGCATCGAGATATGTGTTTACACACATCAAT
Organism: Stephania cephalantha; assembly: GCA_039657325.1. NCBI lineage: Eukaryota > Viridiplantae > Streptophyta > Magnoliopsida > Ranunculales > Menispermaceae > Stephania > Stephania cephalantha. Next base: position 46,827,152 of record CM077569.1, on the reverse strand, counting down.
GCACAATGGATGGACATCATCACCAGGTGTCCATCCCAAAGTGTCCCATTCTTGTGTCCATCCTAGGTGTCCCATTCCAGGTCATCCTAGCATTTTCCTTCTTTTAATTATCTACAACTACGAGACTTAAAATTGAGACAGTGCTTAAGAGTTAAGAGAGACTAATAATCACTAATCAGTCTCTTTCCATTGGATCAACTAATTATTGGTAATTAAGTGATTTACTTTCAATATATTATTATACGTACATATATATTTGCAACAAGCATAGTTACTACTCCCTTAGATTCTACTTCGAGATGCGTTCCAACGCATTTTTTTGCATGCCCAACAGAATCCAACACTCGACGATCACTCTTCTTGTACCTAAAAAAAATATTCCTAAAAAACAAACACATCGCGCGCGTCGCCAGAGCTTTCACGAAACAGAGAGGTGACGATGATTACGAGTGAGCGTACAACCTACCAGTCAACACAGTCACAATAGATCATCAATCACACTTCTCAGATGGAGTACGTAGTAAGTCTCTCACCTACCATTCAAACCTCTTCTCTTTGTTTTGTTGGTGTTGCTCACAACAATAACAATTAATTCTTTCTTTACAGCTCCGCTCCATCGATCTGGATCGATCACCTGAATTTGATATCTTCCACGACAACAATGCTGTCCATGAGGGGAATCAGCAAAAACATTCAGGCAAAGCTGGTGGGTACGTTCTTCCCTTTAATTCTGGATCTACCTACGCACACCTTCTAGGGTTTCATGCTATTCTTAGGAATTCATATGATTAAACGTGAAATCAATGCTATGTTGAATGAATTAGATCCTTGATCGCGAGAATTTGGAGTGGATTGTGTTAAAGAACCAAATTTGATAAATCTCAATTCCAGCTTGAGATGACTTCTAGAGCCCGTGGATCTCTGCCAGTACAGATATTGTCCTAAATAAGCATTCAGCCGCGTGTTTTACTAGTACTGGTTACAGAAGGAGTAATTAAAAAGCTTATAGATTGAACTTCCCCAATTCTAACAACTTAGTTACTATAATACCTAAAAAACTACTAATGTGTCTCTAAACTATAAGATGAGTTCCCTTAATTAATTATTCACATTGATACCTATCGGATTGCTTAATTTTCTTGTTAGGGTTTAGTTATATGGGCTACTAGCTGTTTGGAAATTTTGAAATCCTTCTTCGCTGATGGTAGATACTCGGAACTTATTCGTGTCGTCATCCTGGAGTGAAATTCATAACTGGTTGAAAAATAATGATGCTATATAGATCGTTTATTCATTGATGGATCGATTGATTTGTTTTTGCATTGTCAGGTGCTTTTAGGGGATATGGGAACTGGGAAAACAAGTTTGGTACTGAGATTCGTTAAAGGCCAATTTTACGACTACCAGGTTCATCCAGCGTGCAATTTTTGTTTAAGATTTCTATTCCCTGTGTCTTTGATGTTGCATTGTTCCTAATTATAGTGGAAACATTCAGGAGTCGACAATTGGAGCTGCCTTTTTCACACAAGTCTTGTCCATTAATGAAGCTACTGTGAAATTTGATATATGGGATACAGCAGGACAAGAGAGATACCACAGCTTGGCTCCTATGTATTACCGTGGTGCAGCTGCGGCTATTGTAGTATACGACATTACAAGCACGGTATGTTATCGGACACATATTTGATGCTTATATTTGCAAATACATGATTACATGTCATATGGATAAAGTCAATTCTGAACCTAAGATGTACGTACTATATGGACTGAAGGAAATGATATATGTTTATATTTGGTTTAACTTCTGCTTTCCCTGATAATGAATTAATCTTGTAGAACGATCTGAATTTTCTTGGCATCAGGAATCGTTTGAGAGAGCGAGAAAATGGGTCGAAGAATTGCAAAGACAAGGTGAGTATTACAAAGAGAAATCCCATTTTCTGATTCATCTACATTCTATGAGCATAGCAAAGTCTCCAATTTGTGAGTTCTTGAAATTTGCAAATTTGTTTGATCGATGTAAGCATTAGTTGGTTGGGCTAATGTAGGGATGCAAATGGGTAAGGTAGGAGATGGGGACCTCATTCCCATACCCATTCCCATTCCCATTCCCACTAACAAATTTATCACCCATATCCATACCCATATCCATCTAGGGATGAATTCTCATACTCATCCCCATACCCATCAAATTCCTGTGGTTATGGGGAATCTCCATGGGTAAAATATTTTACCCATTTCATTCGCCATTGGGGATTTCGGTGGGGATTTTCATAGAGATTTTTGTGGGGATGGGGAATTCCCGTGGGAAATTTTTTTTTCCAATTCCATTCCCTATTGGGGATCCCCGCAGGGATTCTCAAAAAAAGAATTGTAACAAATAAGGTGTCAAATATATATACATAACAACACAATTGTTGAAATTCCAACAAAAATAAAAAAAAAATCGACATGTCATGCAAAAAAAACTCTAACTACTAAGTGCTAACACATATTATTAAGTTTCTACAAAATCATTGGCATATGCGCAACGAAAAGTTCAAATTCAAAATATTCTTTAAAGTCACTATCTCTTTAAACCACTAAGTCATCAACTTTTTTCAGTACTTTTGATCTTAAAATTCTAAAATATAAATATAGTTGCAAACAATTCAAAACAAAACATATAGTTATTAATCCATACCCGTTAGGGTAAATCCCCATCACCCATGGGTATTCCCCTACCCATTTGCATCCCTAGGCTAATGTCAGCTTCTATGTGTGAGCCATGAACATTCATGTTTTGGAGTCAAACAATTACTATGTTGGAACAATAATTGATTATCCTCTCTTGTTTCATGCTTTTGTTTAAAGATGGATGAAAAGAATTGCTCAAATTTGCATTAGGTGGAAAAATTGTAAACTGCATTTAAGTGGAATGTTAAAGCTATTAGGATTCCATCCTATCTTTTATGTACACAAAATTTTGGAATGTTTTCTTAGTGGACTGTAAATTGATATGTACTGCTTCTGTATCATTTCACAGTTCAGTATTCAAGGATGCTTAACGATTTTCTGTATTGATTTTATTAACGATATTGCTTTTAACTGCTGCAACGTATTAGGGACATCAACATTCAATTATCTATTTTTCGTTATTATGTTTCTTGCTCTTTAAGTTATCCTTTAGTTGTTGATAAGTTAGATTAGGATACAAGTTTCTATTATTTAGGATAAGAGTTTTATTCCAACTTTAGTTCTTGTTACTTAAGTGTATTAAAATACACGTGCAAATCTGTTTTTATATAGATCGCAGCATCAAGAAATAAAAGAACGAGATTTCAGTTCTTGTTTTACTTCCTTTTATATAGATCAGTTTTTCTTCTCTCCTCTATTCAATTTTACTTCTCTTTGATTTTCTCCAACAAATTGGTATCAGAGCCCTTATTTTCTTAAGGGACTTGTGGTTGAGAGAAACTTTTTTTCTGCATCCAAGAACTTCCATGGATTCAGATTCAATTCTTGAAAAGCCTTTCACCTCGCTTGCACCACCGGTGTTCGATGGTGAGGGTTATCATATATGGGCAGCCAGGATGGAGGCACATCTAGAGGCGAATGATCTCTGGGAAGCCATTGAGGAAGACTACGAAGTTCTTCCCTTACCCGCAAATCGAACAATGGCGCAAATCAAGTATTACAAAGAGAGAAAGTCAAGAAAATCTAAGGCAAGAGCTATGTTATTTGCCGCAGTCTCTTCTGAAGTCTTCGTAAGGATTATGTCATTAAAGTCGGCCTTTGAAGTATGGAACTACCTAAAGAAGAGTACGAAGGAGATGAAAACATCAAAGGAATGAAGGTTCTCAACTTAATCAGAGAATTCGAGCTTCAGAGAATGAAGGACTCAGAGACAGTGAAGGAGTATTCTGATAGATTACTTGGAATCGCGAATAAAGTGAGATTACTCGGTTCTAAATTTTCAGACTCTAGGATTGTGCAAAAAATCCTTGTAACCACCCCGGCAAGGTTTGATGCTATTATTTCATCACTTGAAAATACAAGAAATTTGGCCAACGTTAGTTTGGCGGAATTGTTGAGTGCTATGCAAGCACAAGAACAAAGAAACCTCATTAGATCTGAAGGGTCTGTTGAAGGTGCATTAGCTGCGAGAGCTAAATTCAGTCAAGGACAAAAAGGGAAGAAAGTTGAGAAGAAAAAGAAAGGAAATTCAGGTTTTGATTCTCCTAACACTAATAAGGGAACAAAATATGATTTTCCTCCTTGTAAGCACTGTGGAAGAAAGGGTCATCACCCTTCTAAATGTTGGAAGCGACCGGATCAACAATGTGAGAAATGTCAGAAGATGGGACATCATCAGAAAATATGTAGAAGCAATCCACAACAAAGACAAGTGACTCAAGTCAACCTTCAACAAAAGAATGCTGCACAAGTTGCAGATCAAGAAGAGGATGAGCATCTTTTTGTTGCATCTTGTTTTGCAACAAGTAGTACAAGTGATGAGTGGCTTGTAGATAGTGGTTGCAAAAACCACATGACTTTCGATCGAGACCTCTTCCGAGAATTAGACACTTCTGTAACCTCCAAAGTTCGAATTGGCAATGGCGAGTACCTTGCGGTCAAGGGAAAAGGCACAGTTGAAATTGAAAGTATTTTGGGTACAAAACTAATCAAAGATGTATTATTTGTACCTAAAATAAGCCAAAACTTGTTAAGTGTTGGCCAACTTCTTGAGAGAGGTTTCAAAATAATCTTTGAAAACAATCAATGTTTGATCAAAGATTCGAAAGGTGAAGATGTGTTTAAAGTTAACATGAAGGGAAAAGCTTTGCATTAGATCCTTTGGAGGAGGAAATTGCGACCTATTCACCATGAAAACTAATGCAGAATTGTGGCACAAAAGGCTTGGACACTTTAATCATAAAGCTGTGATGACTTTGCAGAAGAAGAATATGGTTCAAGGACTTCCTCATCTTGAACTAGATATTCGAGATTGCATTGCTTGTCAACAAGGAAAGCAAACAAGACTTCCCTTTAAACAGACAACTTGGAGAGCCATTGAGAAGTTGAAGTTGATTCATATTGATGTGTATGGACCTTATAATACTCCATCTTTAAATGGGAGTAAGTATTTCTTGATTTTCATTGATGACTACTCAAGAATGTGTTGAATCTATTTTCTTAAATTCAAATCAGAAGTTGCTAGTGTGTTCTGGAAATTCAAGCAATGGATTGAAACACAAAGTGTCACAAAATTCAAGTCTTGAGATCAGATAATGGCAAGGAATATACCTCAAATCAGTTCAATCTATTTTGTGAAGAAGCTGGAATTGAACATCAACTCACTGCTCCATATACTCCACAACAAAATGGAGTTAGTGAGAGGAAAAATCGTACCATAATGGAGATGGCCAGATGCTTGATGTTTGAGAAGAATTTGCCGAGAGAGTATTGGGCAGAAGCATCACATACTCTGCGTCTTTCTTCTAAATAGGTTTGCCTACAAAAGCGATAGTTGGAAGAACTCCATATGAAGTATGGTTTGGATTCAAACCTTTTTTGAAAAATGTCAAAGTATTTGGATGTCTTTGTTTTGTTTATGTTCCTCAAATTAAAAGGGACAAACTAAACAAAAAGGCGAAAAGAAGGGATCTTTATAGGTTATAGCCTAACTTCTAAAGCATACGAAATTTTCCAACCAAACACCAAGAAAATTCGATCGAAGCGAGAGATGTGTATTTCATGGAAAATGATGAGTGGGATTGGAAAAGAAAGCATCCAATTTCGAACCTATCCATGTTTCAAAATTACAACTCAATCCAGATGAGTTGGTTGATGATGTACCAGTTTAGAGGTATGAGATCACTTTCCGAAATTTATCAATCATGCAATGTAGCTTTACTTGAACCTTCAAACTTCTGGGAAGCTGCAAAAGATTCAAGATGGGTTCTTTGCCATGGAGGAGGAGATAAGCATGATTGAGAAAAATCAAACTTGGCAACCGGTGAAAAGGCTCGAAGATAGAAAAGTGATAGGCGTAAAATGGGTGTTTAGAACTAAGTGAATCCCGATGGTTCAATCAACAAGCATAAAGCTAGGCTTGTTGTGAAAGGCTATGCTCGATTTTTGGTGTTGATTTTTCGATACTTTCGCTCTGTTGCTAGATTGGAGACAATCGAGTTGTTGCTTGCAATAGCCGCACAAAAGAAGCTGGAAAGTTTATCAACTTGATGTCAAATCAGCTTTCTTGAATGGCTTATTGGAAGAGGAGATCTATGTAGAGCAACTTTGAAGGATTTGTTGCAAAAGGAAAAGAAGATGATGTGTACCTTCTTAAGAAGGCCTTGTATGACCTGAAACAAGCTCCAAAAGCTTGGTATAGTAGAATTGATGAGCACTTGACGGAGTTGGGTTTTAACAAAAGCCTCAATGAATCGACTCTCTACATCAAAGGTGATGAAATCAGTTTTGTGGTTGTTTCACTTTATGTTGACGACTTGTTGATCACAGGAAGTAATGAAGAACTTGTGAGAAAGTTCAAAGAAGAAATTATGCAAACTTTCGAGATGACAAATCTTGGAGAGATGTCTTACTTTCTAGGGATGGAAATAAAACAAAAGAAAGGAGAAGTCTTCATTTGTCAAAGAAAGTATGCCAAGGAGATTTTGAAGAAATTTAGAATGGATGAATGCAAGAGTGTTGATACTCCCATGTGTCAAAAAGAGAAGCTATGCAAAGAAGACGAAGCTGAAAAGGTTGATGAAACCTACTATAGAAGCTTAGTAGGTTGTCTTATGTATCTAACTGCTACAAGGACTGATATCCTATATTCCGTAAGTCTATTATCTAGATTTACAAATTGTGCGACTGAAACGCATCTCAGAGCTGCTAAAAGAGTCCTTAGATATGTGAAGGGGACATTGAATTATGGAATCAAATTTTGTGCAAGTCAGAATTATGTGTTGCATGGCTACTCTGACAGTGATTGGGCAGGCTCACTTGATGATATGAAAAGTACATCTGGTTATTGTTTCAAGTTTGATTCAGGAGTGTTCTCTTGGAGTTCTAAAAAGCAAAGTACAGTGGCTCAATCAACAGCAGAAGCTGAATTTATCGCAGCAACAGCAGCTGCAAATCAGCCTTTATGGTTTAGGAAAATGTTAGAAGATTTACATTTGAAGCAAAAGGAATGCACAGAGTTGTTTGTTGACAATCAAGCTGCCATCGCTATCTCAAATAATCTTGTTTTTCATGGGAAAACAAAGCACTTCAACATCAAATTATTCTTTCTTAGAGAAGTGCAGAAGGAAGGTTCAGTTAATTTGAAGTATTGCAAGTCTGATCTTCAACTAGCTGATATATTAACAAAACCTCTGTCAAAAAGCAAGTTCGAATTTCTTAGAGAAAAGCTTGGAGTTTCCAGCAACCAAAGCAAGGAGGAGTATTAACGATATTGCTTTTAACTGCTGCAACGTATTAGGGACATCAACATTCAATTATCTATTTTTCGTTATTATGTTTCTTGCTCTTTAAGTTATCCTTTAGTTGTTGATAAGTTAGATTAGGATACAAGTTTCTATTTTTTAGGATAAGAGTTTTATTCCAACTTTAGTTCTTGTTACTTAAGTGTATTAAAATACACGTGCAAATCTGTTTTTATATAGATCGCAGCATCAAGAAATAAAAGAACGAGATTTCAGTTCTTGTTTTACTTCTCTTTGATTTTCTCCAACAGATTTTATCTTTGAAGTCTGCATTTTAGTTCCCTACAACACTTACTAGAAGTATTCCCCTTATAAAACAACTGCAGGAAATCCAAATTTGGTGATGGTGCTGGTGGCAAACAAGGTCGACTTGGAAGCAAACAGGAAAGTGGAAACTGAGGTATGTCATTTGTGCATAAGTTTTCCGCTACGCTAGTTCCCTAGCAATGACCATTTGCTGAGTCTTTTCATTGATTTTGCAGAATAGCGAGCTTTATGCCCATGAAAATGGTTTGCTTTACATAGAAACATCTGCCAAAACAGCACAAAATGTTAACGAGCTTTTCTATGAAGTAGGTGAGTTTCGGTATCGCTTTCATTTTGTTTTATGAAAAGTACTTCGTTTGAGCTAGATTGTCGTCTGTCATACTTTTCTTTCACCTCACATAATTCTTTTTCGAATGGAGAAAAAAAAGATTCTAATATAAATAGATCTGTGAGAGGGTCTGACTTTGGCCATTCAAATTGGCTTGGACACTTTCAACTTGACATCTTAATTGCCAAGGGTCTATAAAGTGTGTCATCCTATTCTCTCGTATGCATGCACTTCTGAAAAAAAAAAATGGCTAAGTTGAGTAATACAATCGAGAGCCAGAAAATTTAGTACCGTAGTAGTTTTTCCTTTGGAAAGTCTTGTACACATTTGCGAAGTCGTCTTATCTTGAAATTGCTACTTCCACGTTATGATGATTGAACTTGGAGATCGATCTTATGCAGCGAAGTGCTTGGCAAAAGCTCGCCCATCCCAACCCCCCGGCATGAAGCTGCAGAATGAAACACGAGAAAGGGGAATACGGGCCTTTTGTTGCTCAGGGTGATGGACATGCACTATATATAACTCCATAACAACCTGTAAAACCTTCTAAGATGATACTGCAAATTACATATAATGTATGAATCAAAACCTTTTCTTCTTTCAAGATGTTGGTTTTCTCGTTATTTGAGAAGGAAGTTCATGAATTACGCTAAGTCTAATGCAATGAACTGGCCTTTGATCGATCTAGTTGGCTTCTTAATTTAAACTCTGCATATGCATAATAATGTAGTTACATAGGATGGCTTTTCAATAATAATGAATAGAGGAAGAGGGTTAGTTTTGTTGTCATGAAATTAATGCCAATGTACCATGCGTAACGTATGTGTTTATCATGTACAGTACAATGTATGATGTGACAATGCCAACAATGCATATGTATATAGATGATAATCTAACATTCTATGAGAAATACATTTGCTACATAATAGTGTAGATTTAATTGAAATGTGTGGACTCCACAAATTTTAAGAGAATTTACACCATTGTGTAGGAAATGTATGTAACAAATGAATGTCAAAAAATCATTTTCTTATATATATATACACTAGTTTATGTCCGCTCGCTACGCTTGCGAGAATTTAATTAATCTAATAATCTATTTTTATATTTCAAAAGGTATATTACTTAATTTTATTTTGATTTTTTTGACAATTAATTATAACTATTTAGATTTGATAGTGGGAATTTAATTAATTTAATAATCATGAAGTTTAGGTTGGTGTGTTAAATGATGTATTGTCATACTATCAAAAGTTTATGTATTGCCATAGGCCGGCATATACGGGTTATTAAGAGTGTGGATATATAGATTGGTTGTTTATGTGTGCTTAACTTGAGAGTTGGTCTAGGGTTTAGGGTTGGTATATTTTCAAAATGCGAAGGCCTTTTAGACAGTCTATTCCAAAATTGCAAGTCTTTGTCTTTTTGAGGATTGTTGTTTCTTCTCTATAATTTTTTCAAAGTGGTCGGTATCGTACCATTTACAAAAATTGCTTGTCTAATTAAGCGATTTATTTCAGGTGGAACGCGGGATGTATCAATCAACTCCCAGGATACATGAAAATAATTTACCAAGCAATTTTGGATGAATATAAAAAAATGGATGAAGTAATGAATAAAGATGATGTCCTTACCATGTGCCATTATGCAAAAGAAGCTGTAAGTACTCCTAATTAGCATTAATTCATTGTAGTTGTTGCATTTCGTATCATGACCATGTAATTCGATCCTTCTTGTGTCGATTAAGGTTAAAGATCTACTTTTGACTCCAAGCACCAAGTGAAAGGTTGCTGGGAGAGCTAGAGGGTTGGGGGTTCTGGACTCCAGTTTTGGCTTCAGCCTTGGCTCGGCCCAAGTCCTCAAGCTTCCGACTTGGTTTAGTGTAAGGTTATCACAGATGTTTGACGCCCTTGTTACATTTTAAACATTTTCCCTTTAAGCATATGTACAACTGTATTTGTATATAGTCAAGTGGGATCAAAGGCCCTCGAGTGTATATAACTTTGCCGATAAATATATCTTTCTAGAGTTATTACTCCATTTTCCTCAAAAAAAAAAAAATGGTTAAGTTAAACGTAAAAGAAACTATTAGAGCATCTCCAACGGTAAATGTGGATTGCGGACGTGGAGTCTCAATGTGAAGATGTCTATCCCATGTTGCTCAAATTGATAGTGAATTTCAAAATATGTATCCAATGGTAAATATGAATTTGTGGCTCATTTGATGAGGTGACATTTCTTTTTGTAATTTTATCAATTAAAATGTGAAATAAAAGAATAAATAAAATAATGAAATATTCAAAAAATTCTTATTATCCAACATGGATGTCAATTTGAATGTCAAGAAGTAACATTCAAAATAGACAATGTCTATCCGCGTCATCTTGACATTCAAAATGCATATTTCATTGGAGGTTTTTTTCACTCCAATGTCTATTTAATCTTAAGTGACACACATTGACATCCAATCCACATTTCCATTAGAGATGCTCTTAGAATGGGATATTTAATAGGTAATCGTCTATTTAATAGGTAATTAGTTGAGGTAAACGTGAAAGAGAATATTAAAGAGGACATCGACTATTTAATAAGTAATTAAAGGGTAAAAAAGATAATTCAAGTGATGAAAGAATCTTTTTGTCAGAGCTCATCTAATTAGGGCACCTGACCGACCTAGATTACCTTAATCCTCTAATAATCTAGCAGCCTTAACCTCTCCATCAATTAATAATTAAGATTAAGATCTTGTACTCATTAATTATAAAACTTTATTAACCACATGATTCTAAAGTGAATCTTAAACCTCAAAGTTCCGTAAAAATTAATTATATAATCCTCAAAGTTCATTTAGATTAATTACATTATCCTCAAAATTTCATAAAATCTTTTTTGACAGCACCTCCGATATTTCTAAGCCTACATCGAAAATCCCGGCTTTCAAAAATCTTCAACAAAACCTGCTCAGCTTTGGTAGGAATGCCGAAGGACTCACAATCCACTCATAATAATATATATTGCATTAATTGAATATATAATCATTCTAATTTAATTTAAAAGATCAAAAACCTTAAAATAACATTACTTTAGCTTCAAAATAATCTCAATCCATCCCAAAACCGTTCCAACCATTCCAAATGATATCATATTCACACTCGAACCCAAAAACTCATTTATACAATATATTATATTCAAAAACAATACATATAGAGAGATAAAAGGAACTATTAAGTCACAGACAATCTAACAGCTTTCCCTTTCCTTTGTCGTCGCTCGCACCTGTCATTACCCAATTATAGAAATCTGATAATGTCAGATAAGTAAATCATACACTATCCAGTATACCTGTAATAATCAAATGCATTATATTTCAAGAATTTAAACAAATAATAATATCGCAAGGAATCATAAATATACAAGTATGCAATCCATCCTGTTTCTTTTGACCTACCATAATCAGAAGACGTATTTCCAAAAGCGGTGGATAAATAGTAATAAAGATTCATGAGTTTGAGAGGAAGTCCCTCGAGAAGCCACGCTCTCGACTCTCCGTAGAGTATGATCATGGCCAGCATCACAAAAACAACCCATCCCAAACAAATGTCTACAACGATCAGTGACTCCAGTCGCAGAGCACCACGGTGTTCATCCTACCACACATATAGCCAATGTACATAATGGGACCCCCCAAAGACCTCATTCCTCTCGTGTCCGTGAATGCATGATCAATAAATATGCAGCGATAAACTGTGCATGCAATTTATTCGAAAAATACTCATATAATGTAAAGGTTACTATAAGATTTACTTAACCTTACAAAGAACCAACTTCGAGCTTAAATTTTGGGGTTCCCGGAGCGTCGGATCACCTTAAAAATGCTTCCAATAAATTTCATGTATACTTAATTATATTATGGGTCAAGCTTTAAATGAAACAATGTCACGAAACCCAATGAAAACCGCGGTCTAAGTATACTTGAGAACAATTTCCAAAAATGTTAATTTATATAACTGTTTCAAATAGTTTTTAACTAGTCAATTTGGGGTAACTTTTTAACTTTGAAAACCTCAATATTTGTCATCGTGACCTAAAAGGAACTTGTAGTACTCATGTCCTACTTTTCATAGACTTCAAGAACACCCAAATCGAATCATCGACGGAGAATTTATGAATTTTCATATATGGCCTGTCAACTAGGCAAACTTTATTTATTTTGAATTGAAAAACTTCTCCAAATAAATATTTTCGCAATTAAATCCTTCAAAACTCGATAACAATCACCACGAAACCACTAGATAGCAGCACCAAAATATTTCCATAACTCGTAAAGTCAAATTGAATCAAAACCAATAATCAATTCATCTAGAAACCTAATGTAAATCAATATGTATCAACTATAAAAACATCTCCAAAATATTTATCAACTGAATCGCATTGGTTCAATTCATCAAAACCTTAAACCACATCGGTAGGATTCATTTCAAATTGATCCCAATCAACCCAATATACTAATTAACAACAATTCTTAACAATTTCTATCAAAACTCGGTGAAAGAAATTGAAAAATCGCGAGAATTCAAATTGAATTGTGGAAAAATGCTCGACATTGAGAATTTACCAAATTGCAGGTCGAATACCTCATTTCCACTGTGGAGACTTAGCTCAAACTGACCGTATCGCGATGCTCTACAGTGTTGCAGAAAGAAACTGGGCAAAATTGAAAGTAGGGAGCTTCACAATCGAAGGTGTCCGCGGAGATGGTTAGAGAACATTCGTTCTGAACGTTTCTGTTGAAACAAAATGAAATGAATCGTTTGATTTGGTTTTTTTATATATTTATATATAAACAATAGCTGGTTGTTAGCAACTTAATTTCTTTTTATTTATTAATTTTTGAAATTCCTATTTTAACTTTTTTATTTACGATGCTCGTTTTTGACCCGATTTTTCACTAAATTGAACCAAACTCTCGACAAAATAGTTCATATTCATAAAACGTCCATAACACTGATTTTTGTTACATCAAAACCCCAAAAATCTTAACTTTGTCCATGACATGCTAAAATCTTTCGGACTAACCATCTTGCCATACTTAACCAAACGTGCACCAATTTAGACCTAATCTCAACCTCGACCTTTGTCAATCGACACGAAACTCGAAAAAAATATTTTGCACCAACTTCGTTCTCATTTCATACTACCTCAGATCCCGACTTACACGCAAATTGAATCAAAATTCCTACGTCGGCTTGTTAAGTCCATTTAAATGTACAAATTCGGATTTTAAAACTAAAATACAATTATTTTTCACCAAATTCAAAATGAATGTTCACGTCAATATTTTGACTATCTCGGAACCCATCTCGATACGTATCACGAGATAAAATCCCGTAAATATCGAATTTACTCAGTTAACTTGAATTTTGAAAAATAACATAGCATATAGTACACAACACCAGACACACATCACACGAAAATAAAATTAATTAAAAATCTCAATTTTACCGGTTCTCAGCTCCCAACTCGCAGCTAAAACTATAATTAATCTTTGTAATCCTTGATTAGCCGTAATTATTGATTTAAAAAAAATTTCAGGATTTGACAATTTTCACAACTAATAAGAACTTTGTCATTGAAATCAAATTTACTCGAAATAAAAGATATCCGAAAAATGTTCTCTAATATATGCCTCTCGTTCTCATGTTAATTTCAAATCACCGTGAAATTGCCACCTACGCAAGACAAGTGGAATTTTTTTTATTTTAAAGCTTTTGAACCTTCATATCCGCAATCGAAATAGGTTGTTCTTCATATGAACCATCACCTAGAAAATCAAACTAATGTCATCCTATTATGTGATGCAAATCAGGTTCCATTCACCTGAGCATAAACACTTGAAACACATCATAAACTCTGGCTAACTAAGGTAGTAGTACAAATTCATACGCAACCTTTCCAATCCGTTTCACAATCTCGAAAGGTCCTATAAATTAAAGAGAGGGCTTTTCTTTCAGTCTAGAATTGTAATGACTTTTGCAAGGGGAAACTTTCATATAAACCTAATCTCTTTTCTTATATTCCACATACTGATGATAGAGATCATATAACTTTTGTTCATTTTGTGAGATGATTTTAATCTTAGACGAATCTGCTAAACAACCTCAGTGTGATCTCGAACCATCAGTGGCCCCAACTCCATCAAATCTTTCGGTTTAGCCTAAGCGGTAAGAGAACAACAAGATATCCCATACAAAACCTCAAACAGAGCCACCTTGACACTCGATTGACAATTGTTATTACAAGAGACCTCATACAAAGATATGTATTTTCCCATGAACCTCCAAGTTTCAGTACACAAGCCTTGAGCTTGTCTTCCAACCCCTGGATCAACCTTTCAGTCTGACCATCCACCCGAGGATGAAATACAATACTGAAATGCTGAACAATTCTTGTATGCCCTGCCACAACCCCGATGTATACCAAGCATCAAGATAAGAAACTACCATCAATGGCACTCCCAAAGAGCGAACCACCTTTCGCCTACACAACAAGCTCAACTATGTAAAGGCATCGGAAAGTGACATAGAAAGAAAATGAGTAGACTTCATTCATCCATAAACAATAATCCAGATCGCATCATGTTTCCTCCATGAAGTAGGCATATCAGTAGCAAAATCCATCGCGACATATCTCCAGGTTTACGCCAATCGGTCTTAACCTGTTGGTAAATCTCACATCTCCTCACTTAGTCATCCACATCAGCTTTCATCTCTGGTCACCAATACAATCGCTCCATATCATGATACAGTAATAGCCAGCCAAAACCATGAGTTTCAACTTAGATAACCAAAACTCATAAATAACTAAAATTTCATCTAGTTTAATTTTCAGATTAACCTTAGTACAATGATTCCGGTAAGAATTTCCATTTCTTGATCAATGACTATCCTAGCCTTATTCAGAGGCAACTCAGATGATGTTCTAGTGTAAGTAAACACTATACAACTTGGATTATACAAGAACTTCGTCTTAAAGAAACAACCCAAATATGCATGATAAGCCGCTAACCAATCTCGTGTCCTTAACAATACATCAAACTCTATAAACTCCAATACACATAAATCAGTGGCCATCTCGTATCCAAAGATCTTAACAATACATTTCTCACATACAAAGTGAAGACATATCTTATCTCCAAATACTATATTGAGAACTATGTAAATAGGGACTCACAATGGAGTTAACTCTAACTCAATTATTGTACAAGCAGATATAAACGAAACCATTAATCAAAAATCAATTAAAACATTTATATGTTAACTACAAACTAAAATCGTACCTTCAATAAGATTTCGATTTACATCTAAATCTAGTTCAATCAGTACCTGAACACTTTCCTTAATCTTTTGTTGAGGTTGTGACACACTAGAGGACGTTCCCAAAAGTTGTGGACATGCATTTCTGTAATGTCATTTTTTTTCCACATTTAAAACACGTAACTGCACTTAAATTTCGAGGACAATCTTGGATGATATGACCTTGCTTTCCACACCCAAAACAAGTAATTGTAGGTTTACTACCTACATAAAATTCTTGGCTACTCGTCGATCTCTGACTTGTAGTCAGTCCCTAAGATCCTCGACCCTTACCTCTACTCTTTTACAACTAAAATGTACAACTCCGAGCAGCAGACTGAAAGAAATGTGATCTGTCTGTGTCTACTCCGAGGGTCTACTAGCCATTCTCGAAAATGATTACGATGCACATATGATGGTACAATAGGCGTTGTCGGTGTGAATGGTGGTTCTCCATTTTTTTTCTTTTTTTTGGAAATTTGAGTCGAACCTTGCTGAAAATCTTTTCTTACCCTCGAAACCTGAGCTTTTTCCTGATCCTATAATTCCATGATATCGTCGTGATTCGCGCTGAAATGTTTGTGTAGTCACATAAGCTCTAGCCTTATCTCGAACCTATCGCAGAGTGTTCGGTTTAGTCATAGATATATTTGTACTAAGCTTTTCCTGTAACCCATACATATACTTGCACATCTTCTCCTTCTCCGTCTCTCTCGACTCTGGTAAACCTCAAAAGATAATTAAAATGAGCATCATACTAAGCCAATGAATTGTCTCCTTGAACTAGATAATTAAACTCTAGTTTCTTTTACAAAATCAAACTCTCATCAAAGTACTGCTAAGTGAACTCCTCAAGAAAGTCAGCCCAAGTCTCGAATACATGATGCACATCATGTAAAGATATGCACCAAATCTCACCATCGACCTGTAGATAGTACGAAAATATCGAAGCTCTCAAATGTTTATCAATACCTAACATGTTATGAAGCTTCTCATGATTGAGAATGTAACGGCCCAAAATTTCTAACTGTGTTTATGTCTTTACACAGGCTCAACGACCCGTACTGTGGGACCCACACCGTGATGTGTCCGTTTACCGAGGCAAGGGCCGAGGTACATTTTATATTTGTGTGTTGTATGCCTAGTGTACTGTATATGTGTAGACTACTAAGTCATTTACGGGTATGCAGGTATCGAGACGAGCGGGGACGTGCCTCGAGTCGTGTGTCGACGTGGGACCGAGGTAACGACATTTTAGGGGTAAGTTTAATTTATTTAAATAAAATGTGAATTATTTTGGTAATGTGTGGTGTTAATGTGGCCACATCTACTATTATATACAAATGGGCCTATAGTTGGGAAAAAAATTATGAGGCATTGGATATGCATCGAGACACGCGTTCACCCATCATGAGGCAAGGTGCAAGTGACTTGGGGGACAAGTGGTGTGAGCAAGATCACCCGATGTGCCTCGAGATACGTGTAAAGGATGAGATGTGTGGCTCACATTCAAGCCAACCCAAACCATATATATAAAGTCAAATTAACACCTCCTCAAAGTCTAAACTTATCTCCTTTTCACTCTCTCAAACACAAAAAAACAAACGAACCAGAGAGAAGAAGAAACCCGAGGAGAGGTAGAAGGAGAAGGGAAGGAGAGAGAGAGAGAAAGAGAGCGGGAGAGAAAGACCGAGAGCTCGAAGAAGGTGAACATAAGGTGAGTTGCTTTGTCGTTGTTGTTGTGTCGTCGTTGTTGTTGTTGTCGTGGTCGCCATGGAGGTTCGGCCATGGAAGGCTCGACCTCCATGGCCGAGAGGTGTGAGGAGGGAGATGGCAGGGGTGTCTCCCCTGCCATTGAAACCAGTTGGGTTGGAGATGGGAGCCAACCCCAACTCCTTAAGAAGAAGGGTGGGCCGAGGCCGGCCGGTTCGGCACGGCAAGACGGTGAGCCGAACCGGTTTGGCCCGGTTCAGAGCCCAAAGAAAAAAAGAGAGGAGAAGATGGGTTGGGTGAACCGGACCGGTTCGAAACCGGTTCAACCCAAACCCAAATTAAAAAAAAAAAAAAAAAAAAAAAAAAAAAAAAAAAAAAAAAAGAGGAAAATTGGAAAAGAAATTCTGAAAATTAGGAAAAATTATATGTCGACAAAATAAATAGAAAATAATGAATTTCTAAGAAAAATAAAATATTTGGAATTTCGGACGAGCATTTTGCGGGGGTCTTACATCGAAAAACGCAAAATGGGTCGATTGGCCGAAAAAAAAAGGTTAGAAATTTGTCTCGACTTCGATTTGGCCTAATTGATACATTATTAAATGTTAGGGAACGAAAGGGAGAACTCAGGCGTTTGGGCACGCACTTCGAATTGTCGAGAGATCGAACAGACTAGGACAAGCGTGTGAATTGTAAGTACAACTGTGAGAATTTTATATTTCATTTCATTTATCTTTATTGATTTCTTGGTCTCTTGGTAGACATTTCTACTTGAACTCGCACATCATGTTGTTCTTGTATCTATTCATGGATGAATATTGTGACATGATGCCTTGTGACTTGTTCCGTTGCCTCTGATTCCTACGCTTGATGTCATTCTTGAACAAAATTGATAAAAAGCATGCTAATGGAATAATGTGGATTTAAGTAGACTTTTATTCAATTTCCTTTGGGCTTTGTAGCCTAACTTGTTTTGGAATCCTAGAATTTTGGACTTATTTGTTTGAAAATAAAGTAGGGATTATCTAGTGTCCATTGCACGAGAGATGCGCGGTTCACGGGGACATGGGTCTACCGGGGTTCCGGCACTCACCACTACACTTGCGCGGCACACGAGTTATGGGACTCGAGTGGTCGGCAAGCCCGAGATTGATGTTGTAAAGCATAGAGCGCAGCTCCGCTATTTGTGTGAGATATGTTGAGCGCAATTTCATATAGTAGTGGGAAAGGGTAGGTGATAGGTCTCACCGCCAAATGGACGTAGATCATCTTGACTTAACTCTGTGTCTGTTTCTACATATTTAACTATGGTATTTACTTGCATATCTTGTTTCAACAATTTATTTCGCTACTTTATGCTTTTAAATACCATTCGTTTATTTTGGAAATGTGGCATAAAATTCTCCAGATTAGTACTTAAATATCACTATACTCACCGTCTAGTTTGTGGCGTGGGTGTAGGTCCGTCGAGCAAGAGCAGACCGGGAAGGAGAAGATCAACGGCTTCCTCCGAGTAGTTCTTACTCTCCTCACCCATTTTGTATGTCTCGACTTTTGTTGTATTATTATTGTTATGTCATTTTGGGTTGTACATTGGGTTGAGTGAATAGTGTCATATATATACGTGCTTGCGATGTTGTCTTTTCTTGGTTTTCCACACTTAGGAATTTTTGGAGAATGAATGCTTTCGCTTTATGATAATGGAATTGGAATTACCTTTAAATTGGATAATATATAAATACATGGATTTAGAGGAATATAGGGACGAAAGGCTGACTAATACGGACTTAAGTCTTCAGTGGTTATGATTAAAGCTTGAGTACGGGATTAGGCCGGGCGGTGCCCTATTTCGTAGTTGGGGCCGTCATAGAGAACCCAAGTCTCAATAGTCTTCAAGTCCAATTCACCATAAAATTGCATAGGGTCGTACTTCCTAAACTCTATCCTCTGTTTTTCCTCCCGTGACATTCCATTAACCACAGCTGGATCAGCCCAAACTGGAACTACAACAACTGGTTCACCTCCGGGACGAAATGCAAAGGTAGCTAGCTCCTCTCGAGCAACACGAACTACAGTGCCCGGGCTGCCACCGGTGCCCGGGCTGCCACCTGTGCTCGAAATATATTCAGCAATTTTGACATTTTCCTTGCCAGGTTTGAAAACACATTTGAATCCACATATTGTGGATCACTATTGCCATCACCAGATCCCTAACCCAGCTCTTGCTCTCCAATCATTATATTATACAACAAAAATTGCAAAAAAAGTGGTTCGGCACAACTATATCCATTTATATCTCAATAATATAAAACATACATAACACAAATCATAAAGTTTTCAACTTTTTAACCCCGTTTACATTGCGTTTTTTTTAACCCCGTTCAATTTTCAATTTTTTTAGGCTCTAATACCAATTTTGTCATATCCTAGATTACCTTAATCCTATCATAATCTACCATCTTACCAGTCTTTAACATCTCCATCAATTAATAATTAAGATTAAGATCTTGTATTCATTAATTATAAAACTTTATTAACCACAAAAGATTCTAAAGTGAATCTTAAACCTCAAAGTTCCGTAAAAATTAATTATATAATCCTCAAAGTTCATTTAGATTAACTACACTATCTTATTAATTTCATAAAAAAATTTCGACAGCACTTCCTCTCTTTCTAAGCCTACACCAAAAATCTCGGCCTTCAAAAATCTTTAACAAAACCTGCTCAGCTTTGGTGGAAATGCCGAAGGACTCACAATCCACCCATAACAATATATTGCATTAATTGAATATATAATCATTCTAATTTGACTTAAAAGATCAAAAACCTTAAACGAACATTACCTTAGCTTCAAAATAATCTCAATCCATCCCAAAACCGTTCCAACCGTTCCAACCATTCCAAATGATATCATATTCACACTTGAACCTAAAAACTCATTTATACAATATATAATATTCAAAAACAATACATACAGAGAGATGAAGGAACTATTAAGTCACAGACAATCTAACAACTTTCCGTTTCTCTTATTGTCGCTCGTACTTATCATTACCCATTTACAGAATTTCGATAATATCAGATAAGTAAATCTCACACTATCCAGTACACCTATAATAATCAAACACATTGTATTCCAAGAATTTAAACAAGCAATAATATCAAAATGAATCATAAATATAGAAGTATGCAATCCATCCCGTTTTTGTTGACCGACCACAATCAGAAAACGTCTTTCTAAAAGTGGTGAGTAAACAGTAATAAATATTCATGAGTTTGAGAGGAAGTCCTTCGAGAAGCCACATCCTCGACTCTCTGTGGAGTATGATCTTGACCAACATCACAAAAACAACCCATCCCAAACAAGTGTCTAAAACGATCAGTGACTTCAGTCGCCGAGCACCACGGTGTTCATCCTACCACACATATAGCCAATGAACACAATGAGAACCCCAAAGGCCTCTTTCCTCTCGTGTCCATGAATGCATGATCAATAAATATGCTGCGATAAACCGTGCATGCAATTTATTCGAGAAATACTCATACAATGTAAAGGTTACAATGACATTTACTTAACCTTATAAACAACCAACTTCGATCGTGATTTTCTAGGTTCTCGGAGCGTCGGATCACCTTGAAAATGCTTCTAATAGCTTCCTTGTATACCCAATTATATTATGGGCCAAGCTTCAAATGAAACCATATCATGAAACCTAATGAAAACCGCGGTCAATGTACACTTAAGAATAGTTTTTAAAAATGTCAATTTATATAACTGTTTCAACTAGCTTTCAACTAGCCAATTTCAGATAACTTTTTACCTTGAAAACCTTAATATTTGTCATCATTACCTAAAAGGAACTTGTAGTACTCATGTCCTACTTTTCATAGACTTCAAGGAAACCCAAATCGAATCACCGACAGAGAAGTTATGAATTTTTTTCATATGGCCTGTCAACTAGGCAAACTTTATTTATTTTGAACTGAAAACTTCTCCGAATGAATATTTTCGCAATTAATTATATCAAAACTCGACAACAAACACCACAAAACCACTTAATACCAACACCAAAATATTTTCACAACCCGTGAAGTCAAATTGGATCAAAACCAATAATCAATTCATCCAGAAACCCAATATAAATCAATATCAACTATAAAAACATCTCCAAAATAATTATCAACTAAATCGCATTAGTTCAAATCATCAAAACTCTAACCCACATCGGTAGGATTCATTCCAAATTGATCCAAATCAACCCAATATACTAATTAACAACAATTCTTACCAATTTCAATCGAAACCCCACGAAAGAAATCGAGAAATCATGAGAGTTCAAATTGAATTGTGGAAAAATGTCTGGCATTTAGATTTTACCAAATTATAGGCCGAATACCTCGTTTCCACCATGAAATTTAGGTCGAATTGACCGTATCGTAATGCTCTACAGGGTTGCAGAAAGAAATTAAACAAAAATTGGAAGTAAGGAGCTCCGCGAGCGAAGCTGTTTGCGGGGAGGTTTAGAGAACGTTCGTTCCGAACGTTTCTGTAGAAACAAAATGAAATGAATCATTTGATTTGGTTTTTGTTATATTTATATATAAATCATCAGCTGCTTGTCAGCAGCTTAATTTTTTTTATTTATTAATTCTCTAAATCCCTATTTTAACGTGTTTTGATTTACGATGCTTGTTTTCGATCCGATTTTTCACCAAATTGAACCAAACTCTCGACAAAATAGTCCATCTTGGTCACACCAAAACCCCAAAATCTTAACTTTATCCATGACATACTAAAATCTTTCGGCGTAATCTTCTTGCCATAGTTAACAAAATGTGCACCAATTTAGACCTAATCTCAACCTCGACCTCCGTCAGCCAATACGAAACTTGAAAATAATAGCTTACATCAACTTCATTCTCATTTCACACTACCTCCGATCCCGACTTACACACGAATCGAGTCAAAATTCCTACATCGGCTCGTTAAATCCATTTAAATATACAAATTCATATTTTAAAACTTAAATACAATTATTTTTCGCAAAATTCAAAATGAATGTTCACGTCAATATTTTGACTATCTCGGAACTGTTTTCGACACGTATCTCGAAATAAAACCCCACAAATATCGAATTTACTTGGTTGACTTGAATTTCGCAAAATAACATAGCATATAATATACAACACTAGGCACACATCACACAAAAATAAAATTAATTAAAAATCTCAATTTCATCAGTTCTCAACTCCCAACTCGCGGTCAAAACCATAATTAATCTTTGTTAATCCCTGATTAGCCATAATTACCGATTTAAGATTTTTGGGATTTGACACTTTTGCCATTCGTGCTTTTAATATATAGGTAGATATATACTTGATTGACTCATATTGGACACCCACTTTCAGCACCTATCTGATGATGTGGCACGGGTTGGGCTCACTTTTTTAGGTTGTACTTGTCAAACGTAAGGGATATGATGGAAATAAACACTTAAAAAAATAAAAAAAGTCATGTCGGTCTGACTGACTAACAGTGCAGTTAGACCGACTAGAAAACCACTTGACCCAACTTTTCCTAAATTTGAATATCCCTCTATTTCGTCGCCCAAAGCTTGAGCTTTTTCAAGCTAAAGACCAAACACAAGAGAAACAGTCTCTTCTCCCTCTTCTTCTATCCCCTATTCTTCCCCTTCAATTACATTCAACGAGACTCATTTTTAAGGTGTATAATCGATATTATGGATTGGTTTGAGCATCACATAGTCATACATGTCCATCTTTTTCATTGTGTTAGTACAATGTATGGGGCGAGATTCATGTTTCTTTTGAGGTATAGAGGACTGCCACTTCCCTTTCAAAGTGCAAATAGTAAGACTAATTGCAGTCACATAAGTAAACGTTTTTTTGATTCATTTTATTTACAATCATTTTGGCTATGGTGGGTTGCACTTAGGGCACATAATTTAGGGTTTGGGAGAAAGATATGAAATTTAAGGTTTTACTTGCATAATGTTGGCTATGCCACTTAGGTTCACTAGATTGGACTTGATTTATAAGGGATTTAGGGCTCGCCACTTAAGGTTTCAAATTGATTTATAGGGCATTTAGGGCATTTAAGACTAACATTCATAGCTTGACATGATTTCATTTATGCATGCATTTTTATTTCCCATTAATACTAATTTTCATCAAATTGTAATGGTAATGCTATGTTGACTATAACTTAACAAAAGTATATAAACATTCAAAATATTAAGAATAATAGATCAGTTAGAGAATTACATGCGAATGTGATTATCTAGTTGAAATACCTTAAGGACTATACCAAAAACTTATCGCCCTCATGAGCCTCAACACATTCGTCACCTTGTTTGATTGTACAAGTGCCGTTTTATAGGCTTGAGAGAGAACCTTTAAGCTTCCTGCATTAATACCAATTTTCGTCAAATTGGTAATGGTAATGGAAACTCGATAGTCTTTAAGTGATTTATAAGTTACATAAATTAAGACATAAGTTTGACGCATAATGGTCTTACATTCTCTCACTTGTCTCATACTTTATTTCAATATATGGGTCACATATAGCTCAATGGTTATCCTACTTGACCCATATAACTAAACATTACATAACTTTTTATTTCAGTGCGCCTATATGTTTGATATCTTTAAATCATTATAAAATAAAATAGAAACGCGAGTCATAGCGGTTATATATCAAAATTGAACATATTCCCTTTCATGTACCACGAGCATTACTAATTCATTTTAAATGATTCATTAAACATAATGTCTGTGTCAAAAACTAAATTCAGTTACAATCATCATTAAGTATAAGTGTGCATATACATTAATTAGTAAAATTAGCATACGGTAAATGAGATCTCATAAAATAAACATAAAAATAATCAAATCTCAAATTAAAAATAATTAGGAATTACAACCAAAGCTCATTATGTCGACATGTTCTTAATGCTTTTGGTGGTAATTCTTTCGTTAAGGGATTTGCAACCATAAAATATGTGCTAAGTATTCTACTCCTTACACTTTAAACTAGTTTAAAACCGATCATTTTTGGAGAAAAATATAATTGCTTGTCATATTAAATCATTAATGGCTACCAAGCCCTTAATGAAGTTCTTTAACTATAATTCTTAATTTTTAGCTTCAAACTACAAAGTTAGCTTTCATAGTAGAAGTAGTCATAATTATTTGTTTAACAGTCTTTAGAGATTTTTCTATTAGTGAAAAGAAAAATATACCCAAAAGTAGACTTGGTAGTGTCAAGACAAAATCGCTCCTGAAAAAGAATTTAATGATTATCTCCCAATCGGTTGGATCATGGGTGCAATGATTTACTTCACGAGCGAGGTCTCTGGTTCAAGTCCGAGAATGGCCTAGTTGCGCCAGGGAAAAAAATAGAAGGAGTAGACCCATCAAAGCCTGTGTTTGAATAACCATTAACTTTAAAGTTATCAGACTTTCTATAGGTAAGCATGTAATCATTTGTCCATTATTAATACCATAAAATCATTTTTGTAGCTTGCTAATAGTCTATGCAAGGGTTAGTTTGGTAACATCATAACACGCCAACAACAAAACTGAAATTGATCCGGTATATCATTCATTTCAAAGTTTCGAAAAAGAAACTCTTTGATCTCATAGACCATACTAAGAATATTGTTTTCAAACAATATATCATTAATCAACATATAAATTTGGTCCCACTGACCTTCAAATATATGCATTGTTAAATGACATTTTTCTTAAGTCCAAATGATGCTATGATATTGTTAAATTAATTAATATACTATTGAAATGAGCTTGTTTAAATCCATATATTGACTTCTTAAATTTGCGAGACTAGTGGTTCATTTCCTCTACTATGAATTCTTTTATATTGATTCATATAGACTTTTCATCTAAACTCCCATTCAAAATCGGTCTTTACAAAGTCTAGCTTTATATAATTTGATATTGCCTTTAGGATTATGTGTACTCTTGAAAATTCATTTAACATTCAATGGGTTTAAAATTTCTTGGTGATTCAAAGAGATTCTAGACATTGTTTTGAGCCATTGATTTTATCACGTCAATCAATTTCATAGACTCACCGTCACTTGATGGCTTTATAAGAAACTCTGGGTCTTTAATATTTGTTTGATATCATAACCACATTCTTAGAAGTATACCACAAAACTATCATGAATGAAATATTCCTCACTATGATGGTTTTTGTTTTGAAATACTAGTTCTCTTGAATTATCGGTGTGTGTATTAACAATTAACTTAATATTTACTTATGAGAAACGCTAGTAAAAGCGAGATATTACTTAATTAAAAGTTATAAGTAGTGGGACATGTCAAGCAACTTAATTCTTTTATTTTCACATTTTGTAGATTGTCACTCCCACTGATGTCACCATTTACGATGATCATGACATTTTCGGTTTCAACAATCTTTATGCAATTGTTACAATAAAGCAACCACCGATTGTTTTAAAATTCAATTTTTTTTCTTGTGGATTATAAATTCTCGCCTCTTTTGAACAACCTCAAACAATGAGATATATTGAGCTAGGTTTCCTTTTAGTTTATAACTCAAAAGAAATTTCATGAGCTGACTTATTAGGAACCTTATTGAATAAATATGTGGTAGTTTTTAAAGCTTTTATCTACAATGACTTAGGCAATTTAGAATTACTTAGTATACGCTTAACCATTTCGATCAATTTTCGGTTACGCCATTTAGTTACATCATTATACTGAGGCATATATCGGGTATTGTGTATTAAGCATATATACCATTTCGTTCAAGGAGTTTAACAAATAGACCAAGACACTTTTTAGTTAATTCAATCTTATATATCATAATATCCACCTGATAGAGATGGAGTATCAAATTATCCATATATGTCTATATGAATCATTCATAATATTGGTAATATTGTTTTTTTTCTTTGGGTAAAACACAATATATTTTGTTCTATAAATAAAAAAATTAAAAATGTATGGTACCTTTGGGTATTCATTCCGTTTTTTAACTTGTCATAAAATTAACATACATTACTAAAATGTGATGCACATTTGAGCCAACCATAATATTTTAATAATTATTATATATATACATATCATAAAATATTAGTTCATATATTACTAAAAATGCGGTGCGTCTTAGGCCAACCATTATATTTTAGTATCAATCAAAAAAACCAAGAATATAATGTACTTTTGGGTATCCTTCATCGTTCTTAATTACTATTTAATAGAACTAATATGCATTAAATCATATTAATCATAAATTATTAGAAAATGATTTTACCTTTGGGCATAACCAAATTTCTAATAAATAACATAAAATAATAAGAAAATGCAACATATATGATAAGGGTAGTGCTAGGTGGACTCTTTTAGTCCAGACTTTTAATTTTTTAATATTTATAAATCATCCTTCTATTGATACCTATATTAATCAAACACCCAAAAAATGGTTGGGTCAAATGTGGAAGAGTTGGTGTAAATCTCTCCTCGGAATCAATCGAAAATCTCTTGACTCTTCGTCTTCCACACAATCTCACCGATTTCCCATGGAGACAATTTGTTTGGAAGATGGTTTATTGTCTTTCCCTCACCTCACTCACCTCACATTGTCAATCTTCATCGCTTCACCTCGTCAGTTTATTACCGACGACCACCCCCGTCGCATGAGGCGACCACCATCTTCATCATTGTCATTGTTGACGGCGACTCGTTGATTGACGAGTTTGTGGTCATGATTATTTGTTGTTGTTGGTTGTTGCTACTTGTGTTGAGGTAAGTTGTTAAAAATCAAGGGTTTTTGTTGTTTGGATCGTCGGTTTTGTTGTGATTGTTGTTTCAATCGAAAATCGGGAACCGGCGTTGTTACATTGCATAGAGAAGGCATTGGTTCAATCTGGTGTATCCAGGGAAGACGTCAATTACATAAACGCCCATGCTACATCAAGGCAAGCCGGTGACATAAAGGAGTATCAAGCCCTTATACGTTGCTTTGGTCACAATCCAGAGGTACTCTACAAAATCAAGCTCTGTACTTTTTTTTTCCTTTTGTTGTATGCTTCCGAATCGCGTGATGTTTTGATATGCACATTATCCTTTCAAATAAAGGTGAACTCTACAAAATTAATGATTGGCCATCTACTTGGAGCTCTTTGGTCTTTGTCGAAGTTGTAGCAACAATACAGGTAGCTAGTTTTTGGTTTCGTGATATTAATATGTGAAAATATCTTGCAATATTTATTTGAATAGTCTTTGCTTAAGGCTTGCCCAATGGATTTTTAATTTCTTTTTTTTCGATAACGATGGATTGTTTATTTTTTATGCCATGGTGTTTGTGATCTGGGAAGATGGAGCAAGTTTGTATGTCGATAGTAATTAGTTGGGATTTAGCTTTATAGTACTAATTTTGTTTCCGAGGTGGTTGTCACTCAAGTAAAATTGTGGGGTGTGTGAATATGTGTTGGTTGTCTTCTTAGGATTACTTGTTACTAGTATATCTTTTACATTTTAGTGCTTACATTGGTTTAAATGATATCTTGTCAATGTTGGCTATGATGAGGTAGGTTACAGAGGCTTTGATATCTAAGGATTTCAACTGGACAAAGTATTGCTTCGCATTTAGTCTTCATATTTGCGAAGCGTACGGTTGCAAAATGTTCGACAAGGTAAAACTTTCCTCCAATAGGACTTACCTAGTAGTCTAGAACCTCAAGCTAAAACCTTTGGTTACACGCACAATTCGAGTTGGGTTGAATAAGTGGAGTGCATCGGGTGTATTATGGGACTGAAATATCCCTATAATTGAAGGAAAATTATGTAAGACCGTATTTAGATCGCCTATGATTTATGGAAGCAAATGTTGGACGGTAAATAAATAACACACTCGTATAATGAGTAGTAGACGTAATGATGCTTCGGATCATGCGCCGGTGCGTTTGTCTCTACCAACCTAAAAAAAAAAAAAAAAGCCTTTTGTGTTTATCGAGTACTATAAATTTGAGTAGATACAACACAACAGTTGTTTCTAAAATCATGCATAACCCCAGATTCCTTTTCCTCTCTCGCTTTATCAAGGGGGTAAATCTACTATAACATTACAAGTACTTATATTACTTTTAATTATTCAGGACTTGTGAAAATAAGGGGAAAAAATGACAATCAGCGGTAACATTTAGTATTTCAATCTTAAATGAAAACTAGAAGATAACTTATTTGCTTGCAAGGATGGGAACGTGCCCTTGTGTTGTGTTATCTTGAATAGTAAAATGCTTTGCCATATTGATATTTCTAGGCGATATGGAATAACGACGGGTTCTTGACCTTGCTTTCCATAACACGCAACATTATCTCGCAATGAATGACAGGAGATTCAATAATGATTGATGGTTTTATGTGTTTTTTATCCGGCTAAAGTTGCAATATTGGCATGTATCGACCAATGTGTCGACAAAATCAAATTAGATCGACTTTGGAGACATGAGCTATGCGCTTCGGGTTCCAAACAGGATGAGTTGCCCAAGGTTTTTGTGTAAGAAATTTACTTGTTTCTAGTGCTAGTTTGGCCTAGGAATTATAGACGAAAGCCCAATAGGTTGAGGAAACGATGAATCTTCTCGTTTTATTGGTTTTCTTAGGTTTTTGTGTAAGAATTTTACTATTTCTAAGATTATAAATATGTGTAATGTTACATATTTCTCCTATGCGATTAACTTCTTAGTTTATCTTATTTTGGTATTGTAGGATGTTAAAATTTACTTAAATCGCCCATTTAAAAGATTATGCATAGACCATGCTTTGAGACCGAAGTTTTGGAAGTTAAAATGTGGACAAGAAGAAGATTATATACTTATTTGAGAAATTATTTGTAATATATGATATTATGTTGTGGATTAGATAGGATATTTTTTAGCTCTTTTTAGTATTACTTGTCGGTGAAGGGATGCATAGCTTCTCATCTAAGAAGTAAAACCTAAAATATGCCTTCACTATCGTCGTTCTTAATGGTGAACAAGAGCCTCTCTTATGCTTTGCTTTGCTAAAAAATTTTTTTTCTCCATATATGCCAAACATCTTTCAATGTAAGGCAAAGTTGCCTTAATTTCTAAGTTCAACATTGTGCTCAAACTTGCTTTTTCGACAATTTGACTCCAACACAAGTCGAATTTGGGACCTCCCCGACCTTGCTTTTTACCAAGTGATGCGTCATCCATCTCATTAGAGATTCTTTCTTTTATTAATTAATGAGAGTAAGATCTGTTGCCATGTGATGTAAGGGTACATCATAACAGGGGTTGAACAATATATTATTAGTCTGCATGAAATGCGAACCGCAGCTTCTTGCGGTATGGTGTTGTTGGTGTTGTTAAAATGGCTAAAATGTGTTCATTGCAAATTTGCAATCTTGGCCTCCTATCTCGTTATTTGTTTCATGTGTTGAGTAACTTGAGTTGATTGAGTTGTCACATTCATATATTAAACTACTCATAGATTAAAGTAAATAATCAAACTTTACTTGTATGAACTATGAATAAAAAAGGTTCTTGTTGAAGAGAAAAACCAACCATCTATACTAGTTTTTACTCTTGTTTTTCAAATAAGCATAGGCTTGCATAAGCTTTTAGGAGTTATTATGTTTGCTTTTACTTTGTTAGGACAGATTAATAAAATCTCATTGAAAAAAGACGCAATTTTGTTGATGTTGCGTTGTTGTAATTTGTTATTTAACCTTCTTGTTTTAAGTTCTAGGATTTTGGTGAATCAAGCCTTAGTTTTGCAACCAACAAAATTTTAGTAGTAGAAGTACTTGGTATTCCACGGACTTAATAAACAAGTTGGAAGCTTGTACTTTACTTGTTTGCCCCATGTCTTCATCACGCTTCCCGACCATCACTTATTGTTGAATGAACCTAGTTGCTCAACAACAACCACCAATTCTTCCTTTCTCTTAGAACTTGTAGAACAAATTATGTAATGAATGATAAAGAGAGGTCATGGTTCACACATCTGTTTTTCATCTCGCATTAAGTGTAATCCATTTCATTCGGTTGTCTTTTTCATGGGTGCTCTGTAAAATACTAAAATCACTTTTAAATTGCCCACATTTGCTTTATGTTTATCTGTAATTAAACCACAACAATCTTTATTTATTTATTTAGTTTTGATTATTTTGTTAATCTTCCCACTATCTCTGGGGCCCGTCCGATAAGTTTATGTAGACCTTTTGTATAGTCCATAAGGGAATGAAATGTCTTATGGTTATATTTTTCTTGTCTAGGATTGCAACTTAAGACTCGGGTAAGGGGCATCGATTCGTTCCTCTTCCGATAAAAAAAAAAATAAAATTAATTGACCAGGCTCTTTCAACTTTACGAGATGTTTTATCCACACATGCTTATTAATTTATTACTTTAGTTATGTGATCCGATCTGTGTGAAAAAACAAGTTTTTGGAGGATTTGAAGGATGGAGGGTAATCCAAGGAGAATTAGAAATGCATCATGGTATAAAAAGATTCATCTATTCATTGATCCACCTGATTCAATCTAATCTATGCTACATGCGTTTGTCCTTTTGATTAGGACATTATTTGATGTATTTTTAACAATTTGTACATTTTAGATAATGTTTTGTGATTTTAGTTTCCGACTTTAAATGTGCCAAGATTAGTTTATTTGATTTTTGTATGCACTTTGGTCCATTCTACAAACTTTTGTCTAAACCATGTTTGAGTTAGTGTGACGACTTAACTGCCACTACAAAAGAGAAACACACGTTGTACCGAAAAAGAGAAACACACAACAACAACAACAACAACAACAACATAGCCTCGAGTCCCAAATTAGAAAAAAGAGAAACACACAAATAAATAAATATCGACTCTTTATTGGAAACCTGCAAGAGTATTTGAGAGTCAATTGTTGTACAGTTTGCAAGAGTATTTGAGAGTCAATTGGTCGAGTCCATCTTAGAAGGCAATGGCCAACTTGCATTCAAGAAACTTGCAACAAAACACTTGAGACCTTGATGCCCGAATAGAAGGAAAATGAGAATTTGGACATGCTCGGTGGAGGCCGGTGTATGCACCCAGATTCCGAGTCTACTTTCGCTTGATCTTCTTGTAGATCCATTCAAATCATTGGCTAATAATATTTCCTCCGACCTTTGAAGTGGAAGTTCGGCTCGGGAAACGCCTCCAGTAATAACTTGTGACGCTTTACTTAAGTCTTCCTTAATATGATTTTAAATGCATATTTTACGGAAAACATGAAAATCGCTTGTCATTTTTTTCATGTATTTCTCTCTAAAGCATCTATTTCTTATGCAGCCTCAATGGTTAGACAAATGAAGGACTCGAGATGGCGACACAAAGGACTTTAATTTATCAACTAACAAGCCCTTCGATTACTCCTCCAATCCGCGCCGTCTAAAAGACTTCTATTCGAGTATCACTCTACATCACGAAATTGAGCAACATTGTATCAACAAAGGCTACACCAATGTTTGAAAGAGCACGGTGGTGCCATTGGTAGGTACAAAGTGGCATATAAAAATGTAAAATGCCCTTCTTTTTGCAGTTTGCTTTTAATTAGATGTAAATAGTAGATGTTGTTCAACATTCTTTTGCTCAAAATTGGAGCATTTGTAAATTAGGATAGATGTGAAATTGGAGGCCAAGTATGTATTTATCCTCATATTCTAATATAAGTTTCTTAATCATAAACAAAGAGGACTCTACAAAGCAATGGCAATTGAGTTGAGTGGTTAAGATGCAGTGCCCTTTAATCAAGCCCCGTCACTTACCGATTGAGTTTATTGGAAACTCATTCACTCTGCTCACTTTGTCAAGCAACAACAAACCTTTCCTTAGATTTAGAGTGGGCAAGAGAGATCATTTGTGTGTGAATGACCAATACACAATTTCTGAATTTCCCCACTTTGTTTGTCTCCTAGATTGTGTGTATCATGTTAGGGCAAGTGAAACATGTACAAGAAATTCGTATTGGGATATGTCGTCTTTTTACAAAGTATCTATAAACAATCGATCTGGATTAGTTAGAGTTAAAGTGATTGGTCTTGGTACCATGGCAAAAGAGAATTGCAAACAACACTACTTGTGCTAAATTTTCACAGCCAATTCCTACATTGTACATCTCAAAAATTGATATCAATACCGCAACTAAACAAAGGGGATCAAGAAAATCAGGATACAAAATTGAAATCACCATAATCTCCAAGGGTCCTTGTAAGGAGGTACATAATTGTCTGTCGGAGGAACCAGCCAAACATTGCATCTGGAGCCAATGTAACAAGTCGGACATCGGTGCAAGTACATGATTCAAGCGCTACAAGCCCCAAGTGTTCGTAGAACCAAAAAGTCCATTCAAGTCGCTGATCTTTGATCGGGTAGTGCGGTGCGGCATGTACAGGACTCACTCGGGCATCTCTAGAAGCTGGCGCAAGGTGACCTCATGGCAAAGCCTTATTTAAATACAAGCGAAGATCGCACCGCCACCGTAACATTTATTATTTTTTTGCCCTCTATAAGGCCACACACTTCTAACTTCTACTCAAATTACAAGTTCGAGTTTTGAGATAGAAAAGAATAGTATAGGTGACCAGAGATGGAGTAAGACGATCTGTGAGACGAAGAACATAGGACAAAAGCAAATGAGAAAGGACGAGGGGGACTTACAAGATTCCACTTCTTACTCGGAATAGATGCGTTCAGCGAGTACAAATAACCTGTAACAAAAGTAAGTTAATTTGGATGAAGTAATCTTCAAGTGTGAACCATAATACAACAAAAAATAACATAGCTTCAATCTCAAATTAGTTGGGGTCGGTTAAATAGAATAAACTCTTCCATTGTGCTTGATTTAGTGCAATTGATGGTGTGGAACAATAATATAATAAGCGAGAACCAAAATATCCTCTTCGAAGATAATTTTTCAAACATAAGGATGATTGATTACTCATAAATCACAAGGGATCAGATTGACATGAAAACTATAAAGGGTTTACGTCTTCAGCATAAATTGAAGAAATAAAAAGATTTGAACATTGCATTGTAAAATAATGATAACGATTTGTGAGTCTATGAGGTCCTACCATCTCGCTCAATTGATTGCGACCACATAATGTCGGTAAATATTCGGCTCTTGAGCCTACATTGTTCCACAAGAGTTTAGATTGTTAATCATGGGAAAGAACATTGCATGATTTCAGTAATGATAAAAATACTTACCGAACTAGTAGGTGATTTTCGAACAAGGTATTCATAGTACCGATGAAGGTTCACCATCAATATGTCAACGCACAACTTAAAAAATTAATTGTCAACATTTTAAATTAGATCAATGGGGAAATATTTTCGAACCAAACACAGTCCTTTTTGGAGGAAGTAAATCATAAAAGAAGTACGTTACTTTAAGAGCTCACTTTGGTAGTGTGTGTATCAAGAATAAATTAAAGCATTAATATCATCCGAAGTGCAGAACTCTCACCAATCGTTGAGTGAAGTGACACAAAAATAACTCATTAAATGAAAATAATGAATTTACTACCGCAAAATCTTGAGAAATAATTCATTGAAAGGTTACCACCCTTCACATATATATTTGGTGAGGGTACTCGACCATTCTTACGTGCGTGTGCATACGAGTCATCTTGACCTTCATTAAGTGGAGACTTTCATATGTGACCATTGATTTAAAAACAACCATGAATATAACTAAATAAGAATCTCACAAGAGCAACTGAATTGACATGAAGAAATCCACAGAATTTGACAATTTCATGACTTCAAGATAAGTACACAGTAAAGGTTGTGCCATGGCAACTAAAGCAACAAAATATGCGAATGTATGGATAATTAAAGAACCTGTAGCCTTGTTTTTGTGTGTCCGAGACATTTCGGCTTCGATTTCTTTGATCTTCTCAATGATTCCCATGTTTTTCTTATGTTCCTGATATCAGAAAACTGAAATTTTAGATTTTGATGCAATGCACAAAACAATCAACAACTCCGCATAAAAAAAAACAACTGAAAAATCGATCAGTCTGGACCGGACACCTATTTCTATAATGATTAAATTTGGTGCCCGACCCGGTCCCATTTTTGAAACGGGCAATTTTTTTTCCCAAATCTCGTATGTTTGTAAAACATACGGCTCCCGTTTTGTCCGCTTTTTATTTTTAAATATGATTAAATATTTTATTTATCAATTATTTAAAAAAAAACCTCAACTACAACTTACAAATCTACAAGTCACCAATTACCAACAAAATAAATACATAACATCACAATTTTTTAATTTCCAATATAAACATCACAAAAGTTTTTTTAAAAAAGAGATATCATCTCAAATTCTCAATAGTCCAAATTATCAAAGTATATAGGCCATAATATATATAGATAATTGAATATAAATTAAATCAAATGATGCATGTTATTTGCTTAAAGGGAAGGTGAAGGTATGTGGTACCAGAGAGAGAGACCATGAGAGTTGGGACTCGGGAGTGAGAGGCGAGCCGTACCGAGAGGAGAGACGTGAGTCGTGAGAGTCGGTGGGAATTGGTGTCACGTTCTCTCGAAATGAATGAACACAATGTCGATTACTAGTTACCGTTAACAATCTGGGTGAAACAGTTTTCCATTCGAGACATTCAACACTTACCAATTCGACCAATTCTAATCCCGAACGAGCAAGAGCACTCAATACGGACTATGCACCAGGACCAGGTGTCTTCGTCTTGTTTCCACCGGTACCGAGAGAGAGAGACCGCGAGAGTTGGGATTCGGGAGTGAGAGCGAGCCGGGAGAGTGAGAGCGGAGCCGGAGCCGGAGCCGTGCGTGAGCGTAGAAGTGAAAGGCGGACGGAGGCGAGAGAGAGTGAGACTCGGGAGTGAGAGCGAGACGACCGTGAAGCGTGAGGCGAGAGAGTGAGAGGCGGACGGAGGCGCGCGTGCGTGGCGTGAGTCGCGGTGCGTGGCCGTGAAACGCGAGGCGATGAGAGACGACCGTGAGGCGGAGTGAGGCGGAGTGAGGTGGTGATAGTCAAGAGTCGAGACGGTCGAGAGAGACGGTGAGAGACGGTGAGAGCGGAGTGAGGCGGTGAGAGGCGGAGTGTAGGGTTTGTTGAGGAGAACGAGTCAAAGAGCGGGGAGGAACTTTGTAGGGAGATGAGATAAAAAGTTAAAAACTTAAAATACATTCTGAAATTACTTATATGCCCTTCAAATTAATCAATAACGAGTACCGATTTTTTTGAAATTTTTTTTCCGGACCCGATCCCGTATTTTTAAACGGACATAAAAAAAAATTGTCCAGTCCCTCCGAATTGATCTCATCCTTCAAAATTTTCATTTTTCTTTGTTCGGTAATAACTGAATCTTTTAATTCAATAAAACACTCGTTGTATCAATAAATTTCGATTCATATCTTTTTCTTAATCAAAAGAATTCGACATTCTACTTAATTATATTAGTATTAGTATTAGTTTACGAATCAGCATGGAATTCTTATTCTATTAATATTAATATGCATAGAAAAATTAATAAAAAAATTATATTCTAAATATCGAAATATTTTATTTCAATTTAATTATTGATTTTATTGATAGAAATAAAAAAATGAATATAATAACTAAAGTTCATAAATATAAGTATAAGTAAAGGATTACTTCGTTCCTGATAGTCATTTCTTTAATCAGTGGATAGGAGCATACATACTCTGGATCGGGATCGTATGTTTTTTACAAAAATATTGCCCGAACCTTTTAAAACGGGTCCGGATAAAACCGGACAAACGGGACCGGGCAACTTTTGCCACCCCTGAGTTACCAATACTACTTTCAAACCTCCAAGTTTTTTAAGATGCAATAAAAAGAATAATTAAACTTTTGTTGCTATATTGAATGTTTTTTGTACTGTATTTTCAAATTTTTTGGAATTGTATTAATTATTATTATTATAACCATTAATATTTTAAATTTTTAATAATATTATTATTGATATTAATTTTATTATTACTATTAGTAATATTATAATTATAATATTAATAATAATAATAATAACATTTATAATAATAATAATATTATTATTATTACTATTATATCATGGGATACGGATGAAGGTGAAAAGACTAGTAGCGTAGATAAATACCTCATCTTGGTCATCTCTGTGCTCGCACAATAATCAATTATGATGTTCGTCTTATATTCGCTCCTTCAAGATCAACATTAGTGCTATTCATAGCATATTTTTCAAATTCGGTCCGCAAATACTTGGCGCGTACGTCAAGAAATATTTTGGAGAAGCCGAGGATGCGCCCTCGAGAGGCGAGAGTACTTCTATATGACTCTCCATGCCTCTAGGCGAGATCTACGCTCGTTTGAGTCCTTTATAGGCACGCCTTAGGGAAACCTTGACAAAGCGTTCGGCACAACAATGCGAGAGGCCTAGCCATGCCATGGGCCCTCCCCATATACGCCTTGATCACCTTAATTCAATCCAATAATTCTACTTGGACTCATGAGTCCGACTCATAAGAATATTTTTTAAATTTTTGTAAGTATTTAAAAGGTATTAAAAGAATTTTACAAGTGATTACGGTTGCTTCATTAATTGCTCGAGGATATATTTGAAATAAAAAAAAAGTTTTGAGTCCAGATTCATGAGTCCAAATAGTATTATCCAACTCAATATCATTTCCATGTATGCATAGATCTCGAGAAAAATTTAATCACATATCTACGTATGTAGGGTCTTGAAAATTAAATGGCACGTATGCACGAATCTAAAGAATTAATGAATCTGGAGAATTAAAAAACATGTAAGTACCAATCTCGAGAATTTATAGAGCATTTATGCATAGATAGTGAAAAATATAGAGAGATAATTAAAGAGACAGAAAAATATAATAATAAGAAAAAGAAATAGATAAAGAGAGAGAGATAATTAATGCAAGTAGAGAGGGCACGTAGAAAGAGAGAGATAGAGTGTTCATTTAATGCTTTGAGAGAATCAAAGTCACATTTAATGTCTTTGGGTGGGTAGGTAGATGACCATTTTATCCTTCATTATTTAATGTGACCCACTTTTTATTTTAAATTATTTTGTAGCCCTTAAAAATGTTAAAAATTATGTAAAAGTCCTTTGAGTCTGGACTTTTTGGGTCCAAACAACTTTTTTGATATGATAATTCACTTAATTTGATGTTAATATATTAAGTTGGATCACTTTGGTGATTACCGCATCTCTATAATATAACCATCAACAATAATATTTGTTTTCTAAATTGTTGCATATAAAAAAAACGTAAGGTCACTTTGGTGACAACTAACACAAACATAAATTTTCAATCATAATAAAATGATAAATACACCTGACAACATGATGTGCTTTAAATTTGATTGGAGCAGAGGTGCACGTAATTAAGCTATTTATCATGAGGGCATATTGTTACATATATTACCATATATATACACATGAAGCCATGTTTGCTTCTTTCTTAATCAGTTGTTTTATTTAAACATATTATATATAGGATGATTAAGCATAAGGTAACTTAAACTTTAATTATATATATAGTAATATGACACCATATATGATGAAATAGTTAGAACATTCACATCTATTTTAAAATGTTTCAAAACAAACCGTTACTTAAGATATCTTTAATTGCTGATAAAATACTTTAATGCTACTCTTAATTGAATTTGATGCAAAGGAAGCTTAAGAGTCTCATGATTGAAGAAGCCTAATTGTACATTTTCTCTAGTATGAGAAAACACCAATTAATTGAGATCTTTACAACAGAAAAATTAAGTTCTGATAAATAGTTTCTAAAAGTTTCTAAAAAATGAACTAATCAACTTTTTCATAATTATTTGAGACATTAAAATTGTAACCGATACAACGATACCCATTAAGATCATTTCATTACTATTTTACATTAAGAGTTCTTTTTTATTTAGATGCTTTAATTATTCTATTTTTAAAATATAAATTAATAATAAATGACATGATTTTACACTACAGTTACTAAAAAAATTAATCAAATTATTCAGTGGATCCAAACATTCTGAAAACCGTTGGACAATTTATAAGATCATACATATATATATATATATATATATATATATATATATATATATATATAAATAAGTGTATTCCTATAGTCCCGTTATAAATCATTTTCCACTATACATTCATTAATTAACATTCTTGCCATTTATTATTAACTATAATGTGAAGAAACCTAAAAGATAACTTTTAAACATATTTCAAAGAGAAGAACTATTGATCTTCCCCAGTTAAAAAATAAAAAATAAAAAAAAAATTGACCCTTTAGTAAAAATACATTGTATATCTTTTTTTTTTTAATACATACATACGAAAAAAAACTCAAGTTTTTTATTTAACAAACCTCATTAACGCCATCACCATGCATGTTACGGATAAGCGATTGATATGCCCACGACATGATCGTAATGGCCCTAATGGGGGTGATAGATGGGTTATAATTAACATTTTTTTGTGGGTTGCTAAATCATGGGCCATAAGTAGACTTAAAGCACCAAATATATTCAATCAAACCTTATGTGTATATACAAAATTTGTAAAATGTAACAGCATAATGTAGCTACATAAACATATTTTTTTGTTTTCTTATCAAATCTTGATTTGGATGACGATCATCAATAACATATGGAATAAAACATATATATATTATATTAAATAAGCATATTCAAGGCACCCATCTAAATTTCATTTCCTATAATTAATAACAACTATAAGGTCATACCAAATCCAAGTGAACATATCAATCAATTGAAACCTCCCTTATATATATAAGCGATATCAAAAATTGTGATTCAATGGTGTGTATGTAAGTTGAGAAACAATGATATTGTTGAATGTTCTAACTCAAGTTAATGAGGCAGTGCCTAAATTTGATAATATATAACAAAAGAAAAGACAATACTTAATTGAATCATGATAATTATCAACATATGAATGCATCAACTAATTCGTTAATTTAAATTGATCAAAATTTAAGAACATAAAGTAGAACTCAATAGTTATGGAAAACTCTACTGATCTAGTAGGCTTTGATACCATATGTAAACATTCAAAACATTAAGAATAATAGATTAGTT
The DNA here is from genome assembly GCA_039657325.1 of Stephania cephalantha. NCBI lineage: Eukaryota > Viridiplantae > Streptophyta > Magnoliopsida > Ranunculales > Menispermaceae > Stephania > Stephania cephalantha. Next base: position 46,787,816 of record CM077569.1, on the reverse strand, counting down.
ATAGAATTACCTGTGGAAGTGATTACATTTTGATATTATCAAATCATGTGTCAAAGAAGTATATATTATCTTATTTGCTTATGATTTCTTTGAGATCTTAGGTGGTGATGTATCTCAATTTCGGAAAAGTAATCGTTCTATATTATTAAAAGATATACCTCATTTATAAAAGAGAATACTTCAAATTCTAGATTTGCAACCATCTCCCGAGCAAATTCAATATTACACATTAGTTGAAATTGAGAATATTTCTCGAAACTTGGTAAGACATTAAAGGATTTTGATGGCATGTCTGTTCCAAATCTTTCACTACTAAGGGATGTAGGAAATCGGTTGGTGGTGAGGAGTTAGATTATGACATTGATGAGATGAGGTGTTATATGAAGAATTATACACATCTTTGAACCGATGTTAGAAGGTAGCATTTGAAGCTATTATTGACTCGAATATTAGTGACAAGTGTGGCGGCCCCAAATTTCAGGCCGCCTTGCTACCTCGCCACGTCGCATCCCACGTCACCAAGCCTTGCCACGTCATGGCTCGCTTATCCTTGACGTTCCGTGACATACCCGGTACTTACACTTTTCCATTTATTCCTAACTTGGCTAATTAATTTTCATATAATTATTAATGATTTCATTAGCCAATTAACCAATTTATCAAGTTATAATGAAGTTTTACAAATAAGTCTTAATTTAAGTAAGTTATACAATATTCAACAATCCTAAGTAGTGAAAAACCCGACAAAAGATACCACGTATATATCAAGGTGGTTACGTATAACAAAAGTTCCTTATACATGCAATCGTGTTCTATGGTCCCAAAAACCCAATAAAAGTAAAATAAATACATACGATATCACACACGAGCCGACTCTACAATCTCGTAGGTACTCGCTCGCACCTCCTTGCCCTTGCCCTTGTTCGTCGAAGGATCTGCACTCGCTTACCCAACAAATACGAGAACGTGTCCAATGAGTAAAATCCTAAGAGAAGTCCACACAATATTCATGAAATAAAACCGATAAACTACGAGACATGCGAATATAACACTTGGCAACAATATGTCATATTCCTATGAATGAAAGCAAAGACACGACACAAGCAAAAGCGAATAGCGTGAAATAAATAAACAACATATACCAATTAAACCAGCTTCGTAAAATAAAACATTAATCGGAAACATCCATATAATCACGAGAAAACCCCGACCTACACTAGCCGCGATCGATAAATCGAATAGGAACCACGTATATACTTATAGGCTTACAAAGTGGCTAAACCCCAACTTCGAAGAAACGGCATAGTCCCTTCCCGACGCTTGTTACACATCGACCACCCTAATCCTCCCGACGGTCGTAGATATATTCTACCGCCATCGACACTAGCACTATCACAAGTAACCCGTGCATGCGATTTAGCCACAACCAATATATATGCACACCGAAATAGAAGTGAAAACCCCATATGTGCCCACCAAAGAGTCACACATGAAAAGTGAAATCGATAAACCAAATCATGAATTCTCGCGAGGCATTCCAATGGGTTTACGCACCTCAAAACGCGCTCCGACTCCCCCGACACCCGAATCCGACCCGACAAGCTACCCGATACCCGAGCTACGGTCCTCTAAGTCCCTGAAGTCAGTTAAATGTGTTTATTATGTATTCAAATTGGTTGAATATGTTTCAATTGATCTTCCCAAATCAGCCCTAAAGACTAAATTAAGTCTCAATTCCGGTTTTAAGTTACAATGCATTTTTAAGCATGAAACGGTCCAAATCTCAACTCCACCAGTATAAAGATCGTCCTTCTCTATCTTAGCTTTCTAAAAAGGTTTATCTTGCAAAATCCCGATTTAAAACGAAAGAGATATCATGATTATACTAAACATAGCTCGAATTGGAACCTAATCCGACTAGCAGACTTAGAAAATCTATTCCTCTCAATCTATATTTCCAAAAATAATGATTTTTGGTCGTAAGGTATTAAACATACCCAAATACAACATATTAAAATATCAGCTCATTTAGATAAGTAGTTAGGGAGTTATGCCTTTAACAAGTTTAGTTTCAAAACGTTTCTTCAAAATTCCAGCACCTACTTGTAGAGCACTTTTGGACATGAAAATAATTGAATTACAACATCTCAAGCTAAGAAAAGTTGTTACCCTTTGAGTAAGCTTTCAAATGCCACTAGTTTGGATCGATTTGGATCTAAAATGAGCAAGTTATGACCAAATTCCATTGGCTAATTCCTAATATAACATGCAGAATAGTTTTGGTCTTGCAACTTCAAAAATTCATATCTTTATGATTTCAAATCCAAATTAAGAACTTCAATATAGCTGGATTATCACCTTCAAATGAGGAATCCAAATATATAAAACAATTGCAAATATTCAATCATCTACCCTCTGGAATTAGCCGAAAATCGTAAATTATTTTAATCGACATAAATAGATAAGTACCTAGTTGATGTACCACCTAGCTTGAGGAATTCTCACCAATCTTCCATGAATTCCTTCTCTCCATTAACTTCCTTCTTCTCCAACAAGTTCTTGATTCATAAGTTGAAAATGAAAATGGTTTCCTTGCATGTGTTGATCTTATATATTAAGGTAATATTGATTCCTAGCCATTGATCTCCATGTATTTACGTATTTCAAGCTCATCTAATGATTCACACCTTGACATGTATCCCACTAACCCAATCAAAGTGACACTAATTTGCTACTCACATGGTTCCTAGATGTGTCAACACGTATCTCTAGGATAATCTCATGGTTTCTAATTTAAATTACCAAACTATAGGCATTGATTTACTTGATTTAATGATATTAGCTTAGGCCCATTATAATATATATGGTTAGTGTTTTTATTCACCAAATTGACAAATTATGTGATCCAATAACCCTCGACTACCCGACACTCGATGTCTAATGTCTTGGCACGCAATTCGAGGTACACCATATCCTATTGCTTTAATTGAATTTTACGTGGCCTATGATCACATTACCCATTTTAATTGATTAACTAGTCATCTTGACATGGATTAGTCTAGTTTCCTAGTGTACCCGTAGTTCGCCTATCTCGACACCCGCATTGACACGCCTTTCGAGGCGAACACCCGTCACGCAAACTCGCCCGATAGCAACATACACACATGCGGTACAATATAATAATAATTTTTTAAACACCACATATACACAACCACCATCCATACATAACATATTTCCTGGTTCTCGTGTCCGAGTCAACCGAGTTGTCCATATAACGTCCGAATTACGACCGTTAATCTTTGAGATTAACCCTAATTCTAGTTTGATTAATTTGGTATTTAAAATTCTTCCCAACTAAGAGAATTTCGTCCTCGAATTTGAATCTCGAGTAAACTTTGATGTGACTATCCTATCCTCGTGTGACCATGCCTCATACCTTGATAGTACCTCTCTACTATCCCTTGAACACCTCCACTAGTCCATCACAGGGGATCGTAGTGTTACCTTGAGACATAGGCGCATGTTGCCGAGGTGGTCAAAATCGAGTCACTCTTTTCCCAACATCCCCGCAGCCTATTCTTAGTTCGATTTTCATGTTCAAGTTTCCCTTACCCAGTTACCTAACACCATGTAGTCAGTAAACCTCTACTATCATGTATCTTAACATAATAGTCATAACCAACCATCAAATACGATTACAATCCCATGCCATGCCATATCCTCTCTTACTCATCATGACAATCCCATGTCATGCCACGACTTACTCTTACTCACCATGACAATCTCATGCCATGCTACAACCTATCCTTACACACCATGACAATTCCATATCATGCTACAACCTATGACAATCACATGCCATAATACAATAATCTATCATGCATACATGAACTTAAGTTGTAATGATTAAAATTTAAAAACTCACAAACCCCGAACCCGTCGCTAGGACATCTCCCGACCTAGCTCGGTCACCATGTGCACCACCTCTCGAGTCCGCACCGGTGTCACTACTTCTCGGAGTCACTAATCTCTTAGGACAATCTATCTTTAAGTGCCCCTCTTGTCCACACCGCCAACATGCGCCGAATAACCATATCCCGACCTTTGGCCCCGACTCTGCGATCTCTAGTCCCCTGCCTCCCTAATCATATACATGTCTCACCGGCGGCGCACTGTAATGCGGGTACAACATAAGCTATAGGCTGCTCGATCATCATCCCTACGATCTCCAGTACTATATATCATATCTATCATCCTAATCTCTTTGTCTCTTCTCATCAGTGTGTACCTCAAACCCAATAATATGCCTACCCTCTCTCTCGCATCAAAAGGTCTCGTGTGAGAGCTCCAGATGACACCACCGCCTCAAAGAATCCCGTCATCACCCCTCATGTAAAGTAGTGTCTCGATACCCCGTCTCGGGTCGAAACTCCTCCCTTAATCTTAACCTCACCTCCATGGGTATATACGGTCACAGACCAACTCTCTAAACTCACCCACATCGTCGGCTTCTGGATGAATATATGTATACGCAGTCCACCGGACTTGCATTACCTCTCAAGCATGCTCTCCGAAAGACGCTCCCGAATGCTCTCATCGTTCCTCATCGCCTTATGGAAACACTAATGACACACTATCTACTTCCCTGTCGCATCGGGTTCACCGCCTCCGTAGAAGAAACCCGGCTAGAACTTCAAGAACTCCCTCAACATCTTAGCCTCTAGTGCCAAAACGAATCTGTTTTAGTAGCGCTTATCCGCTCTATAGTCGTGGGTGGAGGTGTACGAGTCGATCTCCAAAGGTGGAACATTAACAACCGTAGCTCTCTCTCCCCGTGTCTCCGTAGCTACTCTCTCTACCGATGTCCGGGAACAACCAGGGCGACGGCCGTCCCCGTACGTACCGTAACTACTTCGAGTCTTGAGGTGCTTGCAACCGCCGTAGCAAGTGCCATCGGTGCAAAGGTCCGATCCAATAACAAGGATATCCCTAGCCGCATCGCTAGTCTCAAGTCCGATATCCTTACGAGGCGTACCAAACTATCCGTCCCCGATATGCATCATAAAGCATGCTCCGGATCAACCTCGATATATATAGAAGTATATCCTATGCATAACAAAATATAACATGTATATAAACCTATCACTACCCATCTCAAGTCTGCTTCCCAACTAAGGTCCTAAGTTAGGATCATCGGGTTTCCATATTTAAGGTTTATTTTTTTCGCTTTATTCTCTTTCCTTTAAACTACTTCGAGGCTTCCTCGAAACCTAGCTCGATACCAAACCGTGGCGACCCCGAACTTCAGGTCGTCTTGCGACCCGCCACGTTGCATCCCTTGTCACCAAGCCTTGCCACGTTATGGCCCACTTATCCTTGACGTTCGCGACCTACCCGGCTACTTACACTTTTCTATTTATTCTTAACTTAGCTAATTAATTTCCATATAATTATTAATGATTTCATTAGCCAATTAATCAATTTATCAAGTTATAATGAAATTTTACAAATGGAAGTCTTAATTTAAGTAAGTTATATAGTTTTCAACAATCCTAAGTAATGGAAAACCTGCAAAAGATACCATGTATATATCAAGGTGAGTTAAGTATAACAAAAGTTTCGTATACATATAATCGGTGTTCTACGGTCCCTAAAACCCAACAAAAGTAAAATAAATACATATTGATATCACACATGAGTTGGCTCTACAATCTCGAGAGGTAGTCGCCCAAGACCTCATTAACTTTACCCTTGTTCGTCGAATGATCGCACTCATTCACCCAACAAATACAAGGATGACGAGTCCAAAGAGGAAAATCCCAAGAGAATTCCACGCAATATTCATGAAATAAAATTGAGCCAATAATCGATAAACTGAATAGGAACCACGTATATACTTATAGGCTTACGTAAAAACTAAACCCCAACTTCAATAAATGACATGGTACCTTCCTAAACCCCGTTGTTACACATCAAGACCACCCTAATCCCTCCCCTCCCGACGTCATATATATATTCTATTGCCATCGACACGAGCACTATTACAAGCGTGCATGCGATTTAGCCACAATCAATATATACGCACACCAAAATAGGAGTGAAAACCCCATGTGTGCCCACCAAGTAGTCACACATGAAAAGCGAAATCGATAAACCAAATCATTAATTATGGAGACATTCCGATGGGTTTACGCACCTCAACACGCACCCCGACTCCCTGGACACTCGAATCCGACCCCGCAAGCTCCCCGATACCCGAGCTACGCCCCCCTAAGTCCCCGAAGTCGGTTAAGTGTGTTTATTATGTATTCAAATTGGTTGAATATGTTTCAAATTGATCTTCCCAAATCAGCCCTAAAGACTAAATTAAGTCTCAATTTCAGTCTTATGTTACAACGCATTTTTAGGCATGAAATGGTCCAAATCTCGAAATCCTCCACCAATATAAAGATCTTCGATCTCTATTTTAGCTTTTCAAAAAGGATTAGTTTGGAAAATTTTGATTTAAAACGAAAGAGATATCATGAGTCTACTAAACATAGCTCTAATTGGAACCTAATCCGACCAGCGGATTTAGAAAATCTATTCCTCCCAGTTTGTATTTCTAAAAAAAGTGATTTTTAGTCGCAAGGCTGAAAACATACTCAAATACAACATACTAAAAGATCAGCTCATTTGGATAAGTAGTTAGGGAGTTATGCCTTTAACAAATTTAGTTTCAAAATTTTTCTTCTTAATTCCAGCACCTACTTGTAGAGCATTTTTGGGCATAAAAAAATGAATTACAACATCTCTAGGTAAGTAAAGTTGTTACTCTTTGAGTAAGCTTTCAAATGCCACCAGTTTGGATTGATTTGGATCTAAAATAAGCAATTTATGACCAAATTACATAGGCTAATTCCTAATATAACATGCAGAATTCTAGTTTTGGTCTTACAACTTCAAAAATTCATATCTTTATGATTTCAAATCCAAATTAAGAACTTCAATATAGCTGGATTATCAACTTCAAATGAGGAATCCAAATATATAAATCAATTGCAAATATTCAATCATCTACCCTCTGGAATTAGCCAAAAACCATAAATGATTTCAATCTGACATAAATAGATGTGTACCTAGTTGATGTACCACCTAGCTTGAGAAATTCTCACCAATCTTCCATGGTTTCCTTCTATCCATCAACCTCCTTTTCTCCAGCAAGTTCTCTTGATTCATGAGTTAAAAATGAAAATGATTTCCTTCTATGGGTTTATCTTATATATTAAGGTAATATTGACTCATAGCCATTGATCTCCATGTATTTACGTATCTCCAAGCTCATCTAATGATCCACACATTGACGTATCCCACTAACTCCCACTAATCAAAGTGACACTAATTTTCTACTCACATGGTTCCTAGATGTGTCATCATGTATCTCTAGAACAATCTCATGGTTTCTAATTTAAATAACCAAACTATAGACATTGATTTATTTGATTCAATTACATTATCTTAGGTCTATTATAATATATATGGTTAGTATTTTTATTCACAAAATTGACAAATTTTGTGATCCCACTAACCCTCGACTACCCGACACTCGATGCCTCGCGTCTCAACACATAATTCGAGGTACGCCATAGCCTATTATTTTAATTGAATTTACTTGGCCTATGGTTACATTACCCATTTTAATTGATTAACTAGTCATCTTGACATGGATTAGTCTAGTTTCCTAGTGTACCTGTAGTTCACCTATCCGACACCCGCGTTGACACGCCTTTCGAGGCGAACACCCGTCACACAAACTCACCCGATAGCAACATAGACACATGCGGTGTAATATAATAATATTTTTTTAAACACCATATATACGCAACCACCATCCATAAATAACATATTTCCTCGGTTCTCGTGTCCGAGTTAACCGAGTTGTTCGCTTAACGCCCGAATTACAACCGTTAATCTTCGAGATTAACGTTAATCCTAGTTTAATTAATTTGGGACGTTACACAAGGGCCGACTATTTTTTATTAGTGGCCATGGTTGAATAGGAAAGGCCTTGTGGAAAATGATTATTACCAAGCTTAAGTCGAAAAGGGAAAATAGTGTTGCCGGTTGCGTCATCAAGAATAGTAGCTCTTTTGCTACCGAATGGTAGAACAACTCATTCACGCTTTCATGTCCCACTGAAAATCTTTGCTAAATCATCTTTTGAAATTCTACATGATACCCATTTAGTTGAACTTCTTTGCAAAACATCATTGATAATATGGGATGAAGCTCCTATGGTTGACAAATATTGTTTTGAAGCTTTAGACAGGAGTTTGAGAGACATTTTTCAAATGAGGTATGAGAATAGTTTCAACAAACCTTTTAGCGACCTAACAGTTGTTCTTGGAGGTGATTTTAGGCAAATAGAGTCGGTTGTGCCTAAAGGTGAAAAAGTTGATATTATAGAAACTTTGCTTAATTCTTCTTTCCTATGGGAACATTGTGTTGTCTTCGAGCTCAACCAAAATATGCGGCTTTCCATTGGGTCTATAGGGCCACAATCTAAAGATCTTGCTTCATTTGACAGGTGGTTGTTTCAAGTTGGAGATTGAGCATTTTATAACGATCTGGATAATAAGTTATTAAAAATCCCAACGAATTCATTGTTACACCATGATGGAGACCATATAATATGTATTGTACAAGTTGTTTACCCATCACTTTACCGAACGGTTTCACGACTCTTCTTATTTGAAAGAGCGTGCTATTTTGACTCCAAAAAATGAAATAATACATCAGTTGAATCAATTTGTCATGGATCTAATATAAGGGAAAATGTTACATATTTGAATTATGATACTATTTGTAAATCCTCTACTACAGTAAATGATGAATGCTTACTTTACACAATCGAATTCCTGAATAAATTGCAATTTTCAAGAGTCCCTAATCATGATGTCCAATTAAAAGTTGGTGTGTCAATCATGCTTCTTAGAAATCTTAATCAAGCTGAGGGTTTGTGTAATGGAACAAGGTTAGTAATAAAGCATCTTGCAACATGGTCAATAACAACGACAATTATCTCCAGAGCTAACATTGTTAATACGGTGACAATTTCAAGGATCATAATGTCACCTAATGAGTCCAAATGACCGCTCAAGTTAAAGAGAAGCCAACTTCCATTGGTCCTGTGTTTTGCTATGATGATCAACAAAAGTGAGAGTCAATCACTAAAATTTGTGGGTTTATTCTTACCAAAGCAAGTCTTTATACATGGTCAATTATACGTAGCAAGATCTCGAGTGACCGAAACAGATGGAATATTGATATTAAATGCGAGATGATGAATCTCAAGAGAAAATGTTTGTCAAAAATATTGTCCATCGAGAGATCTTCAAAAATATTAACCATTAAATGATGAAGATGAGGTAATTTTTGAAAACCATTTATTTATATTAATTATATATATATATATATATATCCATCTAATACTTTAAATATTATCTAACTTTGTTTTATTTATTGACATGAATATGTCAACTTTATGAAGGTTTAAAGGAAAAAGAGAAGTCGTGGTGAAATGACATGCTATATATTCAACATATGTATGTATTGTGGTGTGAACACGTATGTGAAATGTCTAATATGATGGAAAAAGTATTTTTATTTGTGAAGAAATCCCTTTTAGAACTTTTTAGTGTCATTTTTTGAATTTTTAAGTTCCTTTTTTTATAACCGTGGTTGTCTGAACCTTTTTCAGCCCCTCCTTACTTTGGTTCATCTAATCTCATGAGAGTTAGTTAAGCGGCCTAGCCCCATAACTCAGGAAAACCAAGAGAATATATAATGTAGCTACCAAGAATCGGACACATGAGTCTATGACATCTGCTTTAGTTGAAGGTTTAATGATCTTTCTTTGCCATTGTACATCCCTTGGGGCCATTTTAAGTACATGTTATAAATGGCTATTTTCACTAGGAATTAAACGAAGAGGGATGATGGCATTATGTTGTTTCTCTTATTTGGGAGAATGGGGTTTAAGCTAGCTAAATTTTTCTTAAAGTAATGATGTACTAGTTCATTAATTATGTAGGATAAATTTAATGTTTTGGGACGAGTTAGCTCATGTTGTTTCACAACATCTTGATAAATGTCATCGGATTTATGTTTCTGGCAGGCTTAAATCAAATACCGTTGAAGGAAACGATGAAAAACATATACCTATTACAAGGCTTAATTTGATTTTCACAAATATATATTATTTTTGTTGCACACTACATCCTTTTTTTAGATTATTTGGATTTGGAAATACTTCTCCAAAAAAATTCTGATTCTTGTAGAATTGTAATTTAAGTAGTTGTTCAACAGCTGAACTTTATTGAAAGAAACTTTTCTCCGATCTCTTTGTATGCTCATGAGAAGAACTCTCTGGTATAGGTATTTCATGTTGACATGATTTGGTAATAAATCTACTACTTGACAATGTTTTTTTCCTTATTTTTTATTTCTTTATTTGTGTATGGGAGGGTTGGAAACAATGTCGTTAAAAAGTACGATCAGAATTTAATTAATTATATCCCACCATTCAATTAATGATTTTAATTCTCTTACTCCATCAATTATCCTCCTTTAATATGTTTGAAATCGTAACTTTATACTATTTTTGCTTATTCGTGATCTTTATATTAATTAACGCGATTGACTTTTATGTGAAATTAGGAAAATGAGATGAATGGTTGTCGCTACCTCCCTGGGTTTCACGAGGATGGTCACAAATATGAAGGTGTCTTTCTGGATCTTACTTTAATTTTCAATATCTTCACCTGAATTATCACCAAATTCGACACCATTGATCTTATCCAAGGAATAAATGTTCTTTATTTTCATTATCATATATTAACGAATGCAAGGAGAAAACTGCTTGTCAAGATGATGGATTCTCTTGGAAGAACACATGGGGTAGATATGACCATAAGTGCAGAGGCGATCGATTATACATTACGGATCAAGATACTTGTATAGATAAAGACCATATATATTTAGCTAATTAACACACAAAAGAACTCCATGAGCATCCAAGACCATATATACTTGCAGGGAATAACATAATTTTTTCAGAATGTCAAATTTTATCTTTTGTCTCATGCAAATGATGACAAGGGGTTATCCCCACTTAAGAAAAATTAATTATTGCTTCATTTGAATTGCAATTACATAGACTGTTGGATGTTAAACTTATTTTAGTTTCGAAAAAAAAATTATTTCAATTCATTTGCACAGCATAGTATCTTAGGATAACTCAATGTCCATTTTTGGGCCCCTAACAATCATTTGGATTCACTGGCTAACTACCTTCACAAATTGATCTTTGATGCTCATGGAGTTGTTTTAGCTAATGAACTTACAAAAGAACTATCCAGTTGGATGTATGCCTTGCAATCCATTCTCCTCATTCGATTAATGATTTTAATTCTCTTACTCTATCAATTATCCTCCTTTAATATGTTTGAAATCATAATTTTATAGTATTTTTGCTTCCTCGTGGTCTTCATATTAATTAACGCGATTGATTTTTGTGTGTAAATACGAAAAATGAGCTAAAAGGTTGCCACTGCCCCTTGGTTTTGCGGGGATGGTAACAAATATGAACGTGCCTTTTTGGATCTTACTTTTATTTTCAATAGCTTCACCTGAATTATCGCAGAGTACAACACCGTTAATCTTATATAGGGAATAACTATTCTTTTTTCACTTAATTATCATATATCAATAAATGCAAGGAGAAAACTACTTGTCAGTATGATGGATGTTCTTGCAAGAACACATGGGGTGGATATGACTGTAAGTGCAGAGGCGATCGACTACACATTGCGGATCAGGATACTTGTATAGGTAAAGACCATATATATTTAGCTAATGAACACACAAAAGAACTCCATGAGCATCAAAGATCATATATACTTGCAGGGAATAACATAGTTTTTTCAGAAGTTTAAATTTTATCTTTTGTCTCCTACAAATGATGACAAGTGGTTATCCCTACTTAAAGAAAACTAACTATTGCTTCATTTGAATTGTGATTGCATATTTTGTTGGATGTTTTGATTATTTCAATTTCGAAAAAAAAAAATTTATTTTAGTTCATTTGCACGGCATAGTATATTAGGATAGCTTAATGTCCATTTTTGGTCCCCTAACAATCTTTTGGATTCACTGGCTAACTAACTTCACAAATTGATCTTGAATGCTCATGGAGTTGTTTTAGCTAATGAATACATAAAAGAGCTATCCAACTTGGATGCATGCATTGCAATCCACTCTCCTCATCCCGATTAATGATTTTAATTATCTTACTCTATCAATTATCCTCCTTTAATATGTTTAAAATCGTATTTTATAGTCTTTTTGCTTCCTCGTGGTCTTCATATTAATTAAAATGATTTACTTTTTTAAGGAAATAGGAAAATGAGTTGAAAGGTTTCTGTCACGCCCCCAAGCTTCGGGGATGGTCACAAATGTGAAGGTGCCTTTCTGGATCTTACTTTTATTTTCAATAGTTTCTCTTGGATTATGACTGAGTTTGACACCGTTGATCTTATCTAGAGAATCTTTTTTCACTGAATTATCAGTAATCAATGAATGCGAGGAGAAAATTGCTTGTCAGTGTGATGGATGCTCTTGCAAGAATACATGGGGTAGATATGACTGCAAGTAGAGAGGCGATCGACTATACATTGCGGATCAGGATACTTGTATAGGTAATGACCATATATATTTAGCTAATGTACACACAAAAGAACTCCATGAACATCCACTCGTGTTTATATTAATCCTAACAAAATCCATAATGCAGGTAGGAATATGTCATGATTCGAACGGTTCCTTATGCTCTTGGTCCCGTGTGGAGTAGTAGGTTTGGCTTTAGCTGGTTATATATTCTACAAATACAGATTGCGGGTAAGATAAGTTGATAATTTCTAAAGACTTTTTATGCCTCCACAATGAAATCTTTATTAGTAGTCGTCGATGTTTGATATTTTCATCGTGTCCAATTTTTGTGCAGTCTTATATCGATTCAGAGATCATGGCTATTACGTCACAAAGTATATGCCACTCAACCAAAACAACAAAATAGAACCCCTGTAGTAAACACAAAGTTCATCTGTATAAGCAATATTTCCCAAACTTGATATGAACATTTCATCATGTTTATATAGTCCCTTGTAATCTAAAACATGTAATTGATGCGTTTTTCTCGTAGGAGCCGAAACAAGCTTAGTTAAAGCGAGAGCTATAGTTAAGAGGGAGGAATGAACGCGATGGTGTGAATCTAGACAATTTGTTAAGTGTCTGCATCTTCAGAATCCATACTCCAATCATTTGGAAGAAAAAACCTATGTAACAATCCCTTCCGTACAAGAAAAGTGAACCTTTAAGTTTCTTTAGTTTTTTTTTTGAAGAAAAAAAAAGATAACTTTTCTTTTATGTACATGAAAATAATAATGAATGTAAATGTTTGGTGTTGGAACAAAAATCAATTGCAAATGCCAAAAATTATACTTTGAAAATGTTCTAAATAGTTTGGTAGAAGTTATACTATCCTGCGCGCGAAGCACAGTTTAATGCCTAGTTGATGTAGTACGACTCGCTATGACCCATTTACAAAGCCAAATTAATGGACAGTCAGTCTTGAGGAATGATTTACACTCATAAAGAATTAACATTTATAATATCTAAATTAATGGATGGGTGGTCATCTAAATTAATGGATGGGTGGTCATTGATTACATTGCAACATTATACTTGTGCACTTGTGAATAACAATTGCTTTCCAATTTTATTTAGGTAATTAGATGGATCATATTTTTGACTTGATTTTAGGTTCCAGAAGCACCACCCCTTTAGGAGAACCTAAGCCATTTCACAATTATTTTCAAAGCAAAAAGAATAACCTTCATTTCCCTTTTCCCGCCTTTATTGACTTGTTGGTTGTTTTTTATTTTTGTATTTTGTTTCGATTTAAATCTCCCTTAGGGATTTTTGTTCGATTTGTAAGTCTATGTTTATATCACCTATTCTTATAATTATTGTGACGACCCTCACCTAGTCGTCCGACCTAGACTGCAACTCAAGCCCAATACTCGAATCAGCCCAATCAAATGGATCGGCTTGCACTAAACAACTTGCAGAATGACTCGACTATACATATGGAACAATAATTGCAGAATTTAAAATTAAAAGGTTTCATATGTCAAATAATAACTCTAAACGAAGGTGTTTAAGTATCTTAAGATAACTACATATTCATACTATAAAAATACTAAAATAACGAGTCTCATGGACTAGAATCTACCCCATTAAGTACTTAACTACAATTCGTGTTTAGATGTCTTTAAATTCCAACAATATAAATAACATGAAAAGCTCGCATCCAAGGCAAGGTGATCACGTGTCGTGCGTGCCAAATATAACCCGCAATGGAGTTACCAACCACGAGGGTGTAGTAGTGGTAAATACGGGGTAGAATCAACAGACTTGAGTTTTACTCTAAATTAACTAAAAATTGGGGTTTTTAGAAAGTTCAAGGAAACAATTACCTAAACTAGCAAAAATGAAAAGTTCGCAAAAGATAATATCAATGAAAGAAAACACCAAGGTCTACGGTTCCACAAGTAAGAATCAAGATTCAATGGCATATTATGGTCCTCAATCTTTCCAAAAAGTTATTAATTTAAGTTCTCCTAGATTAGCTATAGAAAATCGACGTCCGCCATAAATTCTTAATTCCCCTAATCTCGATAGCTAGGACGTCCACCACTAACTACTTCCCTAATTAATGCATAACCCTAGACATTCGCCAATCGGGTTTAACACATTAACCGCAATAATAAGGATCCGTGAGAATACTAATCCTAAATAACCGAATCGCGTCCGCTTCCGGTTTAACCTAGATTCAATTGTTGCACACGCAAGAACCAAAAAGGGTTTTACGGCAAACGAGTAAGTGTTCGTCACTTTATTGGTCTAAAAGTACAATTACGGATACAAATGGTCCAATTAACTATAGATTGTCCACCTAAATGCATGCAATGGCCATATACACACCCTAGATCTAAACCATAATCCTTAAAATCAACAACAATGAAATAGGAGAAAATAAATTAAATTAAATAAAAATCATAGATCTCACAATTTTATGCCATGAATCAAGAATCTCACTTTTTTTCCCCTCTAACCTAGGCGAAGATTGGTCCGATAAGCTAGTTTATTTGTTAAGTTAAGCTAGTGTTTGGTTTGTAACTTATTTTGAAAATAATCTAGATGATCAGCTCTTCAATTGAAACGCTACTCTTGCTAGCGTTGAGTCGAAAATCCGTCGTTTAAATATTTCTTCCAATTGTACCCTCATTTTTACAAGACTAATAAATTCATGCTCGTGCAAATTAGTGGAAACTAAATACGCAAAAAAAAAAAAAAACCCAGCGAATATTAGAAACCCAATACGGATAAACACAAATTGATTTGCTATATCTCGATTTAGGGATTCCCAGTGGTTTTTTTTTTCTCTTTGGGGTCGACTATCTCTCAATCGACTCTGTTATTTCCCGTGGCAGTCGGCTATTTCTTGATCTCAAAAAACAAGGGCATTAGAGACTGGAATTTTGGTTGAAGCATCATATTTGTAAGATATCAACTGTTAATTTTATAATTTTTAATTTTATTGGTGATCTCTCGTGATTTCTTCTTGTTTGGCTTGGTTGATTGTTTGTTGATTTCTTATACCTGTTTAATGAATCATGCAATGGGATTGTTGTTCTCAATATATGGATTTTCTTTTTAGGAAAGGAGGCGATGCTCCCATATTTTATTGATTTACATAATGCAATTTACAACCAAGAGGGATTTTGACCAAATGTTCGTTTACAAAAACGATCTCTTATATCGACCCATCAAGTTAATCACTTGCCAATAAAACCAAATTACATACCACCAGTCCTTAATGAGGTTACATCCCCACTCCTCATGTAAGGATCAGCCATGGTTAGCCAAAGATACAAAACATAATCATTGCAATACTAAATTTAGACAAACATCAACCGTTACTGGCACCTGCCTAATTGAAGTTGACAGCCGATTATTCATACAATAGATTTGTAGTAGAGTTGGTTTGCTTGATGAGCCAAGCTTCTTAAATGATCAGAGGACAATTTCCAACTGTGATTTTATCCTTAATTTTGTGTAACCGGGTTTTGCTATGCGATTTCATCCTTGATTTCCAAGTACTATTTTTTTTATTGAAAGGAGGAAAAACTCCATGTTTGGATAGATGTGTGTAAGAATTTTGTACAACAAAAGATACAAAGTGCTTTACAAAAAGTAAAATCCAAAAAGTATGAGTTGCTCCCTAACCACTTAGTATGACCGCTTGTGCTCCTTGGAAGTGAGCATGTTCTTTATCATGTATGTGACAGCTAGAGTTTGGGGCAATGCCTGCCTCTTCATGTAACCCCAGTTAGAAGATTCACAGAACTCACCATGCATTCAAAAAAAAAAAACCAAATCAACAACCATATGTGGCCCCAAACTCTCCTGAAAAATTAGAATCAACGGCCATTCATCCCAGCATAAAGCGACACCTAGGCATAGCACTATCCATGGGGTTGTCCATCACCAAAACAAAACCAAACAAAAGACTCTCGGGGCGAATCAAATGAGCTCTATGGTTCGCATATAAATAGTAGTTGTACATGCATTTTACTTGCCAAACATCAATTTTAGCTTTAATTTGGTGATAGCTTGGGCAAGAGAGTTGAACTCATCAGAAGCACACACACACATATCTACATTTGTTTTTTTCTTATTGAGGTAAATTAATGTGCATGCTTTGGAATGGATATACATTTCAAATTTCTAAAGTGCTGTGATTTTTTTAAAGTGGCATACGTAAGGCATATTCTAGTTGTAGAATTGAGGTTGTCCTTTTTAATTGTAACGATTATAGATATTTAATTTATCTATTTCATTCCTCAACTATCTCTTATGTTTGTTGGTGTTAAATATGATTGTAGCTATAAATGGCTTTGACTAATGATGATGCGAAATGAGTAAAAGTATTTAAATGGAAAGGTTATGAAAAGACTTTATGTGAAGTTTGCCTCAAATACATTAGGCACAATGGACGTGGAAGTAATTTTAAATGGAACAAAATTAGTGAGATGTTGGAAGATGAAATAAAGATAAAAGTGTCGATTGCCTCTCGCAAGAACAAGTTTGATCATATGAAGAAGCAATGGAAACTTTGGAAAGCTTTGTTGTTTAGTGAAACTGGCTTAGGTTGGGATCCTACAACGGGACAACTAAGTTGTTCAAATGAGTGGTGGGAGAAAAAATTGCGGTTAGTTTTTCTTTGTTAAAAACCATTAATACGATAATAAAGAAAGTTTATTTTGTATAAACTCGCTTATATAAACTCTCCTTGGTTGTAGGAAAATCTTGAAGTTAAGGTGTTTCGCAATAAATCACCTGGTCAATAACTTTCGACTTTTGGGCATAACTATTTGATGATAGTTGTGCAAACGGATGGGATAATGTTTCACCCTCCATGGACCCACCGACAAACATGAATATGAATATTGAGGATGGAGCCAAAGAGAATGAAGACATTGGTGCAAATGAAAATGACATGAATGCAAAATATAAGAAATATTGTTGATGATGCGTATTCTAATATAATCATTATGACCAATTACTCGACTTGGACAAAAATTTCAATGATTTTTTGAATAAATTAAGAGCTCATAGAGGTGCCCAGAACCTAATCAAAGTTCTAGTAGGAATCAAGTTCCCAACCTAGTGTCCAGAGAGAAGATGATAATGGCAAGTGACCTACAAACCACCTTCTAAACATGTTCAACCCAAACGTAAAAGGAGATGGTCAGGAGGGGGATCTGCAATACTATTCACTTCATTGAACTCCTTGCTTTCTAATTCTAATGAGGCATTAGAAATTATGAAGACGCAAAATAATGCAAGATCTAAAGTTGTATCGAGATAGTTCTATTGACATGTGAATGAGTATTATTGATCGTATGGTTAATGAAGGCAACTTAGAGGAGGGTAGCGATTTATGGTGCTTTACGCATGACTTCATTTCGAGACGAGACAAAGAGAAAGATATTTGTGAACATGAAAGATGACAACAATAGGAAAATTTGGTTAGATTTTATGTGTAGGAATAAGTGAATGTCTAGGTCATGCTCGTAATATTTGCGTACATTTTCCTTTTTCTTTTCTCGCTTTGTTTCTCTTTGGACTTATTAAAGAAGAGATGGAAGATACTCAATGCTATGCCGCAATTCAAAGTGTACAAACTCAAATTGACATCATAATAGCTGCATTTACATTGCTTAATTATATACGAAAGAATGCACAGGATGATGACTTGTTCAATATCCTTGAACAACATCCCTCTATACACCTCTTGACGAATTTTCGGATGTTATTGATGATGACACCAACCATAGAAGTTATAGAGAAACTTCTTTTGAAATGAAGAATATCTGCAATAACATTGCTTCTCAATTGTGGATGATGCGTTAGGTATATGTATAGTGATTTAAGTTGTTTATTGTATTTTTATTTAGATGTGTTTATTTTTTGCATTTTTTTATAAATTAATATAGAGTCATTTTTCATGTAAGCATTTATGGACACACATAATTTAGTTTTCTAAATAATATAAATTATTTTATGTTATTAATTTGTGTTATGTAAATAAGATACATAGTTATTTATAACAATTAGTTTTATGATTATATAATTAATATACTTAATTGTGTCATATGTCTTTTAATGTCATTTTGCATTTATCAACTAATCAATCAGCTAACCTTCCAAATATATTTTAGTTGATCAGCTAGATTATCACTTTCCGCTACCAACTAGTATATTATCACCGTCAATCGGCTAGATTATCACTATCGCTAGATTATCGGCTAGTGTTACCAAACAGAGCCTTAAGTATGAAAAGTTGTGTATGGCGGCTCCAATGTCGACTCATCTGGATGAATACCCTAGTTTCTAATATGAAAAACCACTAAAAATTGCTCTATAGAGGTGAGAGAAACTAATTTTGGGGGTTGGTCTTGTAACACGTGCACTGAGGAGCATCCAAGGGCTGTTTTGGCTTTAAAATGGGTTCTGTACACGTGTCCATGCCTGATTGGTTCGGTTGACTGGAAACAGCTGACGTGGCGTAACCATATTAGTTGGTGAAGCTGCTGGTGACGCTGTGGAGTGTTGTGACGTTGACAGGTGGCGGAAAAAACGCGTTGGTGAAGCTAGCACGACTTTGTGCGAAGTTGTGGGAGAGAGTGCTTAACCGCGTCTCGAGGAAAATCAGTGGTTGCTGAGACGAGGGAACTGCTGTGAGAGTGAGCTGGACTAATGGAAGACGGACACACGGTGCGCATCTGAGACATGGCAGTCAGCAGCTAGGAAGCAAAGAACGGATAGTTTATGCGTCAATCCGGGGACTCTGGCAGCACGTAATTCTAGGAAATCCAACGCATGATGAACTCAAGTGACTTAACTTTGTCACTCCCTGCATCATTTGGTATGATGTCTCCTATTCTACCCAACGCAAAGCACGTAACTCGAGGCAAATCTTCCGGCTTCCGATTCTCGCATGTAAATACTTCATTTTGAGTATTTTTTGCCACGAACTCAATCGTGTACTCTGTTTCACCTCATAACGACCAATAAATTTAATTAAATATATATTTTGGAGACTTTTCACACTAAACACATTAAAATAAACTATTAAAAACCTATAAAAACCAACTTATCACAAGGTTCCAAGCTATCGTTTTTCCTTTGTCTCGTCTTGGTGTCGATGAAGGTGGACCTGAGGAGTAAGTGCGGTGAGCTAAAATAACCAATGGAGCTCGAAGAATGCGGAAAACCCGCTCAACCGTCAAACATACAACTAATACCTACTAATCATGCGAGTCTAACGTGAATCGAAAATAAGTAAAAAGAGATAGAGTATCTCATGAATAGCATTAGTCAAAATTCATAAAGCATCGCATAGGTAACATGAAAAGCCTTTGTAAATCAAATCATCATGCAAGGGTGATTCAAGAGAGATAACATAAAAGCATAATAATATTATTAGTTGGTTTCCATTCAATGCGTACACATTATTAACAAGAATCTAGATACCGATTCCCCTACTCTCGAGGTAATGCAAAGCAATAGCCGACACAAATGCCTTTATGCCCCCTAACTAGTCCAATCAAGTCCACACTAGATTCGTCCAAAGTCATCATCACCGATGTGTGCACCCGTCAAACCCCACCTAATTAGGGCATCTAACAGCCTAAATTACCTTAATCCCCGATAATCTAGCAACCTTAATCCCACCATCAATAAAAATTATTTATTCAACTATTTATAATCATCAAATATAACACTTTATCAACCATAAATGATTCTAAAGTAAATCTTAAACCTCAATGTTCATTTAGATTAATTAAATAATCCTCAAATCCTGCATTAATTTTTTGACAACATCTCATCTGTTTCTAAGCCTACACCGAAAAACTCGATCTTCAAAAATCTTGAACAAAACCTATTCTAAGATGGTGGAAATGCCAAAGGACTCACAATCCACCCATAATAATATATATTGCATTAACAAAATTATATATATATATATATATATATTCATTTTAACCTCGATTTAAAGTATCAAAATCATTAAACTAACATTACCTTCGGTCCATAATTATCTCAATCATCCCAAAACCTTTACAACCTTTCCAAATGAGATCCTAACCACACACAAACCTAATAACCCATTTATACAATATATTATATACAAAAACAATACATACATAGAAATAAAAGGAACTAATCAAATCATAGAGAATTTGACAGCTTTCTTTTCCTTTGTCGTCGCTACTTTGTCATTACCCAATTATAAAAATAAGATAATGTCAAATAAGTAAATCCCACTCTATCCATTACACCCGTAGTAATCAAAATGCATTGTATTCCAATAGATTAAATGAACAATAATATCGCAAGGAATCATAAATATACAAATATGCAATCCATCCCGTTTCGTTGACCGACCACAATTAGATGACGTCTTCCAAAAGTAGTAGGTAAAGATTCATGAGTTTGAGAGGAAGTCCGTTGAGAAGCCACGCCCTCCACTCTCCATAAAGTATGATCATGGCCAAGCATAACAAATTCTCCTAAACAAGTGTCTACAACGATCGGTAACTCCAATCGCAGAGCACCACGGTGTTTATCCTACTATACATATAGCCAATGAACATAATGGGACCCCCAAATGCCTTCTTCCTCTCGTGTCCGTGAATGCATGACCAATAAATTATGCAAAAAAAAACCAATGCATGCCATTATAATCAAGAAATACTCATACAATGTAAATGTTACTGTGGGATTTACTTAACCTTACAAACGTGATACCATAACTCTTTGCACTACGTGTTAGTAAAATAGTCCACATAGAGTTCCAATTGCAGTCCTACAATTCATTTATAGGTTTGGTAAGTTTCAACAATAATTTCATATTTTTTCTAATTCTTTCCACTTTAATTGGTACTGTCTCGTCCTGAAAACCCCGTAATTACTCCAAATTAAACCTTCAGATGTCTGAATCCCAATTTCGATTTCAAATTATAGTTCAACATCGAAAATTAACATTGACTGTGCTTTAAAATAATTTTCTAATTTTTAAGCATTTTTTATTATCGTAACACGTATTATTATGATGCAAAATCCCGGTATAAATTCTCCATAAAATCTCAAATTTCTTGTTTTTCATAAAAATCTTCAATTTTCATTATTGGTCAAAACTCCAATTTTTCTCGATTTTCTTTTTCAATTTTCTCATTTTTCAAAATGCGCGCAACATTGGTCGACCATGCAGAGGTCGTACACAAAGCTAGCCTTGGGCATGGCCTAGGGTGTGCGTCCGCTTTTTAAGACCGCTAAGGGCACCCCACCTTTTCATGAAGGCACTCAACTTATTTGTAAAAATTTCAGCAAAAATGGAAAAGACCATTTTGCCCCCGTATATATAATGGTTCAAACCCCTCAAACCATTTTGACAAGGAGTTAGAGCACCCCACCACCAAGCTTGAACCACAAAGCCACATTGCGTTTGGCGAAGAGTTGATCGATTCTTGCGGATTGACATCATCCGACAGCGAGGTAACAATGTTTGACAACCATATTCGAGTTTTTTAGAACTGTTTAGTTGTGTATAACTGTGAAAATGATGATTTGTTTGTCAACGTAGGGTTTGGTAATTTCTTCAAATCCGAAGTTGTTTCCACTATATAATGGAGGATTGTAATGCTTCGGTGCCAGAGGAGGTCGTCCTTGAGGTAATTTTGTAATTTTTTTGTGTTTTTTATGCGGTTATCCGAAGTTTCTGTCTGGGTGCGCGATTGTTTCGGCCTCGCAGGACCGAGATGTATAGTAATGTCTCGGTCATAGAGGACCGAGAGGTTTCACGCAGGTCACGGACTGGTACGACCGAGAGTACTGAGTAACTCTCGGTCGTACATGAGCGAGACTCTGAAGAAAGTTTCGGACCTGTACAACCGAGAACCTATTTTTTGGGGTGTTATGGTGATTGTGCTGTACATTTTGGTTGATTATAATGTTACACTGTTTGTATTGCAGGTAATGCCGGTATCTAGTAATTTTCCAGACTACAAGGACACTTTTACACCTTCTAAGCCATTCCCCTATCGAGAAGCGACTATTTCATGGCTTCAAATGATTGGTGGTGAGAACAAGTTTGTGTTAGTAACGAAGCGCTCGGATGCGGGGCATTAAGGCGCAGGGAAGGGTGAAAATTGCCTCTGTGAGAGGTCCGGGACATATAGGGGACCGCTCGAGAGTATGGGAAGGGGAAAGCGGCAAAATTTTTAAAGAAATCAAGGGATGATGAAAAGGCGAGGAGTCACACCGGTACGAAGAAATGTGGATGCCCTTTCCAAATTAACGTCAAGGAAAATGCTTGACTCCTTATAGTATGTCACCGTGATTTGTGGGAGGCACAATCACGACACCGCAGGAAGATTGGATAAGGGGAGGAGGAAGTTGAGGATGCGGGGGAGGACGAAAGTGAGCGGCTCGGGAGATTAGTCCACCTTCGTCTTTTGTGGAGTGCGAGCGGAGTTGAGGATGCGGGTGGGAGGACACCCGGGTCTCCAATCGGAGGCACCCCAGGTGTCGAAGAGAAAACACGATGATGACGATTCTTCGACGAGACGGGTGGAGAGCGGATTTGAGTCCTCCCACTCCACAAAAGAGGCCTCCACTTCTAGGCGAAGAAAGGCAAGGTTGTTCCATAAATGCGTCGTGCCGGTCGACGCACGCAAAGTGGATCTAACATGGCTTATGGTCATTGCTTAGAACCGGATTGGTTGCCACATGTTGAGACCATTATCGATGTGGTTTCCGATGGAAATTGTGGATATCGGTGTGTAGCCTCTGGGCTTGCCCTTGCCGATGTAGACGGGTGGATGATTGTGCGTAGAAGGATGTACGATGAGATTATCGGGTATGAAGACCTTTGGCGGGAAATGCTTGGCTCGAGTTTCGAGATCGTCAAGAATGCGGTGCATTGCCCGAGAGAAGCAAGATGGGGCATCTTTCAAAGAATGGTTGACACTTCCGGACATGGGATTGTTAGTATCCACCGCATTCAATGTCATTCTCGTCAACCTCTCGCATGGGAGTGCCTCCACATTCCTACCTCTACGTAGTACTCCACCGTCGTCATTGCACAACAGACTTATCATTGCAATGGCAAATGAAAGGAATATCCATTGGGTTAGGGTAAGTTCTATGATTTTTTGTGAATTGGTTTGTTTCCCCTTAATCGAGTTTGTGACAATATCTTCTATGTTCTATTGTTCACTTTGACAGTGCCCTTATATCCATCGTGGGATAGGTACGTTGAGGATCTGCGCCAAAGGTTGGCGAGATGGATTCGTTTTTCGAGACATCGCGCCCATTGCAACTATCGCGATGATGAAGCCACCATACCCGTTGTAGATTTAGATACACCGTTGGTTAAAGCTTGTACCTAGAAACCTTGATGGCTAAACATTTAGAAATTTTGCCAATTCCTCCGAATGTTCTATGTATATGCAAATGTTGTGTTGTATTTTGATTGTTGTTTACTTATGGATGGACCCTTTTTAGAGTCGGTTTGAATGTTACGAGATTTATAATTAATTAAGTTTCGGTGCAAATTGCGTGCTTGGATTTTCAATCTTGTATTGTTAGTTTGACATACCACAAAATTTTTTTACAAAAAGTAATGTTCAAATTCATCCATTTCGATGTCTCGGTCAAGGTGTTCGTGAAACAACCCATATTTTCGGTCACCCATGACCGACAAGTAGTCCAATATATCGGCCGTTTACAACCGAGTCCAATAGCAAGTTCTCGGTTATACACCACCGAGATGAATTCACCATTTCAATTCGCCTTACTCGTCCTATGACGACCGAGCCTATCGAGACCCTCTCAAGTGGACAACCGAGTGTAGGACAAAATTCTCGGTTGTACACCACCGACGCCACATTACCTATCACTAATTGTAGCTCTCGTCATGTCACGGCCGATATAACGGCGGTATTCTCGACATGCATAACCGATACGCCGTCAACTCTTCGCTCTACATGGCCAAGACTGCGAGTTCCCAAAAATATTAGCTTACTCTTCGCTTCTACATGGCCGAGACTGCGAGTTCCCAAAAATATTAGCTTCGTCTCGCCATGCTTGGCGAGACAGCTTGACACCGTCTCGACTGTGTGGCCGAGAACCGCGATTTCCCAATTTTTTTACAATTGAACAAACCGCCACACACACATTACAACTACTCTACCAAATGTAACTTAATTCGACGATCTTCAACCGAGCCCTAATTTGGAGACGAAATCGGCTCACACACCGGACCCTACAAAATGCGAAAACTCGAACAACGAAGGAGATACACACGGCGAGGGACGGAGAACACGATTTCGGGGATTCCTCTCACTGGTCGGTTCAAAACAAATGGATTCTTCCACAAGGAGTTCGGTGAAGGTGGTGGTGGGGTGCTCAGGGGTTTGCACGAGGGTGGTGGGGTGCAGATGGATTTCCACGAGGGGTAGTTTAGGTATTTCGGGTCTAATTTTTAGTGCCCTGTGTAAATCGGTTTGTGCCCACATTAACTGGGTGCCTTCATTAAATGGTGGGGTGCCCTTAGCGGCCCTCGCTTTTTAAGGCCGCTAAGAGCACCCCACCTTTTCATGAAGGCACCCAAATTATTTGTAAAAATTCCAACAAAACTGGAAAATACCATTTTGCCCCCGTATATATAATAATTCAAACCCCACAAATCATTTTGACAAAGAAAAAGGGCACCCCACCACCAAGCTTGAACCACAAAGCCACATTGCGTTTGGCGAGCGTTTATCGATTCTTGCGGATTGACATCATCCGACGACGATGTAACAATGTTTGACAACCATATGATGGTTTCTTAGAACCGTTTAGTTGGGTAAAGCGTGAAAATGATGATTTGTTTGTCAACGTAGGGTTTGGTAATTTCCTCAAATCCGAACTTGTTTCCACTATATAATGGAGGATTGTACTGCTACGGTGCAAGAGGAGGTTGAACTTGAGGTAATTTTGTGAATTTATTGTGTTTTTTATGAGGTTATCCGAAGTTTACGTCGATGTGCGCGATTGTTTCGGCCTCGCAGACCGAGATATATTGAAATGTCTCGGTCATAGAGGACCGAGCCTACTCTAACCTCTCTCGCCAAAGGTGTACAACCGAGAGTAGGAGAAAATTCTCGGTTGTACACCACCGACGCCACATTACCTATCACTAATTGTAGCTCTCGTCATGTCTCGGTCGAGATAACTGAAGTATTCTCGGCCATGCGTAACCGAGACACTGTGAACTCTTCCGACCTTCGTGGCCGAGACTGCGAGTTCCCAAAAACTTAGCTTGCGTCTCGCCATGCTGCGCATGGCCGAGACGATTAACACGCCTCTCGGCTCGTGTGGCCGAGAACCGCGATTTCCCAATTTTTTTACCATTCTACAAACCGCCACACACACATTACAACTATTCTACCAAATGTAACTTAATTATACTATAAACGTAACTTCAAACGATCGATTTCGCGCAAAATCTGTGTGTTCGACGATCTTCAACCGAGCCCTAATTTGGAGACGAAATCGGCTCACACCTCGACCCTACAAATCGTAAAAAACTCGTACAACGAAGGAGAAACACACGGCGAGGGACGAAAAACACGATTTCGGGGATTCCTTTCACCGGTCGGTTCAAAACAAATGAATTCTTCCACAAGGAGTTCGGTGAAGGTGGTGGTGGGGGTGGTGGGGTGCGAGAGGTTTGCACGAGGGGTATTTTGGGTATTTCGGGTCTAATTTTTGGGTGCCCTGTAAATTGGTTTGTGCCCACATTAACTGGGTGCCTTCATGAAAAGGTGGGGTGCCCTTAGCGGCCCTTTTTTTTAAGGCTATCCTCGACATCCCATTTAATGAGCCGCATCATTTGTGTATAGTAGCTTACTTCCGGTATCACATAAAAACCTTTTTCTTCAATAAAACACTACACATACAAACTTACTGGCTATATAGATAAATCTAATTTATCATTGGAAGCTTTAATTTAACTGAGAGTAATCAGCTTGAGGCAAATTATACTTATTTTAACCTGCTCAATATGTATTTTAAATTAAGGAAGGAATCTTTCCTTATATATCTTCAAAGCTATTACATAAACTTCCAAAAAGAAAATGAAAACCGTATATCTCCTAATTTAAAGGAAAAGACAGCAGGACTTTCTCTTTCTTTTTTGTTTTTTGTTTTTTGTTTTTTGTTTCTTCAAATCGACAAACAAGCTAAACCCTCTAATGATAGAAATAAGAATCATTACCTGACATGAAAATTTTCGCTAACCCTTTGTCTCTATTTTTTATTTGAACTCAACTTGATTTCCTGTTATGGCGCGCCTCGAGGCCCTCGACCCAACTTATCTGTCGAGGTCTCGTCCTTCTCTTGATTTCTCGATTTATTCCACTAGTCGATCTCGCACTTTCGCACGCGAAAGCAAGACTAAGTATCAAAATATTATATAAAAAGACGTTGAAAAAAAAATATAAAAATAATTATTATGTAATCTTTAATACGAACTCAAAGTCGCTTATTTTAAGTCTCTCAACAATTAATAAAAAAAATATTTGCAAACAATATGCATATTTTTAATTCTACACAAAACATTAAATATTTACAATATTACATAGAAATAGTCGAGTTTGAACTCATGACTAGTTACTCTTAAATCTAATATCATACCATTGGGTCACCCAACCAATTATGATATCATCATGCTATATGTCACGTTGTGAGAACTTCTCACACGCCACAATTCGAAAAAAAAAAATTAAAACCAAAAATTCTGTTTTTATAACAATTAAAAACAAACCTAAAAATATGTATAGCTTAATTTATTTTTAAATAATGTAATATATCATGTACATGTAGTATCTAATAAATAGAAAATTTTGAAAAAAAAAAATTAAAAACCAAAAATCTTATTCATATATCAATTAAAAACATAACCTAAAAAATAGCAAAGAAAAAAAGAAAATTAGAAAATTAAAATTTTAAAACCAAAAATCTTATTTGTACGGAAATTAAAAACATAACCTAAAAAATAGTAAAAAAATGAAAAATAGAAAATTAAAATTTAAAAACTAAAAATCCTATTTGTATAGCAGTTAAAAACATAACCTAAAAAATAGCAAAAAAAACGAAAACTAGAAAATCAAGATTTTAAAACCAAAAACCTTATTTGTATAACAATTAAAAACATAACCTAAAAAATAAGAAAAAGAAAAACAAAAATTAGAAATTTAAAATTTTAAAACCAAAAATCCTATTTGTATAAGAATTAAAAACATAACCTAAAATAACAACAACAACAACAACAATATAACCTTAGTCTCAAATTAACTGGAATTGCTACATGGACAAAATTTTTCATTGTGATCGATTAAGTGCAATTGATGGTGAGCTTTTCGAACCATTCAAATCCCCATAATTAATGCATCCAATGTTAACTTTGGTCCGCCCTACCTCGTCGAATTTCTACGGTTTCTATTGAGTCAAGTTTTCTAAAAATAGCAAAAAAAAAAAAAAAATAAAAAATTATGAAAAAAACTTAAAAACCAAAAAAATCATATTTGTATAACAATTTAAAACATAACTTAAAAAATAGCAAAAAAAATAGAAATTATACTTTAATTAATATGTCGCTACATCACTAATACCGACTTCCACGTAAATTGGGTTGTGGGACCATGTCAGCGTATTAAGTTTATTGAGGTTAATATTTTCAAGCTTAAAACACTTCTCTTTTTATTTTTATATGTGAAATTCAACACCCGTACTCAAATTGACTTAATCATTACACCAAGATTCGTCTCGACACGTATCTCGAGATTAACCCCGCTAATAAAAAAAATTCTTACCCAATTAACTTGAATTTCGTCAAATAACATAGCTATCACTACAAAAAATGGCCAAAATAGCGAGGGAGAAATCCCTTGCTATTTGCTTACTTTATCATCGCTAATTAGATTAGTAAGTGATTTTGCAAGGGAAACAACCGTAGCTAATTTGCTCTTCGCTAATTCGAATTTGAGAGGGATGTCGACCTCGTAGGAAAATAGCGAGGGATTAACGAGGCACAACTTGTCGCTATTCGGCGTGTTGAAATATCCAATATGACCATCAAATAGCGAGGGATTGACGTCGTCGCCAATTTGTAAGGGAAAAGTCAGTAACGACCCTAAAAATCTAACTCGTTCCACGTGTCATGTCGAGTCGTAAGTAGGATCAACTCGTCGTGATCCGTATGTCCAAATCTCGGGTGTAGACACCGAGGTATGCTATTTCGTGTCATGCTTATATTATTTATTATACAAAAGATTGAACAATTTAAAATAATTAATTTCGGAAATGTGTAGGTAAGAGCTTACCTCTAGTTTCGTGTCAGTTGGCAGTAGTCGAGGTTTAGATTGGATTTAATTTGGTGTAAGCTTGGTTAAATATGTCAAAAGAATTGATTTGTGAGAGTGGATATGTCATGGACGAAGTTAAGATTTTTGGGGGTTTTGACATTACCAAAACTAGTATTTTGGACATTTTATGAAGATGAACTATTTTGTCGAGAGTTTGGTTCAATTTAGTGGAAAACGGGATAAAAAACGAGCCCCGAAAGTCAAAACACGTCAAACTAGGAATTTCAGGAATTAATAAATAAAAAGAAATTAACTTTATATAAATATATATATAAAACATGAAATGAAATCAAAACTCATTTGGTTTCCATTGAACGAACGATCAGTTCGTTCGTCCCTAAACCCCTCGATTTGAGTTTTCGCTCGCAGAGCTCTCGATATTCGCGCCCTCGTTTCTTTCCGCAAAATCGTAGAGGATCGCAAGACGGTCTATTCGAGCTAAGTTTCCAAGGCAGAAACGAGGTATTCAGCCCGTAATTTGGCAAATTCTTAATGCCGGACATTTTTCCTCAATTCAATTTGAATTCTCGCGATTTTTCAATTTCTTTCGCGGGGTTTCGATAGAAATTGGTATGACTTGTTGTTAATTGGTGTATTAGATTGATTTGCGTCAATTGGAGATAAATTTCACCGACGTGGGTTAAGGTTTCGATGATTTGAATTAATGCAATTCAGTTGATAACTGTTTTGGAGATGTTCACGAGGCGTGGAAATATTTTGGTGTTGGTATCGAGTGGTTTCGTGGCATTTATTATTGAGTTTTGAGGATTTAATTGCGAAAATATTGATTTGGAGAGATTTTCTAGTTGAAAATAAATAAAGTTTGTCAAGTTGACGTGCCATATTAGAAAATTTGTAAGTTCTCCGTTTATGATCCGATTTGAGTATTCTTGGAGTCTATGGAAAGTATGTCATGAGTACTACAAGTTCTTTTTTGGTTGTCACAACAAATTATGAGGTTTTCGAGTTAAAACCGTAACTCTAGTGGGCTAGTTGATAATACTTTGAAGTTATTATAAAGTATTATTTTTAGAAATAGCTTTTGAGCGTACTTTGGTCGTAGTATTTGTATGGTTTAAGAGTTCTAAACCAAGCATATTGGACTTGAATTGATACTAAATGATATCAGGAAATCTAAGGAAGATATATGGAGGTTCGAGAATGCGTTTTGGAGTGTTGGGAGGTCGGATAGGTTAGGAATAAGCGTTTGAATCGAGGTAAGTAAACCAACTAGGAAATTGTACAGTATTTTCATTTTAAGCTATTGAATATTGTTGTTCGTTGCTTTGATATATATCCTTGAAATTCCATTCTAATTGAGTTGTCCGAGGGCAAGTGAGTCAACGATGGTCCTTGGAAGGAGTGGCGGCATACCCGGCGTTATGACCTCGGGATGCACCGCACCGGTTACCGATTTTAACGAGGTGTGAGGTCTTAGCGTGGTCGTTCCAGAAGTCTCACTATCTCGTGGGTTTAGGGCTTATGAGTGTACCGAGTCCTAGAACCCGAGTCTTGATGTGCCAAGACTCAACGACCTATTGGTCGGGACTACTTGCGCCTCTCTCGTTTGCATTCCCGGACGCTCATATATCGATTTCTTTTGTTTGATTTACGATCTTTATTTATTCATGCATTCTTTATACCTTTCTTTCTATCTCGCATGAATGTAGACTGTTTTATTTATTTTGAAATGCTATTTAGTGTCCTACGGCGTTACTTACCCGGGCTCATCATTCTTGTGTTTGACCGAGTGCGGATTCGCAATCGAGTAAGGGAAAAGGGCCGGTGCTAGGAGATTTATTGTGAGGGCTTTGAAGCGCTTTCCCTCTCACATTTTTGTGTAGGTTTTGTATTATTTATGTATATCTTTTACACATGGGATATATAGGTTTTGTGAGATATTTACATGGAGTATATACGGGGTTTCCACACTCTAGGCTGTCCTAACTGATTTGTGTAGAGTTGTTTAGATTTGTTTAAGTTGAAATCGCTTCCGCATAAACTTTGATAACTTACAAATTTGAATAACTCACTAAAAATGCAATGATAAATGGTTAGGAAGGTTGACTAGGCTTGCGTTGACGTCGCGAGGATTGACTCGGGGTCCACGTAAGTCTAGACCGGGCGGGGCCTAGTTTAGGTTGTGGAACTGGGTCGTCACAAAAGCCGTCACTAAATTCGTTGCAATTTTGCGAGGGATTGGTGTCCTCGCTAATTTGCAAGAGAATCCCATTGCTATTTCCTTTGCAAAGCTGGTAGGGTAACGTCATTTGCTTACACATAGCGAGGATTACCCTCGCTAAAACTGTAAGTAATTGCAAAAAAAAAAAACCTTTTAAAAAAATCAGTACAATGATTTTAAAAACCCGTAAGAAGCCCAAAAATAGTTTTAAAAATAAAATCTTCTACTTAAATATTAGAAAGACTTAAACAAAGTATCAAAATACATAAACTAAACACAATACAATAAAATGTCACCATAAACATGACTACAAGTCATCAAGTTCACCCGAATAGGATGACTCATTCTCGTCGCTCAAATCATATGTGGATGCCGTAGGTGGTGCTTTGAAAGTGGTTCCAAAGGTCGCCTATGTTGATACTGAAAGTGGTCA
The DNA here is from genome assembly GCA_039657325.1 of Stephania cephalantha. Classification (NCBI taxonomy): domain Eukaryota; kingdom Viridiplantae; phylum Streptophyta; class Magnoliopsida; order Ranunculales; family Menispermaceae; genus Stephania; species Stephania cephalantha. Next base: position 46,756,057 of record CM077569.1, on the reverse strand, counting down.
CAAAGATGGTGGTGGCAATGGTGCCGATGTCGATGCTGCTGTCAGATTTAATGTCGACGGTCCAGAGGAAGTATTGCTTACGAAGGAGATATTAAGTCGCTCTATTAATGCTTCCTCCATTCGCAAGTACCAAGCTCGCATCTCCTACATCTCGCTCTCGATAGAAGTCTAACTTCTCCATGACCTTCGACAATTGTGCCTCAACCCGGTGGTACTTTAACCTAAGGCTCCGCTCGATGATCTCCTCGTGAATCGACATAGGTCGAGAAGAACTCGCCCCGATCGCAACGTCGCCTCTATGTTGATCCAATTCCATAAGTCCGCCCCTTTTCATCACAATGCACGACGAAAAGTATAGCTTTATATCGTCGATCGGTGTGTCCCGAGTTTGCGACAACTCTATGCGTCGGTCATTTATTGTTTTCTCGCACAAAAGATTCAAAATATTTACAAGGCATATGTGATATAAATATTATGTATATAGCATGAAAATGATGAAAATGAGCCACTTAATCGTTACACACGCAAACATGCTAAAACGCAACTTAATAAAGCATAATAGCTATGTATATGTTGTAGAAAAAGCCAACGTTTGAAATAGAAGCCTTAGAAGATGACTACCTACTTTATAACAATGTAGGATGATTTTCATAAAAATTAGAAGCTAATATAACACTTGTACATTTTACTAAATAATCTAGCAATACAACCATTCACAACATCTCAATTACCATTCCAACACATACAAACTTATTGCATGAAAACCTCATCAATTACCATTCCAACACATATTCAAGCAAAAATAATTCTTGTATATTGGACCAAATAATGTAGGATAGTTTTCATAATAATAAGAAGCTAACAATTCAAATTAGGTTCTAGTTAGATATAGGAATGAAAAAACCTCAATATATTACCTTCCCAACACATACAAACTTATTGCATGAAAAAAAAAACAACAATATGGACAAATTCCTAAAAAAAATAAAAATAAACATGAAAACGAATAACAAAGTCCAATTTGAAATAGCCTACAATGCAAATTCTCCTTCAAACAATACATAACATTTTGTGTTTTTCTACTTGTAAGTGTGATTTAAAAGTGCAATAGACAAAATAGTTAAATTCTACCATTCGTCCAAAAAAAAAAAACACAACGGTTATATTCTACTAATAAGAACAAATTATCAAGTTTTGTCAATGAGAACAAACAATCAAAATTACAAATGAAAATTCTAACAAAGAAACAAAACAAACCACTTAAAACAAAGAAATTTAGTGATTGAATTTTGAAAATAGATTGGGTTCATTCAAGTGGGTGAAAGAAGATGAACTTTGGCTTCGAATGTCAAAATAGATTGATGGTAGCTTAATAAAATGTTATAACATCCATCTTCGTCATAATCCTTGAAACAACCATTGAAGTTTAATTTCACTTATCAAGTTTATGTTTTATAGAGGAAATAATCTTCGTTAGCACAAATGCACACATTTTTAACTTTTAAATGCAAAAATCATCATGTATATATATATATATATATATATATATGAGTGTTAATTATTCATTCTCATACATTTATGATGCAAACCAATTAATAAGTCAATATTATTCTATGTAGCACATTATCTAATTTCTACTTCCTCTATTGTAGTGTTAAGGTCAATAGTAAGTTGAAAATCAATTAACTCAAATTCATCTCCACCAAAAGCAAAAGGTACCAACAAAGTATGATATTCCCAGTCAATTTATTGATTACTTGGAACAATTGATTTGACATAGTAATTCCCAAGGAACTCGATTTGACAAAGGTATCGATTATGTTTCATCAATAAAAAAGCTCCACAATTTAATAATGTTTGCAGAGTCCTTCTATAAAAAAACCATACAAGTTCATAATGTTTTATTTCCTATAAGAAAATTACGACAGAGAATTGAAATCAAGCTTACTCGACAACACACAATACATAAGAAGATGCACACTTCCTAAACTTAATTGATTGAAAAAGCACAATTTAAAATAAGAACAAAACATAAAGATCAAGAGCGACAACATCAACAAGAAAAAAAGAGGAAGGTATTCATGATTATAGTGTAGAATTAGCGAAAACAATTTTTATATAAAAGTGATTCAATTGGCATGCATCTCAGATTGAACTAGTATATATATACATTTACATCCACCAGGTTGTGCTCTATAATCTGCAAAAAGCGTGTACGTAATGATCCCGAGTGTGGATATGGAGAAATAACTCCAAAAAAGTAGGGGGTCACCCCAAATCTTTGCCTACAAATGTGGGGAACAAAATAATATTAGTTGACTAATATATAAGCTAATATGCTAGTTATCATAAAAGTAAGATTAATATAAATTCATTTCATAACCTACTAGTCTCTCGACATGTTTGCCTAACGGATATCGATCCACATGTATGCACATATATCCATATATCGGGTCCTCCCTTATTAGATTTTCTTTTTTACTTGCATTGCTCAAACCTGGCCTTGAACTCTGTAGTGGACTGCATCTTCTTGAAGTTATCAAATATCTCCTGCATCATGTAGCTAAGACAAATTTTTCGCTTACAAAGCCTATTTGGAAAGTCATGGTATCTTGCGGCCATCTTTATATTGTATGCCTCTCTGATCGCGACTTCTTTAGCTGGATCCCAGTAAAATTGAAGCTGCAACATTGAAAATTACTAGTAAAATACAAGTGCAGTTTTAACTACTTAAGCACAAAATTTATTTTTGCTCAAATGTTCTTATACCCTCAAACGATTCCAATACTCTTCTCGTTGATAAGGGGGAACAAGTTCCCATATGTACCCTTCTTTAACTAGATTGCCTTTCGATAGAAGTACACACCCACGAGCAACAATCCGAATGGTGTAATAAGAACTTGTGTTTCATAAAGTTCAAACATAAGATATTCGTTAAAATAACAAACATATGAAGATATGAGTCTAGGTCGTGTATTTACTTCTCATCGTCGACTTACATGTACTCCTTCCCATCGGTACTAGAATTGGCCCTTGTCGCCCTTGCAACGTCCGTCGAATGAGGAAGCCCATGTGACGATGATGACAAACATCAACCGTTATGTGCAACAATACTTGGAGAGCTGGAGTAGAATGGTTGGCTAATTAGCTTGGTGAAAAAAGGGTATGTTGGGTAGAATGGCAAGGTGAATGAGAGACAAGTTGGGCGAGAATGACGAGACGTGGGAGTCAAGTAGGCCGAGGCCCTAAATGATGGGGTGGTCAAAAATAATTCGGGTCACGCCTACCTCAAAGCCTTACTAGTACTAGCAAATAGTGCAATGGTCATATTACTCAACGTTGCCATACAACCGTAGGGAGGCGATATCATCAAGCAAAAATGGAGGATAAAGGAATGCCGGGTTGTAAAGAAAGGCCTTATGGTACGAAGGCTCGGTGGTGGTAGTGGTGGTACATGAGGTGGGAGTGTCCGGTCAATCTCCCGGGTGGGGCGGGGGTGGTGAGGGCCGGGAGGGCATCTCCGAACGTGCCCTACCTCGTCTGCTTTTTGAAACCCACTGTCGTCGATCTGCTATACCACAATCTTCTCCGCCTCCATTTCGACCGTATCCGCGAACACTCGACATGACTTTAACAAACACGAGACAAGTATTAGGAACAATTATATTAGACGTTTATAAACTAAAAACAAATAGATAAGTCGTTAAGCTAAAAGGATTTAAATACTTTACCGATTTGGAGCATAACTTCACTCTAAATGGTCCGATTTGTCATCTTCACCATCACTATTAGATGATAAAACCAACTCCTCACCGTGTGTTTTTCATCTCCTTCAATGTCAAACATTTGTGCACTACTAGGATCTGCAAGAGTAATTGGAGTACTATTAAGTTCGACCGTAAGACTTGTATGATCCGGTTGTTCATCTTGAAAAACGCTCGGTGTAGGCACACGATCGACATTATGAACAAAGCTATTTTCACCAATGAACCTCAGTTGAAGCTTGCAAACCGCTAACCATTCGTTTCGCATAGCTCTTACAATTGGGTAAGAAATGTAGTAAACTTGGGTAGCCTGCATTGCTAATATGAACAACTCATACTTATTTAATCGACATAAATGATGAATATCGACTACATTCACAGACCGATGAACCCTTGTGCCGGCATCGAGCATTGGTTCAAATCATTCGCACTTAAATAACACTTTATGCAGTGATCCTACATACTAGACATGTATCACTTCTTGTAGTTGATTTGTAGAAGTCGTTATCACATTCAATGCAATTGGTGCCCTTAAAGCATACTTCGCCGCATTGCGTGGTCTTGTTTGAGCTATATGTAACCGTATGAAACTTATAGTCGTTGACAAGGTATGCATGATATACGATGCAAAGTTTCATCGGCCCATATGAAAGATGTAGAAGCGTGTTTATATCAATTACGAATTGCATCTTTTGAGAAGTTCCCACCAAAGTTCTTTAGCGAGCCCATACTAAACTTCACGAGGTATCGCATCTTTCCTTTCCCAAATGATCGACCTAGGAGTGTAAAAAGTTGAGAAGTTCCCACCAAAGTTTTGAGTGGGACCGACTCTCTGTCATTGTTGTGAGGCACACAACTATATGAAGTGGTGAATTGGTCCTCAAAATAGTAGGAACAAAACACGATTGCTTGTTAACTAAATATGAATTACACATTAAGCCATCGACGTTCGCTTTGATCTCAATGAAAGACTTCATTAACACACTTGAAGTTAATTGATTACCTCTCAAAAGGGTACATCCACCGAAATTGTATTGGGCCGACTTGACTAGCTTCATATGCCAAATGGATAGGAAGATGCTCCATGGAGTTGAAAAAGCTCGGCGGAAATTTTTTTCAACTTGCACAATATCTTAATAATGTTTTCATGCAAGACCATCAATTTTTGAACATCTAAACTTCGAGCGAGTTAAGTCTCGAAAGAAAGTGCTTAATTCACTTATTGTGATCCACACGGGCTCTTCCAAAAGCTCACAAAAAGCAATCAGTATTAACCGTTGCATGAAGACGTGGCGATCGTGGCTTTTCATCCTAAACATCCACAACTTTCTTAAATCTATGCATTGTCCGATGTTTAAGGCATAACCATTTGGAATGAAAATTTATCTTATCCAGTCGCATAAGACTTGCTTCTTCCGCTTGTTAAGTGCATACTATGCCCTAAGGTTTGTCTTAGAAATAGGGTCGTAATGAAGCTCGGTCGATGACAAATCTCCTTTAAGTGCTCTTTAGACTTAGAGTTATCTTTAGTCTTCCCTAAGCACACTCATTATTGTGTTGAAAATGTGATCAAACACATTTTTCTCTATGTGCATTACATCAAGGTTGTGCCTAACAAGATTGGTCTTCCAATACGGTAAGTCTCGAGTATGTTTCGCTTTTTCCACCCACGCTTTTTCGAGATTGTGGCGTTTTGCACTTAGGGAGTCGACTTATGTGACCTTCATCACCCTAAAGCCTCGATTTCACGAAGGATATCTTCACCGGATTTGATAGGTGGAGGTTGTTGTCGTATTGTTCGACCACTACGAAATGAAGTCTTGTCGCTTCTCTCATTTGCTTGATTGTGGTAAGAAACGTCGGTGATAATAGAACTAGGACGTCTTCCCGCCATTCATCAACTAAAATGCATGAGTATCTTCCATATAATATGGGCAAGTTGTCCTCCCATGTGTGTTCCATCCGGACAACATGATGTACGCTAGAAAATGACTTACCCGTCCACGTAAGTGCAAAATTTCATTTGAAATTGTCTTAATCAAAACATCATATTTAAGCACTCCATTATACCACAAACCTTGTAGCTCTTTCACCAATGGTTGAATAAATACATCAATTTGTTGCTTTAGATTTGTTGGCCCATGCATTATCATTGTTAAAAACATCACCTCTTTCTTCATGCATATTAACGGAGGCAAGTTGTACGGTATTATGATTAAAAGCCATGACGAATATGGTTTACTAGACAAAACGAAAGGTTGGAACAAACCCAAACATAACCATAATTGAACGTTACAAATCTCTGAGCTAAATTTGGGTTTGACTTCATTAAAATGATTCCATATGATAGAATCAGAGCAATGTTGCATGATTATATTTTCTCTTGCATGCTCTCCGTACAACTGCATGTGCTTCGCCGTAGCCTTCGATGCGTACACATGTTATAACCGAGGTGCCAAAGGAAAGTAAAGCATTGTCTGGTACAGTCACGACTTGCTACTCCCTTCAGATCGAGTACCTTTAGTTCGTTGTTGAAGACACCTAGACTCTCCGCAAAACTTACATGACGTATGGTCGAGTCGTCCCGCCAGTAAAGCATACATGGGTGCTTGCAACAATCGATACTGTGACGATCCCTTCTCAAATTAGGGCACCGTCCGCCTAATCCCATCATTAAGCCCTTAACCTCCACCATGTAGGATTTAACAACGTATTAGTCACCTTTCTAATACACTTACGTCAACAACTACTTTTCTAATAAATCTTACACCATCTCTTAAACTTAATAGTATTTAAGGGTAAATTAATATTTTGCGTAATTTAAAGATTATTCAACGGATATCTTGATAAATTAGCAGAAGCAATTCATATAAAACCTAAGTAAGTGGAAAACCAGGTAGCAAAGATCACATGCATATATATAACAAATTGCAATCACAATATATCAACATGTGTCCGGTTAGGTAACTATCTCTCAACCCATAGTATAAATCCCTAAGAGTATATAAAGACATATAAAAGTCATACAACAAAACCAAAAACCTATAAAATCGAGACATAGCAACACTTCACCGACTCGAGAGGTAGTCGCCGACCTTCTCCTTGCCCCGTCTCGCTACTTGACGATCTGCACCCATCGTCATAAAAATGACGGTGAGTACAGAAAGAAGAAAGTAACACTAAGAGACATTTGTTCTCATTTCCAATATATACAATAAGTATCTGAAAGCATAACAATAGCAACTATGCTAAAAATAAATCATGATATATGATTTTTCTGTTAAGTAAAATGAAACTAACAAGCGGCTAAGTAGTAATGATCTAGGGCCTAGGTCGGTACTGTAAGTTACATCACATCAATATTTTCCACTATTAACGGCATAATCACTTTTTTTAAATGCCTTCACATCATTATAAATGCTCTTTCCATATATAAATACTCACAAGTGCCTCTCACATGTGATGTATACTTGCCGACAACCCCGGGTCCAATATCCCATGTCTTTGCACAAGCTAGTGGTGAGATCCTGATAACCCCGAAAGTCCAATGACCCCGTGTGCTGTACGCATCTCTATAATATCATGATCCTAGATAAAAATTACTTTCATAACCCAATCATTGACATGGTTTATGAATCCAACAAATGTAATTGCATATCTAATGCTCAAAGGAAAGTAGATTACAATACCATCACACACCTACCTAATAGCATGCTATTTTATTAGACTAGATATCTCCACAATCAAGAATGACATAACATATGATTTAGAGTCAATGAAAGCATGTAATCAAAAATCAATGTCATGATAGTAAACTCATAAAATGAGAAGAAACAACGAGTTATGGCATGTAAAGTACAAAGAACAATTCGAGTTCGGATAATTAAAAAATGAACAACAAAACATGAATGAAATGTAAATAAATATATCAATCAATTTACTAACAATCCACGTAATTTCCTAGCTACTCCGGACTCCGAGAGACCTCAAAACTAACTCCCGAATCCCCAAAACTTTTCCCTAGGTTCCTAATATCATTTAACATGTTTTTGAGTGTGTTTAGACCTTTAACTAGGTTATTAGGCGAATTTAAGGTATTTAAGCTTAAATTTAAAAATGCAGATTTTGTTCGCGAGCATTAAGCGCGTTGGGTGACTTGTCTAGCGCGCTAGTGACCTTATTAGCGCGCTAGTTAGCACATCTAACGCGCTATGTGCAGAAAAAACTAAAATTCTACACTTTGAATTCTTAGTTTTCTCTACAAATGGCCATTAATAAGGCTTTGGGTTCTCTTTATTACACTTCCGATACCCAAAACACCCATCATTAACATAATAACAACTCTTGTTGATCTCATCTCGGTTCTTCTTCTTTAGCAACCTTGCTTAACTTCTAAGTTGTGAAATGAAATGAAATGAAATGCATGGGTTCACTACAAAAAAATGGTTATTTAGAAACGGAATTAGCAATCGAATCTAATTCCGTTGCTAACAATAAATGGTTTGAGACGAAATTGAGACGGAATAATTCGAGAGACGGAATAGAGAGAGATTAGAGACGAAAATATAGACGGAAATAGAGACGGAATAGAGATGAAATTAAATTTCGTCTAAAAAAAATGGCGCCAACATTCCCACCAAAAGTTTAGTTTTTTTTTTTTATAACCGTCCATGACGTCTCGAGATTCATGCATGCTTCGATGCGGACGATTGAAAAATGGGAACGAAAGATAAAAACCACACATCTCTCTCCTCCTCGCACTTTCTCTTCCTCGTCGAACCCGCGATCCCTTCCCTCTAAAACCCAAAATTTTTTATTCACCGTCAACTCTTTCTCTCAACCGATCTTTGCAACGTCTACTCTCTCTCTCACCGAACTCACTCTCCCAAACCCCGAAATCTCTGCACCGTCGTCAACTCCTCTCTTCACCGTCAAGGCCAGTCACGGCTTTGGTGGTTGGGGGTTGAGTTGTTGTCTGGCTTTGCGATTGAGACGACGAGTTTTCGTGGTGTCTGCCGGAGGTCGTGCCGTCTGCCGTCGCCGCCTCTCGAAGCCCTCGCCGTCTGCCGTCGCCGCCTCTCGAAGCCCTCGCCGTCTGCCATCGCCGCCTACGAAGCCCTCGCCGTCGGGTGTCGCCGCCTGTGAAGCCCTCGCCGTCTGCCGTCACTCCTCTCGAAGCCCTCGTCGTCTGCCGCCGCCGCCTCTCGAAGCCCTCCCCGTCTGCCGTCGCTACCTCTAAAGCCCTCGCCGTCTGTCGTCACTTGCCTTTGAAACCCTCGTTCGTCATCTCGAGCCGTGTTCGTTGTTGTTGTCGACTACTCTATCCCTCACCGTCGTACATTGGACACCCAGGTAAGATAATCCCTCCATTGACATACCCTTTTCGAATTTTCCCTTGTTTCTCTCTAGTTTGTAAGATTTCGATGACTTTTTGTGGTTCAGTTGGTGAAAATTTGTTTAAGTTTTAATCGGTATTCTGGTTTTCTTATTTTTGGAGATTTCATTGGATGCCCATGTAAGATAATCCCTTCATTTGAATACCTTTTTTTGATTTTTTCTTGTCTCTCACTAGTTTGTGAGATTTTGATGAGTTTGTGTGGTTCAATTGGTTATAATTTGTTGTTGCTTTGATGGGTACTTAACGGGTTGTAGTGAACATTTTTTATCGGTTTAATATACATCAAGGCTTATGTTAACAAGCTTGTTGGATCCCAACAATTATAAGAATGTCGTATGAGGATTTATTTTGGAGGTAGTTTGATGTGTAGTGTAAGAGCTCTAAGTGGTTTATGCATCTATTCACGCAATGAGTTCGGTTAGGAACAACGGAGAAATGTAGCCTCGAAACCAGAGAAAACATGGATACTTTGAATAGTGCTGCGAAGTTAGGGTTCTCTTTAATTGGAACTTGGAGGGGAAAAATAAGTTAGGGAAAAGGTTTGGTTTATAACTTTATATGACTATGAATTTATAAATAATCTTTAAAATTTTAAAGTGGAACTTGTAAGTCTCTTTGACATGATATTGTTCTATGTCATTACTTTACTTGTTAAGGAGTGAAATGGTAGAAATTTAAAATTATATGTGTAATTACATTTAAGTGTTATGGGAATGCATCTTTTGTCAAGGTACCGTATGATAAATACCCATATGAACACCCCTGCAATTCTCTCAATTACACTCTTATATTGTTGCATTAAACATGCATTGCCCTGAAAATGTCCCATTGTTTTCAAAAGAGGCTATATATAATTGTCTTATAGTTTTCTAAGTAATTGACAATTGTGAGTTTTTTTTTTATATCTTGTCAATCTTTGGAAAGTGAATTTTGATGATACCAAAGATTTGAACGTTTCACCCTGTGATGGATGTTGTTAGGATCAACCTATTTGCGTAACCTTGCTTTTCCATTTAGAGATATGGCTATATTTATAAGTAGTTTCTTTTAAAATGAATGATATATGGAAAACATGATGCTTATTTGTAACTATACCTATGGGAGAGGGAGTTCAATTCTTCTTGTTTTAATGCTAAAAGCTCTATGTTGATCTCATTGCCCCTATTACAATCTCCAATGTTATTAATGCTTTGATCTTAATTGTCAAAAGACTAAAGCAAAGTCGATAGTGTGTGTGTTGTTTCTGCTTTGTTCTAGTGTTTGTAAGGACTTGTTTTCTTTTTTGTCTTTGTTTGAATTGAATGAAAATTGGGTCTCCTAAGGAACTTCATGTATTGACTATGTTGTTGTATTTAATGTTTAATATGAGTTGAGTTTCTTTCTTGTTCCTTATTAGCTCTAGTACTATCTACCTATATATGTCTTTAATTGGCAAAGGACCAAAGCAAAGTCAATAGTAAAGAAATTAAAAAATAGGTTCCTAGCCTCCTCGATTTCCAAAGAAGATTCTAGAAGTAAAAGCTTTAGAGAGAGTTATTACTTTCTATGTATAGTTATTATTACTTTCTATGTTTCTTCAAATCCACCATTTCTCTCATTCGCTTCCAATCTACTATCGAGTTTAATAATGTCTCATTCGCCTGTTTTTTCAGTGCATTTCGGAGTTCCCCCGAGAAGGCTACTCCGATTCCTCATTCTCCTTCAATTTCGGTAGATTGGGGTGGACGCTCTCCAACATTCCATCCATTCTCTCTCTTTTAAGGTACTTCCTTATAATTCATCTATCCATTCATTCATTCAAACCTGGAAGATCTCTGTTTGAGGACTTCGATTTGGCGGACTTCGATTAGAGAACTGGCGAGTTTTTGATTTCACTATAATGGCGAAACTTGATGAGACAAGTTCCATTTCACTTGGATTTAGGAGGTTTGGTAGGACGTTGAATTGTTTTGGTTTTTGTTTTGGTTTTGATGCAGAGGAGCGTTAGGGAAGTGGTTGAGCTATCCGAAAGCGACAAATCCTTGCCCATAGTCGAAACGCATCGTCCTTTGTCTGGATTGCATTCTATTGCTCTAATTGCTTTGGAAAGGTAAGGTTTTGTGCTATATTTTCTTTGTGATTTACATTATTTGATCTCTTCATGCCACATTTTTTCATGTATTTCCTACTATATTTGGTTCAATTTTGTTTCACTTGTTCACATTTGATGAGCTTATCACTCAGTTTTGCAAGGCTTTTCAATTATTTCTCACAATTTAGACGACTTTGTTAGTTATCTTCTTTGATCATTCTTCGCAATTATTTTTTGTGATTCTCAAGTTGTTTTTGAGTGATATTTTGGGGGGTTTTTGTTGGGAAGTTAGGGATATGGAGTTGAAGAAATATGGGGGAGATTTGCTCCAATCCCAATTAAATCGTAACCAACAACCTACTTTATCACCATGAAAACACTAACTAATAGGCTTATAGTACTATAATTAATATTCCCTCTAAGTGAATTAATCCCATATGAAGCGGTGCACGTTGTATTACAATGATGATGAGGAATATTGTTAGCGATAGTACTTGAAAATGTGAACCTTAACTTGTGTGTATATACGTGTGTATAGATAAAACAACCAAATGAGTAGGTATAGATGAATAGTACCTTCAATTATATATTTTGCTACTACTAGGTAGGGTTCTAAAAACTATGATTACTCTTTGAGTTGATCTGGCTATTTCACTTAAAACGTCAAGAGATTTGAACCTCTAACCTTAAGGAGGTATGAGTGAACAACTAATGAGTCCCAACGTAATGTTTGTTTTGGTTATTCCACCGAAAACGTCCTAAGATTTGAGTGTGTAAGTCTCTAACCTTAGGTAGGTAAGAGTGGACAACTAATGGGTCCCAATTAACAAAACATACACCAAAGCAATGTTTGTTATATTGTTAGCTTTTTTTTGTTAATTTTTTTTTTTGTACGATATTATGTTAAGTGTTAGTTTGTTACAAAAATACTATCCTTAATGCTTTGGTATATGTATGTACCTATTGGCCGTCATTGGTATATGTATTTGTTGAAAATGAAATCTTTGGGAGCTTTGATCCTATGTGATATTTGTATGCCGCTTATAACTTATGATTTATGATTTCTTGAAGTCCTTGTTGCTTTTATTTTTACGACCAAGTATCTTACTCTATTTGGTATTAGTCCTATAGCGAGCTAGGTCTTAGGAAATTAGAAATCAACAAAAGGAACAAAAGCCACAAACATACATGAAGTTAGACACATTTTTCCCGAGATTAGTAGTATTACATTCAATCCACAAACAAATATGAAGTTAAAACTCAACAAATGTAAAGTTTGTTTTGTTTTATGTTATTTGTATCAAATCACATTTATTCAATGCATAAAAACAAAGCTTTTTGTTCATGTAGTTAGCGAGGTTCTCGATTCCCCATTCTACTAAATTGTGTAAGTTGGACACACAAGTAGACCTGTACCGTCGGAAATTATTAAACTAGTTGACTAATTTAATTGCACAATTACAATATGAATGTCGTCTACAAGTCGAGACTGGATGTACAACCGTCTCGACAACGGCTTCGTTCAAATTGAATTCGCGGCGAATGTTAAAGAATTCGTAGCATTTACTAAGCAACATTGTCCTACCTACCAAAGTGAAAGGAAGATTAGATGTCCGTGCAATTATAAGAAATGTCGACTTGTATCGTACCTGGACGTCAAAAAGGTTGAATACATTTATGTAGGTACGGATTCGTTCCGGGATATAACTGTTGGTACGAACACGATGAGAATGGAGATGAAGAGCCTCCAAACTTCTACCAATTTGATAACCATATTGATGATGCTTGATGGGGAGGTTTTAATACGACAACTTACCACGAAATGCTACACAACGTGGCAGTCCAAGTTTTAATTGGAATCACGTGGAAGAATCACCAAACCTCCAAGCACGCCAACTATATGACATGATTCAGGCTAGTAGCGAACAATTGTGGTCGGGGTGCGAAACAATGACAAAGTTGTCCGCAATGGCAAGATTACTTGCGATCAAGTCAGAACACCATATCTCTGAACGAGGGTATAATGAAATCATAAAATTCATGAAGGATTGTTTGCCAACTGACGATTCATTGGTTGAAAATTTTTATGCCACTAAAAGACTAATGAGAGGTCTAGGTCTTCTAGTTGAGAAAATATATTGTTGTGAGGACCAATATATGATTTATTGGGGAGTGGACTATGAATTGACATCATGTAAGTTTTATGGGAAATCACGCTACATTGCACAGCGACGAGGTCGTGGACGGAACACCAAAAAACACCCTTGCAAAAAAATGTACTTCCTTTTAGGCCCTCGATTGCAATGATTGTATGCGTATGAGTCAACGGCAAAACATATGAGGCGGCATTGAGAGCATTCCTCGCCGGAAGATGTTATGGAACACTATTCGATTCGATTGCTTAGAGGCATTTTAATGATGTTAATAGAGACTTCGCCGCCGAGGTTCGGAATGTTCGTTTAGGATTGTGCACTGATGGCTTTCAAGTTTTGGGGATTTCAGGAAAATCGTACTCTTCATGGCCTGTAATTTTGACTTCGTACAATCTTCCACCATCGATGTGCATGAAATCTGAGTTTATGTTCTTAACGGTTATCGCTCCTGGACCGACCAACCCAAAACAAAAAACCGACGCTTTCCTTCACCACTTGTGAAAGAGTTGCAAGATTTATGGAACAACGGGGTGATTACTTACAACGTTTCCACAAAGACGAATTTTTGTATACGAGTGGCCCTTTTATGGATCGTAAGTGATTTCCCTGTGTATAGCATGTTGTTTGGTTGGAACACACACGGTAAGATGACTTGTCCATATTTTATGGAGGATACAAATGCCTTTCAATTGCGAAGTGGTGGAAAGACATCGTGGTTTGATTGTCACCGTCGTTTCTTATCGAAGAACTCACCATTCGGAAAGACAAAAAAAAAAAAATTTCTTAGAGGCAACATGGTACTAAACGATGAACCGCCCACTTTGCTATCTCGGTGAAGAAATTTTGGCAAAAATTGAATCGTTGGGCTTAATGAAGGTGACAGAAATCGAAGGCTGATTCTATGAATGGGAGGATAGCTAAAAATTCGGGATGGAGAAAAAGAAGCATTTTCTCGGGACTCGCCGTATTGGAAAACAAACTTGATCCAACACAACTTAGACGTCATGCACATCGAGAAAAATGTTTTTGACAACATATTCAACACTATTATGAGTGTCTGGGACAAGAGTAAGGACAATGCAAAAGCGAGACAAGATATTCGGGAATATTGCCATCGACCTTCTCTACACATTGATTCAGCGACAAATACTTACATCTTTGGATGCTATGCTCTCGATACATCAAAAAAGCAAAAATTGTGCGAGTGGGTTGAAAAGTTGTGTTTTCTGACGGTTATGCTTCGAATCTTGATCGATGTGTGGATCCAAATAAGTTGTGACTGTTTCGGCATGAAGAGTCATGATTGTCATATTTTCATACAACGCTTGATACCAATTGCATTCGAGAGAACTCCTCCCAAACCCGGTTTGGGTTGCAATTAGCGAGTTGAGCTTTTTTTCGATCCCCGACTGCGAAAAGTGTCAGTCTCAAAGATATGGAGGTTTTAGAGCCTGAAATACCTAAAATCATTTGCAAGTTGGAGAAAATATTCCCTCCAAGCTTCTTCGACTCTATGGAACACCTACCAATCCACTAGGTTTACGAGGCCCGTCTGGCCGGTCCAGTTCAATTTCGGTGGATGTATCCATTTGAGAGGTAATATCTTGAGTTCCTGAAATTGTTTTCCCATTCAATAAAGTTTTAAATTAACATTAACTAAACTTCGATAGGTACCTTAAGCATTTGAAAAACAATGTTCGGAACAAAGCGAAGGTTGAGGGCTCGATGTGTAATGCTTATTTGGTCAAAGAAGTCACATCGTTTGGTTCTTACTACTTCGAAGATCACGTCTTTACGTTGCACGTCAAAACGCAACGAAACGACGATGGTGGTATCGGGCCCACACCGCATTTTGTGGGCAATTTCTTAATTTTCACTTATCCCGGTCAACCCTTGGGCAAGTCAAAGGAGCGGTACTTAACCGAGCAAGAGTATAATGCCGCTCATTCGTACATACTTGCTCAATTGTCCGAGATCGCTCATTACATCCAATATGTCCATTACTTTCATTCAATAATGCAAGACATTTATTATTCATCTTTTACCAAGACATGATATTTACATGTTCGTTTCTTGTAGGATCTTTATCGATGAAATCACTCAAGCAATGGGGGAGTCGAAATCGATATTAGTCTAGAGCGCAACTTCCCCATTTGGTTTCAAACATATGTAATGTTATTACTATTGTAGGTTATCGCTTCATTTATTTATTCCATAAGTACCGTGTCTTAAATTTCTAAACTTTCATGAATAGGCTCGGATTCCATCATAGATGAGATGCTTGTTGATCTTTCGGTTGGTCCTAGTCGATCTTGTAATGTGTACCCTGGTTACCTAGTGAATTGGTATAAGTTCCACTCGCAACATATGACGTTAATAGATCGACGCTTGAAACAAGGGTGTTATGGCGAAGGGTTCTAACTACGCCGATGTTTCCCACGACTACTATGGAGTACTAAAAGAGGTTGTAGAGATTGAATATACTAGCCTCAAACGTGTGGCGTTGTTTAAGTGTGAATGGTATGACCCTACACCGAATCATGGTGTGAGGACTCACCCAACACTTAAATTGGTAGAGGTTCATCGAAGTCGACGATATAACAACTACGAGCCATTTGTCCTTGCAATGCAAGACACTCAAGTGTACTACCTTTCGTACCTTTCTTTGAAGAACGAGCGACAAAGAACGGCTAGCGCTTTGTTGATATCAACCAAAATTCGCCAACGAGGAAACGAGCAAAGACGATAATGACCAAGGCTCGGCAGAGATTGCATTCCAAGATGGTGAACCTACCACGTATGTAGTCGACGATGCAATTCAGGGATTTCAACAATCTGGATGATCCAAATGGGACTCGCGTCATTGTTGAAGCGGGTCCAAGTCAAGAAGACAATGACTTCATTATCGATAGTGGAGATGATTCGAAAGAAGAATCATCAACTTCTAGTCATGAGAGTGAATTTGAAACGGATGACGACGAGTAATGTATGTCTATGTTATGTCAATGTTTGATCGACGTTACATGAACTTTCTAAACTTTTCTTCACAATTGTTTAAGATTGGTGTTTTTTTAGGTTTCATGGCTCGCAGTGATCACCCCCACTTCGAGGTCGCACATTACCTCAGGGCGGTCGAGGGATACTTTTAGGGGGACTTCGTCCAGTCGGAAGAGGTGCAACATAGACCCCAGGAACCGATATACCGACTAGACCTCGTGGACCGGCCACACGAGGGGGTCGAGGAGGTCGTGGCGTTCGAGGTCGTGGGTCGATTCCCGTCTTATCGATTCCGACTTCTCGTTCACTTGATCATGAGTTACGATCAGCGTCACGTTCGCCTTCCATACCGTCCGCGTCACCTGTACCATCGACATCGTCGTCTGGAACCATACCAAATCGCCCATTGCAGTCACCATCGACGACATCGAGACATGACATTCTGTCACCGACGATGCATGCGCCTCCGACCACCGCATCACCAGCAAAGCATCCCCATCCTATGAGGGCGAGCGAGCTTGCGGGTTGCAGGCCCTCCGCGGGCACCTCAGAGGACAGGGACCGATCCCCTTCGCGTGCATAGGATCCCGATCACATTGATTGTGAATAATACGTAAGTTTGTATTTGATTAATTACCGTATTTCGAATTATCCATGTAAACTATTAAATAAGTTTTTAAGATGTTATGCATTTTAATGAAACACAGGGGATTGCATCCTTCTCATTCTTGTGCACGGAGGATGACAAAAGTTTTCAAGAGATGGATGATTCCGAAAAGGTAAATTCGATGTACCGAATCATCATAAAGACCACTACTTGCGCCAATGGCAAGTACGCAAGACTAATAAATGTCTTAGGATTTATACAAGTTTTTCAATGTCTCGTAACAATTGCACTCACCATTTTATAGGTATATTTTAGATGGGATGACACGATTCATGAGGATCTCATTCGTGCGGCGTACGACACGCATACAGGCACCAGGTACATCGCATTGATGCATAAGTTAAAGAAGAATCGAGTGCATCCAAACTTTGTTACAGATGAGGCGTGGAGGAGATACTTGGAGTACTGGGAGAGCGAGGACTTTCTTGTCAGGCTTAGGCAAGCGTCTATGAATATGAACACTGAGGTCGAAGGACTTGGGACTGGACCCTCGAAGCACGGTGGTGGCTCGGTGTCTTTTGTGACTACCAATGAAAGATTGGTAAGTATTTTTTACACTCTTGTTTATTTTTTCATTTCTACACTTGTTCACTATACTTGTGTTTGCTTTTAATCTTGTTTTTTTTTTTAATTTTTTAATTTCTTACACGTAGATGCTAGTTTAACTCATTTGCATTGTACGTATTTCATTCACTTCAGTTCATTTCACTTCTATGCAATTGATTTGTGCTTGGCGAATATAAGTGCGCCGACCTACTAGTAATTGATATATTTAACATTTTTATAACTTTTGTATGCGAGACTTATACATCCGAGACGCCACCTACCGTGAATGAATTGTATTTGCATCTCCACACCGTAAATCACGACGGGGTGACATTCATCGATACTAGATCGGAGCGAGTCTATGTAAGTATAGAAATACGAGCGAAATAGTAGTAAGTTTACTTAAAAGCATATCATTTAAGTTGTTTATTGTTGATCCATGCGAGCTAAGCTCCGGAGAGGAGACGTCGGGAGCTTACCCGAGCTACACCGGACCAAATAGGGTGGATGATGAGGCAACGTGTACTACAATGTGGCGGGTCGGTGTCCCATAAGACGTGTCTACGGTCTCGGTCGTTAGGGAGAAAGAAGAGAAGATATGCGAGATCTTAGTGCTAGCACATCCCAGATGCCGAGATGGTGCCACGCTCGAGTTCGATAGTGTTGCCGAGCAATTACGACAGTTGTGGCGTTTATGCGAGAGGCAATTCGGGATGACCATGGACGAGCAAGCCTATCTCACCACCACCACCACCACCACCACCACCTCATGAGCAGCAGCAGCCGCCGCAAACAGATCCCGCTAATCCACCACAGCAACAAGACAATGTTGATCGGGAGATGTAAGATTGGCTTACGAGATATGAGCGACTTGGTGATACTTAGGTATTTTTCTTATTGTTTGCGTAACTTTTGAGATGGTAATTTTGCTTTTGTGGATATATTTTATAGTTGTTTATAGAACTTAGATATTTTTTATAGTCGTTTATAGAACTTTTAGATTGATAGTTCTTTTTGTGCATATTTAGAGGATTTGAGGTTTTTTGTGGTTGATGTAGAGCAACAGGATTGGTGGTTTTTGTGGATACTTAGGTATTTGGAACATTTATTATACTTGACAAGCTTTCGTGGATATATAAATCTTTTTTAATGTCGAATTGTACATTTTTTCCCCTCATTTGAATCTTTGTTGTTGATATATAATGTTGATGAATGTATGTTAAATTCTACTACTTTTTTGGGATGTTAGCACCCCCAAGGAGTTGTTGGAGGGGGTGCAGGCGATGGAGCAGGTCCTGTGGTTGTATTTTCAGGTTTAGAGGTTTTGGAGAACCAATTGGATTCTTCTTACTAGTGAAAAAAATAAGCGTACAAACGGAATTGAGACGAATTAGCAAAAATTCATAGATTCCGTTGCTATTCCGTCTCTAATTGTCGAGGAAATAGCCGCGACAAACTGGGTAATACTAAATTTAGACACGAAATAGAGAAGAATCAGACACATAATTCATGCATTATGTTGCTGATCAGATGCGGAATACAACTAGAACCATCCAGTTTGGGAGAAAGTCCGTTTATGTCCCGTATTTGTTCCGTTTCTAAATCCGTCTCTAATCAGCAACGGAACACATTTACGTTGCTGACTAAATTAGCGTCGACAATTTTAGAGACGAAATTGATTTCGTCTTTGTTCCGTTGCGAGAATATAGTTAGAGACAAAATTTATGTTATTCAGCAACGGAAATTTCCGTTTATGATCAGCTGTTTTTTTATAGTGGTTGATATATTCAATCTTATATATTAAAGATAATGTTGATTGATAGCCATTGATCTTTATATACACACGTATCTTGAGACTAATTTAATGGCCTACATATTGACACAATCTCCACTAACTCTCCATTATCTCCATCTAACTAACACCAAATGGAAACTCAATTAGTCTCTTGATGTGCCAACATGTATCTCGAGAAGTATTAATGACTAATGTTTTAACTTGCTAATTTAAGTTACACTTAATATAAAATCATCTATAGCCACATTAATACTACTATTTAAGTTACACTAAGCTTAAATCAATTGACCACATCACTTTCTAACTCGGTACCACGCCGACACGCATCTCGAGGTGCGTCTCCACTCACTTCTTGACACCAAAATATGAGTAGGAGTGACTTAGTAGTCTACATGTAACATCTTTTTTTTTTTTTTTTTTTTAAACAGGGCACCGCCCGGCCTAATCCCATAATCAAGCCTTAATCCTAACCACATAAGATTTAATTACGTATTATTCACCTTAGTCCTTATATTCTTCAATACGCCGTTCGGATATTATTAAATTTCAGAGTTAATTAAAACTTTTTTATCATTTTAATATTGTCACGTAGTTTAAAAATTATGCGGAAGCTCTTACTACTCAAAATTCTTAAGTGTGAAAAACCAAGAAACACAACATCACATGTGTGTGTATATTATAAAGGTAACAACACAAGTATGGTATATGAGTCTCAAAAATGGGGAACTATGCACTAAACCCACTAAACAACCCAAAATGTACAAGTAAAGATATAAACAAAGTAATACAATAAAAGTCGAGTCATACAAAAATGAGATAGGAGAATCGCCGAAATGCTCAAAGAAAATCGTTGATCTTCTCCTTCCCCGATCTGTTCTGCTCGACGGACCTACACCCACCATCACAAATTAGACGGTGAATATATTGATATTTAAGTAATAACTGGAGAATTATATGCCACATTTTCAAAATATAAGAAAGGTATTTAAAAGCATAAAGTAGCGAAAGAGTTGCTAAATCAAGTAACGCAAGTAAATACAACAGTTAAAAATGTATGGACTGACACAAGCTAAGTCGAGATGATCTATGTCGATCGGCGGTGATAACTATCACCCGACCTTTCCCACTACTATATGGTGTTGCGTTCAACATATTTCATACAAATAGAGGAGCTACGCTCTACGCATACAAATCATCTATCTCATTCTTGTCGACCACCCCGAGTTCCATGTCTCGTGTGCCGCGCAAGTGTAGTGGTGAGAGCGGAACCCGGTAGACTCATATCCCCGTGAACCCCGCATCTCTCGTGCAATGGACACTAGATAATCCCTACTTTAGGTTGCAAAGACAAGTAATTCCAAGTCTCTAGGATTTCAAAACTAGTTAAGCTACAAAGCTCAAGTAAATAAAATACAAGTCTAATTCATTCCAACTTATCCTAATAGCATGCTTTTCATCAATTATCTATCAAAAATGACATCAAGAGTAGGAATTGGAATCAATGAAACATATTACAAGGCATCATGTCACAATATTCAATCATCGATAGACACAAGAACAACATGATGTCGGATTACAAGTAGCATGTCTACAAATAAACCATAAAACAATAAAAGTGAATGAAATGAAATATAGAATTCTCACAACTTTACTTACAATTCACAATGCACGTCCTAGCCTATCCAATCTCTCGACACTCCGAAATGCGTTCCCAAACTCCCGAGATCTCTCCTTAGTTCCCCTGAAGTTGTTTGATAGGTTTTAGAGTGAGTTTAGACCAGTTACTTAGAGTTTTAAACCCATTTATAGTGTTTAAACCATTTTTGGAACTTGCTGATTTTTGTTTTGTCATGGTCGATTAGCGTGCTACTTTGCTACTTTGAACCTCTAGCGCGCTAATCTGGACATTAGTGCGCTAATTTGAACATTAGCACGCTACTTCGCATATATAGCGCGCTAATTAATATTAGTGCACTAGATTATCTACCTAGCGTGCTATGTGCAAGTGCGAACCCAAAATTATGCATTTCGAATTCGGGTTTTTGCTACACATAAGCCTTGTTATCGCCTTAGGGACCCTCATACACACTACAAGAGGTCCCTAACACCCAACCCAACACAAAACAACAACAACAACAACATTAAATTTCATGAATTTACAACTTAATGGAGTAGAGAAGTTACCTAGCTTGAAGAGCTTCTTCTTCTTCACCAAAGCTTCAATGAATCTTTCCTCCTCCACAAAAATCACACCAAAGAAACTTACTTCTTTCTCTCCTCCTCCTAGCCAACCGATTGTGATAAAATGAATGAACAAAAATGTTTACTTATAAGGTTCATTTGACTATATGATATTTTTAAACCTTAGCCCTTGATCATGTGTGCACACGTATCTCGAGGCTCAACTAATGGACCACCTTGACATACTTGTCCCTCAAGTCATGATTGAATGACTCCAATAGTTGACTCACTTAATCTCTTGATTTGGCAATACGTGTCTCGATGCACATCATGTGATTATTGTTTTATTTTCATAACTTTAGGCACATTAATGTTTAACTAAATGTGACCACACTAAAGCTACTTAGAAATTCATAGTTAACTCAAATTAATTAAGCTTACCCCATATGTCGCTATATCGGTCTCATGTCGACACGCGACTCGAGATACGTCCTCGCTCGTCTCGATACCTATATACCAAGTATAAATTGACTTAATAGTCTACACATATACAACACACTAGGCATACACTACAACAAATATAAAAATATACATCGGCCCTTGCCTCGGTCAATGGACATATCATGGTGTGGGTCCCACAAGACGGGTCGTTGATCATGTTTAAGGAAGTAAACACGGTTAGAGATTTTGGGCCGTTACACTACACATATACAATATATTAGGCATACATCATAACAAATCTAACATATACTTCGATCACATCCCTCGGTCGGTGCACGTATCTCGATGTGGGTCCCAATCACGGGTTTATAATCTTGATTAAGGAAATAAACTAGGATTCCGAATTAGGGCCTTGACGAGATATGCTCAACCGACAAGCCCAACCCATGTAGTAAATGTTTAGAGCTATAAAAACTATCTAGTAAACAATTATCATCGAGCAAAGGCATCCTTAACAAATTGCGAGATCTCATCGTAGGCTCGTTCGAGAGATATGATGAACTTACTTAATCGTCAACTCGCGCGCCATTGCATATAGTTTTGTCATCTTAACACAACCCCGTCACAACTCCTCGTTTTCGGGGTCAATCATGTCAAACAACTTTTTGAATTCAGGATTCGCTCCTTTTCACGGTTCCAATTAAAAATTCGACCCTACATGGTCTTGCACCATATGATGATATGATGTCAAACAAATGCCTATTAGGGAAGACTCATTACAATCTCCCTATTGATCCTCGTCTAGGACGTCCAAATCGTACGTGAGTTCTACCTCCCCGTGTTCGGTCGACGATAATATCCAGAACGAATCCAATAAGATGACACTCCACCGTATCCACGTCGTAGTATGTTGAATTGTAACATCTAGCGCAAGGACAACGAATCTTTTCTTCAAAGGTGTGGAAAGTAGGGCAACGGAGCTTGGCGAATCGTATGAACTTCTTCACTTCGGTCTTAAACTCTATTCGAATGTAACGACCTTCGAGGTGTTTGTACATCTAATTTCGAGATGTAGACATCTCCTAGAAAAGCATTTTAGTGAATTAAAAAAGAAAAACTTGATCTATAGGTAGGTAAGCCTTTTATGGAAATATGTTTGAGTGTTGTAGGGATCCTTTCTTCAAAAATAAAAAAAAACATCATACGTGAGTTCACATCATTTGAAACATGATATCAATGATTTACACCCGTTCGAAAAATGATTCAAAATAATATATAGAAAATTTGGAAAAGAAAAATTCAATATAAGAAAATTAGAAAAACAAAAGCGCTTATTTTCCTTTTTTTTTTTTCAAAGATATGTTTTTATATTAAACAATTTTTTTGAGCCACAACATGCACCAAAAGCCAAGAATTTTTACCTACAAAAAAAGAATATTGTTTTTATCTAAAAATGATTTTAATAGAAAAATAAAAAAATTCAAACACCACAAAACAACAATGGAAACAATTTTAATGAAATTTAAGAAATAAATAAAATAATTATAAATACATATACATACCAAAACTATTTTAGTTCATCTCCGATAAGCGGCAAAGGCAAAGCGTGATAGGCGCAAGGGTGGCGGCAACGACAAGAAGACGTGGGGTGATGCAACCTAATTAAAAAATTAGCTAACAAAAAAGCATAATTAAATATCGAATATACAAAAAAAAATTGAGCAAATTGAAACAAAAATCAATGCCTCGTCCATTGAAACTCAGTTAACACTAAGCGACCCCATGTAAATCACAAATCAAAGAAATGAAAAACCATTCCCAATCAATCACAACAAATTCAATCCTATGTCTCCAAATCCTTGTCTGTTTTTATCAACTGATCATACCTACTGTTTCACTTGTGATAGATCTTCATTTCTTCAACAACGCACCTAACTTAGATCAAATTTTTTTTTTCATACATTGTAACATCAAAGAATAGTTTACACAAATGTATTCATTGCGTAACAAATTTTTGCCTAACATTAATAAATGTTGAAACGGTTGAGGAAGGTAGATAACATGCCTAGTATAATATGCTAAGTTGAATAGAGATTGAGACATCTAAAACATTACTTTAGGCCAAAAAGAATCTCAAGAGCTAGCTTTTCGAAGTAAATATGACGGTTAATTTACACAATTAGAGCCCTTAATTCCGGCTATATTCCATGTATCATAGTTTTCATGCATGAAAGCTATAGAGAGAGAGTGAAAGAGATGCCCCATTGTGCAAGGTTGTGATATGTGATCCAAAACGCCACCATTAATTAAGAAACCAAGAAAGTTGATGAGCCCATTCTATGCATTTAAATAATTGATGAAAAAGCAGTAGTTTCTTAGTAAAAACGTTCCATACGGTTGGTGGTGGAGGTTTCTAAAATACAATTAAACGGCCTAGCTCCCTTAATGACTTTCATCAATCCAAATCAAATTTGAAGTTTGTGATCCATCCATCCATCATGTACAACCTTGCAATTCCAAACCCCACTATAATTTTTCTTCTCCATTATTGCTTCTTCACATCAAATTAAGAGAAAAAACACATCACAAAGGAGCCCATGCATGTAGTAGTCCTCATAATTTAATTTTGTGCATGAATTAAACCATGCACGTAGTAGTCCACATAATTTAAATTTCACCCTAATGACAAATTTACAACAATCACTTACAAAAAGAGAGTACAATTTAAATTTCACCCTACAAAAGCAAAAAATCAATTAAACAAGAACCACCCACAAGTAATCAATTAATCACAGCCCAAACAAATCAAAGAAGAACCAAAACTAAATCATCAAACAAGAATTCCCTAAAAAAAAAAAAAAACACACACACACACACCTTCCATCCACAAATGTACAAGAACACGTTTGGTCACATAGTAGAGAAAGAACTACAGAAGAACGATTTTAATTAGTTTTATTACAATGGTTTTAACGGGTGATGAGTTAGATGGAGTGACGACGATTAGTGATGATTTAGTGATTTATGAGATCCTTACTTGTCATCAATCAAACTATTCTTCAGATTGAAACTAGTCTCCAAAATATTTATCTACCATTCCATCAACTCAACAACAACGACAACCGATTTTTTAAGTCCCACTACTTTATACTTCCATGGCAATGGGATCTCCATCGACGACGGCGATAAACTAGTTACTAGTGTTGATGGTTCAACTAATGGACTACTATATGGTACATGTTTTGATGAGTTTGAAAATAAGATAATAATGTATGAGTACAACCCCATCACTAAGAATTTTGTGTTTGTGCCCAACACTCATATTCAAGCTCGACAACCCCTCATTTGCATCCAAACCAATTCCCATGCCCCCATATCAAGCTCGACGGCCCTTCATTTGTACCCTCTTTTTAATTTTACTATTGATTGATTTTTTTACTTTTTGAAAAACACTACTATTGATTGATTAGATATATAAAACTTTTCTTCTATGCATGGTCAATATATTATTATTTTATCTCATCTATTAATTAGTTTTTTTATTTGACGTCATCAATTAATTATTCCCTTCATTAAAAAGTATAAATCATTCTACTAAAATTCCACTTTCAAAAATATAACTTATTTTGCTAACTAATTAATTGAATACTCCAATTATTTGCTACGTGATTTAAGAGTCCTAGCGGGGGCAAATTGTGTATTTTTTTATTAAAAAAATATATAAGTCATTTTGTAAATTCAAGAGAACACTTATATATTTTATCCTATATTTTGTTTTGGGCATATTATTGAATGTTATTATTACAATATGGTATAGGATTAATATGTAGGTCAAGAACCGAGCATCTCTTACTTGAATCCAACTCCCTTATTGTTTTTTTTTTTTAGGTTTTTTATGCAGTGTTGGAGGCAAATCGCACAGACTAATTTGTGCTCATGTACTAAAATCAAGAAAACTGAATCTCTAACCACTCAGAGCAACTTACTGTTGGTCTCTTATTGTATGACTACAATAAGCATAGGCCTAATAATTCCAATTTTAACAACAAAACAACTGTATAGTTCGATGTGCTTAGCTATGTATAGTTGTGCATGTGTGCGCATATAATATAACTACTCTTCCCAAAACAGACAAGTTTCAAGTAATTTAATATAGAATATAGTGGACAAATTTCACATACTGAGAGTCAGATTAGAATGGGCAGAGAGTGTATAAAATATAAAGAAAGCAAAGCAAAGCCAACATAAGAAGTGTTTGAACAACAAATTGAGAGCATTTTTATTAGGGTTTATGGGATTACAAAATCTACAGACGAATCAAGCTAACATTTCAACACACCACCACATATAACAAGTAAAAAAATAACGTGCAAGCTAGGTAGGTAAGTCCGGAGAGCAAAGGAGGTGGCGGTGGGCCTGGGAAGCAGATGAGGTAGCGGAGGGGTGGGGTTCGGAACCAGGGGCGGTGGCGGTGGGGTGGGGCTAGGGACTAGGGGCGGTGGCTGTGGGGAGGGGAGGGCGGTGGTTTGACAACACAACACATCAAGAGTTGAGGATCAAAACCTCACCTCATTAATCAACGCCTCAACACAGTGATGTTCGCCTCGCTAGCGTGCGAGATTTTGGAAGGTTCGTCTTCTTTGGGAGTGAATTAGGCAAAGGAATAGATAGGGCAATTGAGGCGAACGTGCAGAAAGTGATTGATATGATGAATGGGAGCAAGGGAGGGAAGGGCGTGATGAGTTTAGGGAGGGTGTCATGAGATGATGAAAGCATAATGAGATCAAGGGGCACGTGTTGGCATGTCGTTCCACCTCTCAAATTAGCAAGGGATTTAGCGAGAGTGTGCTTTCCGTCGCTAATTCCCTCACTAATTAAGAGCAGATAGGCGGGGTAACTCCTGCCCAAAATTTAGCAAGGGATTAAGTTCCCTTACTAAAATCCGTCGCACGACCCTCCCAAAATTCCTCGCAATTGGGTCAAACAGTCAAAATTGAAAGTCGTCGCAGATCCATCGCTAAACCCTCACAAATTTGTAACGGCTCTTACCCCCTTGCTATTTTCTCTCGCTATTTTGGCCATTTTTATAGTGTATACTACAAAAAACACTAGGCAAATATCACACAATAATAAAATTACCTATAAATCTCAATTTCATCGTCCTTAGCTCCCGACTCGCGGCCTAAATCATAATTAGAATTCGTTAATCCCCGATTATCTATAATTATTGAATTAAAAATTTTGGGATTTGACATCACCAATCTCATGTATCAATCTCATGGTATGATTTGAGCAATGACGTTGATCATATAATACTCAAGTGGTAGCGAAGACAACGCAATTGTGTTAGAGTCAATACCAAGGCCATTGGTGGCAACAACCACAAATAGTGGCGTCGACTATGAAATTAAGGCAAAAACAACATGAACAAAGAGCAACACACTCACACCCATCGAAATTCACATTCAATTCAATAATAAGTCGCAACCAATTCTCCAAGTCTCAAATTAAAATCGTGAGATCTAACCATATCTAATAGCATGTCATGTTTGATAATTGAGCAAGCTCTCCACTTACCTCGACTCGCCGTGTAAATCCCAATCTAATTTTCTCGAACAATCAATACATTACATCAATACACATGTTCAATTGATTTTGTCAATTAATTCTCAAAATAACTGCCTTTTGGGGGCCAACTTATATGGGTCCCGCGAGTCCCCGTCGCCTAATGCAAAGGTCGAGGGATGGGACCCCCCTAATTCATCCCTTGGGGTATGGGAATGCGCCCCCGTCGAACAGTAAAGGCTACAAAAACTCATTTTTTATTTTACTTTATTTATTTTATATGTTTTATCTTTATAGGTCCAGGTGGGCCAAAATGGCCCTGTTTAGCGGTGCCCCCGGGTCGTTTCGGTCTAGGGCTCAATTTAGCCCTTGGTTGGGGTGGCCAAGGGTCAAACGACCCCTAGTTTGAGGACCACCCCCTCTCGGGTTCAATTTTAGGGTGTGGGGTGGCCCTCCCCTCCAAATGCGACGGCGGTGGCCTGCCGCCCTACTTTAGTGGCGTCGGCGGTGTGGTTGTCACCGCCCCTCTCTGGTTGTGCCACAACGTCACTGCCTCCCCTTTTTGGGTGTTTTCCTCACTGAAATCGACAGTCGACCTAAATTTTTCTCTAAGTCTTCCAAACAAGGGGTTCTCATACAAATTAGAGTTATTAGGGCACTAAAACACTATTGATTGGTGGTGGTACCCTCAATCTCACCATTAGCCACCATTAAAGAGGCCAAAAGCTTGATTTAACCAAAGCAATCACAAGAGAGATAAGGTTAGAGTTGAGAGAAAATGTGTGCTTACCAAAATCAAAGGCTCCCTTGTGTTGATCACCAAATGCAACCCAAATCTCCACCTTCAACTCACCTACACTTTCCTCTCTTCAATTTGTATTTTGACTCAAATGGGGGTTAAGGCGATAGCTTATGCTTTTATACTTATGGTTTCTTTGGGAGCATACTTCTCCACCACTTGATGTGTCTCGGGATTTGTGCTCCACGAGGCCCATCCAACTTAATTACTCTTTTTAAAGGGAGCGGCTAAACAGGCCTCAGTTTTTACTTAGAGGACCCTGTTTTTGAATTTTTACTTCATCGTACCCCACTTTTTTCTTAAAATTTCAAAAATACCCTTAATGTACCCTATTACCCTCACTACCACGGCTCGAGTTCCTAATCCTAGTTTAATTCCTTAATTAGGATTATTGACCCGTGACATGAGAGCATCGAGATATGTGCATTGACCGAGGCGAGGTGGTCGGGGCATATGTTAGATTTGTTGTGATATATGCCTAGTGTATTGTATATGTGTAGGCTATTAATGTAACGACCCTCAAATTTAAACGTGCCACGTGTCACATTTCAGGACCGTTGATTGGATCATCGTGACTTGAAGTACTTGTCCAAACCTCGGAGTAGACAGAGGTAGATTTTATTTTTCTGTGGTGTGTGTATTCTTTATTTCTACTCGAATGTGAATTTCTAATGTTCAAGTGTATGTTTATTTGTCGTGCCGAATTTGCGAGTAAAGATATACGCGGGGCATTCGGTGAGTCGAGACATGAGCGGGGACGTACCTTGAGTTGCGTGTCGACGTGAGACCGAGGTAGCGGCTTATGGGGTAAGTTTAATTTGAATTAACTATAGTGGTATAGTATGCTTTGATTTGTGATCATGTTTGATATTAAATTAATAAGTCTAAGTTAGTGTGCTCATTTAAATAGCCACATGATGTGCATCGAGACACATATTGACCAATCTAGAGACCAAATGAGTATATAATTGGAGTCACTTAAGCAAGACTTAGGGGACAAGTGTGTGAAGGTGGTCCACAAGAGAAGCCTCGAGATACGTATGCACAAATGATCAAGGGCCATGGTTCAACCTTATCAAATTATCTATATACACCAAAGTCAAAGTTTTGATCACGAAGTTTTCATTCTCATTGATTTGGCAAGGAAGAAGAGCAAGAAGAGAGGTCTTTTGAGGTCATGGAGTGATCTTGGTGGAGGAGAGGAGCTTGTTGAAGGTTTAAGGCAAAAAGAAGATCAAGTTCATCAAGCTAGGTAACCACTTCCACTACATTAACATAGCTTTGACAACTTAAGGAATTCACGAATTTGATGTTGTGGGGTGTTATTTTGTGTTGTGGTTGATGTTAGGGACCTTTAGTAGTGTGTATGAGGGTCTATAAGACATCAACATGGCCTAAGTGTAGAGGAGACCCGAATTCGAAATGCGAATTATGGGTTCTGCACGCACATAGCATACGCTAGGTGGAAAACCTAGCGCGCTAATATTGATTTGCACGCTAGATATTAATGGTAACACGCTAATCTTTAAATTAGTGCACTAATATTGATTAGCGCGCTAGATATTCGAGGTAGCGCGCTAATGCTGAAGTTAGCGCGTTAATGTCAAAATTAGCGCGTTAATTGCCCTGGCAGCACAAAAATATGAAATTTCCCAAAATCTCTAAAACACTATAAATTGGTCTAAAACATGTTATAGGTCCTCACAAACCTAAAGGGAGGTCTCGGGAGTTCGGGTATTCCTTTTGAGGAGCGTGTTCGATGTAAGTAAGTAAACCAGTTACGGGAATGCATAGTAATTCATATTCCGTATTTATTGTCTTTATTAATAAATGCCTTTTCTTGGAATTCTATTCTTCATGCCTTGGTTGAGTGTTTATGGCCTAAGTGTGTCGAGAAGGTACTCATGAGATTATAGCTAGTTGGGCAAACGTGAACACTACCTGCGGGGTGCAAATACCCAACCAAACGTGAATTCGAGAGTATTGGATTGTTGTGGATTGTTGTGGATTTAAGACCACTTAGTATGCTTCTTTTGATTCTTAGGCACTCATTTTCGTCGTGAATATTTGTCATTCTGTTTATCATGCACTTTCTATCTTTTTATATGTCTTTAAATACCCGCATGATATTTGGACTGTTTTTAAATGACTCATGAATTATTGTTTATATCCTTCTAGTTATTACTTTCTACTTTACTGTACTCACCGTCTAGTTTGTGACGGTGGGTGCAGATTGGACAGAGACGAGCAAAGGGAAAGGACCGATGATTGGTGACTTTCTTTGGGGACTTTTGGAGCGGTTCCTTCCTTTGCACGATAATATGTTTTGCCATTTTGTTGTAATTATTGTATATTATTATTTTTTATTACATTGGGGTACATTGGGATCGAGTGAGATGAAATATCTTGTATTATCGTTTTGTATATTGTTGGTCACCAGATATGCATGTTTATCCGCTAATTTTAGGGTTCCACACTTTGAGACGAACCTCCCCAGACCTAAGCCGGGTCACCCGCCCAAATCGTTACCCAAGCCCGATACACGAACGAAGCTCAAATAACAGCTTGGCATTCGTAATTCAACTCGCGGAACTATACAACTATACATATGAAACAATAATTGTAGGATTTAAAACTAAAAGGTTCCATATGTTAAACAATTATTTCTAAACAAAGGTGTTCAAGTATCCTTGAGTAATTGCAAACTATACTACCAAGGTACTAATTCAACAAGTCTCGAGAGATTAGAATCTACCCCATTAAGTGCTTATACAACCCATGTTTAGATGTTTTGAATATCGATAATATAAATAGTATGCGATGTTCACATCAAGGGCAAAGCTTTATGCTACCGCTTTCCCATTATCCCGCGCTTATCGATGAAGATGGACCCGGAGAGTAAGTGGGGTAAGCTAAAAGAACTAACGGAGCTCGGTAATGTCGAAAACCCGCTCAACCATCAAACATACAAGTAATACCTACTAATCATGCAAGTCTATCATGAATTGAAGTAAAGATAAAGAAAAAAGTATTTGACGAGTATCCTCGGTCAACTTCATAAAGAACATAAAAGCGATCATCAAGAACATAAAAGCATTTATAGATCAAATCATCATGCAAGGGTGAATTCAAGAGAAATATCGTAAAATGGACACCACAATTAATTCAAGTGAATGCCACACTCCAGAATATGCTTGACGAGAAAGAGTTGTGTGATACACAACTAATTTCTTACTTATAGGAGAATGTGGATGTTGATACATTGAGTAATGTTGAGGAGAATGTTGATACACCTTCCAGTGGAGAACTATTGGCGCGAAACTACGCAAGGACTTGAAGTCCTTCCAATTGAGCCAGGACATGTCCATTGCACCGAATGATGATGATGACGTCGCGTTAGAAATTGGAGTCATTTCAAAACGGTCGAGGAACCATGAGATAGAGAGCAAGGAAGACCACCTCTCGGTGTTGGTGAAACCACCCACCCTCCCATGCATATTTGATAAACCACTATACTGGGGTGGAAGTAAAGGAGCGTTCGCAGATTTTCTACACTGCTAGCACCTTTGTGTTGGAGGACTATGATGTGATAGATTCGTTTGTGTTAGAAGTCTCGAATGAGCTCCCAATTACGAAAGAAGGCGTGCATGCTTTGCATTGTCCAACTATGGTGATGCGCCATTCGTTGTTGATATCTCGAAAGGAGAGGGCATCACGTGATGAATCACAATAAGTCTAGCAAAGACTTAAAAGAAAGGCGCTCGTTGGGAGGCGGCCAGACTTTGTTTTTATTTTTATTGCATTTATTTCAATTTTAATTTAGTTTTAGTTTTTTTTATGTTTAATAAAGCCCTAACTTGGTCTCTTTGATTTTTACGGGTGTAATGAATGTTTGATGGCCTGATGGCTTAGACCACCTCTCGAGTTTTGCTAGGTTTGACTATTGATTACATTGTTTTTGGAGTAATTTGAGCATTTCTTTTTAGGAATTAACATATTATTAGAGTTTTAGGTGTTTTGAGACTTGGTTGGGACATATCCAACTTAAGTCGCCACATTAGTGGCGGGTCTTTAAGTAGACCCAAAACCCGAAACCTCATTCCATCATCTTGTTGACTTCACCCGTAGTTGAAAGACTCGGGCTCGCAAGATTTGATAGGAATCATTTGAATTAACTTCCATGCTTATTAGTTCTTGCTCTTATTATAATAATTTTATTTCATAGTTTCCTTAGTCACCTAGACATGCGAGATTTGAGCATTCACTAGTTTTGGAGACTTTTGTTATGCGTGCACTTGTATCATCTTCTTATTTTATCCATATTCTTTTTCACCACTATTCTTTGTCTTTTTGTTGCATGGATTCATTGACTTGTTTTGAACCTTGAGGACAAGGTTCGAATAAGTTTGGGGTACTTTAGGATTTGTGGATTGAGTTGGATGGACTTATTAGCGAAAGACCGCAGAGTGAGATCGTTTAAAATTTTTCAATTATACGCGGTTACATGTGGTTGACGGATGGTATTGGTGGTGTTTGATATCTCTTATTCATTTCTTCCATTTCTTTTCCTCCATACTCATCTATCTCACTTCGTTAGGAGTTGATACACTTTCATGCATGTATTTAGTATAGTTTTCATTATTATATTGTTTAGAGTCACCCGAAACTTTGTTTCTTGCCTTTGGTTGTGGATGAGTACATTATGGTTGCCTTTTTGACTTGAAACTTATGAAAAATTAGAAGAAATACTCACTTCGAGTCCGTAGCTCAACATTTTTATGATTTCATGATTAGGGACTTAGTATGATGGTTAAGCCTTGTGCTAGATACCAAAATGGGTAGACGGTTGAAATTGTGCAAGTGATGAGACTTTAACCCACATTGGGGAATTTGCTTGATTATAGTAAAAGTGAGAAGGGCTAACGGAGTTTTCAAAATATAGAGAGTCCCACAAGTTTCCACAGAAATGGAGCGAGGAGACTTGTGGTGGGAAAAAGTGAGGAAAGTGGTCCATAGGAAAAGGAGCAGGGGACCATATTATTTGAAAAGAAAATTTGGAGAAGAAAAAAATAGAGAGTATACATATAAAATGAATAAAGGCGGAAGTGTATGAAAACTCCTCAAATAAAAAGATTTAGCTCGAATGCTTAAAACTAGATCAAGTGAGGCTTGTAAACTTGCGTGCTTGAATGTATAGACCAAGAAAACACGTGAGTAGTTGATGACATTTGTCTTGACCAGTCTATGTCTTTAAAGTGTGATCTTAATTATGTTTGGGTTGCGGTTCTTGACATATCTTAACTCCGAAATTTCATGAGTGGCTTGTTAACTTGGCAACTATGTAAATCAAAGGAACTCCATGAATTCTGAATCGGGTATAGGATTAGTTGAGTCTGTACATATCTATATTATGAGTCTAGTTTATTTGCGTGTTTGTCATTTACACATTTGCTCGGGACGTTCAAAGTCTTAAGTTTGGGGGTATTTGATAGGTCATTATTTATGCATATTATATATAGTTTATTTATGTATTTTTATTGTTGAATCTTCGACATATGGGTCTAATTATCTTTATTGTTCATTTTTAGGATTTTTAGAATGCGCGGTTGAATTCGTGGCGAAAAACTGTGTGAAATGGACTACCTATATGCAACTTTCCATCTTGCGCCGCGTGTCACTCTCTCATTGGAAGTGTTCCTATTGCATTCCACGTGTCGCCTCCCTATTGGTCTGCCAACTGCAACCGCTTGCATCAGCTGCCTGCCAGGCGCCACATGGCGTGTCCAGATTCGTCCACGCGTTCTAGCAACGCCGCGTCAGCATGCCACAGGGCCACGTCACACCACGTTTTCTCCAAGCTTCAGATGCTCTTCGATTCACCTCGGGATTCGTGCTTGTACAAACACCCAGATTTTCGCACGAGTCGCTCGACTTCTCCCTTCGCCACGTCATACCACGTGGCATGTTCCCATTGGCCCAGACGCGTCACAGCAGTCACCCCGCTAATCAGATAGCGACACGTGGCTGTCCCATCTCACACCAGCACCACCGCAGTCGCCCATCCAATCAGCGCGCGCCACGTCACCACTCGACAGCAAACTCGCCCAATCCGCACACACCAGGACGCCTC
The DNA here is from genome assembly GCA_039657325.1 of Stephania cephalantha. Taxonomy (NCBI): domain Eukaryota; kingdom Viridiplantae; phylum Streptophyta; class Magnoliopsida; order Ranunculales; family Menispermaceae; genus Stephania; species Stephania cephalantha. Next base: position 46,721,550 of record CM077569.1, on the reverse strand, counting down.
TTTCTTGGGGTTTTAGTTCTCTCTCTGTTTTGACGGTATAATAATATAATGAGGGTCACATTCAATACGTAAACTCGTTATTGACAAGAATCCGTGTGACCGATTCACTTTATTGACTCTCGAAGTGATGTAAACCATTAGTTGACATAAAGGCCTTTATGCCATCTAACTAGTCCCATCAAGTCCACGTAGGTTCGTCCAAAGCCATCACCGATATGTACACTAATCTCATGCATCGATCTCAAGGTATAACACGAGTGATGGCGACGACCATCAATATTCAAGTAGTGGCGACGACCATACAAATATTCAATAGTGGCAACAACCACGAGATAGTTACTTAGTGGCGACGACCACAAAGGTGAGATGAAGACAACATGAGCAATGGGCAACACATTCACAATCCATAGATAGTCGATTCAAGTCAATAATAAGTCGCAACCCATTTCCCAAGTCTTGAATTGAAATCATGAAACCTAATAATATCTAATAACATGTCATGTTTGATAATTGAGCAAGCTCCCCACTTACCTTGATTCGTCGCGATATATTTTTTCGGTCCTTGCGCGCTCGGGGTTCTATGTGAACCTCTTTGCGAATCTATACAATTTAAACAACAATCGCATTATTCGACGATTCGAAATTCAAAATTAATTATTATTCAATTACTTCGGGGTGGGACCCACTAGGGTGGTCCCGCGGGTCCCTCGTCGCCAATGAGAGGGTATGAAGGACTCACCCCAACCCATTTGAAAACATATTATTATTATTATGTTTATTTATAATATATCTATATAATATTTTATTATATATTATTTTTATTTATTATTTATTTTATATATTTTTTGTGTTGATCGGTCAACAACAACTTGACCAAATTTCCCATTAGTTGATTGAACCTGGAGCATAGCTTCTGGTTTAGGGGAGCAATTGCTCCCCCCACTCCCCAATCTCTAGTCGGCGCGCCCCGATCGATCGTTGCTCCGTGACCACCTAAGGAGGGTGGCTTTGGGTGCCACCCCTTGTCGTCTTCCTCGCGATAAATAAATTGCACTGATCTACATCAAAAGAAATGTGGGAAATACTTTGTTTTTGGAGTCTTTTGCTTTGATCTCTAAGCACCTTTTAGATCTCCCTCTTCTTATTCTTTCTCCTCTTTTTTTGATCTAGGGTTTGTAAATAACTTGTGGTGGCTAAGGTTTACAATTTGGTTTATTTTATATTAGGGTTAATTTAATGTAGGGTTTGGGGATAATTACTAAATTGACCCTAGGTGGTTCACTTAGATTTTGGGTCGTCACAACATCCCAATTTTAAAGAAATTTCGTCCTCGAAAGTAAGAAGAATGGTACGCTTGTAAATCTAGATATAAGAATGATCGCCATCAAATTTATTTATTTACTTATTTATTTTATTTTATTATTTATTTTATTTTTACCATGTCTGTACCATTTCATAACTTGTCCATTGCAACTTTAATGTAGCATCAATCTTTAAGCGACGATCACCACATCGGTCATTTTCTTTTTGTGTTAGCGACGAATAACCTTTAGCAAAGATATATCATGACTTTCGTGACTACAATTATAACATCACTTCGTGGCGACGACCACAAAGTATCAATTTCTTTCGTGTCAACAACAACAAACACGACACCCTTATTATTATTATTATTGTTATTATTCTCATTATTTTAACAAAGATGTGTAATTTCTTTTGCGACTATAGTTGTCATGTCCTTTGTGCGGCAACAACCGAAAGAGCTCTCCAAGTACCTCGGGCTTTGCATTCTCATTCATTCATGTATCTCGATGGAGTAACATTACTCTTGCGGTATTGGCGACTACCAATACCTTAATCTTAATGTTTTCGAGACCTCAATATGATTGTGTTTTCGTTTAAAGTTTAACATGTTCTTTCCCAAACCAACCCTTTGGTACCACTAAAATCATCGAATATTACATGTCTAAGTTCGGATAATGGCTCAATCGACATTCCTTTATTTAGGTATCCTCGATGCTAATGGTTTTATTATCATTTGATTCATTATGATTTCACTACATCTGAGGAACTCTTTAAACTATATATGTTTGACTTATGTTCCGTGTTCGATGTAAGACATTCATTTGTCTTGTAAGAAGATTTTCATTTTCATTTTTTATCCCCCGTTTTATAACATAGCCATCACATGAAACAATCAATAGGTTCGAATGACTTAAAAACACACATATCACGACTATGAAATGCAAATGTTTCCTCGTTATAAATCCTTCAGTGGGTCCCGAGTCCCACTCAATTGCCGCATGCACTCCACTTCTCGTTGTCTGGGTCGCTCTACCCTCGAGACGTGCTCATAAATCTAGGTATTTCCTCTTAAAATGACCCAACCGCCTACGCAATTAAAGCATGTTGGTCGTGGTGTCCGAGATGTCTCGCATTGACTGTTGTGGTGGATGTGGCAACCCATACGCTACATTCTCGTATAGTTGAGGGTACAGGGGACATGTGAGTGTGTGGTGGTCCCTATTAAGGTAGGTGGTACCCTTGATGCGACACCAGAGAGTGCATGACCACTTGAAGATCCCGCAAATTGGTGTTTCTTTAAACCGTCGCCTTGACCATTCGGTAACCCTCAAAGCTACGTTTCCATATCCATATCTATCATATCCCGGACGAAACGCATGAAACCCCCACGGAGTGATGCCTCACACTCAAAGGCTCGATGGTGTGCCTAGTGATAAGTCTCGCATCCAAATGTCGCTACTATAGCACTAATATCTAGCAACTCATTATACTTTGATGCATACTTAGCCATTGACATATCGCCTTGTACTAAGGCAAGGAACTCTCGAATCTTCGCATCCTTCACTGGCTCTAGGAACCATTCTTCATAAAATAGATGCTTGAACTGGAACCAATTCATATTAGTTCCCTGTGTTCTCTCGATAGTCATCCGCCACTTGTGTGCCTTGTGTTCTAACAAAAACGCCACCAGTGGTACTATGGTCCACTCATCAATATTTAGCGTCTTCATCCTCTTATCCATATTTAGTATCAACATCTCAGCCTAAATGGGATCTTGTTTTCCATAAAAGTGCGGCAAATCATATTTCATAAGTTTTTTATGTATCTTGCCCTTCCAGGAAGCCTCGGATCTCCGTTCACTACAGAACGCAGCATGCAAATGCACTAGTAGCGTAGAATCGCCCCTTCCCCCATAGGATGATCTTAATGTATAGGCGCCAAGGGAGGATTAGATCTCTGCCTCAAGGATGCTCGCTCTATCGGCCTGTGTTTCCTGCTGCATCAACTTAAGTGTGCGGGCCATATTCCTTTCTTGTGATTGCGCTAAGTCCGCCAACCTCCGTTCTTGAGCAGATCTCATGTCATGAATGACCTTTTGATAGGTTTCAGCCATAGTAGTCATGCGTTGCTCCATTTGAGTACGCCAGTTTCTCTCATCTCTCTCATGAGTTTCCCTCAGATTATAGGAGTTTCCGCCTTGATTGCTCATAATGCAAGTGGGGAGCAAACGAGAGGGAATTAGTCCTACATATCAAGAGAGTGTAAAATATCTAAACGCGATAGATATTATAATAAAAAGCAAATAACATTATTCAAGTGTTTTATTCAAAGTTTTTATTTCAATCCCTTCCCATCCTAAGATTGACCATTTATTCTCATTAACTCAACTTAAACCAATGTCTCATACCATTGGTTTGTTCAACTTAGCTTTTATTGGGTTTTGGGGTTCATACGCAATGGAGATTACAAAACAGTTTTGACAAAAACCCCAACAGATCCGAATCTAATTCCATTAAAAACGTTTAAACCATGAAAAACTTAATCATACCTCAATCGCAATATACCTTTCGGAAAGGTTGATCGATCTCTAAGGCGCTCGCCAACGACGAACACCTCTATCGCAGATCCACACACGAACGGCGACCGAGATTTGAAGTGCTAGCTTCGAGAGAATACCAAACCTTTTTGTTTCTCTCCAAAACGATCCAGAGCATACCAAAAACCCTAAGTCATTTCTAAAAATGAAGATAGAGTTTCGGCCCTTTTTTCTTTTTGTACACTGTTCTAACTTAAAGCGTCTATTTATACAACCCTTGTATATAGACGGTTAAGTAAATTACACATATACCCTTACTTAAAGAAGTATAAGCGTAATACACCACAAGGACGTTTACATGTCATGAGTTTTATCACATAAAATTCATTTTTCTGAATCATCTTAAAATCTCGCAAAACCATTCTTAGTGTGTGACCCAATAGGCTCATACAACGTTGGCGATGTACCAAAACACATTTTGGTATACAAGTCATAAGCGATCTCTAGCAAGACATTATGACTACCCAAGTTGTACGAATATCAAATCGATACAACCTAATCAATAGTGTATATAACATCCTTTTGTCACACGATATCCTTTTGATCAAACATAAGGCATGGAATTGTCATCCAACATGTTCAATCGTACTAGTCTCGATCTCTAGGTAGACAGAAAAACATCCAAGTGACATTGATCAATATCAATTCACTTAGACTTGGCCTTTTAACGATCTAACACATCGAGGATCCACTAGATATCTCTCTTTATATGAGAGGGACAAATTCTATCTCGATTACATAACTTCATCACATTGCTCACACAAGAACCAATCACAACCTTTATAATCGTCCTAGGTTAAAGACAACGTTTGATTGTGTCAAATTACTTGTGTTCCTAATGTTGAAGTCTCTGCAATCTCAAGTCGAGGACCGAAAAATATACCTATCATGAGAAACAACTATGACTTAATCCATGTGATGTTCTCATAGCGGGTCGGTCCAAAGACTTTATTCCCTAACAAGTACTCGTGATCTTGATTCGTATCCCTATACGTATAATCATCATATGATCATCAATCAAGACTCACACTAGTCTTAATTCATTATAGTTCCCAAGGTATAATGATCGATAGGGACATTTAGGATATTTATGTAAATACCCATGGATCTTATTATAATGTAAACATGCAAATTAATTATAATAAACAACAAATGAAATCCTCTATTTTATTAACTAAAAGTATTCATAAAGACGGTTAATGGATTGACCTAGGGCACATGCCCCATCATCTCCCACTTGCACTAGGGCCAATCATACATGCATCTAATGCCTAATGATCTAACATGACCATCATGTTTTGCTTGTGGAAAAGCTTTTGTCAATGGATCCGCAACGTTGTCTTCATGGGGTAGTACTCTGCAAATCTTTACGTCTCCCATCTCAATAATTTCTCTCGATGAGATGAAAACGCTTTGAGTATATGTTTGGATCTCTGGTGTGATCTAGGTTCCTTGGCCTCGTGCTATTGCCCCGTTATTGTCACAATACAAACAAACAGGGTTAGCAATACTTGGAACCACACCTAGTTCGAAATGAACTTTTTGATCCAAACCGCCTCCTTTCTTTGCATCGGACGCGCAATATACTCACTTCGTTGTAGAATCCGCCACGATCTCTTGCTTCGAACTTTTCCACTTTATCGCACCCCATTCAAAGTAAACACATATCCAGATCGCGATCTAAAATCATCTATATCAGTTTGAAAACTTGCATCTGTGTAACCATTTACAACTAGATCATTTTCAAAACCTCCATAGACCAAGAACACTTCCTTAGTCCTTCTTAAGTACTTAAGGATGTTCTTTACTGCTATCCAGTGACTCTCACCTAGATCTGACTGATATCTGCTTGTAGTGCTCAAAGCATATGATACATCAGGTCGAGTGCATAACATGGCATACATGATAGATTCAATAGCTGATGCATATGGAATCTTATTCATACGGTCTCCTCGCTCATCATTTGTCTTAGGACATTGAGTCTTCTTGAGACTTATGCCATGAGACATTGGCAACAATTTTCTTTTAGAGTCTTGCAAACCGAACCTATTCAAGACCTTGTCTATGTAAGCACTCGACTTAGGCCGATTAGCCTCTTAGATCTATCTCTATAGATCCTTATCCCTAGGATATAGGCTGCATCTCCTAATTTTTTCATTGAGAAACACTTCCCTAACCAAGACTTGACATTCTGCAATGTTGGGATGTCATTTCCAATGAGTAATATATCATCGACATACAGTACCAGAAAAACAACTACACTCCCACTGACCTTCTTGTATACACAAGGCTCATCTTCGTTCTTAATGAAACCAAAATCCTTGATTGCTTCATCAAAACGAAGATTCCAACTCCGAGAAGCTTGCTTTAATCCATAAATGGATCTTTGAAGCTTGCATACCTTCCTAGAATTCTCAGGATGTACAAAACCTTCAGGTTGTGTCATATACACGTCCTCAAGCAGCTTTCCATTAAGAAATGTTGTTTTTACATCCATTTGCCATATTTCATAGTCATAATATGCAACAATGGCAATTAAAATTCTTATGGATTTAAGCATGGCTACTGGCGAAAAAGTTTCATCATAATCAACACCTTGAGTCTGCCTGAAACCTTTTGCTACAAGTCTTGCTTTAAAAGTATGCACATTGCCATCCATGTCGGTTTTCTTCTTGAAAACCCATTTACATCCAATGGTCTTACCACCTTCAGTAAATCAACCAAGTTCCAAACTTGGTTATCATACATGGATTGCATCTCGGAATTTATGGCACTTTGCCATTTATCCGAGTCCGGTCCGTACATAGCCTCCGATAAGTGGTGGGCTCATTTTGATCCATAAGCAACACATCACGACTATCGGTAATGAGAAATCCGAATCTCTCTCGCTCATGTCTTACCCTACCGATTTACGTGGGCCTTGTGTCACTTGCGGAGGTTCAACTAGTTCGAACGTTGTTGAACTTTCGAGCTGATTCGGTGTTTATCTGTGATTCTTGAACTTCTTCAAGATTTATTTCTCTCCCACTAGTGTCTTTTGAAATAAACTGTTTTTCCATAAAGGCACCATACCGAGCAACAAACACTTTATTCTCAATGAGATTATAAAAGTAATATCCTTTTGTTTCCTTAGGATACCCCACAAATAAACACTTATCGATTTAGGTGCTAGTTTTTCGAGACTTGTCGCTTTACGTAAGCCTCACAACCCCAAATTTTAAGAAAAGACAAACTAGGTCTCTTCCCGTACCATATCTCATATGGTGTTTTATCAACCGCTTTAGAAGGAACTCGATTTAGAGTGAAAGCTGCTTTTGTAATGCATAACCCCAAAAGGATAATGGAAGATCTCGCATGACTCATCATAGATCGAACCATATCTAATAAGGTTCGATTTCTCCTTTCAGAAACTCCATTCCATTGTGGAGTTGCTGGTGGAGTCAATTGGGAGACAATCCCACAATTTCTAAGATGATCATCAAATTCTTGGCTTAAATACTCACCACCTCGATCTGATCTAAGTGTTTTGATAGTTTTACCAAGTTGATTATGCACTTCATTTTGAAATGTTCGAAACATCTCAAATGATTCAAACTTTATGTTTCATAAGATATACATAACCATATCTCTTTGAAATCATCGAGAAATGTAATGAAGTACGATAACCTCCTCTAGCCATTGTGTTTATAGGACCGCATACATCGGTATGTATTAGACCCAATAAATCACTTGCCCTTTCACCGTGTCCAAAAGGGACTTTTAGTCATCTTGCCCAAGAAACAAGATATGCACGTTTCATATGTTTCTAAATCAAATGAATCTAGAAGTCCATCTTTATGGAGCTTCGTTATGCGTTTCTCATTTATGTGCCCGAGACGACAATGCCAAAGATAGGTTTGATTCAAATCATTTGACTTGAATCTCTTTGTATTTATGTTAAAGACTGGAATATCGGTGGACTTTTTCATGCTTAGAATATAAAGACCGTCATACAAATCAGCATTTGCATAAAATATGCCTTTACGAGAAATGAAACATCTATTATTTGCAATAATAAAATCAAAACCATCCATATCCAAACATGAAACAGAAATGATGTTTCTGCTCAAGGCAGGCACAAAATAACAATTATTTAAAGTTAAAATAAGTCCACTAGATAAAACTAAGTCATATGATCCAACAGCCCAGGGCAGCAACTCTTGCTCCATTCCCTACGCGGAGGATGACTTCTCCTTTCTTCAACTTTCTACTTCGGTGAGTCCCTGCACATTTATACAAATGTGAGATCCACATCCGGTATCTAATACCCAGGAATCACTAGTAGATAAATTAATTTCAATAACATAAATACCTGTAGTGGTAGTCGCACTACCTTTTTTCTTCCTTAGATCTTCCAGATAGAGTTTGCAATTTCTGAACCAATGTCCAGGTGCATGACAGAAATGACAATTTCCTTCTTTTTCTTTTGGGTGTTTTGAAGCAGGAACAGGCTGGGGCTTGACTTGTTCCACAGGCTTTGCGACAGGTGCAGCAACAGCCTTGGCAACTCTAGCCTTGCCTTTGCCTTTCTTCTTCATTCCCTTTCCCTTTTGGACCATCAACACATTACTATAGGGTTTCTTGATATTTTGTTAAGCGCTTTTGAGCATCAAATGCAACTCTGAAATTGATTTCTCCATATTATTCATATTGTAGTTCATCACAAATTGTGAGTAACTCTCTGGTAATGAATTTAAGATCAAATCCGTAGCCAACTCTTGGCTTATGGGGAATCCGAGTCTATCAAGTTGGTCAACATAGCCCTTCATCTTCAGAACATGAGGACTAACTGACGCACCCTCAGTCATCTTGCAAGAATGTAGGTTTTTGACTGTCTCGAACCTTTCTTGCCTAGCTTGTTGTTGGAACATTTCCTTCAGCGTTATAGCCATGTCGTAGGCTTCCATTAGTTCCATGTCCTTCGAAGTTCAGAACCATAGTTGCCGATAATACATGCAACATCGGTAGAATCGTTGACATGCTTACTATGCGCATCTTTCACACTTTCGTAGCATTGGCTAGTGGGTCCTCGGGGATTGGAGCATCCAGGACATACAACTTGCGTTCATGCTTAAGAACAATTCTCAAGTTTCGAACCAGATCAAGAAAGTTAGTCCCGATAGCTTATCCTTCTCAATGATGGATCGCAAAGACAGGGGGATTATTGTTACTTGAAGAGGCCATTGATCTACAATAAAGATTATGCAAAGTTTATTTAAGTATAGAGGAATAGACTCCCACTAAATTAACAACCCTCCTAAAACATATTGTTTATTTAGGGGACTAAAATCCATATTTCACCTAATTCTATGACAAATATGGCATGAAACACGAGAACTAGATTATTTAGGTAGGTAATGTGCTTACCAATTACATCTTATGTAATTTTTAGATCCTTTTATGAGATACGGGACATCTTATGTCTTAGCATGTTTTTATCTCATCATTTGCCTAAAGCTCAAAACTATTTTGATGGCTTTATTAAGTCTGGACCATTTTAAACATTTAGGTAACTCTTACCCAACTTGTCTCACCAAGATAACACAATACACCCAACTATGGTTTGAAACTATATTAGTGTGATCGAGGCCTTTGACAAGTGTTTAAAATGGATGACATGAGACTTAAAATTTAATAGAGGATTTTATTCGCTTTTAGTGATTTTATGTAAACAATAAAATATCATATATTTTATTGATTTCTTAAATCACTAAACAATTTGGAGATTTTTATACTTTTTCACTAATAAAAGAATTTTTGTGCGCTAGGATTAGTTAGATCAATGGTCCATTTAGCCGTCAATGTGGGTAATGAAGCGCAAAGCGCCCCGTTTTTTTTTTTTTTTAGAAGACGAATCTCAATTCCGAAAATTGAAATTCGCTATAGAAAATCATATTTTTCGCTGATTTTACTATACTAAATTTACCCCTTAATTTATCCAAAATTAAGTCAATTAAAACATTTTTAATTAACCCGGGCCCACATCTAACTAATCATCTTATCCTAATCCAATTAGGACTTTAGATATTTGAATCCTAGCATATCACCAATAACAAACTTCTCCATATTTATCTCCTATCCAATAGGGATAACGAAACCGATTTTGCTTATATCTCCTAATCTAATTTGTTATCTATCTTTATCAAATAGAAACTTCATAACAAAATAGATATAACAAGATAAATAAATAATTTCGAAAATTAATTATTTATTTTGGATTTAAGATATTTGAATCCTAGTATATCACCAATAACAAGATTCTTGATATTTATCTCCTATTCTAATTTGTTATCTATCTTTATCAAATAGAAACTTCATAACAAAATAGATATAACAAGATAAATAAATAATTTCGAAAATTAATTATTTATAAATAAATAATTTCGAAAATTAATTATTTATAAATAAATAATTTCGAAAATTAATTATTTGCAATTTCGGTCTTCATCCAAATAATCACAAACATGTAATTGAATCATGAACTACTATCCCAATCGAACCTAATGGTGTCATGGATCATAGAACACGAAACTCAATTCATTAAAATTATTCAAATTAACCTAACATGGTTACTAGCATGTACGAAACTAATTTCAATTAAATCACGAATATATGTATCATATACACAAAACATGATAATAAATCTCACGAAAAACTTATGTATATCACATATACATCAACTATTAACATGTTTTCAATCATATATCATGTATATATCGAAGAAAACATGCAATGAGTTTAATGAAATCAAACTCGAAGGCTCGATACCACTTGTTGGATTTTGGGGTTCATACGCAATGAGATTACAAAACAGTTTTGACAAAAACCCCAACAGATCCGAATCTAATTCCATTAAAAACGTTTAAACCATGAAAAACGTAATCATACCTCAATCGCAATATACCTTTCGGAAGGTTGATCGATCTCTAAGGTGCTTTGCAATGACGAACACCCTATATCAAGAAATCCACACACGAACGGCAGACCGAGATTTGAAGTGCTAGCTTCGAGAGAATACCAAACCTTTTTGTTTCTCTCCAAAATGATCCAGAGCATACCAAAAACCCTAAGAAGTCGTTTCTAAAAACGAAAATAGAGTTTCGGCCCTTTTTTCTTTTTGTACTGTGTTCTAACTTAAAGCGTCTATTTATACAACCCTTGTATATAGACGGTTAAGTAAATTACACATATACCCTTACTTAAAGAAGTATAAGTGTAATACACCACAAGGATGTTTAAATCATGAATTTTATCACATAAAATTCGTTTTTCTCGAATCATCTTAAAATCTCGCTAAACCATTCTTAGTGTGCGACCCAATAGGCTCATACAACGTTGGCGTGTACCAAAACACATTTTGGTATACAAGTCATAAGCGATCTCTAGCAAGACATTATGACTACCCAAGTTGTACGAATATCAAATCGATACAACCTAATCAATAGTGTATATAACATCCTTTTGTCACACGATATCCTTTTGATCAAACATAAGGCATGGAATTGTCATCCAACATGTTCAATCGTACTAGTCTCGATCTCTAGGTAGATGAAAACATCCAAGTGACATTGATCAATATCAATTCACTTAGACTAGGCCTTTTAACAGCCTAACACATCGAGGGATCCACTAGATATCTCTCTTTATATGAGAGGGACAAATTTTATCTCGATTACATAACTTCATCACATTGCTCACACAAGAACCAATCACAACCTTTATAATCGTCCTTAAAGACAACGTTTGATTGTGTCAAATTACTTGTGTTCCTAATGTTGAAGTCTCTCGCAATCTCAAGTCGAGGACCGAAAAATATACCTATCATGAGAAACAACTATGACTTAATCCATGTGATGTTCTCATAGCGGGTCGGTCCCAAGATTTCTTTGTTCCCTAACAAGTACTCGTGATCTTGATTCGTATCCCTATACGTATAATCATCATATGATCATTAATCAAGACTCACACTAGTCTTAATTCATTATAGTTCCCAATATAATGATCGACTAGGGACATTTAGGATATTTATGTAAATACTCATGGATCTTATTATAATGTAAACATGCAAATTAATTATAATAAACAGCAAATGAAATCCTCTATTTTATTAACTAAAAGTATTCATAAAGACAGTTAATGGATTGACCTAGGGCACATGCCCCATCGAACTTTGACCTTCAAAATTCAAAGGCTCAGTAAACCTAGGTTTTTTTTTCTAAAATAGTGTTTCCCTATGTTCTAATCCCTATGCTTTGATACCAATTGAGATGACCCTCCCCGACCTAAGCCGGTCACCCGCCCAAACTGTTACCTAAGTCCGATACCCAACCACGCTCAAATAATGGCTTGACACACCTAATTCAACTCGGAACTACATAACTTGTATATATGAAACCATAATTGCGGAATTTAAAACTTAAAGGTTTCATATGTTAAACAATTAATTCTAAACAAAGGTTTTCAAGTATCCCTAAGTAACTGCAAACTATACTACCAAGGTACTAAGTCAACAAGTCTCGGGGATTAGAATCTACCCCATTAAGTGCTTATACAATCCATGTTTAGATGTTTTGAATATCGATAATATAAATAGTATGCGATGTTCACATCAAAGGAAAAGCTTTATGCTATCGCTTTCCCTTTATCCTGCTATTGTTATCGATGAAGACGGACCTGAAGAGTAAGTAGGGTGAGCTAAAAGAACCAACGGAGCTCAGTAATGCCGAAAACCCGCTCAACCATCAAACATACAAGTAATACCTACTAATCATGCAAGTCTATCATGAATTGAAAGTAAAGATAAAGAAAAATAGTATTTGACGAGTATCCTCGATCAACTTCATAAAACATCCCATCAAAAACATAAAAGCATTTATAGATCAAATCATCAAGCAATGGTGAATTCAAGAGAAATATCATAAAAGCATAATAATATAGTAAGGGTCACATTCAATGCGTGCTCGTTATTGACAAGAATCTGGTGACCGATTCATCTACTCTCGAAGTGATGCAAACCATTAGTCGACATAAAGGCCTTTATGCCCCCTAACTAGTCCCATCAAGTCCATAGTAAGTTCGTCTAAAGCCATCACCGATGTGTGCACCAATTTTATGCATCGATCTCAAGGTATAACACGAGTGATGGGGACGACCATACAATATTCAAGTAGTGGCGACGACCACACAAATATTCAATAGTGGCAACAACCATGAGATAGTCAATTAGTGGTGACGACCACGAAAGTGAGATAAAGACAACATGAGCAATGGACAACACATTCACAATCCATAGATAGTCACATTCAAGTCAATAATCGTAGCAACCTATTCCCCAAGTCTTGAATTGAAATCATGAGACCTAATAATATGTCATAACATGTCATGTTTTATAATTGAGCAAGCTCCCTACTTACCTCGATTCGTCGCGATATCCTTTTTCGGTCCTTGCGCGCTCGGGATTCTATGTGAACCTCTTTGCAAATCTATACAATTTAAACAACGGTCGCATTATTCAACGATTCGAAATTCAAAATTAATTATTATTTAATTACTTCGGGGTGGAGCCCACTAGGGTGGTCCCGCGGGTCCCCCGTCGCCCGTGAGAGGGTCGAGTGTGAGGGGCCCACCCCAACCCATTTGAAAACATATTATTATTATGTTTATTTATAATATATCTATATATTATTTTATTATATTTTATTTTTATTTATTATTTATTTTACATATATTTTTTGTGTTGACCGATCAATTGTTGTTGACCAGGTCAATTACATTGACCGACCAATTAGTTGATCAAACCAAGAGCATAGCTCTTGGTTCGTAGACTATGGGGGATGGGGGAGCAATTGCTCCCCCCACTCCCTAGTCGTTGGTCGCGCGCCCCGGCTAGTCGTGGCTCAACATTGACCACCTAAGGAGGGGGCTGGCTTTGGGTGCCACCCTTTGTCCTCTTTTCCTCGCGGAAAATAAATTTCATTGATCTAGATGAAAAGAAATGTGGGAAATACCTTGTTTTTGGAGTTTTTGCTTTGATCTATAAGCACCTTTTATATCTCCCTCTTCTTATTCTTTCTCCTTTTTTTGATCTAAGGTTTGTAAATAACTTGTGGTGGCTAAGGTTTACAATTTGGTTCATTTTATATTAGGATTAATTTAATGTAGGGTTTTGGGGTAAATTACTAATTGACCCTAGGTAGGTCACTTGGATTTTGGGTTCGTCACATGCACTTGTAGGTTGTTCCACATTTATTTAATCGAGTTATTTAACCATGTCTTAAGTTTAATTCTACTGCAAACTATTCTCTAAAAGACATAACATAATAACTCAACGTTAAAATACAAATTTAATGAGAAAGTAACTATTGGAGGCTGACTAGGCCTGCATTGACTTCGCGAGGAACGACTCGGGGGTCTACGTGGGTTTAGGCCGGGCGGGGCCCGCTTTATGGGAATCAGGGGCCGTCACGGTTGGTATCGAGCGGTTTAAATATATGCAGCATAAGACACAATTGGAACCTAGAGTCGAACCATATGATCCTTACTTAGAATCTTCGTTGGGAAGGGAGGAGAGTTGGGAAAAGTAAAACTTGATCTTATATGTTATATTTGTTGTGTTGTAATATACTATATCGGTAACTATCCACTGATTCGGGGATTCGCTTTCTATTACAGATTGCGATGACGGATCAAACCAGACCTAGTGATGATAGTGGGGCTACGGGTTCTCGATTTGCGAGTGCTGAGGAGTTGCATACTTTGTCAGAGATAGTCGCATAACAGGATCTGCGATTGGAGGAGATTCAGAGGATACTTAAGGCACTGACTACGGCTACACCGTCACCACAAGCTTCATCAACATTGCCCGCTACTCAGGAGATAAATACCGATTGTAGTGACTACTTCACGCTACTATTGTTATGGTAACCGTATTGGAGACTCTTGTTGTACCTCATGTACAGATCCGAGACAGTCCCTCGCTACATCGGTAGAGAAGGGCACTAAGTTGGTCATGCGAGGCTAGGCGATTACGAGAATTTAAGATGCATAATCCTATGGAGTTTTACGGTGGTACAGATTTAGAGGCGCATAGAAGTTCTTGAAGAGCCAAGAGAAGGTGCACAATATCATTACTACCGAGGAACACATGAGAGCCTCTATTTCTTCATCGATGATTCTGGGAGAGGTAGACGATCGGTGGGCGACGATGGTTGCTACCCGATGCGTACCCAAGGATTGGGCGGACTTCAAGAGGCGCTCAACTTGAAGTACTTTCCTCCTACCGTATTGAGGGAGAAGAGGAATGAGTTCACCACATTGAGATAATATGCTTATGAGCCACATGGGTTACATGGGGCGGTATCTATAGCTACTTACATATGCCGAGGTGTGGCGATTCGACGTCGATCGGGTGTATTATTTCATTGAGGGATTGCTACTTGAGATTGGAGGTGTCATTGTATCCACTGAGCCACATACATTGCGAGAGAGCTTATGAGATGAGCTTAGCCGGGGAAGTTTATTTACGTACACATCCCGAGGAGGCTAGACCTACTCGACGCCAGAAGACATAGTCGGATCGCCGATCCGATAGAGACAGGAAGAGGAAGAAGAATATATAGGGCTTCGAGAGATAGTAGAGCCCGAGTGTTGGGTCCTTTACAATACCAACACGACCCGCTCGGACCACTCATGTTTCACTTGTACAGCATATAAGGGTATGATTTTGATTTGTGGTACTTTGATGCATACCATGTTTGATTCTAGTTCGACTATTTTATTTATTTTTGTGTGCATGGTATATGCATTAGGGTTGAGACCCACTAGGCTTAGTAGACCCTTGATCCTTAGCACAGCTGCTGGGGACAAGATGTACCCGAACTTATTATTTGTCAATTGTTTGGTAGAGATAGAGGGTCATAATTTGCTCAGATTTGAGAGTCTTAGAGTTTCTTTAGTTTGATGCTTTACTTGGTATGGACTGGTTGGGTGCGTATCATGCTCATATTGATTGCTACGGCAAGTCAGTTACCATTCCATTATCAAATGGTACGAATATCGATTTTCGGGGGACAATCGTTTTTACTTTCGATTACTAGAGGAATGATAGCCACTAGTAGTGAGACCGAGACGCTTTGCGAGTGTCATGAGTACTGCCGAGAGATTGTAGATCTGTATTGGAGATGTGCTTAGCGATGTGTGCGATTTCATTGACGTATTTTCGGATGATCTACCGGGATTACCACCACCACGAGAGATTGACTTCATCATCGACTTAGTCTCTAGGGTTAAACTTATTTTTATACCGTCGTATAAGATGGCTCCTAGAGAGTTGGAAGAACGAGGACTCGATTGGACGAGTTGTTGGAGTTAGGTTTCATTCACCCGAGCATGTCACCATGGGGTGCGCCTGGTCTTATTTGTGAAGAAGAAAGACGGGAGCTTGAGATTGTGCATCGAATATAGGCAGCTGAATCGGGTGACTATGAAGAACAAGTATCTGCTACCTCACATTGATGATTTATTTGATCAGTTGATGGGCGCTCGGTGGTTCTCAAAGATTGATTTGCAATCGGCTATCATCATTCGAATTAGAGTGAAAACAAGGAGAAAATCTGCGTTCGGTATGAGAAACGGTCATTGTTAGTTTCAAATCATGTCATTTGGTTTGACTAACGCACCAGGCTATGTTTATGAATCTCATGCATAGAGTATTGAAGGCTTATCTTGATAGATTTATGATTGTATTTATTGATGATATTCTCATCTACTCTCGGACTCGTGAGGATCAAGAGGGACATCTCCGGCGCTTCAGAGACTTTGAGGGAACACTGGTTATATGCCAAGTTCAGTAAATGCGAGTTTTGGCTTCAAGAAGTCAGATTTTTAGGACATGTAGTTAGAGCCGATGGAGTATCATGGATCTCGCTAAGATTAGAGCGGTGATCGATTGGCCTACATCAACTACATGTGACCGAGATACGCAATTTTTAGGATTGGTGGTTATTATCGTCGTTTTGTGAAAGATTTTTCCCGAATCGCTACACCAATGACTCAATTGACTCAAAAGAATGTGAAATTTGATTGGGATGAGAGTTGCAAGCATGCGTTTTCTACTTTGAAATAGAAGATGGCGATCGCAGCTTTTGACGTTGCTTGAGTCGGGAAAGATTTGATTGTGTATACGAGATGCTTCGAAGGTTGACTTGGGTTGTGAGTTGATGTAGGAGGGCAAGGTGATTGCATATGTATCTCGACACTCAAGATTCATGAAAATAACTATCGACGCATGATTTAGAGTTAGCCGATATGGTGTTTGCATTGAAGATTTTGCAACATTACCTTTATGGTGTGCGGTTCGCTTTGTTCACTTATCATAACAGCTTGAAGTATCTATTCTCTCATAAAGAATTGAATCGAGACGAGAGATGTTGGTTGGAGTTCTGGAGGATTATGACTTTGCACTTGAGTATCATCTAGGGAAGACCAATGTCATTGTTGATGCTTTGAGCAGGAAAGGGTCAAATGCTGACGTAGTAGTGTGCCATATGACTCACGAGTATGCGTTACTCAAAGCTGCCAAGGTGATGAGTTCAGATGATATATCAGATACTACTAGGACATATATTTATGGTCAGATAAAGATGCAAACTGTTTCGATTCAGGATGTACTTGATGGACAGCAGGCTGACGAGTTGTACCTGCGATTCAGTGATATGGATGAGATTTCAGATCATCCAGAATGGAGTCGATCGACATATTCATGTTTGAGGTTTTGAAGACGATCGTGGATTCCATTAGTGGTGAGATGTGCACTTAGATACTTCAGAGGCTCATCGTTCGCGATTTTTGTTCATCCGGGTCGGACCAAGATGTACGCGGACATGCGACGTCTCTTTTGGTGGCCGGGGATGAAAGCCGATGTTTCGGAGTTCATTCGAGCATGCGAGATATGCCAGCATGTTAAGGCTGAGCATAGGAAACCTAGAGGTTTGCTGCAGCCACTTCCCATTCCACAGTGGAAATGGGAGCACATTGCTATGGATTTTTTCAGTAGTCTACCTCGATCTCCTCGCGGACATGCAGTATTTAGGTGATTGTGGATAGGTTGACGAAATATGCACATTTTATATCGGTTTCAACTACACACATAGAGTTGATAGATTGAGCGAGTCTTTAGAGCAAGAGATAGTCAGATCATATAAAGTATCGTTGTCTATAGTGTCAGACAGAGGACCGCAGTTTACTTCATTGTTATGGCAAAGCATGCAGGCACAGTTTGGCACTAGGCTTGACATGACTACGACGTACCATCCATAGACAGACGGGCAGTCCGAGAGGCTGATTCAAGTGTTAGAGGACATGCTCAGGATGTGTGTATTGGAGTACGGAGGATCTTAGGAAGAATACCTTCATTTGTGTGAGTTTTCTTATAAAAAACGTTTTCAAGCCAATATCGGGATGGCACCATTCGAGGCGTTATATGGTAGGCCATGTAGATCGCCATTGTATATGGTAGAGCCCGAGGATGCGGTGACTGTTGGGCCGGAGATTGTTGTGGATCACACTAAGAAGATACGGCGAGATCCGTCAATCGGTTGAAGGGAGTACAAGAAAGACAAAAGAAGTACTACAACAAGTACAACGATGAGTTGCGGTACGCTGAGGGAGACTATGTATATTTGAAAGTTTTGCCTCTGAAGGGTCACAAACGGTTCTGAATCAAAGGAAAGCTTGCGCCTAGGTTTATTGGTCCATTTAGAGTTACTAAGAGAGTCGGTAAGGTTGCTTATGAGTTGAGTTACTTGCCTCAACTCGCCGGAGTTCATCCAAGTGTTTCACATCATTATGCTTCGACTTGACAAGTTGAAGGAAGGACAACGACCGATAGTAGACTTGAGTCGATTGACTTGAGAAATTATATTACATATGAAGAGCAAATGCCGATTCGGATCTTGGACGAAAGGTGAAGGTATTGAGGGGCAAGGAAATACCTTCGCTTCTCGTCAAATGGCAACATCATGGGGACGAGAACCGACTCCGGAAGTTGGAGTCGTATATGCGAAGCACTTTCCCTACCTATTTTGATTCGGTAAGGTTTAATATTGGAGTTTCCTCATAGTTTAAATTTCAATGACAAAATTCTAATAAGGTGGGAATGTCTTGTAACGACCCTCAAATTTAAACGTGCCACGTGTCACGTTTCAGGACCGTCGACTAGACCGTCATAACTTGAATACTTGTCCAAACCTCTAGAGTTGACACCGAGGTAGATTTAATTTTTTTGTAGTGTGTGAATTATTTATTTCTACCCGAATGTGCATTTCTAATGTATAAGTGTATGTTGAAGATTGTTAAAGGTTTAAGGGAAAAAGAAGATCAAGTTCATCAAGCTAGGTAACCACTTCCACTCCATTAACGTAGCTTTGAAAACTTAATGAATTCACAAATTTGATGTTGTGGGGTATTATTTTGTGTTGTGGTTGATGTTAGGGACCTCTAGTAGTGTGTATGAGGGTCCCCAAGGCATCAACATGGCCTATGTGTAGAGGAGACCCAGAATTTGAAATGCAGAATTTTGGGTTCTACTGCACATAGCGCGCTAGGTAGAAAATCTAGTGCGCTAATATTGATTAGCGTGCTAGATATTCGAGGTAGCGCGCTAATGTTGAAGTTTGCGCGCTAATGTCAAAAATAGCGCGCTAATTGCCTTGGCAAGACACAAAAATATGAAATTTTCCAAAATCTCCAAAACATTATAATTTGGTCTAAAACATGTTATAGGTCCTCACGAATCGAATGGGAGGTCTCGGGAGTTCGGGTATTCGTTTTGGGGAGCGTGTCCGAGCCGCAAGAGGCGAGATAGCGTGGGTCCGAGGTAAGTAAGTAAACCGGTTAAAAGAATGCATAGTAATTCATATTCTATATTTATTGTCTTTATTGATAAATGTCTTTTCTTGGAATTCTATTCTTCGTGCCTTAGTTGAGTGTATATGGCCTAACTGTGCCGAGAAGTTACTCCTGGGATTATAGCTAGTTAGGTAAACGTGAACACTACCTACGGGGGTGCAGCTACCAACCAAACGTGAATTCTCCCCGTGTACTAGATTGTTGTGGATTGGTATGGATTTAAGACCACTTAGTATGCCTCTTGTGATTCTTAGGCACTCATTTTCGTCGTGAATATCTGTCAGTCTGTTTATCATGCACTTTCTTTCTTTTTATTTGTTTTTAAATAGCCGCATGATATTTGGATTATTTTTAAATGATTCATGAATTACTGTTTATGTCCTTCTAGTTATTACTTTCTACTTTACTGTACTCATCGTCTAGTTTGTGACGGTAGGTGCAGATCAGACATAGACGAGCAAGGGTAAAGGACAGATGATTTGTGACTTCCTTTAGGGACTTTTGGAGCAGTTCATTCCTTTGCACGATAGTATGTTTTGCCATTTTTGTTGTAATTATTGTATATTACTATTTTGATTACATTGGGGCATATTGGGATCGAGTGAGATGGGATATCATGTATTATTGTTTTGTATACTTTTGTTGGTTACCAGATATGCATGTTTATCCGTTGATTTCAGGGTTCCACACTTGTAGGTTGTTCCACCTTTATTTAATCTGAGTTATTTAACCTTGTATTAAGTTTAATTCCGCTGCAACTATTCTGTTAAAGACATAACATAATAACTCAACGTTAAAATACAAATTTAATGAGAAAGTAACTATTAGAGGCTGACTAGGCCTGCGTTGACTTCGCGAGGAATGACTCGGGGGTCTACGTGGGTTTAGGTCTAGCAGGGCCCAGTTTTATGGAAATTTGGGGTCATCACAATTAAGTCACTCCTACTTGTATTTAGGTATCGAGACGCGAGTGGGGACGCACTTCGAGATGCGTGCAAGCATGGGACCAGGGTTGAGAGTGATGTGGTAAGTTGATTTAAGCTTAGTGTTGCTTAAATAGTAGTATTAATGTGGCTATAGTTTATTTTATATTAAATGTAACCTAAGTTAGCAAGTTGAAACATTAGTCATTGATATTTATCGATATACGTGTTGACACATCAAGAGACTAATTGAGTTTTCAATTGGTGTTAGTTAAAAGAAGTTAGTGGAGAGTTAGTGGAATTGTGTCAATATGTAGGACATTAGATTAGTCTCGGGATACATGTACATAAAGATCAATGACTAATAATCAATCTTATTTATATGTATATAAGACTGAATTGATCAACTCATGCAACTACTTCATTCTCATTTCATAAACTTAGGAAATAAGTAAGTTGGAGAAGAAGAATCAGAGAAGACTAGCAGATGAGTGAGAAGATCTTGTGGATTTGGAGAAGGAGTTGATCAAGCTAGGTGTTCATCAATTAGGTAAATCTACTTACACCAGTCATTTAGTTTAATTTGGTGAATTCATGGAAAATATGTAGTGTCGATGTTCTATTGTTGTGATGGGTTTCTTAGGTCTCTAGAGATGTGGCACAAGAGAGCCCAAGGTGTTGGAAATGGTCATGTGTAGAGAAAACTCGAAATTCAAAGTGCAAAATTCTGGGTTTTCCTACGCATAGCGCGCTAGATGTTCTAGATAGCGCTCTGCATGTGTGTAGCGTGCTAATTCGGTTCACTAGCGCGCTAATGAGTTCAATACCCTAGTTAAAGGTTAAACATACTCAAAAACATGTGAAATGATGTGAAGAACCTAAAGAAAAGTCTCGAGGGTTTGGATATGTGTTTTGAGGTGTCGGGAGGCCGGATTAGCTAGGAATTAGCATGGATTGTAAGTAAGTTGATTGAGATATTTATTTACATTTCATTCTGTTTTACTATTCATTTTCAGTTATTTGAAATGAATTACCCTTTGTACTATAGATGTCATGACTTGTTGTGTATTCTCATTTTATGAGTTTGCTATCATGGCATTGGTTTTTTATTAAATGGTTTCATTGACTCTAAATCATGTGCCATGTCATTCTTGATTGTTGAGATATCTAGTCAAATGAAATTGCATGCTATTTGGTAGGTGCTTGATGGTATTGTAAATTTAATTTTCTTTGTGCATTAGATATGCAATTGCATTTGTTTGATTCCTAAACCATGTCATTTCTTGGGTTATGAAAGTAGTTCTTCTCTAAGACCATGTTATGATAGAGATATGCGCGACACACGGGGTAACTGGACATTTAGGGTTGTCGGGATTTCACCACTAACTTGTGCGGCATACGGGGCATGAGACACAGGATTGTTGACAAGTATGCATCACATGTGAAGGGCAATTTGGAGTATTTATATGAGAAGGGCATTTATAATGATGTGAAGGCATCTTAAAAGAATTAAATAATGGAAAAAGGTTGATGTGATGTAACTCACTACTGACCGCCCTAAATCATTACTACTTAGCCAAATGTCGGTTTCATTTTACTTAACTAAAGTATCTTATATCATGATTTCATTTCAGTATAGTTGCTATTGTTATGCTTTCAGATACTTGTTGTATATTTGGAAAATGTGAACAAATGTCATTCAGTGTTACTTTCTACGTTCATGTACTCACCATCCTTTTTATGACGTTAGGTGCATATCCATCTAGTAGCAGATCAAGGCAAGGAGAAGATCGGTGACTACTTCGAGCTAGTAGAGTGTGCTACGTCTATTTTCTTAGGTTTTTTATTTTGTTGTATAACTTTTATATATGTCTTTATATACTCCTGGGGATGTATACTATGGGTTGAGAGATAGTTACCCGACTTGACATGTGTTGATGTATAGTCATCGCCATTTGCTATATATATGTATGTGATCTTTGTTTCCTGGTTTTCCATATACTAAGATTTTATATTAATGGCTTATGTTAATTTTTCAAGACTTCCGCTGAATAATCTTTAAATTGTGTAAAATTTTATTTTACTCGAAAATACTACTAAGTTTAAGAATGATGTAAGGTTTATTAGAAAAGTAACTAATTTGGTGAGTATATTAGAAAGGCTGACTAATACGATGTTAAGTCCTATGTGGTGGAGGTTAAGGGCTTAATGACGGGATTAGGCGGGAGCGCGCCTAATTTGACAAAGGGACGTCACACTCACTCTCACTCCAACACCCCTCCTCGAAGAGATGTCCGACACAAAGAAGTGACACTTCGAAGAGGTGTCGAGACCTCTCAAAAGACATCATTCACATAGGGCCGACACATCTAAAGAGGTCTCGGTTGAATTCCTCTATCACCACTGAAACCTAATTATTTTTGCACTTTCGGTCGGAGTTGGTTGTTACCTCTTTTGAGGTGTCGTCCTGTGTGTCCGACACCTATGAAAAGGTGTCGATTATATGTGTCCAACACCATGCGAGCAACAAGAACGAACAAAAAATTTTTCAAAACTCCTAAAAACACATGAAAATGACCAAAAATAGTGGGTTTTGCTCGAATTGCTTACTATATTTGATTCCTTCGAAACTTTGCACCCAAAATGTAAGATTCAACCCCCAAATCGAAGCCCTAAACCCAACAACAATCTCACAAACAATTCGACTCAAAAAGTAAAAGAAAAACTAAAAAAAATTTTGAAATCGACACTAAAAGGGATAAGGAATGCACCCATGACGTCGAATCGACATGGTTTTGCTCGGACTTCATTGGATTCGGGTTGGTGGTGAGAATGCGATTTGAGAGAGGTGACTGGGGTATGGGTGAGTGGGGCGCGTGGATTATGGTTAAAAAAGAACCCTTTTATATGGAGTAGTAGTTGGGTAATTTCACGGGTGGGGTCCTCTAAGTAAAAACTAAGGTTTGTTTAGCCGCTCCCTTTTTAAATATGATTTAATAACTATAAGTTTTTATTCAGTTACAATAAATTAAGAAAATCACCTTAAAAATTTGTAATTTCATAAATTCCACAATAATATTTATAATACACGCATTAATCACGTCAAATACAAATAAATTATGAAATTACCAAAATACCCGATGTGGGTATTTTGAGTTCTCAGTCGTCACAATTATTTTTGCTTAAATTGGAAGATTCATGGGTTGATTGGACTGGTTTGTGGGTGGAATTTAGGCTTGGTTGTTTAAAATTATTTTTTATGCATTTAAGGTCTAGTTGCTTAGGGTTTATGCTAGATTCAGAATTTTGTGTTTGGTCGTTATACATTTTGGCAATTTTAAATGAAACCAATATGTATTGCAATTATTAATTGATTGCCTTCGTCGAATAAAAATATTGATTGCTTTGTAGATTTATAAGCTCAGTAACGAGAATATCCATTCTACACTACATCATGATCAAGTGCACTACGTACATAAATATTACACTATTGGTCGCCCTTGCTTGTTAATTGTCATTAATATATTTATGATGGTAATATTCTTGCTGAATTTCATGTTTTTTTGTTAGTATTAAGATCATTGAAATGATAATGAATCATGCATGTACTAATGTTTACAATTGCAAGGTATGACACCAATGGATAAATAATGATGTTGGAATTGTATAAGTAAGTACCACTTCCAAACCAATTGCGCATGGAGGGAACATTGTTCAAAGTGCGCAATGATTTTAGGGTGATGAGATATGTGAAGGTGGGGTTAACAAAGGTCTTTTATGGTTGCACCTATAGTGGCCTTAATAGTGGTTGTGATTTCTTCGCTTGAGCTGGCATACGTCCTCCACGTCTGACCATGACTCACAATTCCATCCCAAGAAAAAATGATCGAGGCATTCGTGCTCACAATCAATTTGTTCATGACGAAGCTAACAACTCAGGTGGTATGAATATTGTTCATTTGGGACTGAGTTGGCCAATTGGTAGGATATGCTGGAGTTGACGACCTCGGTCACTTCACATATTACAATTATAGAAGGTAAAATAACCAAATGCAGTTATAACCGAATACAAAGATGGTTGTAACAAGGAAAAAGTATAATGCAAGTACTTAAAGATAAATCAAACCAGGATACCAAGTGTGTTATCGTAGTTCGGTCCAAGACCTACATCTACGAGGCCACGCCTAGACGTAAACTCCACTAATGTATGAAGACAACGAACTACAGGACTCATTCGTGTGACTCCCTCACTGAGCTCCTCCTAGCACCTTCTCATACTTCACTCTGTAGACCTTACGTGCACAAGACTCCTCTTGTGTATGAGTCTCCCCCTCACTAGAACACCCAAGTCCCCTTAGGTTTTACAACTCGATAAAAGGAGTGAATAGAACAGGTTCACTATACAAAGTAAAATGAATAACTAGTGTATATGACTCAATTACTTTGACAAATATGTAGACCAATGTAGATTACACAATCCTAACTATAATCGTAAGATTTGTCTAATCTCCATCTCTAAATAACCACGTCCATGCATGATAAAAACATGGTGATCATTCCTCCGAATCGTAATTTTCAAATTCATCATGATCTTTAGTTGGATTTCAATCGGTTGTAGATAAGATTAAATATGTAACTATCGATTCGAGAGATCCTGTTCCAACCTCTCCAAGTCACTTGTTGCAACCACATATCTTTATCCAATCTCCAACTATATCTCTTTAGATTTTGAGCACATGGTTCATGTGTTAGATGACTCATTTACCAAACTGTCGATATGATCACAACACTAACATTCTCCCCCTGTCATTATATTGTCACAACAAGAAATGAGCTAGGAGCATATATGATAATCATACAATGAACCGGCTAACATTTTGCTCCATCATAAAGAGTCACATTAGTCTTCAATATGTTCAAGTGCTCTTCCAATAATAACAAAATTACAAAGGTAAAAAAAGATATTGTTGATATACAAAAGTAACAACAACTTCCATGGTGGTTGCGATCATAGTCAACATTTTCAATAGTTTTAGTGAAACCCCGGATGTCAAAAGAATAATACTAGCCGAAGTATCTTCGGACCAACATACTTAAGAAAGTTAAAATAAACAAGTGTCTTCAAAAATAAACTAACTCCCTCATACTCCAATATACTCATTAATAACAAACATATTCTCCTCCTTTGTGATAAAATAAGGACAAAATAACCAAGGAGAACTATACCAAACCGTCACCTTAAGGTGGTGTAGGAACGATAAGCTTCGAAAGTCGAATAGCCTTTGAAATAGATTAACAAGTAAGGCTCATATAGCTGCCATCACTTCCTTCCCTTGCTCCTCTCTCTCGGGTCCAAAAAGTCACTTCCATCCAAATCGGAGTCGGAATGGGCCCAGGAAATAGGTGAATAATGAGTAGGCACAGAGGACTTAGTAGCCTCGATTCTGATAGGAGCCTTTTTGCTTCAATTTCTAGATTCTGGGTCCAGCTTTGGCACCATTGGTTTTAATAAAGATACCACCATGTTGCAACAGTACAGTGGTGAAGTAGCCAACTAACTTGATATTGGTAAATCATTGAAATGTGTAGAGTCCGCCTCTTGATTTTGTTGGAAATGCCTATGACTTTGGCATAACACCATGAATCTTGATTATCTTCTGGTACATCTTGATAGCTGAGAAGGTCGGTTAGTAGACATGAAAAGAATAAGTATTCATAGGTGGACCTAGGTTTGGTCATTTGCAACACAAATTCAAAAAATCATCTCACCAAGATCACAAGGTTCCATTTTCATTATAGCATATACAATAATCCCCACTCCATATCGAAGGTATTCCCATATCAAGTGGGTAGTAGACTACTGGTGATGTGATTGTATAAGCTATGTACAAAGTAGTCGGTCATTTATTTCTTTTTTCTCTTTCTTTTATAACCATTCGGTCTCCTTACCATGGATAATGATAGTGATCAAGGTGGACATGGTGTTTGACTTCTTAAAATGTTCAGAAATTTATGCCCTTCATTGTTGATAGAGCATTCTAAGAACTCATTGATGGCTCTATGTGAGAATTCAACAAATATCCCTCAAACATATACTCGTTGAAAATGAGGGGAAGTAACATCAAAGACATTGAACTTCATATTTGCATAAAATTCCTTGACTAAACTCACATTATATATGGTTGGAAAGGAAAAAATCTTGAAGAGAGAGCGAGACTTTAGAAAAGTTACCAAGTTCTCCGCTTCATAGTCCTTTTGTGAAGAAAAATCTCTCGCATGACCCTTGTTGCCTTTGAGGCCCTCATATCTTGCTTCTATTTCTTCATCAAGCGATCGGCGAGACAATCCTCTATGATTACCCAACATAACACCGGGTTGTTTTGTTTCATTATCGAACTGGAATCTAACTGTGAGGATTTGGTCCTTCTTTTTCAAAATCAGAACTAATGGAAAAATCTACTTCAGTTTCTGCTTTGGCTATAACCGGACTTGTAGGTTTACTGGTTGGAATTAGAATAGTAACCTTGGCATTTTTTACCTTTTTCTTTGAGGCCTTCTTTTTCAGTAGTCCAGTCATCGGGATTCTTTAGTTCTCCATCAATTTTTGGTAGCTTGTATCATTTCTCAATGGCCCTCCAAGCTTTGATGTCGATGAACAGAATGTATCCTTCCATGTAAGCTTTCCAATATGTATAGTTTGTAGTGGTCAGCAATGTTGGTCTCGTATTCAAGACGCCTTCAGAGCTATTCTGATTGGTTTCCCAGATATATTGTTGTTAGTCGCATCTCACTTGTCATTGTAAATAAAGACTTCACGGTGCCCGCTCTGATACCAATTGAAATAACCAAATGCAGTTACAATCGAATACAAAAATGGTTGTAATAGGGAAAACAGTAAATAATGCAAGTACTTAAAAATAAAGTATGCAGGAAGATAAATCAAACCCAAACACCAGATGTGTTATCGTAGTTCAATCCAATACCTACATCCGCGGGCCACGCGCAGACATAAACTCCACTAATGTATGAAGACAATGAACTACAAGACTACTTCATTTGACTCCTTCACTGAGCAGCACCTTCTCATACTTCACTCTATAGGCCTTAGTGGACAAGTCTCCTCTTGTGTGTGAGGCTCCCCTTCACTAGAACACTTAAGTCCCCTTAGGTTTTACAACTCGATAAAAGGAGTGAACGAAACAGGTTCATTATACAAAGTAAAATGAATAACTGGTGTATGACTCAATTACTTTGACAAATATATAGACTAATGTGGATTACACAATCCTAACTATAATCCTAAGATCTGTCTAATCTCCATCATTAAATAACCACGTCTCTTTATGATAAAAACATGGTGATCATTCCTTTGAATTGCAATCTCAATCCTCTTCATGATCTTCAGTTGGACTTCAATCGATTATAGATAAGATCAAATCTGCAACCATGGCGGCCCCAAATTTCGAGGCAACCTTGGGACCCGCCATGTCGCATCACACGTCACTAAGCCCTGCCACTTCATGGCCGGCTTACCTATGATGCCCCGCAACCTAACTAGTTGCTTACACTTTTCCAACTAACACTAGTTTAACTAATTAATCTCCATATAAGTATTAATGATTTAATTAGCCAATTAATCAATTTATCAAGTTATATTACAATTTTACAGCGGAAGCCTTTAAGTAAATAAATTATGCATATTTAACAATCCTAAGTAGTGGAAAACTATCAGCCCCCTCGTTATTAAGACAACAGACGAGCCTAGATTATATAAATCCTCTGATAATTTAGTCAGCCTAATCTAATCTTTCAACTTTGACCTTAAAATACTTTATTCCAATCCTTAATAAAGCTCCAAAAATAAATTTATATCCTCAATGAAACTCAATTCATGTTTAGCTGCATTGGAGCAAATTAGGAAATCATACGAATTATATTCTATATTTTGTAAAAAATCTCAGCAGCACCTCCCCTAAAATTGGTCTGCCGAAAAACTTTCACCTAATAGACAGTAGAATGGGGAGATGCCTAGAAGGACTCACAACTCCCCGTAGTTTATTATATATATATATATCAAATTTAAGTTTATGAATTAACTTAACAGTCTCCGATAACTTAATCACAAATTTACACTCCCAAATAAACCAAAATTGAATCATAACCCCTCAACGTATTTTAAACTAACTTAGGAGACTCTTATAACCATTCAACAAAACTTCACATCCTACACTCACCCCAAGAATCCCAAAATAATATATATACACCATTTAAAAAGAGAAAAATAAATTCATAACATGAAAATAATCACCAAAATCTTCAATTTTTGTCATGTAAGTAAATTTCTACATTGATATGTACTCCTGCAATTGTTAGTTTGTTACATGAAGACGTGTAATTGCATTTCCAAATAAACAATAAGATATATGCTTCAATATGACATGCAATCCACTCTGTTGTTGTCTCGTAACTATAATCAGACGTCAACTTCCAAAAATAGTACAGAGACAGTATTAAGTGATCATGAAATGCAAAGATAACTTCTCGGCGTTAGACTCCGCTAGTCTCACCAGACGGCGTAGAGGCTGGACTGAAACCTTATTTCAATGAAACCATACTCCAAAATAAGCTTATCCCCCTCACTCACTCTATATACTCGTGACCAAGAATGATAAAATTTAATGCGGATAATGATATAATTACAGGTACATAAATATCCAATCAATAGTAAAGATCGATATAGGGTTTACTTACCACCAAACCAACTCAAAGTTGGATATGAAACCTCACACGTTTCCCAGTCTTTCACGTACTTCAAAAAATCCTATTAAATCACAAATTCACATTTTAAGAGTTACAACTCCCCTTGAATACTAAAAATTCATATTACAACTTACAATGAGATTAAAACTCATTTTCAATATCATAACGGAGTTCAAACCACTCGATAACTCTAACACCTCTTTTTAGAGCTCATTTCCATGTTTTAATCTCTCAATTAGAATCTCAATTTTACTCATTGTATCACTAACAATTTCATTTACCTCCATTTGATCATCAATTCATTTCATTAACTAATAAAATTAGTTCATTACTTTTGGCCATTTTCACAACTATTTTTCACCAATTTAAAAGTTGTACCAAGGTCCGAGCTTAAGTGCTACTCAAAGTAGGATATATTGGGATTTGAGAAAGTCCAGCCTTAGTTAATTTGGATAGCAAATACCCATTTAAATCATTACCCAAAGTTGCTAAGTCACAACTGTCATAAGTGGACAGTTTTGGACCATATCGACATGCTATGTTCTACCATTTTTTTCATTGATCAAACAAATTTCAATGGCCACAATCTTTATTGATCATCAAATTAGGTTATACTAAGATTCAAACAAACATATTCGCAAGTCAACCAGACCCCATTTGATGTCTTAAATCAATGCATCAACATGCCTACTCAAAATAGTTAAAACAATTGATAATGCACTCCTAATTTTTAGCCTCCTTTGTAGCCTTTAAAACACTATCAAATCTTCTCCAAATCAAAATCCGATTTACAGGGATTAAGTTTGATATATATACACGAAAACCCATAAAAGATTTTGCTCAAAAGCCTTCATTTGATTACCCGAATCATTACCTCTAAGTAGCCCAAAAACTGGACTACACAGTACTAGTTCTACAAAACTAGTTTTTATGCAACCATTTTCACTCCAATTAACCTACGAAACAATTTCGAAACCTCAAGGTGATTCTAAGGGACCTAATTCGATATATAAACATAAAAAATAATGTGTAAGTTCGACTAAAATTGAACATTTGATCCCTCAAAACCAAATCCTAACATCAACAATAACAACGACAACCACAACAACGATAATAACAATACAACTACCACCTCATCGTCATCTTCAACTTTCACAAATCCTTAATCGTCAATTTTCATCAATTAATTTATCAATCACCAAATCACAAGCTTCAATTAAATCAATTGAGAAAGCAATACCAAATTTAAACACTCACCTTAATTTACGCCTCCACTGCTCCTTTATTTCCATCCGAGAGAGAGAGACGAGACAGTGAGAGAAATGAAAGAAAAAGAGAGCGTGAGAGAGAGACAAGTGTGTGAGAGAGAGGCAGTGAGGAAGAAATGCGAGAGAAAAAGAGAGAGAGAGAGAGAGAGAGAGAGAGAGAGAGAGCAAAGAAGATTGAACGAGAGTGGAAGACGAATACGACTTTAAAGAGTAAAAGTTTGATCGATGGAAGGGAGAGAGAGGAGAGGGATTGTTGGAGACGAAAAGGGAGAGGATCAACTTAATCTAATCCCCTTTTTGATTTATTTTTGGTCAAATGACCAAACTCCATGGTCTTTCTATATTTTCTTTTTATTTTCATGATTATCTCCTATATTTTAAGCTCAAATTAAACTCCATAAACTACCACAATTTTGACTAAAATTGAAAAAATTCCCAACGCACTCAGAAACATTAGTGTACCGTGCCTCGACCCTAATTTAGGTCAATTTCGCGACGAAATAGTGTATAATGCACCAATAGGCACGCCGCATACAAAAATAATATTTAAACTCATGATCTTCAGTCCGTAATGCGTGGGTCCCACCTCGGATACTAAAATCTCAAATTAAATCCGAAAATACTTAATTAGTCACCTAATCAAGTTTATAAAATTCTCGAATGTCACAATCTTCCCAACTGATTAAAAATTTCGTCCTCGAAATTTAAACTTACAGGTTACTAAACCAAAAGAGATATGAGAAAATGAATCTTCGTATATAACTCTTTTAATTCAAAACTGTAAAAATCATTTCCAAGGTGAACTAATGAATGGACCCAATCACTTTTGTTATATCAACAACTCGGTGGTAGAGATCATAAACACTTCAACTTTTCATTTCCAACACCTTGGTTTAATGAAAAGTTATCTCCATTACTTTGCCCATTCTGAAAATTTATGAATTTCTGACAAGTTAAACAATCAATTTTGTGGAATATTCAATAATCTTAGTTTACTTCTCATTTCATGTCTTGAGTCTCATTCAAACATTAATACATAGCAAGACATATCCTATGTTGCTTTTCAATAAAATAATTCTCATTCTTTTACTGAACAACTATTCTACAAACCGTTGATAATTCTTTCCATATCCACCTAAACTCTAGTACACATCGAGTTTGTTTTCTCATCACTAATCATCTTTTATTAGAATTGTCAATCAATCAATTCTTATACTATCATCATTCGAAATATAAGTGATGCAAATAATATTAAAGCGCGACATTAGATACTAAGTAGAGTTGCGTGTCTATCTGGTCCATCATCATTCCACTATTTCTCAACAGAAACCTGGAATTACATAAGTTATCCCATAACTATAGATCTCTAGTTACATTTATCATCCCGTGACAAGAGCTCTCAAATTACAATCCAATCAGGCCTGACATATCGTGCAACTCTCACACATTATTTAAATGTCTAGTCACAATATTATTTATATTATAGACTAGAAAGTAATTATCAATTCCAATTCATCAGTCAATTCACAACTTTCCATTTGACTAGTTACACTACAAGAAAATGATTGAATAGCAACAAAAAAAAATCTATTGCTATAAAACAACAAATCAGCGACAGATAATAGGTTTGACTCGTTTGACCAAAAAGCAACAAATTAATAACAAATCTGCGACAAATTATTAGCAACAAACTAAGAGTAGTTGCAGATCTGACGTTGAAATCAGGGACAAACCTCGAGATACCCATCATTACACGTGTCCGTTAGTAAACTATTAATGTTCGATTGTTAAAACTGAAAAAAAGAAAAAAAAACAATAGTCCTCCCAATTCATCATCAAACCCAAACCCTCGAACCCTCCAAACTCATCCTCTGCTCCTCCTCCTTCTTTTCTCCTCTATGCCACCGCCCCCTTTCTCTCCTCCATCGCCACGACCCGCCTTTCCTCCATCTTCACCACCCTTTGCTCCGTCGTCTTTCCTGTTCGGCACCACCATATGCTCCGTCGCCTCACCCTTTCCTCGCCACCACGCTTTGCTTGTCCCACTCTTTTTTCGTCCGAGCCTGTGCTCCATCGTCGCCTTGTCCACTGTCGTCGTTTCCATTGGAGACGAGTCCCAACCACCACCACCACGCCTCATCGTCCGTCTCTCTCTCTACAACCTTTTTGTTGTATCTCCACTTATAAAGGTGCGACAAACCCTAGTAACTTTGTGAGATTATTTTTTTTGGTACATTTTTAGTTGATTGTTCATTTATATGGCTGCTCTTATTTAAATAATTTTTAGAATCGCAAAGCATTGATTTGGGATTTGTTGTTTTGTGTGATTTGGGATTTGTTGTGAAGTGTGATTTGGGATTTTTTCTAGTTCATACACTGCATAAATGTCGAACAATATAATCATGCTTATATAACAAGTTCATCCTACATCTTGAATGTTGTCTGTTTGCCAAAAATATGAAATGGCTATAGGATTTAAAATGAAGTGAAACATGACTTTTGACGAAAAATTTATGATGATAACACATGTATCACAATACTAGAAACTGATACATTGAGACGTCAAGTAAAAAAGAAAATGGGACACAAAAGAGAAACCTCAGCAACATTGTCGCTGCTTCCATTTTCCCCCAACTGGAAATTAAGGTACTTCAACCCTAGCTTCTTTTTGCTTGGCCACTTATCCTAATTATTTTTTTGAGACCAAAAACCATTTTATTTGTTTTCAAGCTTTGCTTAGCTTATTAGCTAGCTGAAACTTTGAATAAAATAGCTAGATTTATTACGGACTTTCCATCTGCTGCTGCTGCCTCACGTATATATGACATTTTTTTTACTTTTTTTTTTCATTTTTGCGCTTTGTAAAGGGATTCATCATTTGATTAAAATCTCATGAAGAAAAGATACAACGCACTACAAATAACATACTATAGTGAGCATCTCAATACCTGCTCTTCATGCATTTTTATTGCTTTTCAATTGATTTGTATCGGATAAGGACTCTTATTTTTCTTCACATTCTTCTTGTTAATAATTACTCCATATATATATAGAGCATGGGTGGTTCTCACTCAATCCAGTTACTACCTAGCTATGGAGTTCAATTACTAATTTCCATGGATTTTCTTAATAGTCTACTTGCTTATGCCTTATTTTAGCATCCAAACCATATCATATTATTACTGCGTATTTTTTTTAACAGGCCATGGAAAGCATTTAAGTTTCTTTCTATTGACATATGTTGTAACCAAGATATTAAAGCTTCCTTGGAACATGATATAGTTTTTTAGATCATTTGGCATAGGTGATTCATTTGAAAATGAAGTGAAGAGCTACTCTACTCATTAGTACAACTTTAGAAATTGATTCTACTACAGGGGCACTATCTTCTCTATTAGTACCGGTAGAGATAAAAGATGAAAAAGAATGCAGCACATAATGTCATTGACACCGATAAATATTATGTAAGTGCCATTGTTAAATGCCACAATCTTAGGAACTTGAGATACCATCGGGTCTAAGCTAACAATGAAGAAGAGGAGTTAGTTACAAAAAGAGAAGAGAATTACAATAAGAAGAATGTGCTACCATGCCTAAATTTTTTTTTTGAATTTTCTTAATTACATAGCATTTGAGGAGTAATGATCTCTAAGATCAACAATACATTTCTTAATCACCCATATTCACCCTATAGATAATAATAGTTTTTAAGGTTTCCCTTACTTCAACCAATCAATCTTTAATACCTCAGTAGTGGTGCTAACCTATGAATTGCTTTGTTTTCTCTTTTTCTAGAGTTATTAGGGCATACTTGATTGGAGAAAGAATTTTGTGACAGTTTGTAGGAAACTTATGTTGTTCTATTTCTTTTTTTGTCATAGTAATGTTGCCACCCATATAGAGAATGAATCGAATATGATAGTCAGCATTTTTAAAGGTCTAATTTTAATTACTTGTAAGTTTTTGGTGGTTCAACTATTTAACGTTGCAGATTTGGAGAGATGCGTCATATTTTTCTGGAATATGTGGAAGGAAGATTGAGAGTCCAAGATGTCTGGGAAGGAATGTCAAGACTAGGTGATGCTGTGAACTTTCTTTACATTAGTTTACATTCAATTTTCAAGTTTTACATGATTTAGCTTGAAACTTTGCAAGATTTTTTAATGATTGGAATACATGAATGATTTTGGATTGTTTGGCAGCTATATTGTGTACGTAATGAAAGGAAATCATCTCAAGGTTCACTTAAACGAACGTGACTTGTGTGTAAGGTAAATTATATTTCGCTTCGTTTTTTCGGTTTTGAAGTTCTAGATTTATTTTATTCATTGTACTTCCACTAAGTCACTTATCCATATATGATCTTTATGTCCACTCAAACATTTCCCTGATATGCTACTATTGAGAGTTTTCAATAGTGTGGTAGGAACATAATAGATTCTTTTTGTGGTTATGATTTAGAAGGGTAAAGCTGTATATTTTCAATGTTCTCAACTCTTTGTGCCTTTTGGGGTTGATCAACCAAGTAGTCTCTCTCTCTCTATGTTATAGTAATACTAATATGGGGTTTCTTTGATTTTGATGTTTTTGTGTATTCACCCTGTTTTGATAGATTTCACTTATGGGCATGCACTATAATTAACCATATTGGATTGATGAGTTGTTTCCATGTGGGTTGGATTCATTTGAAGTTGGTGGGACATCTACTATGGATGTTATACGGTTGGATTCTCTGTGAGATCTCCATTAACATGTTCATTAATAATGTAGTGATGGTAAAATTATATTTATTGGTAGTGATAGAGGGAAGAGATGGGTTAAGTGGTGGGAGAGCATATCAGAGAAAGGTTCAAATATCCAACATCATTAGTACCCTTTTGATATCAAGGTGAGAAATACTTACTTTTAAGATTGTTTAAGTCTTTCAATCCAAATTAGTGAATTAATTAACTCTTAACTTGTTTTGCCAATTTTAGTTTGGTCTAGAGATTGAATTGAGTGTGTTCTCTTGCTATCCTTTTGAGATCAAGGTGAGAAAAACACTTATTTTTTAGATCGTTTAAGTCTTTCAATCTAAATGAGTGATTTACTTTACTTTTAACTTGTTTTGTTTATTTTAGTTTGGTATAGAGATTGAATTGAGTGTGTTTTGTTGCTACCCATTTGAGATGAAGGATAGGTGTTTTACATCTCCATAATGCCATTCGACGACTAGGATAGTTGTTTTACATCTCCATACGGTTGTGTTTAGTTTCTGTTGTTTGAAATATGCTTGTATGTATTCTTTGCTATTGTTTCATTGTGTGTGCAGTCTTGCATCAACATTAGCAATTTTACCTGATATCTTTTCGTAGTGTTTTCATGGTTAAGTGATATTATAGCCTCAAAAAATGTGTTGTTTGGTTTGTAGCTTTGTATCATACCAATCAAGTGATTGACTTATTGGGAAAGAGGTTTATAATTCGAGTCTTATACTGGGCAATTTGTGGTTTATTTCTTATCAAAGAAAAAAAATAATCCATAGTGATCCATGAATGTCTTGTTGATATTGAAGCTACTCATCTTTACCTTTTTTCTCTAAAAATAGAGGATAAA
The DNA here is from genome assembly GCA_039657325.1 of Stephania cephalantha. Taxonomy (NCBI): domain Eukaryota; kingdom Viridiplantae; phylum Streptophyta; class Magnoliopsida; order Ranunculales; family Menispermaceae; genus Stephania; species Stephania cephalantha. The sequence goes on along the minus strand of CM077569.1, from coordinate 46,685,158 downwards.
ACTTACACTGTTGATAATTGATTTCTTTCTAAAAAAATCCTTAGTCGACTCAGCACTTTGTTCTCCATCTCCATGGTGGTCATTGATTCAAGTCTTGTATGCTTACTGTACGTGTTTAGTGTTCTGTGATATAAGTGTGAAATGGTTGATAACTGATTTCTTTCTTTAGTATAGTTTTTTTGCTTTTCAAGCTCTCTCTATCAATGTGAGTTTTGTTTTGTTGTTTCCTTTATTTATTCATTGTTGTAGCTAGATTTTTTGTTTATAGATTTCTTTGTTTAGCTAGGGTTATTAGATTTACATGCATGATTCAAGGTTCTTTGATCATTGATGATGAGAATTGTAATTATTTGTTGTTTATTTATTGTAATATTATGGTTACATGCATATCTTTAATAGCTAGTTTTATCAGATAACTGTTACTGTTGTAAATTAGTTATCTCAAGTTGGTTTGTAATGTAATATTGAGATCATGTGATTATATCTTGACCTCTTGATTGTAATAAGTTCGTGACTATATCTTGATCTCTTGATTGTAATAAGTTGACCTTCTGTTGTTGAAGAATGAAATTTAACACTTATTTGTTATTGCTATGCTCATGTTCAATTTGGACAATCCATTGAAAGTTCTTGTTATCTTATTATTCAATTTGGACTCTTCACCAATTAGTTGAACAATGTATCTATGTTGAGATTCAACTTTAATTTTTTAATAAACAGCCTACATCTATAGTTGTTTAAGAAGAGTATTCATAGTCTTCAATTTCACTAAAATTGGATATGATGTTGTTTTAATTTGTGTTGGAATATGTTGGTTGCTTGTCGAATAATGTTGATGTTTCTTTTGATTTTCAGGATTTGGATGAGATATACTCTGCTAGCTAAAGAATTTGTGCAGTGTCTATTTATGTACCGGTGAAAGAATGTTATCAGAGTGTTTTGTACACATTATATGTATGCAAATTTGTGTAGCTTGTGTAGTTGTTTGTCGATTTGTTGAATAATGTTGATCTACTACTTTATAGTATAGTAGTAATTATGAAAAGTTAAAATCTGATTCTTTTGTAGACATTGTTTGTAAAATTTTGATATTATACAAATATCTTTCCAATTAAAGTAATATTTGTAGCTTTTTAATTGTTTTGGGAGATTTTCTTGCAGGTTATTTTTACTATTTACTGTTTTAAATTCTTTTAAAAAAATTTACTATTTAAATATTAGCGACAGCTCAGTGTTGTCGCTAATTTGTTGCTAGGCGTCTGTCTTGTTGATCGACACTAGTCACCGACAGACGCTTAAGTCTCTTTTTGAACAATGACAGACGCTAAGTCTGTTCTTGAACAATGACAGACGCTAAGTCTGTTGTCTTGAACAATGACAGAGCGCTTAAGTCTGTTCTTTGGAATGACAGACGCCAAGTCTATATTGAACAACAATGAATGATAAGTTCATGAACAAAGAATGACTTTTTGTTGTTGGATTTCAACAAATAGTGTTTTTGTTGTTGGCCAGCGACAGAAATTTGTCACAATTATGTCGCTAAACAACAACATAATACAAAATCCGTCGCTGAGGTGCACCAACGACAAAGACTTTAGCGACAGCCTTTATCAGTTGCTGATTTGTTGCAGAGTCATTTAGCAACAAAATCGTACCAATTCAACATCAGACTAGTTTGTTGTTGAATAGGTTTTTTCTTGTAGTGTTAGAAAATTAATGACTTTTCTTACTTCATCAAATCATTTTCTATTCATAAGTTCACCAAGAACCTCATTTCTTTTACTTAATGCTCACCAAACTTCTCTCATTACCTGAATAGAGATAGCTACCCTTAACTTAAGTAGACATACATTTTTTAACAGAGATATCAAGATGCTCGATGATTACACTCTCATAGTATAACTTTTAACTTGTATCACATACAAGTTTATAAATATATTATCTCTTTTTCATTTCTACTTAATTATAGTGAAAGAATATTCAATTCTTCAAACATATTAAGTCAGATACACTGTCCTCTATTAAACATTTTCAACCAATACAGATAATATTGACTAACTGAGCTGTAAGTTACATGTATCTTTTCATATCATTTGTATATTCATCGTCATTTCAGGTATCTACATCAACTCCAATTTACAATAACTAGTGTTTTAATTTAAAACTTCACCGCTGACTGATCACATGGTGTAGCACTACATTTGAACCAATATACAACATATTCACTGATATTAGTTGTATATTATTTTGGTTCAAAATTTTCAACATTTGGAGTTTGATTTCTTAGTAAGATCCTTGTGAAGATATATTGAGTTTTATTAAGCTTATAGTTTGATATCCTAAGTCATAACGGAACTCGTTGAATTTAAATTTTCATTTTCATGTGTATGTGGGAATGTCTTGACCATTTAGTTGCATATACTTCAGCTTCCAATTGACTCCAATGAAACTTCACAAACTCTTTTATTCCGATTGACTGATCACGTGGTGTAACACTACATTTGAACCAATATACAACATATTCACTAATATTAGTTGTATATTATTTTGGTTCAAAACTTTCAACATTTGGAGCTTGATTTCTTAATAAGATCCTTGTGAAGATATATTAAGTTTCATTAAACTTAAAGTTTGATATCCTAAGTCATATTAGGACTCGTTGAATTTAGATTTTCATTTTTATGTGTATGTGAGAATTTCTTGACCATTTAGTTACCTATACTTCAGCTTCTAATTGACTCCAATGAAACTTCACAGACTCTTTTATTCCGACTATCACTAATTCATTCAATTATTCAAAGACTAGTGTCGCGATCACTAGACTTCTACGTTGTGAATGAATTGTGATTATAAAATGGAGTTACTTAGACTTTTGGTCATGCACAACTACTTTAGTGTCTGGCCTTGACTAAAGGAGTTCGTTCGTGTCACTTACAGCAGTCACTGTTATCTCGACGTCTCATTTTATTTTATCTACAGAGCCTATTTCGTTTAGTTTTTGTCAATCTTAGATATTCTCACATTGATCTCAATCATAGTCCCTTTATAAACAAACCATGACTTTCGCTCAATACCAAGGCCACTTACAGCTCCTTAATCTTGCCTTAGAAATGCAATTTATACCTCTTCTCCTTTCGAAAAAATAGCTAAGGATAATACGGCTTTTTATGATCATTCAATCAATTGAAGTCTTCCTTGTCTAACCTTTATTAGAAATAGAGAAATTTTGTGACTCAAACAGTTCTATTTTTATTGCCTTAATTTGTTTTCATTAGTCTCAGATTTCTTGACTTTTATTTTTCTCAAAAAGAAATTTAGTACTTTTCAAGAGACTGTGTAAGATAACTAAATATCTTACCAATCATAAATTCGCTATTTGATGATTTCACGTATCTAGCGTTGTTCAACTAATGAGATAGAAGAATTTGAATTTCTAAGTTCTGATTAACTTAATGACTAATGAAATTCTTAAAGGATATTGTTTCAATCCTTTAATTCATATTAATGGAAACTCTTGCAATATAGGAGCTTATAATGACGTCTTAGACAAATCACTTACTGATATTCAATCAGTACGTCTGTCTCTTCATTTATTATATTTTAAGTTATAGTGTTAGGCATCATAAATTAGTTTGATTAGAAGCGACTATTGAGTACTTTCAATCTCAAAACACAATCACTTGTTTTGATGCTTAATAGCAAATCCAAGCTATTATTAGATCAGTTCCCCAATGCCTTAACTTCTAATACGTTGATCTTATCACTGCACTTTTTATTTTTAAGTTAGAAATTTATGTTGATCTTTGTTTCATAACAACATATAATCTGGTGTTAACAAAATTAATTCTAACTCCTGTATTTCCAATTGCTTTATCAGTTTTTATTCGTCACTTAGAACCACTTACTCAATGTTGCTTATGGATAAATAGCTTGAGTAATAAATAATCAAAAGTTTCAGTACTTCTTTTTAGAAGTCATTTGATTATTTTTAACTGTGGATCTATTCCACATTTCACTTGATGTTTTGTTTCGAAAAAGGAGACAATACTTTGCCTCAAAGTATTTTATTTTAATAGAAATTGACTTAAATAACTTGAATAGTTCTATAACAATCTTATTGTGATTTTTCAGTCTAAATCAATTTGTTTAATCAATTTCTATTTTTGAAACTACATGTCTCCGTTTTCCTTGTTGAAACTATTTTAACATTTTCCTGAGCGTTTTATAATTGAAATAGTTCGATACTTTCGATTTCCAAGAAATCCACGTTTAGTACTTACATACATGAATCATTTGCACTTTCTTGTTCAACCAATTTCCTATTGGTCTCATAACTAATAACTTTCATCAGTTAATTAGTACTGAACTACGTACAACACCTATGTGAATTCAGATTTCACAAGTCTATTTCACATCCAATCACGCTCAATTTCATTTCAAGTCTATTCTCTATTTTAATTATCTTACTAGTCATATCTTACGAGTTAAGTATCGAAAGAACAAGGAGAATAGACTTCCTATCACAAATCTATCGATAATACAAACATACAACACAAATGTAACACAATAACTCAAATACCCCAGCTCAAAGTCACTTCCCAACTAATCGCACTCAATCAATCTTTGGTTTTCAACTAAATTTTATCCTCAATTGAGCCAACCTTAGGCTCTGATACCAAGTTTTTCAGCCTCCTCGTCATTAAGACGTCTGACCGGCATAGATTATTTAAATCCTCTAATAATCTAGTCAGCCTAATCTAATCTTTCAACTTTGACCTCAAAATACTTTAATCAAATCCTTAATAAAGCTCCAAAACTAAAGTTATATCCTTAATGAAACTCAATTCATGATTCGTTCAATTGGAGCAAATTAGGAAATCATACGAATTATATTCTATATTTTGTAAAAATTTCGGCAGCACCTCCCCTAAAAGTGGTCTGCCGGAAAACTTTCACTTAATAGACAGCAGAATGGGGAGATGCCTAGAATGACTCACAACTTCCCGTAGTTCATTATATATATATATATATATCAAATTCAAATTTATGAATTAACTTAACAGTCTCTCATAACTTAATCACAACTTTACAGTCCCAAATAGACCAAAATTGAATTATAACCCCTCAACGTATTTTAAACTAACTTAGGAGACTTTTATAACCATTCAACAAAACTGCACATCTTACACTCACCCCGAGAATCTTAAAACAATATATATACCATTTAAAACCAGAAAATTAAATTTATAACATGAAAATGATCACCACAATCTTTGATTTTTGTCCTTTTGTCCCTTGTCTTTATGTCGAATCTGACATCATCAAAAACAACTCGAAGATGTAAGGTAAGTAAATTCCTACATTGATCTGTACTCCTGCAATTGTTAGTCTGATACATGGAGACATGTAATTGCATTTTCGAATAAACAATAAGATATATGCTTCAACATGACATGCAATCCACTCTGTCGCTATCTCCTAACTATAATCAGACGTCGACTTCCAAAAATAGTACAGAGACAGTATTAAGAGATCATGAAATCCAGAGATAACTTGCCGAAGTTAGACTCTGCTAGTCACACTAGGCGCGTAGAGGCAGGACTGAAACCTTGTTTCAATCAAACTAGACTCCGAAAAAAGCTTATCCCCCTCACTCACTCTATGTATGCATGACCAAGAATAATAAAATGCAATGCAGACTATGATACAATTACAGGTACATAAATATCCAATCAATAGTAAAGATCACTGTAGGGTTTACTTACCACCAAACCAACTCAAAGTTGTTTACGAAGCCTCACATGTTTCCCCATCTTTCACATACTTCTACAAGTTCTATTAAATCACAAATTCACATTTTAAGAGTTACAACTCCACTTGAATACTAAAAATTCATATTACAACTTACAATGAGATTGAAACTCATTTTCAATCTCATAACGGAGTTCAAACCACTCAATAACTCTAACACCTCTTTTTAGAGCTCATTTCCATGTTTTAATCTCTCAATTAGAATCTCAATTTTACTCATTGTATCACTAAAAATTTCATTCACCTCCATTTGATCATCAATTCATTTCATTAACTAATTAATTTAGTTCATTACTTTTGGTCATTTTCACAACTATTTTTCACCAATTTAAAAGTTGTACCAAGGTCCGAGCTTAAGTGCTACTCAAAGTAGGATATATAGGGATTTCAAAAAGTCCAACCTTAGTTAATTTGGATAACAAATACCTATTTAAGTCATTACCCAAAGTTGCTAAGTCACAACTGTCATAAGTGGACAGTTTTGGACCATATCAACATGCTATGTTCTACCTTATTTTTCATTGATCAAACAAATTTCAATGGCCACAATCTATATTGATCATCAAAGTAGGTTATACTAAGATTCAAACGAACCTATTCGCAAATCAATCGGACCCCATTTGATGTCTTCAATCAATGCCTCAACATGCCTACTCAAAACAGTTAAAACAATTGACAATGCACTCCTAATTTTTAGCCTCATTTCTGGCCTTTAAAACACTATCAAACCTTCTCCAAATATAAATCTGATTTACAGGGATAAAGTTTGATATATATACACCAAAACCCATAAAATATTTCACTCAAAAACCTTCATATGATTACCCGAATCATTACCTCAAAGTAGCCCAAAAACTGGACTGCACAGTACTAGTTCTACAAAACTAGTTTTTATGCAACCATTTTGACTCCAATTAACCTACGAAACCATTTTAAACCTCAAGTTGATTCTAAGGTACCTAATTTGATATATAAACATCAAAACCAATGTGTAAGTTCGACCAAAATCGATCATTTGATCCCTCAAAACCAAATCTCAACATCAACAATGACAACAACAACCACAACAAGTGATAACAACAATACAACTACCACCTCATCTTCATCTTCAACTTTCACAAATCCTCAATCGTCAATTTTCAACAATTAATTTATCAATTACCAAATCTCAAACTTCAATTAAATTAATTGAGAAACCAATACCTAATTTAAACACTCACCTTAATCAACGCCTCCACTGCTCCTTTATTTCCATCCGAGATATAGACGAGATGTGAGAGAAACGAAAGAAAAAGAAGACCGTGAGAGAGAGAGAGAGACGAGTGTGTGAAAGAGAGGCGAGTGAGGAAGAAATGCGAGAGAAAGAGAGATAAAGAGCGAGAGAAGATTAAACGAGAGTGGAAGACGAAGATGACGTTGAAGAGTAAAGGTTTGATCGATGGAAGGGAGAGAGAGAGAGAGAGGGGAGGGACTGTTGGAGATGAAAATGGGAGAGGATCCACTTGATCTAATCCCCCTTTTGATTTATTTTGGGTCAAATAACCAAACTGCCCCTCTTTACTTATCCACTTCAATATAAACCAAATACCCTGCATGGTCTTTCTACATTTTCTTTTTATTTTCATGATTATCTCTTATATTTTAAGCCCAAATTAAACCCCGAAAACTACCCCAATTTTGACTAAAATTGGGAAAATTCCCAACGTGCTCTGAAACATTAGTATATCGCGTCTCGACCCTAATTTAAGTCAATTTCGCGATGAAATAGTGTATAATACACCAAATAGGCATGCGACACACAAAAATAATATTTAAACCTATAATCTTCAATCCGTAATACGTGGGTCCCACCTCAGATACTAAAATCTCAAATTAGATCCAAAAGTACTTAATTAGTCGCCTAATCAAGTTTATAAAATTCTCAGAAGTCACAAAAATTCAACAAAAAGATACCATGTATATATCAAAGCTGAGATAAGTATAGCAAAATATCTATATACATGTATTCAATGTTCTACATTTATCATAACCCAATGAAAAGTAAATACATACATACTTTAATCAAACACGAGTTGGCATACTATCTCAGAGGTAGTCGCCCAATACCTCCTTGCCCTTGCCCTTGCCCTTGCTCGTCGAATGATCTACACTCGGTCACCTAACAAATACAGTGACGAGTCCAGTGAGTAAAATCTCAAGAGAAGTTCACACAATATTCATGAAATAAAACTGATAAACTACGAGACATGGGAATATAACATCTGACAACAGTAAATCATATTCCTATGAATGTAGGCAGTATACGACAAGCAAAAACAATAGCGATTAATAAACACGACATACCAAATAAACAGGCTCGGAAATAAAGTAATAATAAATAAATAAATAAGTGAATAATCTGAGAAAACTCTAACCTAAACTAGTCGGTAATCGATAAAACATGACAGGAACCATGTATATACTTACATGCTAACAGTGGCTAAACCCCAACTACGGTTAACGGATGAACCCTTCTAGATGCTATTTCCAGTCAAAGGAACACCTTACATCCTTCCCGACGATCATAGATATATTCTACTACCGTTGAAACGATCACTAAATACAAGGAACTCGTGCAAGTGATTTAGCCACAACCAATATATATGCAAACTAAGATAGGAGTAGAAAACCCATATATGCCCACAAATAGTCACACATGTAACCCAATATCGATCAAACAAAACCTTAAATTCTATGAGGCATTCCAATGGGTTTACGCACCTCAATCCGCGCTCCGACATCCTCGGACTCCCGAATCCAACCTAACTAGCTCCCCGATACCCGAGCTACAATCTCCTAAGTCTCTGAAGTCCAATTTTATGAGTTTAATATATTTATTGTTGTTTGGGTATGTATTAAGTCTAAAATCCCAAAACAACACTTAAATTAATTTTTCATCTATCATCAGCGCGCTAAAGGGTCTGCTTAAAGCGCTAGGTGTGATTAGCGCGCTAGGGAGTCTGTCTAGCGTGCTACTATTCTTCATTTTTGAAAAACAGTTGAGAACCCAGACAGGATAGCGCGCTAGCCAGTCTAGTAAGCGCGCTATCTGCGCTGGGTGATAGAATTCTCAATTCGAGAATTATGTCCCCAACACCACAATGAGCTAACCTAACCTGGTAAATACATTCTCCATTCAATGGGGACTCCAAAATATCATTTACAACAGCAAAAACAACAATAATTGGATCAAAATCCTCAAATTCATGTTTTAACTAGTTTTTTCAATTTTTCACCAAAACCCAATTTTCATCAAAATCAGTTGATAATCTACATTGAAATGTTCATAATTCATCAAAAATCAATGACCTAATCCTCAATTATCAAATTTTCATCAAAACACCAAATTTAGCTAAGTTGCTAGTATAATGAAGTTACCTAGTTGATGAATCATCTAGCTTGATCAATTCCTCACCAAAAACCCACTGATTTCTTCTCTCAAGCAAGCTTTCTTCTTCTCCAACAACTTAGAAATGAAAATAGTTTTAGTTGCATGTGTTGATCAATTCATCTTTATGTATTAAGGTGAGATTGAATGATAGCCATTGATCTTAATATATTTACGTATCCCGAGACTCATCTAATGGCCTACCACTTAACATTTATCCCATTAACTCTCCACTAGCTTCCTCCAAGTAACACCAATTTGAAACTCCATTGGTTTCTAGATGTGTCAATACGCATCTCTAAAACAATCCTACGGGTCCAAATTAATTTATCCAAACTATAGGCCTTATTTATTTGATCTAATTAAATTAGTTTAGGCCCATTATTTGTGACATCCGAGAATTTTATAAACTTAATTAGGCGACTAATTAAGTATTTTCAAATTTAATTTGGGATTTACATCTCTAAGGTGGTACCCACGTGTTACGGATCGGAGATCGTAAAATTTAATATTATTTTTGTGTGATGTGTGTCGATTTGATGTATTATACACTATTTCTACGTGAAATAGGGTCAAGTGGAGTGTATACGCGATGTCCGTGAGTTCCATAGCGTGTTCGGAAATTTTCTCCAATTTTTGATAATTTTTGAGTATTTTCGAAATTTAATTTGGATAGAATATGAAGAGATAATCACGAAATTAAATAAAATAATTAATAAATTGGTGGGAGCCTAGTGATATGCGGGGTCGATCGTGACATGCTTGGGCTCTACCATAGTGTGCACGCCCGAGGATGGTCGTCGGCGCGCGTGGCAAATTTATAGCAGCGAATATATAGGTGTATATATATTTATATATATAGTTTATATGTATAAATATATATAAATCAATCTTATAGTTTGAATTAAATAAAAATATACCTTGGATTGGCCTCGAGATACACGTAGTGTGAGTGTCACGAAAGAGAATATTGGAACGTGTTGTTGGTAAGAGGATTGGTCCACACCTCAAATGTGTGATATTCATCAAAATGAAAATCAAGGGTGTTCATTTTTATATATGAAGTCATTTGATCTACCTTGAGATGCGCAATACGTATCTCGAAGATATCAAAATAATTGATTCCATAGTGAGTTGGTCAAGAGGTGGTACTTATCTAGTTAATAGCCACTAGATCGACCTCGAGATTAGCAACGTATCTCGAAGAAAATCAAAATATATAAAATAAGTGAATGATTAGATTTGCCTCGAGATTCATGCTATGCGAATCTCGAGAAAACTCTAATATACATCCTCGAATTACCACCGCCTCATTTAATGTTGTTTTGAAATAAAGATTGACCTCGAGATACATTGTACGTATCTCGAGAAAGATTAAATTTATATTATAAAATGAATCATTAGATTTTTCTTGAGATTCGCGTAATGCAAGTCTCGAGAAAATTTAATATATATGGTTTCAAAACAGATCACTTCCTTTGTGTTTGATTTTGATTTTGAAATCGTAAGAGAAAAATAGACATATCGAGAGAGTGATCGAAAAAGGGACAAAGAAAAGGGAACGTGATTGTGTGAGAGGTTTGAGACGATGGTGGTGGGTAAGTTGTTGAGTTGTTGGTATCATTGGTGTTGTTTTTATTGATCTTGAGGTTGGTGATGGGGGAAGGGACTCGGTGGTCGAGGAAGGAGACGAATTAAATGTCGTCTCCCCTTCCAAGAATGCCCTGGGGTAGGGGCCGAACCAAATATATATAAAAAAGCTAGTTTCAGAGAGAACAGGGCCACGTGAGGAAGAAGAAGGAGGGTGGTCCCCCCGAATTGAACGAATTGGGTTTTGTTCAATTGAACCGGACCGGTCCAGTTGAGGGGATCAAACCATTCATAAATTTTAAAAAAATAATAATTTTAAAAAGAAAGAAAATCCAAAAATAGGAAAATGATCAAAAATTATATTTTTTGGACAAATAAATAGAAATTATGTATTTCTATGGAAAATAAGGAATTTGGGATTTTCTCGAGGATTTATACCGGGGTTTTGCCTCGAGTGCATGCTACGATACCTGAAAATATCCAAAATTTGGAAAATTATTTTAATGACTAGTCTATGTTGATTTTCGATTCTAAATCACAATTCGAAGTCAAAATTGGGATCCTCACATTCGAGGAGTTGATTCGAAGGGATTCTTAGTTTTCTGGTCAAGTAGAATAGATAAATATATAAAAAATTAGAAAAAATATATTTAAGCCTAGACAACGTAATTTTCGATGTCGAACAATAGTTTTGAGTCGAATATGAAATCTGGGAATCGAAGAATTTATTTTAGAAGGATTTAAGAGGTTTCAAGACATGATTGAGTCAACTAAACTGCAACTAAATGGAAAAAATTGTGGAATTATTATGGAAACTTATTGAGTTTATAAATGAATTGTAGGACTGTAATTGGAGCCCCGTGTGGACTACTTTATCGACTCAAAGCACAAAGGAGTTGTGATATCACGTTTGTAAGGTTAAGGATATCTCATAGTAACCTTTATATTTTATAAGTATTTCTCGATTATAATTGCATGCACAGTTTATCGTTTCATATTTATTGATCATGCATTCACGGACACTAGAGGAAGGAAGCATTAAGGGGTCCCATTGCGCTTTTTGGATATATGTATGGTAGGATGAATATCGTGGTACTCTGCGATTGGAGTCACTGATCGTTGTAGACACTTATTTAGGATCAGTTATTTTTATGATGCTGGCCAGGATCATACTCCACAGATAGTCCAGGCGTGACTTCTCGAGGGACTTCCTCTCAAACTCATGAATCCTTATTATTGTTTACCCGCTACTTTTGGAAAGACGTCTTCTTATTGTGGTCGCACAATAGAAACGGGATGGATTGCATACTTGTATATTTATGATTCCTTGTGATATTATTGTTCGTTTAAATTCTTTGAATACAATGCATTTGATTATTACAGGTGTACTAGATAGTGTGGGATTTACTTATCCAACATTATCGAAGTTTTACAATTAGATAATGACAGGTTCTAGCGGCGACAAGGGAAAGGGAAAGCTTTCCAACTGTATGTGACTAGCTCAGTTCTTTTCTCTATGTATGTATTGGTTTTTGAATATATTATATTGTATAAATGGGTTTTTGGGTTTGTATGCGATTAGGATCTCCTTTGGAATGGCTGGAACAGTTTTAGGATGAATTGAAATAATTTTGGAATTAAGGTAATGCTAGTTTAAGAATTTTGATACTTTAAATCAAGTTAGCATGAATATATAATTTAGTTGATGCAATATATATAATTATGGGTGGATTGAGAGTCCTTCGGCATTTCCACCAAAACTGAGCATGTCTTGTTAAAGATTTTTGAAGGCCAAGATTTTCGATGTAGGCTTAGAAATATAAGAGATGTTGTTGAAAAGTTTTTACGAAATTTTGAGGCTAATGTAATCAATATAAATGAACCTTGAGGATTATATAATTAATTTCTACGGAACTTTAAGGTTTAAGATTCACTTTAGAATCATTTGTGGTGAATAAAGTCTTATAACTGAAGATTACAAGGTCTTATTCTTAATTGTTTATTGATGGAGAGGTTAAGGCTGCTAGATTATCAAGGGATTAAGGTAATCTAGGCCGATCAGATGCCTTAATTAGGTGAGGTCGGACAATTTTGGTATCAGAGCCTAGGATTCTAAAGGAATCTTGTTGATTGAGGATAAGTAAGTAATTAATTAGGTAGTAATGCGATGGAACGGGTTAAAAAGTTTGAAAAAACTTTATTCTGATGTTATATTTATGTTGTATATATGTATTATCGCTAAATATGCGATAGAAAGTTTATTATCCTTATCCGTTCGATACTTAACTCGTAAGAGTGGACGAGTAAGATTAGAAACGAAAAATTAAAAAAAGAAAAAGCTTATTAAATGAAACTGAGTGTAAATGGATATGAAATAGACTTATAAAGTATGAATTCACAAAGGTGTTGTATGTAGTTCGGTACTGATATAACTGATAAAAGTGTCAGTTATGAAACCAATAAATAATTGGCTGAAAGGGAAGTCCAAATGATTCATGTACGTAAGTACTAAACATGGATTTCTTGAAAATCGAAAGTATCAAACTATTATGATTTTTAAAACGCTCGTGAATATTAAAATAGACTTAAATTAAGTCTCAAGTGATTGAGAATCGTTTAGAAAATGTAATATGAAATTGGGACTTATGGGAGGCACAAGATATGGATTATCTTGAGTTTTAGAATAAGGTTAGTACCGATCGCACGGTTAACTCGGGAAGACCTAATTGTATAAAATATTAGTAATTCATAATCAACTAATAGTTGTTTTCGAACGAGTCTCAAATGAAAAGAAAAAGGAGACACGTGATTAACGAAAACGTAAAAAATGGAAAGTGATTAGACAAATTGAATCTTGACTTGGAAATTACAATGAGATTGTGATTGGATCGTCAAGTTGTCTAAGTCAGTTTCTAAGAAAATAAAATAATTTGAAGTAAAGCATTTTCTCTTCTTCAAAACAAAAATGTCAAGTGAAAAATGAAATAGAACCATATTTTAAAACAATCAAACGACTTCTATATAGAAGTAATGAAAACTTTGATTATTTATTACTCAAGTTACTTACCTATAAGTGACGTTGAGTATTGAGGTTCTATGAGTTGAATAAAGAAATGATAAAACGAATGGAAATATACGAGTTAGAAGTAATCTTTGTTAACACCAGATCAGTGTTGTTACGAAACAAAGATCAATGAAATTTCTAACTTGAAAATGAAAAATTTAGTGATAAGATCAATGTGTAAGAAGTTAAGGTATTTGGAAAAGTGGTCTAATAATAGCTTGGATTAGCTATTAAACATCAACACAAGTGATTGTGTTTTGAGATGCAAAGTATCCAATAGTCACTTTTAATCAAGTTAAGTAATGATGTATATCACTACGGCTTAAAATATAACCAATGAAGAGATAAACGTATTGATTGAGTATCAGTAAGTGAGTAGCATAGGACGTCAGTATGAACTCCTATATTGCAAGAATTTTCATTGATATGAATTAAATGATTGAAATAACATCCTTTAAAATTTTGAGTAGTCATTAAGACAATCGGAGTTTGAGAATTCAAATTCTTCTATCTCTTTAGTTGAATAATAATGGAAATGTGAATTCATCAAAAGTAGTTTGATGAATAATAAGATACAAAGTTATATTGCATAGTCTTTTGAAAGGTGCCGAATTTCTTTTTGAGAAAAAGAAAAGTCGAGATATTTGAGACTAATGGAAATAACGTAAGGCAATAAAAACTAGTTTAACTGTTTGAGTCATAAAGTTTCTCTGTTTTGAATTAAAATTAGTTAAGGAAGACTTCGATTCATTAAATGATAATAAGAAGTCGCATCGTCCTTAGCTATATTTTCAAAAAAAAGATATAAATTGTCTTTCTAAATCAAGATTAAGGAGCTGTAAGTGGCCTAGTTGTTGAGCGAAAGTCGTAAGTTTATAAAGGGACAAAAATTGAGACCAATGTGGGAATAGCTAAGATTGAAAAAATTGAACAGAATAGACTCACTGTATAAAATAAAATGAGATGTTGAGATGACTTGTGATTGTTGGAAGTGACACGAACAGACTCTCCTAGTCAAGGTAAGGCACTGGAGTAGTTGTGCATGACCAAAAGTCTAAGTAACTCCGTTTCATAATCACGATTCATTCATAGCGTAGAAGATCGGTGTGACGTATCCATCCATCTTTGAATAATCAAATAAATTAGTGACAGTCAGTATAAAAAATTCTATGAAGTTTCGTCGGAGTCAATTGGAGGCTAAAGTATCGGCAACTAAATGGTCAGTATATTCTCACATTAGTATAAAAACAAAAATTTCAGGTTAACGAGTCTCGATTAAATTAGAATATCAAACTTATAGTTTGATAGAACTTAATATATCTTCACAAGGATCTTACAAGGAGTCAAACTCCGAATGTTGAAAGTTTTGAACCAAAGTAGTGCACAACTAATATCAGTGAATATGTTATACATTGGACCAATTATAGTGCTACATCTCCTTATTAGTCAGTGGTGAAGTTTAAAGCACTAGTTATTATAAATTGGAGATGATATAAGATGCTTGTATGTTGGTGAAGATATAAATGAAATGAAAGAAATGCGTGATTTACAACTCAGTTAGTAAGCCTTATCTCTGTTAGGTTGGGAATATTGAATAGAATACAGAGTATTTGACTTGATATGTTTGAATAATTGAATATTCTTCCATTGTAATCGAGTAAAAATGAAAAAGAGATAATATATTTATAAACTTGTATGAAATACAAGTTAAAAGTTATACTATGAGAGTATAATCATCGTATATGTTGATATCTCTGTTTAGAAACATATGTCTACTCGAGTTAAGGATAATTGTCTCTATTCATGTAATGAGAGAAGTAGGTGAATAGTAAGTGACTAAGACATGAGTTTGTGGGAGATCTTAGTAAAATGAAACGAATGAGGTTCTTGATGTCGTTAGAGAATGATTCGACGAAGTTAGGAAAGATAATTTTCTAACCAATCGAAGAAGTTAAGTTAATTAGTTGACGAGTTGAAATTGGTAATTGCTTTCTAGTCCACAATCTAAATAATATTGTGAGTAAATATTTAGAGAATGAGTGAGAGTTGCATGATGTGTTAAGTTTCTATTACTGATCAGATTGAGAACTCGAGATCTCTTGTCATGGGATGAAAGAAGTGTAATGAGATCTATAGTGTACTAATGTTGTGCTCAAATATTATTTGCATCAATATGTAATATTAAACTTGTGATAGTCTAAGAATTAATCGGCTGATAATTCAAATAAAAAAAGGATGATTAGTGAGGAGAAAGTAAACTGGGATGTGTACCAGATTTTGGGTGAATATGGAAAGAATTATCAACTTGTTGTAGAATAGTATTCAGATTAGGATGAGAATTGTGTTATGAAAAGCAAGATAGGCTAGGTCTTGTTATGTATTGATACTTGAATGAGATTCAATGTATTATATGAGAAATGAAGTAAGGTTATCGGATATTCCACAAAGTTGATTATTTAACTCATCGGAAATTCACAATTTGTCAGGATTAGCAAAGTAATGGGGATAACGTTTCATTAAACCAAAATATCAGAAAATGAAAAGTTAAAATGGTTATGATCTCTACCACAAAGTTGTTGAATACAACAAAAGTGATTAGGTCCACTTAGCGGTTCACATTGGAAATGGTTTTACAAGTTTGGATTAAAAGAGTTGTATATGAAGGATCATTTTTTCATATCTTTTTTGGTTAAGTAACCTGTAAGTTTAAATTTCAAGGATGAAATTTTTAATTAGTTGGGAAGATTGTGACATCTGAGAATTTTATAAACTTGATTAGGCGACTAATTAAGTATTTTTGAATTTAATTTGATATTTAGGTATCCGAGGTGGGACCTTCATGTTATGGATCGGAGATCATAAAATTTAATATTATTTTTGTGTGATGTGTGTCTATTAGATATATTATACACTATTTCGATGCGAAATATGATCAAGTGGAGTATATACGCGGTGTTCGAGAGTTTCAGAGCGTGCTGGAGAATTTTTCCAATTTTTGATAGTTTTTAGGTATTTTTTGAAATTTAATTTAGATATAAATTGAATAGATAATAACAAAATTAAATAAAATAATTAATAAATTGGTGGGCGCCTAGTGACACGCAGGGTCGAGGGTGAGACGCGTGGGATATACCATAGTAAGCACACCCGAGGATGGTCGTTGGCGCGCGTGGCAAATTTATAGCCGCGAATATATAGGTGTATAAATATGATTTATATATAAATATATTTAAATCAATCATATAGTTTGAATTAAATAAAAGTATACCTTGGATTCGCCTCAAGATACGTGTAGTATTAGTGTCGAGGAAGAGAATGATGGAATGTGTTGTGGGTGAGAGGATTGGTCCACGCCTCGAGATGTGTGTTGTCCAATCTAAATGAAAATCATGGGTGTTCATTTTTATATATAAAGTCATTTGATCTACCTCAAGATACCCATACGTATCTTGAGGAGATCAAAATAATTGATTCCATAGTGAGTCGATCAAAAGGTGGTACTTATCTATTTGATAACCACTAGTTTGACCTCGAGATACGCAACATGTATCTCGAGGAAGATCAAAATATTTAAAATAAGTGAATTATTGATTTTGCTTCGAGATTCGTACTATGTGAATCTCGTGGAAATTCTAATATATATATCTTCAAATCACCACCGCCTCATTTAATGTTGTTTTGAAATAAAGATTGACCTCGAGATACATAGTACATATTTCGAGGAAGATCAAATTTATAGTATAAAAATGAATCATTAGATTTTTCTCGAGATTCGCGTGATGCAAATCTCAAGGAAATCTAATATATGTGGTTTCAAAACAGATCAACTCCTCTGTATTTGATTTCGATTTTGAAATTGAAAGAGAAAAACAGAGAGTTCGAGAGCGTAACCGAAAGAGGGACAGAGAAGAGGGAAGGGGACAATGTGAGAGGCGAGACGATGGTGGTGGGTAAGTTGTTGAATTGTTGTTCGCATCGTTGGTGTTGTTTTTATTGATCGTGAGGTTGGTGATGGAGGAGGGGACTCGGTAGTCCGAGGAAGGAGACGACTTAGATGTCGTCTCCCCTCCCAAGAATGCCCTAGGGTTGGGGCCGAACCCAACCCCACTGAGCAAATATATATAAAAAACTGGTTTTAGAGAAAACATGGGCTCGTGAGGAAGAAAAAGGGGTTGGCCCCCGAACTGGACGAACCGGGTTCGATTCAATCGAATCGGACCTGGTCGATTCAGGAATCAAACCCTTCGTAAATTTAAAAAAAAATAATAATAATGTAGAAAATAGGAAGAAAATCCAAAATTGAAACAATTATATTTTTAGACAAATAAATAGAAATTGTATATTTCTATAAAAAATAAGGAATTTAGGATTTTCTCGAGGATTTATACTGGGGTTTTATCTCGTAGTGCGTGCTACGATACCCAAAAATGTCTAAAATTTGGAAAATTATGTTATAGACTAGTCTAGGTTAATTTTCAATTATGAACCATAATTTGGAGTCAAAATTAGGATCCGAAAATTAGGATCCGATAAATATATAAAAGATTGGAGAAATTATATTTAAGTCTTGACAACGTAATTTTCAATGTCGAACAATAGTTTTGTATCAATAATGAAATCCTAGCATTGAAGAATTTATTTTGGAAGGATTTGAGGGGTTTCGGGACATGATTAGGTCAACTAAACTGCAACTAAATGAAAAAAAAACTATAGAATTATTATGGAAACTTATTGGGTTTATAAATGAAGTGTAGGACTGTAATTGCAGCCCCGTGTGGACTAGTTTACCGACTCGAGAGCACAAGGGAGTTGCGATATCGCATTTGTAGGGTTAAATAAATCTCATAGTAACCTTTACATTGTATGAGTATTTCTCGATTATAATTGCATGCATGGTTTATCGTTACATATTTATTGATCAAGCATTCACGGACACGAGAGGAAGGAGGCCTTTGGGGGTCATATTGTGCTCATTGGCTATATGTGCGGTAGGATGAATATCGTGGTGCTCTGCGACTAGAGTCACTAATCGTTGTAGACACTAGTTTAGTATCAGTTGTTTTTGTGATCCTGGCCAGGATCATACTTCAAGGATAGTCAACGGCATAGCTTCTCGAGGGACTTCCTCTCAAACTCATGAATCTTTATCACTGTTTACCCACCACTTTTAGAAAGACATTTTCTAAATGTAGTCGATCAACAGAAATGGGATGGATTGCATACTTGTATATATATGATTCCTTGCAATATTATTATGCATTTAAATTCTTGGAATACAATGCATTTGATTATTACAGGTATACTTGGATAGTGTGGGATTTACTTATCTGACATTATCAAATTTTTATAATTGGATAATAATAAGTTCTAGCGGCGACAAGGGAAAGGGAAAGTTTTCCGACTGTATGTGACTAGCTTAGTTCTTTTCTCTATGTATGTATTGGTTTTTGAATATATTATATTGTACAAATGCGTTTTTGGGTTCGTGTGCGATTAGGATCTCTCTTGGAATGGTTGGAACGGTTTTAGGATGAGTTGAAATAATTTTGGAATTAAGGTAATGCTAGTTTAAGAATTTTGATACTTTAAATCAAGTTAGAATGGATATTTAATTTGCTTGGTGCAATATATATTGTTATAGGTGGATTTTAAGTACTTCGGCATTTCCACCAAAGCTAAGCAGGTTTTGTTGAAGATTTTTGAAAACTGGGATTTTCGATGTAGGCTTATAAATAGAGGAAATGCTGTCAAAAAAATTTACGAAATTTTAAGGATAATGTAATCAATCTAAATGAACTTTGAGGATTATATAATTAATTTCTACGGAACTTTAAGGTTTAAGATTCACTTTAGAATCCTTTGTGATTCCATTAAATTGATGTGACAATAAAAAAAATCATACTTTAGCAAGAATAACTTTATGTCTGCCTTGTTTGGTATTGATCGATTCCTTTAAGACGCTTCGAGAGACGAATGTCCTCTATCAGAAATCCACCCACGAACGGATGATCACGATCCGGTGTGCTAGCCCCAAAAATCTTAGGACAAAAATTCTCACAAAAATTCTCTAGGAATAATCTCTCTCAGGAATTCTCTACAACAACTGTGACCCTAATGTCTTATTTATAGTACACTAGGTCGAGTTGTAAAAGAACTTTATCTTCTAGTCACACTCCAAATAGAGTCCTAGATAAAGTCCAACTCTAAAAAGGATAGAGTCATAGAGAATCTACAATTACTAATCCAATAAGAGTTGTAATTTATCTAAAACTCAAATAAGAATTAAAATCATACTATAATTCCAATTAGAGTCCTATTCAAAATAGGATTTACTAAGAGACAAAATTTCTAGTCACACTAGAAATGTATGAGAATCTTGAATCCAAGTCAAACGATGACATTTAATGAGAATCTTCAAAATGAATTTTATCAAATAAAATTCATTAACTCAGACAATATTAAATCACGCAAATCCGTTCTTTGTGTGCGACCCAATAGGTTCATACAACTTTGGCAGTGAACCAAAACCATTTTGGTACATAAGTCATAAGCGGTCTCTACCAAGGCATTTTGACTACCCAAGTAGCATGAAGATCAATAAATCGATACAACCAATAGACAGTGTATATCATATCCCTTTGTCACGCGATATCTTTTGATTGAACATAAGACGTGGAATGTCACCCTTATAGTTCAATCTACTAGTCTCGATCTCCAAGTAGACTGAAATTGTCAAGTGACATTGATCCAATCAATTCACTAGACATGGCCATTTATCAGTCTAACATATCATGGGGCCCAATAGATATCTCTCTAAAAGAGAGATGGACAAATTCCATCTTGATCACACAACATCCACACATTAGTCGAACAATGACCAATCACAATCTTTATAATCATCCGGTTAAAGACAATGGTTGATTGTATCAAATCATTATGCTCCTAATGTTGGAGTCAATGGTGATCTCAAATCAAATGACTAAATGATATAACTATCATGAGAATCACTTATGACATTGACCATGTAGTGTTCTCATAGCGGGTCGGTCCAGCACCTGTTCCCAACAGATACCCATAATCTTGATCCATAGCCGTATACATATAATCATCACATGATTATCAAACAAGACTCATATTAGTCTTAATTTATTATTGTTCCCACAATAATAACTGACTAGGGACATTTAGAGTAATACAATAATTATCCATGGATACTATTATAAAAGAAACATGCATCTACTTATAATAGTTAAACAACGTTTACAGAATTGGCCTAGGGCACATACCCCAACATGGTGTTCTTAGAAACTCATATGGATACATTAGTGATCCCACCAATCCCTCGATTACCCGACACCCGATGCCTCGTGCCTTGACACGTACCTCGAGGTAACTCCCCGTCACACCAACTCGCCGATAACAACATACACACATGCAATGCAATACAATAATAATAATTTTAAACACCACATTATAGTTAACCATCATCCATAACTAACACATTCCCTCAGTTCTCGTGTCCGAGTCAACCGAGTTATCCCTCTAACGCCCAAATTACAACCGTTATTCCCTGAGATTAATGCTAATCCTAGTTTAATTGATTGGGATGTTACAATTCTTCATAACTAGAAGAGATTTTGTCCTCGAAACTTAGATCTCGGTGAAGCTCTAGTTCACTAACTTATCCCTATGTGACCATGCCTCACACCTTGATAGTACCATTCTACGGTCCCTTGAACACCCCACTACTCTTGTACCCATCACGGGGACGTTGTGTTGCACTAAGACATAGACACGTGCTGCTTGAGGTGATCATGATATGTCACGCTCTCCAACACCTTCGTGACCTACTCTCAGCTCGATTCCGTGCCCAAGTTTCCCTAACCCAGTTACCTAACACAAGGTAACAGTAAACCTCTCCTATCATATATCACAACATAGTAGTCCTAACCAACCATGACATACCATGATAATCCCATGTCATACCATAACTTACCTTTACCAACTATGGCCTACTATAGTCCACCATGCATGCATAAACCTTAATTGTAATTATTCAAAATTTTAAATCACGTACCCTTAACCCGTTGTTGGGACGTCTCCCGACCAGGCTCAGTCATCACCTACACCGGCTCTCGAGTCTACACCGGTTTCACTCACTGCTGGAGTTGTCGATCTCGGTGAATAGTCCTTCCTGACATGACCCTCCCCGCCCATATCACCAACATGTGATCCTCCATCCCAGGTCCCGCTCGGCCGACTCTCTCGACCCTTGCCCCCGACCCTGTGATCTCCAGTCCCTGCCTCCCCAGTCCTAAGTCTGTCTCTGCGGCGTTGGTAATGCGGGTACAACATTAGCTCAGGCTACCCGAACTGTTTGTCTCTCCGACTCAGTATATGAGCATTTTTCGCCACTCTGTATCTAGATGTGTCTCATGAGTAAGTGCTCTATCATACATCTCATGTAGTGTTTGGGCTCTAGTGGAGACAATGGCTCTGGCTATATCCTCAATCAATCCTCGGACGAAGTAATAAATATGTAGTCTTTCGGTGCCTGCGACGTCTGTGGCAGACTGTAATAAGTACCAGTACCTATCCATGTAGACCGGCTGCCTGTCTTAAAGCTAGAAACTCCTTTCTCAGCCTCAACTGGATCTCGATCGGAATATATTGATCATAAAAGACTTGTCGAAACTCAGCCCATGTAGTCGGATATGGGTAAATATATGTGTACGTTTTCCACCACATGACAACATCTCTTCTTAGCATATGCGCTAATATCATGGCTTGTATGCACTCGTAAATTCACAATAGCTTGTTTAGCCTCTGATGTGCAATCAACCATTTCCCAGCTGCCTCCTGGTCTCCGCTTTCATGAAAATATCCATGATCGAATTTGATGAACTCCCTCATCAACTTGACCTATGTTGTCATCGAAGTCTCAAATGCGTCTATTTATGTCGGCGTAGCATTCTGCGTCTTAATACGTGCTACTTTGTCTGTGCAACAAACATTATTGGAGTCTCTTGTACTACTGCATGCGTCGGTACAGCCTGAATAGTAAATGGAACTATCATTGGAGCAATTGTCATCTCAATCGTGCTATATACCCGAGCGACGGTGAGTGATGCAATTGTTGTTGTCTGAGCGCGCATCATATCCATTAATAGCTCAAAATGCCTATCGTGAGCTGCGAATCGTGCGGCTACCACTAAATCTAAACCCTCATCTCTAGTCTGGTCGTGCGTCTGACCAAGCATATATAGTACGGAGATTCGACTGGCCATCCATCGTGATATGCATCGAAAAGAGTGCGCCGAATCACCTTCCGTATACATGTATATAATATATACAATAAAAAACATAACAAGTATATAAACCCTACCACTACCCGTCTAAAATTTACCTCCCAACTAGGATTCTAAGTCAGGATCTTCGGGTTTCCACATCTAATGTTTGTTTGTTTTAGTTTTATCCTCTTTTCTTTTAGCGCTTCCCTAAGCTCCATTGAACCACGCACTGATACCAAACTGTGGCGGCCCCAAATCCCGATGCAACTTTGGGACCCACCATGTCACATCACACGTCACCAAGCCATGCCACGTCATGGTCGACTTACCTATGACGCCCCGCGACCTAACTGGTTCCTTACACTTTTCCAACTAACACTAGTTTCGCTAACTAATCTCCATATAAGTATTAATGATTTAATTAGCGAGTTAATCAATTTATCAAGTTATATTACAATTTTACAGCGGAAGTCTTTAAGTAAATAAATTATGAAATATTTAACAATCCTAAGTAGTGGAAAACCCGGGAAAAGATACCATGTATATATCAAAGGCGAAATAAGTATAGTAAAAGATCCATATACATGTTTTAAGTGTTCTACATTCTCCAAAACCCAACGAAAAGTAAATACATATATATTGTAATCAAACACGAGCTGGCTTCACTATCTCAAAAGTTGTCGCCTAATACCTCCTTGCCCTTGCCCTTGCTCGTCGAAGGATCTGCACTCGGTCACCCAACAAATACAGTAATGAGTCCAGTGAGTAAAATCCCAAGAGAAGTCCACACAATATTCATGAAATAAAATTGGTAAACTATGGGACATTCGGATATAACATTTGACAACAATAAATCATATTCCCATGAATGTAGGCAGCATACGACAAGCAAAAATAGCAGCGATTAATAAACAAAGCACATACTAAATAAACAGGCTCGGAAATAAAGCAACAATGAATAAGTAAATAAGCGAATAATCCAAGAAAGCCCTTACCTAAACCAACCAGTAATCGATAAAACATGACAGGAACCACGTATATACTTACAGGCTTATATGGGCTAAACCCCAACTACGGTTAATGGATGAACCCCTCCAAACGCTATTTCAAGTCAAAGGAAAACCTTACATCGCTCCCGACGATCGTAAATATATTCTACCGGCATCGACACGAGCACTAAACACAAGTAACTCGTGCAAGTGATTTAGCCACAACCAATATATACGTAAATCGAGATAGCAGTAAAAAATGTGTGCCCACCAACAGTCACACTTGTAACCCGATATCGATAAAACAAAACCATGAATTTTGTGAGGTGTCCCAATGGGATTATGCACCTCAATTCGCGCTTCGACTTCCCCAAACTCCCGAATCCGATCCGACTAGCTCCTCGATACCCGAGCTACGATCTCCTAAGTCCTTGAAGTCCAATTTTATGAGTTTAATATATTTATAGGTGTTTGGGTATGTATTAAGTTGAAAATTCCAAAAACATACATTAAATTAAGTTTTCATCTGTCATTAACGCGCTAAAGGGTGTGTTTAGCGTGTTAGGTGTGATTAGCGTGCTAGGGAGTCTGTCTAGCGCGCTACTATTCTTCATTTTTGAAAAATAGTTGAGCATCCAGACTGGATAGCGCGCTAGCCAATCTAGTTAGCGCGCTATCTGCGCTAGATGACTGAATTCTCAAATCGAGAATTTTGTCCCTAACACCCCAATTAGCTAACCTAACCTGGTAAAATCATTCTCCACTCAATGTGGACTCCAAAATATCATTTACAACAACAGAAACAACAATAATTGGATCAAAATCCTTAAATTCATGTTTTCACTAGTTTTTCCATTTTTTCACCAAAACCCAATTTCCATTAAAATTAGTTGATAATCTTCATTGAAATGTTCATTATACTTGTTATTCATCAAAAATTCATCAAAAATAGGTGACCTAATCCTCAATTATCAAATTTTCATCAAAATACCAAATTTAGCTAAAGTGCTACTATAGTAAAGTTATCTAGTTGATGAATCACCTCACTTGGTCAATTCCTCACCAAAAACCCATTGTTTTCTTCTCTCCAGCAAGCTTTCTTCTGCTCCAGCAACTTAGAAATGAAAATGGTTTTAGTTGCATGTGTTGATCAATTCATCTTTATATACTAAGTTGAGATTGAATGATAGCCACTAATCTTAATGTATTTACATATCCCGAAACTCATTTAATGGCCTACCACTTGAAATTTATCCCACTAACTCTCCACTAACTTCCTCCAAGTAACACCAATTTGAAACTCCATTAATTTCTAGATGTGCCAATACGTATCTCTAGAGCAAGCTTATGGCTCCAAATTAATTTATCCAAACTATAGGCCTTATATATTTGATATAATTAAATCAGCTTATGCCCATTATAATACCTATGATTGGTGTTCTTAGAAACTCATATGGATACATTAGTGGTCCCACCAATCCCTCGACTACCCGGCACCCGATGTCCCGTGCCTTGACACGTACCTCGAGGTAACTCCTCATCACACCAACTCACTGATAACAACATACACACATGTGATGTAATACAATAATAATGATTCTAAACACCACATTATAGGCAACCATCATCCATTACTAACACATTCCCTCAGTTCTCGTGTCTGAGTCAACTAAGTTATCCCATAACACCGAAATCACGATTGTTAATCTTCTTGATTAACGCTAATCTTAGTTTAATTAATTTGGGTCGTTACATAACTGTCTTATTCAGAGATCCTATTGCAAACTCTACAAGTCATCTGTTGCAACCGTATATCTTTATCCAATCTCCAACTGTATCTCTTCTAATTTTGAGCATATGGTTCATGTGTTGGATGACTCATTTACCAAACTGTCGATCGTAACAACTTTAACGACAAATCGAAACTGTCAATATGATCACGACATGAACAGAAGGGTATGAAGGTAGGTGCAATTAGAAGCTAAAAAAACCTTTGTCGACGAAAAAAAGGACGTGGGCAATTAAGAGGCCCTCTTGGTGTTGCCAATTTGAAAACCATTTTTGCTCTTTATTATGTTATGTTGTGTATTGAATGAATTTGCTTACCTTTAACTTGAGTTTGGAAAAAGCTTTGACAGCTCATGTTATGTTGCCTTACTATACCTTATTGGCATGAAGATTTTTGTCGCCTTACTATGCCGATTATAAATGCCTTATATTGTCAATTATGGATTCACATATCAGACGTGGAGAAAGTTTTAGGCATGTGAAGCTTGGAGAGCTAGAGATCGACGTTGTTGATCTCATCACTAAGTCGCGTACCTTAACTTGGTTTCTTTCTAAACTATTTGATTACTCTCAAGACCCGGTGAGTAGAGTTGTAGATTGCAAACTTGTGTATTGATTACTCTCAAGACCCGGTGAGTAAAGCTATGTAGATCATTTATTTGTTGAATGAAGTTAAGTCATTTTTCATTTTAATATAAACTGTTTGAAATCAAGACCAAATCCTTTAAATCCTTCCTCATTAATGCATGTGTTAAAGTTAACTATGATCCCTTACATCATTTAATTTTTTCAGTGTTTATTGAATCGAGTTTTCTATTGAGGACAGTCGTAGGGGTCTTTGGAAACTCTAAATATACTTCCACTATGAAAAACATGATCAATGAGCTCATCATTAGTTCGATAGGTCGCCCTATTTTATTTTTTCTTATTTTTTTAAAGATACCATGATCACCCACTACTTATTTTTTAATCAAATTCGATTGTGATGAGAAAGAATCTATATATGAAACAAAATAAAGGAGATGCTCATGCATTGTCATCGCATATATGATTGCTATATAAAATGGGAGTGCATGCATGTGTTCATACCATCAATCATATAAGTTAAAGAAATTAACTAAGAGGAACTATGAAGAAATTATGGAATAGAGAAATCTTCTTCATGAGTGTCTTGTACAACTTACAGAGATATATAGATTGATTGTTGCATCAATCAATCTTAAGAATATGCTATATAATTTTTCAACCTCTAACTTGCCTATTTAAACAAATAATACCATATTCAACATATCTTAACTAGGAAACTAAAGTAAATTAGGAAAATAAATAAATTAGAGAATATACAGGGAATATAAAGAATATTTGGAGAGGTTCCAATACACCCCTAAAGTTGGATCCAAAGGATTGATGGAGCCAACCTTGCATAATAGCTATTGAGATTGAGAAGAAGACAAGACTTTGGTGAAAACATCTGCAAGCTGATCAGTAGTGCGCACATAATGAGTAGCGATAAGCTTGGATTGAACTTGTTGTCGAATGTAATGACAATCAACCTGTTTAGTCTGTTCATGAAATACGGGGTTCCCTACAATATGCATAGTTGCTTGGTTGTCGCAAAATAGTGTCATAGGAGTAACAAACGAGCAACTAAGACCAGCAAGAAGACTTTTTAACCAAATCAACTCACAAGTCGATGATGTCATAGCACGATACTCAGCTTCGGCACTGGAACGAGCAACCACATGTTGCTTTTTGCTTTTCCAAGACACTAAGTTGCCACCAACGAACATGCAGTAGCCAGTAGTAGATCGATGGTCTAAAGTATTTCCAGCCCAATCTAAATCAGTATATCCGATGATGTTGGTGTGCCCATTTTTGTTCATAGCTATCCCTCGGCCTATGGACCCCTTTAAATAACGCAATATGCGTTTCACCATACTTAAATGGTAAATAGTTGGAGAATGTATATGTTGGCTAACAAGACTTACAACAAATGCAATATCAGGCCTTATGATAGTCAAATAAATAAGCTTTCCCACAAGCTTTTGATAATAACTTGGTGAATCAAAAGCATCACTCATCGAATCAAGCTTTAGTTTACTATCTAGAGGAATGATAGCAGGTTCAGCATGCAATATATCAGTTTCTTGAAGTAAATCTATGACATATTTCCGTTGATTGAGGAACAACCCTTTGCTTGAAGTTGTCATTTCAATGCCAAGAAAATACTTTAAAGAACCAAGATCCTTTATCGAAAATTAATGTTGAAGTTTCTTTTTCAATTGAGCAATAGAATTATCATTGCTCCCAGTTATAATAAGATCATCAACATAAATAAGCACCATCAATTTGTCAACCTTTCCAAGTTGTATATATAATGAAGAATCAGCAAAGCTCTTGGAGAAACCAAGAGTTTCGAAGGTAGAACTCAATTTGGCATGCCATGCACAGGGACTTGGCTTTAATCCATAAATAGATTTATGGAGTTGACATACCAAATTGGGATTGCGACTTTGAGGATGTCCAGGAGGAAGCTTCCTAAATACTTCTTCATCAAGATCTCCATGTAAAAAGGCATTTTTACATCCATTTGAGACAACGACCATCTATTATTAATAGCTATGGACAAAAGGACTCTGACGGTGGTCATTTTGGCAACTGGAGCAAAAGTCTCTTTTTAGTCGACTCCAAATTTTTGAGTAAATCCTTGAGCTACAAGACGGGCCTTATAATGATCCACGGATCCATCAGAGTTAAACTTAGTTTGAAACATCCACCGACTTCCTACCGCATGTTTGCCAAAGGGGAGAGGAACTATACTCCAAGTATTATTTTCTGCAAGTGCTTTCAATTCATCATCCATAGCTTGCTTCCAAACATCTTGAGAATAAGCTTCTTGAAAATTCTTGGGCTCATTAACATTAGTGAGAGTAGTAAGAAATGTTCTATGCGAAGATGACGACCTTTGATAGGTCAATGCTTGTGAAAGAGGGTACCTCACATAGTCGCCTAATTTTTTGGGGAAGATGACGATCCCATTATGGATCGCGTCGAGGAGCTGATGTCTGGCCTTGTGTATTCAATGATTCTTGCTCATTGGAATTGATCAAAATATTTGTTGGGGTAGCATCAACAATATTAGAAGAGTCATCAATTATAGACTCAATAGATGAAGAATTCTCATTTAGAACTTGAGATGGTGCATTAGATTCAACAGCCTGACGAGCTGAGTTTTCATGACAAGACTTAACACCTGGTAAAGGACATAATTCAGTCGTTATCTCCTCATTATTAGAACTATTGAAATATGGGCTTGTCTCAACAAATCGAACATCCCTGGTGACGTAGAGTTTCTTAGAGACAAAATCATAACACTTGTACCCCTTTTTGGTTTGTGAATATCCCAAGAATATGCACCTCACAGCTCGAGGATCAAGTTTGTCTCGCCGAGTCATTAGTAAATGCACAAAACAAGTGCATCTAAAAATCTTTAAATGGGATATATCTGGTTTTTTCTTGCAAAACTTCAAGAGGACAACGAAAAATCCAACACACGGCTGGGTAAGTGGTTAACAAGATAAACAGATGTAAGAACACCATATGACTAAAAAGACTTTGGAATATTCATTTGAAGCATAATGGCTCGAGTTTTCTTCAACAAATCTCTATTTTTACGTTCAGCCACCCCATTTTGTTTGGGTATGTTAACGCAACTAGTTTGATGTGCTATTCCATTAGAAAGCAAGTAGTTTATCATGTCATGGGACATATATTATGTGTCATTGTCAGATCGAAGGATTTTAATATGAGCTGAAAAAATTGAGTAGCAATCAACAAATGAAAATTCTTAAAATGACCAAAAACTTCAGCTTTGGACTTTAATAAATACACCCAAGTAACCCTTGAATAATCATCAATAAAGGTTACAAAATATTTAAAACCATCAATAGAAGTAGAAAAAGGACCCCACACATCAGAGTGGACAATTTCAAAAGCTTGAGTGGTTGTAGATGATGATGAATTAAAAAGAAGTCTAGTAGAGTTAGTATAGTGAAAAATCTCACAATCATGAGTTTCTCTAAACAAATTATGAAATATTTTACTTAGAACAAACATTGATGGGTGAGAAAGATGACGGTGCCATAAAATATTTTTATTGAAAGGATCAGAAATAGCTTGAAAACTCTTGAAACCCGAGAATTAGGAAAAAAATAGTAGAGTCAATGCAAAATGAATCCTTTACCAATCATCCGTTTGGTGGCAAGGTCCTGAAAAATCACCTTGTCAGTGGTAAATATAAATTCACAATCAAGAGGAGATGTTAATTTGTGAATAGAGAGCAACTGAAAAAGAAAAGAAGGAACATAAAGAACATCAGATTCAATAGTATCTTAAATAAGTTTAATTTTTCCCTTTCCCTTGATAGGAGGACCTTTTTTTCCATTTGCTACAGAAACAAACGATGGAGTAAGGCAAGGGGTAAAGTCATAAATGTTAGAAAGACTATTAGACACATGATCAGTGGCACCGAAATCTATAACCTATAAATCATGCAAATTACTAATCTCTAGTGTAGTCATAAAGGCAGTTAAGATACCTTGGCTAGTTTCAATGTTTGCATCAGATAAAAAACCAATGAATTTACTGAGAAGAGCAACTAGCCCATCTGCCCCATTGTTGATTGCTTCTTTTCCATTTTTCGTTTGTAGATAACTTGCAAAGTCATTCAACAAAGCAATAGGATTAGAGTGAAAAGAATCAACAGTATGAGTAGCCAAGTTAACCTTAGAAGTAGCGACTTAACTCTTATCAACGTCTTTCTTATCCTTCATGAATTTTGATCTCATATCTGGATGAAGCCTCCAACACTGGTCCATCGAATGTCCAATAGCACTGCAATGTTCACATTTGAGCTCTAGACGCTTACCTTTGTAAGGTTTTTTTTCTTAAGATTGACGAGCAATATAGGCATGAGCTTCTGTGTTGTTTGAAACATTAGGAGGCATAACCTTTCGATGCACTTCTTCTCGTTGAATAGTTGCACACACACTCTTTAAGGAAGGAAGTTCACTATTCATCAAAATGTGACACTTTAGATCCTCAAAGTCAGGACTAAGGCTTGCTCGCAATTGAAAATTTTGATATTCTTCTGTCCATTTTTGCAAGACAATCAGATCAGTAGTAAGAGGTCAATAAAATTCCAATTCGTTTCACAAACTTTTTAAACTTCCCAATAATCTTACAAATGATTTTCCATCCCGACGAAGACTTGCGATGTCCTGCTGAATTTGGAAAATTCGAGCGGAGTTATTTTGGTTGTCGTACATGTCCCGAACAGCTTCCCTAAAGATCCAAGGATGATTCATAATAACTGAAAATTTCAGCGAGATTACGCTCCATAGAATCAAGAATCAAAGACATAAAGTATTGGTATGTCGATAACCAAGCTTCATACTACAATGAATCAACATCTCGAGCCTTTTCCTCGTCATTGATAAAACCCAATTTTTATCTTCCACCACGAGCAATAGTAACTGCCCTCGACCAAGGAAGATAATTGAATTCATTTAACAATACTGAACTCAGCTTTTGAGATGTATTGATATCACCATCAAAAACAGCACTAGATGAAGCAACAATCATCTCCTTTGAAGATGTTCTTACACTAGTACTCTTACTGTCAGCCATGACATAAGTCTTTAAAAGTAGAACACAAAAAATTACTGCTCTGATACCATGAAGAAATTATGGAATAGAGAAATCTTCTTCATGAGAGTCTTGTACAACTTACAGAGATATATAGATTGATTGTTGCATCAATTAATCCTAAGAATATGCTATATAATTTGTTAACCTCTAACTTGCCTATTTACACAAACAATACCATATTCAACATATCTTAACTAGGAAACTAAAGTAAGTTAGGAAACTAAATAAATTAGAGAATATATAGGGAATATAGAGAATATTTAGAGAGCTTCCAACAAGCTACATACAATATGTCACTTAGGATGTTCCTAGTTCCTCCGTTTACACCATTTCCCTTAGTGCATATGCATGAATGGGTCAAAGTCGATAGTCAAGCAAGATGGGCGGTTGGCCTAACTGACCCTGCTATTGTGGAAGTATTAAAGATGATATGGAAGAAGCAGTATGGTGACAATGGAAATCTATAAGTATTAATTAAATTATACTTATCATAAGTGACCCATGTGGGCCCCACACATTACAAGTGTCAAATTCTGATTAAAGATAACGGTTGATAGGCGGTTATCTTTTGGGAAATTAAACAACGCAGTTTGGTCCCTAATTCCATTCTCTTAAAGTTTGACTCCGAACACCATTAAGGAGAGGAGAAGAAGGATTTGAAAGATCAAGCTTAACAAATAACAACAATGGCTGGAGGTAAATCCTTATTATTTATTTCCGCATTATGACTTACAGTTGGTATCAGAGCACTTAATGCATCTGCCTTGTTGTTTGATCTTCTATTCATTTTTTAGAGTATCTTGATTGTGATGATTCATGTATATTTTATTTGGTTGATCAAAATTATTTTCGAATTAGAGAAGTCGATGTTCTGGGTATTTTGTTTTTGTATTCCGTCGAAACAAGGGTTCAATTCGATTCCTATTAATTAGGCGGAATAGCAAATATTTTTTTTATTTCGGCACTTATTTGCTTCGAAAACTAATTTTGATTTCGAGTGCAATCAAAAATGTGTGTCTATGCTATATACATGATAAGTAACCTCTTAATATATACTATTTGGAAACAACAACAAATAATAGGTTACTTTACTGTCTTGTTATGTATAATTTGAATTTAAATGTATATTGAGAATGATTGTCTTATTTGGGACTTTAGGCACATTACTTAATATGTTATTATGTGACATGAAGTAGATATGCATATATATGTACATAATTTGTTAGTATTGCTTAAATAAGGATGCAATGCATTAAGAAATTCATTGACTAAAATGTAGGATGATCAATGTATGTGAAATTTCGAATAATGTTAGAGTAGCCACTACATCTACATTATGAGAAATTATTAAATTAATTATAGGATCATTCATGCATTTGTTGTAATTGGTTATATGGTTATGGTAAAATTCATCCCACGGGATATTTTATTATATTCATATAATTAATTAGAATAGAATATCAAATTATATTTTCTTGATTTACCCACAAGAATAGAGAAAAAGAAAATAATTCGATAGTTTTATTATATGGTTAATGAATCTTATTGAGTAAACACATGTTTTTATGTCACTTGATTTATTCCTTTTATTATGTTTGCATTGGCAAAACATATTATTTGTAGTCTCTATTTGGTGTTAAGCATGTATTTATTTATTTAATATTTGTAGCTACTCATATACCCTTCTTAGGTTCTGAGTTAAAGTTTGAGATCCCTTCTCTTAATGGAGAGAATTACTGAGTATGGAAGGAGAGAATTATCCTTCATTTGGGAGTTATGGATATGGGTTTTGCCATACATAAGGATGAACCACTGGCAATCACCGAGACTAGCCTTCCTGACGCAGTTGATCTCTATGAAAAATGGGAGAGATCTAACCGCATTTGTGTTATGTTCATTAAAACGAACATAACAGCTAGTATTCGGGGTACGGTGGAGAAGTATGACAAGGTTCGTCCATTGCTTAAGGCCATCGAGGATCAATTTCAGATATCTGATAAGGCATTGGCTAGTACCCTAATCATGCAATTCTCATCACTCTGGATGACCGGAGTTAAGGGTGTGCGAGAGCACATCATGCGGATGAGGGACATAGCGGCCTGGCACAAAACACTCAAGGTTGATATGTCTGAGAGCTTCTTAGTCCACTACATTCTGAACACACTCCCTCCTTAGTATGCACCCTTTAAGATATCTTATAACACACATAGAGATAAAAGGTCGATCAACGAGCTGACGACCATGTGTGTTCAGGAGGAGGGTAGACTGATTATGGAACAAGGAGATAGTAGTGTACTGTTGGTGACGGACAAAAAGAAAGACAAGAAAGCTTACTAGAAGGGGAAAGCAAAAATGCAACCCCATGGTGGAATTATAAAGAAAGAATCCAAGTGTTTCTTCTGTAAAAAGAAGGGACACATGAAGAAGGATTGTATCAAATTCCAACAGTGGCTTCAAAAGAAAGGTATATCAATTTCATATGTTTGTTTTGAATCTAATATGGTTGATACCTTAAGTGACACTTGGTGGATTGACTCTGGTTCTTAATCCATGTTTCCAGTACATTGCAGGATATGACAAATCTGCGGAAACCAGCGGGAAGTGAGTTGAGCATTTATTCAGGAAACAAAATGCGCTCACATGTGGAAGTTGTTGGGACATGCATGTTAAAGTTGTCTAGTGGCTTTATTTTGAGTTTGGACAATGTTTTCTATGTACCTGGTTTTTCTAGAAACTTGATTTCAGTTTCACAGTTGTTGTATTTAGGATTTTGCTTCAACTTTTCTGAAACATCTTTTGATTTAATATTTAAATCAAATGTCGTTGGACATGGTACTTTATTGAATGGTTTATTTTGTTTGCATTTGGAAAATAATGCCACTGTTATGCATGTTACTGGTTTGAAAAGATGTGTCATGAATGATGATTCTTCTATGTTATGGCATCGAAGATTAGGACACATCTCCAAGGATCAAATCAAAAGATTAGTAAATGATGGAGTACTAAGTGCCCTTGACTTTGCTGATTTTGAGATTTATGTGAACTGCATAAAGGGAAAGCAGACTAAAGTATCCAAGAAAGGTGCTCATAGAAGTTCTTCATTATTGGAAATCATCCATACCGACATATGTTGTCCGGATATGGACATTAAGACTGGTCCAAAATATTTTATCTCATTTATTGATGATTTCTCACGTTTCATGTATGTCTACTTGCTTCATCATAAAAATGAAGCATTGGATGTCTTTAAAGTTTTCAAGGCTGAAGTAGAGAAACAAAGTGGAAAACAAATTAAGATTGTCAAATCTGACAAAGGAGGTGAATATTATGGTAGATACACTGAGGATGGACAAGCATTTGGTCCATTTGCTAAGTTTCTTCAAGAGCAAGGAATAGTTCCTCAATACACCAATCCAGGTTCTCCAAGTGAGAATGGTGTAGCAGAAAAAAAAAACCTAACCTTGATGGATATGGTTAGGAGTATGCGTAGTAATGTAACCCTACCTATCTATTTGTGGAGTGAAGCTCTTAAAACGGCAGTGTATATATTAAATAGGGTTCCAACTAAGGTTGTTTCAAAGACGTCATTTGAGTTAATGAAAGGTTGGAAACCTAGTTTGTGACATATATGTGTCTGGGGATGCCCGTGTGAAGTGAGAATCTATAATCCACATGAAAAGAAGTTGGATCCTATGACCATTAGCGGGTATTTCATTGGATATGCCGAAAGATCTAAAGGATATCGCTTCTATTGTCCTTCTCATAGCACTAGAATTGTGGAATCTAGAAACACGAAATTTTTGGAGAATGTTATGATTAGTGGGAGAGATAATTTTCAGGATAATGTTCCTAAAAGAGTTCATTTTGATGATATTCCTTCTACATCAAGTAATCATATGTATGTCATTCCAAGTTATGCTCAAGTTCCATTAAGAATTGAGGAATAACGAGTTCAAACTCCACAAATTCTTGACAATACTCTAATAGATCAAGTTGTTCATGAAGAACCCGAAATGGTAGAACAACCACTTGTTCATGAAGAACTTGAAATGGTAGAGCAATTAATTGTTCATGAAGTACCTCAAGAAAATGAACAAGTTGATCAACATGATCTTCAAGAAAATGTTGATGCAACATTAAGAAGATCTACTAGAGTTAAAAGATCAGCAATACCTAGTGATTTCATTGTGTATCTGCAAGAATTGGGCTATAATGTCGGAGCCGATAGTGATCCCGAATCATTTTCACAAGCCATGAATTGTGATGAATCTGAATTATGGCATGATGCTATGATTGATGAAATGAGTTCTATGTCATCTAATGATGTTTGGGACCTTGTTGAGTTGCCTAAAGGAGCCAAGGCTATTGGTTGTAAATGGGTCTTTAAGACTAAGAATGACTCGTTAGGCAACATTGAGAGATACAAGGCTAGACTTGTTGCAAAAGAATTCACACAGAAAGAAGGAATCGATTACAAGGAAACTTTTTCTCCTGTATCTAAGAAAGATTCTCTTCGCATAATTTTGGCTTTGGTTGCACATTTTGATTTTGAGTTGCAACAAATGGATGTGAAAACCACATTTCTTAATGGTCAACTAGAGGAAGAGGTTTACATGAATCAACCAGAAGGATTTTCCTCTATTGGCAATGAGAATTTGGTTTGCAAGCTCAAGAAATCTATATATGGATTGAAACAAGCCTCCCGACAGTGGTATTTGAAGTTTCATGATGTTATCTCTTCATTTGATTTTGTTGAGAATATTATGGATAATTGTATATACCAGAAGGTTAGTGGGAACAAAATATGTTTTCTCATTCTATATGTGGATGACATTTTACTTGCAACAAATGATATGGGTATGCTTCATGAAGTGAAACAATTCCTTTCTAATAGTTTTGATACGAAAGACATGGGAGATGCATCTTATGTTATTGGCATTAAGATCCATAGAGACAGGATACGTTGTATTCTTGGTATGTCTTAGGAAGCCTATATCAACAAAGTTTTGGAAAGATTCAGAATGAAGGATTGTTCACGTAGTGTAGCTCCCATTATGAAGGGTGATAAGTTCAGTTTGAACCAATCCCCTAAAAATGATCTTGAGCGGGAACAAATGCTCAATATCCCTTATGCTTCAGCCATTGGAAGCTTGATGTATGCTCAGGTATGCATAAGACCTGACATAGCATTTGCAGTTGGGATGTTAGGTTGGGATGTTAGGAAGATATCAGAGTAACCCGGGTATGGACCACTGGAGAGCTGCAAAGAAGGTTATGAGATACCTTCGTGGGACAAAGGACTACATGCTTACGTATAGACGAACTGATACTTTGGAAGTCACTAGCTACTCAGATTCAGACTTTGCCGGTTGCGTTGATTCACATAAATCAACATCGGGATTTATTTTCATGCTAGCTGGTGGAGTTATATCATAAAGAAGCGCAAAGCAAACATTGATTGCTACTTCCACTATGGAGGCTGAGTTCGTTTCTTGTTTTGAGGCTACTTCTCAAGCTGTTTGGCTAAAGAGTTTCATTTCTGGGCTTAGAATCATGGATTCTATCTCTAAGCCATTGAAAATGTATTGTGATAATTCAGCTGCTATTTTTATGGCTAAGAACAACAAAAGTGGGAGTCGAAGCAAGCACATCGACATTAAGTATTTAGCCATAAGGGGACGTGTTAAGGAAAAAACAGTGGTCATTAAGCACATTAGCACTGAATTAATGATTGTGGATCCTTTAACTAAAGGCATGCCACCAATGAAGTTTAAATATCATGTTGATAGGATGGGACTTAGTCCATTATGTGATTATCATTGTAAGAATGATGTTTGTTGGAACTCTTTTGAGATATTTCTTTACTTATGTATTGTGTGCATATTCATGTTTTATTTTATTTGAGAAATATCATTAAGTTTGGACCAAGAATAAACATGAGGTTTATTCATTAAGTTATGACAATATGTTAAAAAATTTAATGCATTGTGAGACATAGAAGATATTACTCACTTGATAGAGGACCTATCGCCATGATTCATGCATTTTATTTCTTAATTTTGGTGGTAATGTGTATATGGATCAAGTGGGAAAATGTAAGTATTAATTAAATTATAATTATCATAAGTGATCCATGTAGGCCCCACGCATTACAAGTGTCAGATTCTGATTAAAGATAACGGTTGATGGGCGGTTATCTTTTGGGAGATTAAACAACGCAGTTTGGTCCCCAATTCCATTCTCTTGAAGTTTGACTCCGAACACCATTAAGGAGATGAGAAGAAGGATTTGGAAGATCAAGCTTAACAAATAACAACAATGGCTGGAGGTAAATCCTTATTATTTATTTTTCGCATTATGACTTACAAAATCCACACAGGCTTTTGCCACACAACCTCCTTAACCATATTTTGGAGGGGGTTTACTTGGAAAAGAAGAGGAAGGTATGTGTATATGGGAGTATGCAATTAATACATATTAATTAAATGATCATATTGACTTTTATTTCATTTTTTTCGTTACTTGATTTTTGGCTCGGTTATTGTATGTATAGTTGTATTGGGTGGATGAGAAGACGGGCGACAATTGTTTCCAACTGTTTCCAAGAAGTTTGTTCATCGCTTGGGGAGATGACAATATTTATTGGCAATGGCATTGCATGTGGAGGACCACAAATGGCAACTAGTACATATATATATAGCTCACTAATTAATTAATCCATGTGTCACTTAGTATAATTAATCATTATTTAATACCATATACTTATATGATCGATCATTTTCGAGTTAATTACATACGAGGATCAAACTTTTAAATTGTAACATTTTGATCATTAACTAAGATTAAGTTTATAATTGTTGTTACAACAACCCTTAAAATAAAAATACTTTTACGACCTTAATTCAAAAATAAAAATATTTTTACGACCTTAATTTCACACGTCATTTTTGCACGCGCCTGAACTGTGACGCATGGACGTCTGACCCTAATTGCATGTGACGTGCAGCAAGGGCTCGATTGAAGTGGCCGAGGTTCGAGGGGTAAATTGGTTGGAGGTCAGCGGAAAGCTGGACGCTTCCCACCTCTCTCCC
Source organism: Stephania cephalantha (assembly GCA_039657325.1). Lineage (NCBI taxonomy): Eukaryota > Viridiplantae > Streptophyta > Magnoliopsida > Ranunculales > Menispermaceae > Stephania > Stephania cephalantha. The sequence continues at coordinate 46,646,399 of CM077569.1, read as the reverse complement.
AAAACAAATTATGTGGTAGCGTTTGCGGTGAAGCTAAAACAAAATGCTGTGGGATGGGATTCACCCGTGAAGCTCGAACTGGTCCAACCCAACGGAAAGGCCCAACAACATCAGGTCACATTGGCGAACTGGAAGCGTGGGCATTGGTTAAAGCTTTGCGTGGGAGAGTTCTATACTAGCGATTGTAAGGAATGACCCAAGGGAGTAGTGAAATTTGCATTGCTAGGGACAGACACGTTCAAAAGATGGTCTTATAATCAACCGGGTCGGTTTTAGGCCCAAAAATTAAATACTAAATTGATAACAACAATGTCATATCACAAGATAGATTGACTCACAAGAGCCTTTCATGCGACCTCGACACACGTGTTATACATCGAGATCTGTGTATGCCCGCATCTCGAGGTGCACATGAATAATTTTTATGAGCTAATGTGTCTTATGGTGTGTCATGTTGCATGTTGTACGTCATTCTAGCAGTAAGAAGTTCGTAATATCTTTCAAGCTATGCATAGCTGATGTGGAGCAGTCAAACAAATTAAATATATATTCGCTCTAATATCTAATCAAAAGCAGAAGATTGAAGTGGCGTCTCTATGTAAAAGTGGTTTGATATTTTAAAATGTGGTTTCATTTTGTTACAAATAAGCTCTCTTAAAAAATATATTCGTAATACAACTATTGTATTTAGACAATTTAAAAAAATTACACAAGCGTCTTTATTAATTAGTTATCATATAACAAATTGTAAGGGTTTTTATGTCATGAATTTTATCATAAAAAATTCATTACTATGAACCAATTGAAATTGTGCAAAGTCATTCTTTGTGTGCGACCCAATAGGTTCATGTGAAGTTGGCAGTGAACCAAAACCATTTTGGTATACAAGTCATAAGCGGTTTCTAGCAAGGGATTATGACTACCCTAGTAGCATGAATATCAAAATCGATACAACCCTATGAATAACAAATATCATATCCTTTTGTCATGCGACCTTTGATTAAACATAAGGCACAGAAAGTCAGCATTAATGTTCAATCGTACTAGTCTCGATCTTTAGATTGACTGAAAACATCCAAGTGACGTTAATCATATCAATTCACTTAGACTTGGTCATTTAACAGTCTAACATATCGAGGGATCCACTGGTATCTCTCTCTATACGAGATAGACAAATTATATCTCGATTACATACCTTCACATATTATTCACATTGTAACCAATCACAATCTTTATAATCGTCTGATTAAAGACAACGTTTTATTGTGTCAAATTATCATGCTCCTAATATTGAAGTCTATGGTAATTTCAAGTCGAATGACTAAATGATATAGCTATCATAAGTAACACCTATGACTTAATCCATGTGATGTTCTCATAGCGGGTCGGTCCAGCACCTTATTCTCTAACAAGTACTCGTGATCTCAATTCGTATCCTCATATACATGATCATCACATGACCATTAATCAAGATTCACATTAGCCTTAATTAATTATAGTTTCCAGTATAATGACCGACTATGGACATTTAGGATATTTCAACAAATACCCATGGATCTTATTATAAAGTAAACATGCAATCACTTATAATAAAACATCAAACGAAAACCTCTATTTTATTAATTAAAATTATAAGATAAATAATATTTGTAGATTGACCTACGACACATGCCCTAACAATTGTCTCTACTGAGTCTACTAATGTGTCTAGTTTTTCTTTACTTGTACCTTCTTCTATTATTTCTGGTGATTATGTTTCTTCTGGGACTATTTCTCCTACTTCTGGGACTATTAGCCTTTGCTGCAGATAGCACAAATGATATTCCTAAATCAGCTGACATGGCATTTTGTCATCCTAAGTGGAAGGATGCCATGGATAAATAATGCCAAGCTCTCATGCAAAATGGCACCTGGTCTCTTGTTTCTCCCTCTGCAAATTAGAATGTAGTGGGAAACAAGTGGATTTTTAGAATTAAACGTAACTCGGATAGGTCTATCAATCGATACAAACCTAGATTAGTGGTTAAAAGGTTTAAACAAGTACTCGGTATTGATTTTGATGAAATATATAGTCTTGTTGTCAAAGTCTCTTCCATTCGAGTCATCTTGTCTGTTGTTGTTCAAAATGGTTGGTCTTTTTGTCAAATTAATATAAATAATGATTTCTTACATGGTACCTTGGCTGAAGAGGTCTTCACCAATCAGCTAGTTGGTTATGTTGATTCTACTAATCCTACAGCAGTATGTAGGCTTCGTAAGGCTCTATATGGGTTGTGTCACGCACCAAAGGCATGATTTGATCAGCCGGATGTCAATCATGTTCCTTCGATTGATCAGATTCCGACATTTTTACCAAGCCGTTTACTTAATCTCCTCTCGGTATTTGCGGGACAAACTCGGTGTCGCATTTCTTCCTCTTCTTCGAAAGGGGGATATTATAGTAAATCATTAAGTTAGATGTTCTGTGTTGTAATCTTATATCGAGATATGTTATGTAGTCATTCGAGGTTTATCTTGTGCTGTGTAATAGCTATATATGTGTTAGTTTGGACAGCTGAGATGACTGTAAAGTCGATCTATAACTAACATCATCTAACGCCTAACGGTTCATAGTGTATGTTGATCTAAGTATATAAATGAAATATCTCTCGTTATTCACCATTGAGAATGACGAAACAGTGGGAGAAAGATCATGTTCTTCCTCCATGAGAGAAACAGTGAGAGAGAGATCATGTTCTTTGTTGAGATGTGTGGACCGAAATAATAGTCCCACATCGGATAATTGAAACTTCATAGTAAAGTAGTTAAGTGGTGATCTCCCTTTAACTACCGAGGCTTTTTAAGATAAAACTCCATACCTAAAAATTGAAAGGTGGTCAAGTTGGGGACAGTATCGGTATTGGCGGAGATTATAGACTCGCGGAGATGTGTGCGCGGCGGCGCTTGCGGATAATGTGTCGCAGTATGAAAAAATCAACATGGTATCGAGCCAACGGTTCGATCGGGACTGTCGAGAAAAATCCATTGGATAGATTTCGATCCAAGGTGGAATGTTGAAATGTGTGGACCGAAATAATAGTCCCACATCGGATAATTGAAACTTCATAGAAAAGTAGTTAAGTGGTGATCTCCCTTTAACTACCGAGGCCTTTTAATATAAAACCCCACACCTAAAAATTGAAAGGTGGTCAAGTTGGGGACAAGATATCGATCTTGGCGGAGATTATAGACTCGCGGAGATGTGTCGCGGGCAAAGCGCTTGCGGATAATGTGTCGCAGTATGAAAAAATCAACATGTTGAATTTTGCCTCACTGCTACGATATTTATTTGTTTGATTTAGTCTAATGTTTCAGATTGTTACTTCCTTGTTTTTAGCTTAGTTTCTTTGATCGATGGTGTATCGGTTGTAGTGGCATTATTTTAGGAGTAGTTTCCTTATTTTCTGATTTTTAGTTTGTGTTTTTTTGTGTATTTAAGCTATTCAACTTAAATGAAATTAGTAGACTACTGCAGAAATCTTTCTTCATTATTCTTGTTTATTGTCTCTGCTTCTTTAAACTCAATTTACTACTTTGATATTCCTTCAAAATTGGTATCGAGCAAGCGATCATCTTGAGGGACCTATAACTCGAGTAAAATCCACCATTGAAAGGCCTAGATATCCTTCTACTTTCATGGATTCGAATCACTTGAAAAGCCTTTCACTTCACTAGCACCACCGGTGTTTAATGGTGAAAACTATCACGTATGGGCAGCCGGGATGGAGGCATATCTAGAGGCGCATGATCTCTGGGATGCTTTGTTGAAGAGGACTACGAAGTTCCTCCATTGCAGGGAAAATCCAACAATGGCGCGGCTCAAGAATCACAAGGAGAAGAAAACTAGAAAGTCCAAGGCTAAAGCCTCGTTGTTTGCAAAGAGCCTCGAGAAAACCTTTTTGTAAGAATCATGACAAAGAAATCAACATTTGAAGTTTGGAATTTTCTCAAGAGTGAGTACGAAGGAGATGAAAGGATTAGAGCAATGCAAGTCTTTAATATGATACGAGAATTCCAACTACAAACAATGAAGGATTCGGAGACCATCAAATAGTATTCTTACAAATTACTAGGCATTGCCAACAAAGTAAGATTACTCGGCTCTGAATTTCCCGACTCTAAATTGGTTGAAAAAATTATTGTGATCGTTCTGACGATTTGAATCGATCATTTCTTTTTGGAAAATACTAAAAATCTATCAAAGGTTAGCTTGCAGAAATTGTTAAGTTCCTTGCAAGCACAAGAACAAATAAGGCTCATGAGATCTGAAGCGTAGTTGAAGGTGCATTAGGCTGCGAGAACTCGGTTCAACCAAGGAGGAAAATGGAAGAAATATGAGAAGAACAAGAAAGGAAACTCAGTTTTTTATCCCCTAAAACTAATATGGGAACAAAATCGATTTCCCTCCTAGTAAACATTGTGGAAGAAAAGGTCATCCACCCTTTAAATGTTGGAGGACACCCGACCAAATGTGAGAAATGTCGAAAGATAAGACATCATCAAAATATATGTAGAAGCAATCCTCAAGAAAGAAATGTGACTCAAGGCAATCTTCAACATAAAAATGCACCCAAGTTGTTGATCAATAAGAAGAGGAGGGGCAACTTTTTGTTGCATCTTGTTTCGCCTCAAGTAATACAAGCGATAAGTGGCTAGTTGACGGTGGTTGCACAAATCATATGACCTTCGATCGAGATCTCTTCAAAGAGCTCGACACATCTATAACCTCCAAAGTCGAATTGGCAACGGAGACTTCATTGCGGTTTAGGGAAAAGGAACTATAGCAATCGAAAGTGTTTCAGTACAAAGTTAATTAAAGATGTATTGTTTGTACCTAACATAAACTAAAATTTGTTGAGTGTAGGCCAACTACTCGAAAGGGGTTTCAAAGTAATCTTTGAAAGCAATCGATGCTTAATCAAGGATTCAAGAGGAGAAGATGTGTTCAAAGTCAACATGAAGGAAAGAGCTTCGTACTAGATCCTTCTGGAGGAAGAGATTGCGAGCTTATTCAATCATTAAGTTTACCACAGAATTGTGGCACAAAAGACTTGGTCACTTTCATCATGCGCGGTGTTGAATTTGCAAAGAAAAGAGTTGGTTCAAGGCTTACATCACTTAGAAGTGAATTACCAGATTGCAAGACATGTCAATTTGGAAAGCAAACAAGGCTTCCTTTCAAGCAAGCAACTTGGAGGGCTACTAAAAGGCTTGCAATTAATCCACACGGATTTGGTGGACCTCAAAGAACTCCTTCACTTAATGGGAGTAAGTACTACATTGTTTTTATTGATGATCACATTAGAATGTGTTGGATTTATTTTCTTAAATTCAAGTCGAAGTTGCTTTGGAATTTTTGGAAGTTTAACCGATGGATTGAAACTCAAAGTGGCTATCAAATTCAAGCCTTAAGGTCGATAATGGCAAGGAATACACATCAAATTAGTTCAACACGTATTGTGAGGAGGCTGGAATCGAATATCAACTTATTGCTCCATATACTCCTCAACAAAATGGAGTAAGTGAGAGGAAGAATCGTACAATAATGGAGATGACTAGATGCATGCTTCATGAAAAGAGTTTGCCAAAGGAGTATTGGGTGAAGCTGCGCACATACTTCGCTTTTTATTCTCAACCGGCTTCCTACAAAAGCGATAGACGGGAAGACACCATTCAAAGCTTGGTATGGTTTTAAACCTTCTCTAAAAAATTTAAAAGTGTTTGGATGCTTGTGTTTTATTTATGTGCCTCATATCAAAAGAGATAAGCTAGATAAAAAGGCAACTGGAATTTTTGTGGGATATAGCAAAATTTCTAAAGCTTATAGAGTTTTCCAACCTCATACAAGGAAAATTCTAATAAGTAGAGATGTGCACTTCATAGAAAATGAGATTTGGGAGTGGAATGGAGAGAAATCACCTCAAATTTACTTCACAATTCAAAGTTTCAGTTTGAAGGAAGATGAATTGATTGATGATGTTCCAATTAGAGGTACAAGATCACTTGCTTTGAAATTTACCAAAGGTGCAATGTAGCAATTCTTGAACCTGCTGATTTTTGGGAAGCTGAAAATGATCCCAAATGGAGAGCTGCAATGGAAGAAGAAGCTGAACATGATCGAGAAGAACCAAACTTGGGAGCTTGTGAAAAGACCTGTGACGAAAAAAAGTGATTGGAGTGAAGTGGGTATTCGAACTAAGTTTTGAATGCAAATGGCTCAATCAAGCAAGCACAAAGCAAGGCTTGTTGTAAAGTATGCTCAAATTTATGGTGTTGATTTTTCTCGACACATTTGCTCTGTTGCTAGATTGGATACTATTAGATTGCTACTAGCCATTGCTTGCACAAAAGGGTGGAAAGTGTATCAATTTGGATGTTAAGTCTGCTTTTTGAATGGTCTTCTCGAGGAGGAGATTTTTGTCGATCATCGAAAGGATTTGCAATCAAAGGCCATGAAGATGAAGTTTATCTACTAAAGAAAGCTTTGTATGGGCTGAAGCAGGCACACTAGAGCTTGGTACAAGAGAATTGATGAGCATTTGATGAAGTTGGGTTTCAAAAAAAGCCCAAGTGAAGCTACCCTCTACATCAAATGTGATGAAGCCAATTTTGTGATTGTTTCTTTGTATGTTGATGACTTGTTGGGTTACAGTAGCAATGTCAATCTTGTTGAAGATTTCAAACAAGATATGCAAAGGACATTTGAGATGACAGATTTGGGAGAGATGGCTTACTTTCTCGGAATGGAGATCAAACAAAAGCAAAATGAGTTTTTTGTTTGTCAAAAGAAGTATGCAAGAGAGATTTTAAAGAAGTTCAAAATGGAGAATTGCAAAGAAGTGGCTACTCCAATGTGTCAAAAGGAAAAGGCGAGCAAGAATGATGAATCGGAAGAGTTGACGAGACTCTTTACCAAGTATGGTTGGTTGTCTCATGTATCTCACGGTAACTAGACCGGATATTTTACATATTGTAAGTGTCTTATCCAGATTTTCTAATAGTGCAACTAAAACTCATCTTACACGAATAAGAGAGTTATGAGATATGTTAAGGGAACACTTAATTTTGGAGTTATGTTTTGTGCAAATCGAATTGTGTTCTGCGGGGATATTCGGACGGTGATTATGGTGGTTCGATGATATGAAGAGTACTTCAGTTTATTTTTTAATCTAGGTTCGGGGTGTTCACTTGGTGTTCTAAGAAGCAAGATATTGTTGCACAATCCACCGCAGAAGCTGAATTTATTGCTTTGCTACATTTGCTGCGAATCAAGCATTGTGGCTTAGGAAAGTGTTGATTGATCTAAATTTGAAGCAAGAAGGAAGTACAGAGGTGTTTGTGGATAATCAAGCGGCAATCGTTATCTCAAACAATCCTGTTTTTCATGGAAAAACAAAACACTTCAACATCAAATTATTTTTTCTCGAGAGATGTGCGAAGGGAGGATCAATTAAGCTAAAGTCTTCGGAGACAGATTATCAACTGGTGACATCTTCACCAAAGCCTTACCGACAAGCAAGTTTGAATTCCTAAGAGAAAAGCTTGGAGTGTGCGGCAAAGAAAGCAAGGAGGAGTGTTGAATTTTGCCTCACTTTCTTTGCAGATTTATTTGTTTGATTTAGTCTAATGTTTCAGTTTGTTACTTCCTTATTTTTAGCTTAGTTTCTTTGGTGATCTTGGTGTATCGGTTGTAGTGGCATTATTTTAAGAGTAGTTTCCTTATTTTCTGATTTTCGGTTAGTGTTTTTTTGTGTATTTAAGCTATTCAACTTAAATGAAATTAGTAGACTACTTTGCATAAATCTTTCTTCATTATTCTTGTTTCTTGTCTCTGCTTCTTTAAACTCAATTTACTACTTTGATATTCCTTCAAAATTGGTATCGAGAGCGAGTCATCTTGAGGGACCTATAACTCGAGTAAAATCCACCATTGAAAGGCCTAGATATCCTTCTACTTTCATGGATTCGAAATCACTTGAAAAGCCATTCACTTCACTAGCACCACCAGTGTTTAATGGTGAAAACTATCACGTATGGGCAGCCGGATGGAGGCATATCTAGAGGCGGATGATCTCCGGGATGCCGTTGAAGAGGACTACGAAGTTCCTCCATTGCAAGAAAATCCAACAATGGCGCGACTCAAAAATCACAAGGAGAAGAAAACTAGAAAGTCCAAGGCTAAAACCTCGTTGTTTGCGCGAGTCTCGAGAAGAAGTTTTTGTCAAAATCATGACAAAGAAATCAGCATTTGAAGTTTGGAATTTTCTCAAGAGTGAGTACGAAAGAGATGAAAGGATTAGAGCAATGCAAGTCTTTAATCGATACGAGAATTCCAACTACAAACAATGAAGGAGATGAAAGGATCTGCTGAAATGGGCTTGTGGTTTTATCCATATTCTACTATGTTTATTGTTGGCTGATGCTGATTGGGCTGTGTCACTGGATGACTTCATCGCAAGTCAGTAGCTAGTTTTGCTGTATTTTTGGGTCTAAATATGGTGTCTTGGCAGTCGAAAAAGCGCTAGGTCAAGTACCGAATCTGAATATCATGGTTTAGCTCATGTGGTTGTTGAAATTGCTTGGTTGCAATCATTGCTCACTGAACTTCATATACCGATTTCTGGTGCCCCAATGGCATGGTGTGATAATTTGAGTGTTGCTGCTCTTGCCAAGAATCCAGTATACCGTGCTCGAACGAAACACATTGAGCTCGGTATTCACTATGTTCGTGACAAGGTTTTTTCTGGCCAGCTGGATGTCAATCATGTTCCTTCGATTGATCAGATTCCAGACATTTTTACCAAGCCGTTTACTTAATCTCCTCTCAGTATTTGCGGGACAAACTCGGTGTCGCACTCCTTCCTCTTCTTCTGAAGGGGGGATATTATAGTAAATCATTAAGTTAGATGTTCTGTGTTGTAATCTTATATCGAGATATGTTGTGTAGTCATTCGAGGTTTATCTTGTGCTGTGTAATAGCTATATATGTGTTAGTTTGGACAGATGAGATGACTGTAAAGTCGATCTATAACTAACATCATCTAACGCCTAACGGTTCATAGTGTATGTTGATCTAAGTATATAAATGAAATATCTCTCGTTATTCACCATTGAGAATGACGAAACAGTGAGAGATGTTGATTTTTCATGCCCGCGACACTTCTCCATGCACGAGCCTATGATCTCCGCCAGTACCGATATTGTCCCCAACTTGACCACCTTTCAATTTTTATAGGTGTGGGGTTTTATCTTAAAAGGCCTCGGTTCTAGTTAAGAGGAGATCATCACTTATATACTTCATTATGAAGTTTCAATTATCCGATGTGGGACTATTATTTCGGTCCACACATATCCACACATCTCAACACTCCACCTTGGACCGAAATCTATCCAAGGGGTTTTTTTTTTTTTTTCGACAAGCCCTGATCGAACCGTCGGCTCTGATACCATGTTGATTTTTCATGCCTGCGGCACATTATCCGCATGCCCTTCGCGCACATCTCCGCGAGTCTATGATCTCCGCCAGTACCGATATTGTCCCCAACTTGACCACCTTTCAATTTTTATAGGTGTGGGGTTTTATCTTAAAAGGCCTCGGTTCTAGTTAAGAGGAGATCATCACTTATATACTTCATTATGAAGTTTCAATTATCCGATGTGGGACTATTATTTCGGTCCACACATATCCACACATCTCAACAAGAGAGAGATCATGTTCTTCCTCCATGAGAGAAACAGTGAGAGAGAGATCATGTTCTTCCTCCATGAGAGGTTCTTGAGAAGATCTTGATTTCTCATCTGTCATTCGATCTCTTACACTTCCTAGCTACTCGACGTATTTAGTGAGGCCGGGGGTGTACATGGAGAACCCGTTCTTGAGGGAGTGTTATTGGGCGAGGGGGTTAGGGAGGCTGTTGTTGAGGGCGGTAGCGGCGTAGGCTCTGAAGATGGGGCATCAAAGGGTGGAGTGGGTCGTGCTGGATTGGGATGTGGATGCGATCAGGTTTCACAAGGGCATGGGTGTTGCTGTGTTGCCGGAATGGAGGACTTGTATGCTCAGTGGAGAGGATCTGCAAGCTTATGGACAGGGAACCCAGGAATTATAATTAGTGAATCATAGATAAGATTATTTAAATAGGGAGCGACTATTAGCCCCCTCTACCCTATATCAGCCCCCTATTAAACATATGATATAAGTAGCCCCCAACATATTAATAAATACACTAACTGCCCCCCCTTAAATATTAATGAACTACACATGTTTTATGAGCCGCTTCCCTGTAAATCAACGGCGTATGTTCTATGCAGCTATCACTTATTGCAGCGGCCTATACTTATGGCCGCTGTCGTGTATGGTAGCGGTCTAAAGAGTTTGCCGCTGAAATAAGTGGCAGCGGCACCTCTTTTAGCCGCTACCCTGTTAGATAGAGGTATATGTTATCGTCTGTGAGTATACAGGGTAGCGGATCATTACAAAAAACAACCATTCTCCTTGACAAAAAGCACAAAAAATTCTGAACTTGCCTCTTTTTGCTCTATTTCCATCTTTGAATGTCAAAACCCAACATAAATGTATGCCTTGAACATTCAACAATGAAATTGTATTCTTCAAAGTATATTGAAGTAAGGACTTATACCATACTTTGCAATTAGAATCCCATCATTGTTGGTGGTGAGTTGTTGAGTGAATGGAGAAGAAGAATGGAATGGGGGGTTGAGAGTGAATAGTAGAACAAGAGAAGAGATGGAGAAGGGTGTAGAGATTGAATAATAATAGAAGAGGAGAAGATATGAGTTAAATTTAGTGTGGGGTGTAGACATGAGTTTGGAGATTAATGTGGGAAGGGGTGTAGAGAGTGGAATGAGGGCTTATATGTAATTTTAAATAGAGGTATTTTAGTCTAAAAAATTATGAGGGCCGCTAAGGGCACCCCACCATTTAATGAGGGCACCCGTTAATGTGGGCACAAACCGATTTACAGGGCACCCAAAAATTAGACCCGAAATACCTAAACTACCCCTCGTGGAAATCCATCTGCACCCCACCACCCCCAGCACCATCTTCACCGCCTGGACGATCCTCCACCCGTTTTGTGTGAACCGTCCAGTGGGAGGAATCTCCGAAATCGTGTCTCCGTGTCTGGCCTTGTGTTTCTCCTCCGTTTGACGGTTTTTTTGCAGTTCGTAGGGCCGTGGTGTGAGCCGATTTCGTCTCGAAGTTAGGGTTCCGCTGAACATCTTCGAACACACAGTTTTTGCGCCAAATCGGTCGTTTGAAGGTACGTTTTTAGTGTAATTAAGTTACATTTGGTAGAGTAGTTGTGATTTACAGTGGTGGTTTGTTCATTAGTGTAAGAACTGGGAATTCGCGGTTCTCGGCCACACAGGAAAGAGAATGTGCTTACTCTCTCGGACAAGCATGTCCGAGAGAGAAGCTACATTTTGGGGAAGTCGAAATCTCGGCCACAAAGGCCGACAAATATCACAGAGTCTCGGCTACGCAAGGCCGCGAGGACTCTAGGTATCGCGGCCGAGACGTGACGAGAGATAGAATTACTGCTAGGTAATGTGGTGGCGGTGGTGTACAACCGAGAATTTGGTAATAGTCTAGGTTGTACCATGGCGTGAGTGTTAGAGTAGGCTCGGTCGTGTTTGGCCGAGAGCAAGGCGAATTGCAATGGTCAACACATCTCGGTGGAGGACAACCGAGACCGTTTCATTGGACTCGGTTGTACAACGACGATATATTAGAGGAATTATCGGTCATGGGTGACCGAGAATATGTGTTGTTTCACAAACACGCTTGACCGAGACATAAGAAATGGATGATTTGGACATTTTTGTTTTGTAAATTTAATTTGGGATCTGTTCCATGCGCTTGTATGTTGTAATTTATTCGGGTATGGCTCGTCCGAAGCTACGGTGACTAGGCAAGAGGTGGAGCCGAGGTCCCGAGAGCTAACCGGGGAGAGGTGGCGGAGACCCCGAGACGACATCGTCTTAGGAAAGAGAGAAGGAGAATGAGGATGGTAAGGGCAAGGCGAAGGTAGATGGCACTCATGGAAGGTTACATTTGCACGATGAGGGTTCGACCCTCAATGCCGGGCGACCTGAGGATGTTGTTGTTGCCGGAGGAGAAGAGGAGAGGCATGCATCGGAGTCCAGTAGCAGTGACTCTTCAGAGACGGAGAACATGATAGAAACAGATCGTAATGTGGGGGGAGCAGTAGAGGTGGAGCTGGCCATGATGAAGGAGAGCCGGAAGTGGGTGTTGAAGCGCGTGCTCCATTCCCCGGTGGTCCTATAGACGGGCGTTGGTTGAAGAGCTTCAAGGATCATGTGGCTTTATCGATATGGAGGAATGAGGTAACTTCAATTTCATTGAAATGATAAACTTAACACTCATGGTCTTCACATAATGACGAGATGTTTTTACATTTGCAGGAGCGGGCCGTTCTTAAGTGTATCAATCACGGAGCTCAAATAGCGGAATGGGATTTACTGATCGTGTCACCGGACACGGCGGGACTTCGAGAGGATTATTCGGCGTTCGGGGTTGAATACGCGATAGACGCTCTTCTGGAAGGCTAACAAGGAGGTAATCTCTGCATTTGTGGAGCGGTGGCAGCCGGAGACGAACACATTTCACCTACCTTTTGGTGAAATGTCTATCTCATTAGAGGATGTCAGCTTCCTCCTGAAGATCCCTGTGACGGGCAAAGTTGTTGAAGTGGAGAACTTTGCCAGGTACACGGAGGAATCTCGCTCGGTCGCTATCAAGATGGTTTCGAACCTACTTGGGGTTAGCGTAGAGGAGGCCGAGGAGGAGGTGAATATCGACAAGGGCTCACGGTGCGCAAACATTGGTTGAAGAGTCGATGGTGCCCCAAAGCTGGTTCAAGACCCCGAAATTATCCTCCTGTGGAATGCACGGCTCGAGCGTACCTGCTGTACTTGTTGTCGTGCACTCTTTTTGCCGATAAGAGTGGGTCTCGGGTGTCTATCGCGCTGCTGAAGCTACTTGAGGACTTGGACGACGTTGGGAACTACGCATGGGGAGCGAGCTGCGCGTTGGCCTACTTGTATCGACACTTGGGGTCCGCAACGAGAGTGCTAGTGTCTCAGATTGCTGGCTATCTGACATTGCTTGAGGTTTGTTACAAAATAGAATTAATTATCATTCTGTTTTTCAATGAGGCCAACTTGCAATTGTGGACTAACTAACATTGTACGTATTTGCAGGGATGGGTGTACGACCATTTCAAACTTGGTCTGGCCACGCCCAATGCCAAGTACGTGGACTACGTGCACCCTCGTGTCTCCAGATGGATTCAAAAGCACGAGACGGTTGCGAATGTTGACAAGCTCGGGGCCATTAGGAGAACCTTGGATAGGATGCGCCCAGTGAGGTAGAAATTGCTTATCCATGTCCTCGATGAATGATTTTGTTTGGTAATTTATTTTACACACACTTGTTGTTGAATTATGTTTAGGTCACTTGGGACCCATATGTTAATTTAAGGGAAAATGGCGTTGTGCAAGCGATGGCCTTTTACGGTGGGAAGATCAAGTACATGGATGTGGTGGAGCCCTACCACCCGGAGAGGATACTTGAGACAGGTTTGGTCATGTGCGATCTATACCGGATCCTCCGTACCGTCCATTGGAAGCACACAGAGGCCCATTTGCGAACAAGTACTCCGTCAAGTACGGGTTCGAACAAGACAATTGGGAGCGATGGAGGAACCATGTGTTGGCTCCCGAAGTTCGGGCGAGAAGGCGATATTTGAGTTTTTGGCTACACCGAGTACCTCCCTTGGTTCGTCAAAGTGTCTCATCCTGTTATCACGAATCGAGCTTTGAGGACCTTGTAATGGTGTCCTCAACCATCGCAGATAACGAGATACTTGAGGTATTCGATTGGTTATACGTATTATGCATTTATAAGTAATTCCGAAATGTTGAGTATTTGACCGTAACCCGATAATTTTCATCAGCGTAATAGGCGAGCGTTGGACGCGGCGTTGCGATGGATGGACCTCCCCCCAGAGATGTCTACGTTTGACTCGGCGAGGACCACTCTGACTGACATGGTCAACCTCCTTTCGGGAAGGACTTTAAGTCCCACCCCCACGAGTACATTTCCCGCGCGCAACCGCACAACCACGACAACCGGCCTACCGGACAAGGCCCGAGGCACTCCCAAAGCATGGTAGCACTTCGTCACCCCCAACCCAGGGCCACGGCTCGGCTGCCGAGGCCGATCTTTGGGCATGCGAAGAGAATGCATGGGAAGGAGTATCGAAGGAAGAATATGAAAAAACCCAAGCAATGATCGGCCGATATCGGAGGGATAGACATTTGTACTACATTTTTATGACATTTTTAAATGGTTGATGTGTTCCGTTGCCTGTTGAATACATTTGCATGACAGTTTATAATGTTTCAGTGCCCATTTTTTTTGGTTGGAATTTGTGTTTGTATCCATCTGATATCTCGGTCAAGCGGGGCCGACACCCATCTATAATTTTCGGTACTTTATCCGCGGAGACCATAGGTGGCGTTATCGGTATTGCGTGTCGGAGCTTTGGCGTCAAGTCTCGGGGCGTACGTCCGAAGTGTCAACCATTCGTCTCGGTCATCCATGACCGAAACGAATGTTCCAAAGAACAGTTCCAACGGAGAACGTCAAGTGCGTACAAGTGATGCCAACAATCTCCAACAAAGGCATTCGGTACCTATTTGTCTTGTACGTGCAATCCAACAAAATAACCGATGGAAAACACACGACCAACTTTATTGAGTCGGGATGTGACCAAAATAACTCGTGACAACATTCGTAACGGGATCCTTCCTATGCCATGACATGACCACTTATTCTTCTCCAATATGTGCAACAAGTTGTTGCATTTGAGTCCTCCCACCCGCCTCCTCATTTCGGGCTTTTTGTCTTGCATTATATATAGTCCTCATTGTCGATACGTTACTAATGTCTCTTTGCTTCAACGTATTTAGGATGTCTCTTGGCTTCACATTCCCTTTGTCATTTGCACTACAACTTCTGCGCTCCGCCTTATCCAATCTCCCGGCAAAAGAATGGCCGTCCAAGTTTTTTGCGGGCTCGTGATTGTGCCTCCCACATATAACAGTGATATACCACAACGAGTCAGCATTTTCCTTTACGTTGATAAGGAAAGGGCATCCACATTTCTTGGTACCAGTTTGAGTCCTCGCCGTTTCCTCTTCTTCAGTCTCATTTCTTGGTTTCAAAGCAATTTTTGCTGCTTTACCTATCCCAACTCTTTGTGACATTCCCCTATAAGTCCCTGACCTCTCACAGGCAATTTTCACCCTTCCCCTGCGCTTAATGCCCCCGGCGTCAGAGTGCTTTGTCACTAGCACGAACATGTTCTCACGGCCTATCATTTGAAGCCATGAAACTGCTGCTTCTCTAGTTGGGAATGGCCTACAAGGTGTAAACGTGTCCGTGTAGTCTGGAAATAGGGCAGAAACCGGCATTACCTGCAATACAAACAGTGTAACATTATAAACAACGGAAATGTACAGCACAATCACAATAACATCCAAAAAAACTGGTTATCGGTAGTACATGTCAAGCAACTTACTTCACGGTCTCGCTCACGAACGACCGAGAGTTCTTGAATACTCTCGATTTTACCGTTCCGTGAGAGACGTATACCAATCGGTCCTCTACGACCGATACATTACAATACCTCTCGGTCCTGCGAGGCCGAAACAATCGCGCACCCAGACAAAAACTTCGGATAACCGCAACAAATACACAATAAATTTGCAAAATTACCTCAAGAACGACCTCCTCTCGCCACCGAAACGGTACAATCCTCCATTATATAGTGGAGGCAAGTTCGGATTTGAAGAAATTACCAAACCTACGTTGACAAACAAATCATCATTTTCACGATTATACACAACTCAACAGTTCTAAAAAGCACGAATATGGTTGTCTAACATTGTTACCTCGTTTGTCGGATGATGACAATCCGCAATAATCGATCAACGCTCGCAAATTCAATGTGGCTTTCGGGTTCAACCTTGTGGTGGGGTGCCTTTTTTCTTTGTCAAAATGATTTGTGGGGTTTGAATCACTATATATACAAGGGCAAAATAGTCTTTTCTCCTTTTGCATAATTTTTTACAAAAAATCTGGGTGCCTTCATGAATTGGTGGGGTGCCCATAGCGGGCCTCAAAATTATTAAGTTAATAAGGGGGCTGATATAGGGTACAAGGGGAACCTTTACCTAAATTACATGCAAAGCCTGATAACAACAACAAAACCTCAATCCTAATTACTTGGGTAGAATACATGGATCAAACTCTTCCGTTGCTGCCCCCGGTACCCTAAACCATGAATTATTTGCCATGTTGTATGTGTTATTGTACAAATCATGCACTGAAAAATTAGAGAACTGGCCAATATGAACTCTCAAATCTCTTCATCAGTCTTTTATTCCATTCTGCTAACAAAAAGTGGGCTCCGTCCTAATTACCAGACCCATCATGCATGAAGCCCATAGTTTCGGTCTAATACATATATATAAAAGATTAAGAAAGCCATTTTTCCATGGCATGGCATACACAAACAGAGAAAGCAAGGAATTGCTGCAGCTACTGTTACAGATCATACAAAGAACTGCAAGGCAGACAAAGACCAATTTAAGAAAGATGACACAACAGGCCTTGAAACTATACAAAGAGAGGTACCTTAGGCGGGCTCGGAAGGATTTCTATGTTGCGTGATTGACTGCAAATTCTTGTACATCTCAGCACAAGCAAGAGCAAAATCTGCCATTGCCCGGAAAAGTTCTGGCAAGTGAGTCTTGAGGCTGCTCAAGGACTTCTCTCTTACCTGCTTGCAGTGCTTCTGGTGGGCTTCTACCTCTTCCTCCAATCTCTTCTTCAGACTCTCCACCACAAACTGCCTTTCCACTACAGGATCTTTGTGGTTTGCATCCTCCGACGTCCTCTCCCCCTCCATCTCATCGGGTGGGGTTCTTCGTTGCATGTACTTGTGGTACCAGTCCTCGAACGCCCGGCTTTTCCGTGTGTATTCCTTCCTGGTCTCTTCGCATTTCTCCTTTAGCTTGAACTCTTCCTCCTGATGACTAATGATGGTATTCATGATCCCGGTAAAACTGTAAATGGCATTCCCAGCTAGTTCGGCTGGAAGCTTCCCGATATTTTCATGCCAAGCATATAGAAGGGCCTGAATTGGGGGCTGAGTTACTCGTGGTGGAGATGATACCTTCTCTTTCAGGCTGCTTTCAATTGGAATGAGGTTGAGCTTCAACCAACCATTCAGAGCTTGTATGTATTCCTTCTGATGCTCCACAAGCTTTTGAAACTGTGAGTGCCACTCTTGCACAACACCACATAACTGGCGCGTACGCTCGTAATGATGCTCAGTAGTCTCCATAGGGATTTGGGGGACGTCGAGGTATCTTAGGTTTGCAACGATCTTCAGCTGGCTGTCATGATGCCCTTGCATCGTTTCCCACATTGTAGCCATCCTGCGGATGGATAAATGTTAATGGTCAAGTTTCAAGTCCATCATTTTCGCTCTTCTAGACATGAAATAATAAAATTTTGAATCCAGATATTAAACTCAAAAATTTAAACAACTGGTGCAACTGCTTGTAGAATAGCATGAGAAGAATATCTAAAGACAATGAGGAAAATGCAGACTTGAAATGTTGAGGAGGATATTTATTTAATGAAAAGCAAAAGACAATAAATAATAATGTTGATTTGAAAGGCTTCACATTACAGCATGGCAAGATTAGGAAAGGATGAACAGAAAAAGGATGGGTAAAGTTTTGAAGCTCAGAATATTTCTTCTTAGTGTTAAAGATTTGTGATTCCAAATACTTGATGACGCAACATAGCTTCTTGTTCTTTACTACTTCTTGAATGGTTGCAGCTCTAAAATATTTTAAGATCGAAAATTATTGCATATCCTATTTATCTTGCGAAACACAATGATCCTATTGTTGAAAAGAAGGCGCAAAAACAACACCATTCCATAAGAGAACTAGGAAATGAACTTTTAAGAAATTATTGTAAATGATTCGAGTGTGTTACAAGTTTACCAATTGGCATCCTCTGCCAGCCAATATCCTTTAAATGCCAAATTATTAATAACAAATCGATTTCATTCAGTAAAAAACAACGGAGAATGAACATTCCCTTGTCTTTTGTACATTTCTTCAAGGATAACTATCTATCTATCTATAAAGAAACAACTGACAATTGAGAGAAATTAACATCAGCCAACTTACCATGGAAAACGCTTTTTTTCTCTCATTTTTTAAGCAGCTTGATGAAAAAAGAATTTATTCCTCGAACATTCATGAACAAGCAACTTACCCGTCAACAACAGCAACAAGTTTTGGGTACAACTGATGGTCTCGCAAACGGTTTATCTCTGACACTGTAGAATCCATAGACTGCATGTCAACTATATATCTTGTATGCAAATGACTCACAGCAGCTTTTGTTTTTTCTAAAGCTTCAGTACTAGCACCACGCCTCTTTTGCTTGTTTAGCAATGCAACCTTTCTCTGATAATCAAGTTTCATAAGCTCGCCAGCCTGTTCAACATAAAGAGGGATTCAGCATATGAAAATAATAAGCAATCACAACAGATAGCTATGACTACCAATGCAGATCTACACGTTGTACAAAGCTTTTGCCAAAACAATCATTTATTCGCCAACGTTGATAGGAATCTATGCCTAATCAGGAAAAATAATCTATGAGCTAATTGACTCCAAATTATTGATATCTACAAAGAAATATTCCCACAAATATAAGTTCAAATCATTATTTACAAAAAAAAAAAAAAAAGGTCTGAATCCACCACGACATATGTAAAAGGGGAAAGAAACTAATCGTACAATAAAGAAATAAGCCTGCAAGTCTACTCTAAAATAATGAAGTGATCACCAAATGATGCCACCAACTGTCAGAGTTCATATATGAACCACCACCTACTTGTGTTGGTAATTTTTTGAAACAATCATTTGGCATCCATTATTTTCCATTTCGCCATAGAATGGTCTATTAGATTCAGATATAACAAGTTCTACTAAAGCTGAGTTAGAATTGGTAAAGTTAGGAGAGATTGGAAGAAAGTTGTAATTTTTCAAGGTTTGGTGACAAAAATTTTAACTAAGTTTTCTCTCTTAGCCCCACTCCACAACATCCCCTTCAGGATATATTAAATGAGTGTTCTCGTCCAATGCATAGCCTTAGACCTGTGGCAAGATCAATACTCTCTATAAAATGAAACATCATTCAGAAGATTTTGAAAATGTGAACATATAGAAGCAGACTAGCACAGATACTCGTTCTGGTATCAACGGACAGATTTATCATGGTTCCAAACATGGTGTTTCTAAAGGTTTTCATAACAATCAAAAGGAGATCAAATGGGAGAAACGGTTTATAGTAATTAATTCACCCTTCTAGCAAACAAACTTGACAGTTGCAAGGATTTCATAACTCGGATCCCATCATCCCTCAACATAAACATGATCAGGCAGAATATACTATTTATAGCTAGAGAGTGATCTAGATGGCGATGAGGCCAAGAAAGACTAAAATACAATCACTTACTAATGCATCGCCAACTTATAGCAACATACAAAAACCAAAAAAATAAATACAGTGCATCAATCAGTATGGCAAGCTATTGAGCAGCACAATATAGTGGAAGATAAGCAACCATTAGCACAACTCAAAATTTTAAGATTCGTGAAAATTCACATGTTCGAATTTACCTTCACTTCGTCATAGAGCTTCTTTTCCCAGGCAAGTAGCTTATCCAACACAGTCGCATGAGTTTCATACTCTTCCGCATCAAAATCATCTGTCCCATCATCAGCATTAGGCAAGCCTCTGAAGGACCTATTCCATGTAATAACCCGCATCACCCTTGCAGAGTGGTCAATATGCCCTGCAAACAATAGAAACCCAATGAAGATTGACTTGAAAAAAATCCAATAGCACGCGGCGCATACATGGTAAGTGAAATCAGACAAATGCAATTTTTTGTTTCTCCCATGAATACAACCCCTTCTTTTCCTGCATTAACTGAAAAAGTCATAGATTTAAACTTATAGAATCCCATGATCAGATTCAAAATGCAGGTCATCAATAAGCACTTCAGCTAATTAAGGTGATCAATGTAGAAACTCGCCGCGAACCCCTAAAGGGGAAAAATTGACTTGTGCAACTAAACATTGGTAAATTCATGATTCAAACAGTAAAAATCCAATCTTTTTATACTAGATCTCAAACAAATCAATGATATGAACCGAATACCTCGATTGTCAGCGAAATTTGAGTGATAATGCAACCGAGTGGCCTCAAGCATCTTAGACACCTCATGAGCACTCTCAGAAGCCTTGAGGAAATGATCATCAAGATCATTCAAAGTCTGCAGCAGACTCACATTCCCCACAGCCTTCGCCGCCGCAGCCCTCTTCGTCTCCGGTGGCGCAGTGTTTGAATGAAGCATCTGCTTTGCCGGCGGCTTCTTCGCCGCCACCTCCGGCTCAATCACCTTCTCCGGTGTCCGAGGCTCCTCATTGCCTTCCCCAACGCCGCCGCCATCGCCATCCTCTCCTGCTCCGCCACCACCCCCACCCCCACCCCCACCCCCACCCCCAATCTCCGACCTCTTAAACCCATTAACAGCATTGTACCCACCTCCACCTCCGCCGCCGACACTGACACCATTTCCATCAACCCTCTCATCATTGCTCTCCGGCGGCGGCGGCGGCCTGATCTCCACAGACACATTCTCATCCATTGCAAAGAAGTAGTCCCACTCGATCCCGCCCCCGTTCGGCGGGGGCGGTGGAGGTGCCGCTCGCTCCAGCGGAGGCGTCTGCGGCGGCGAATGCATCCTTATCGGCGGCACCGCCTTCTCCTTCTCGGCATTCTTCCTCCTCCTCCGCCGGTGCTCCAACTCCTCCACCTCCTCCTCCTCCGGCTCCGCCGCATTTCCATCCTCTCCATCCTCCTCCCTGATCGGCTGCGGCGGCGTGGACGGCGTGGAAATGGAGAACTCGGCGGGGAGGGTGTAAGCGCGCTTGATGGGAGTAGGCGGAGCGGGGGAGAAGTCGGGGAGAGGAGGCGGCGGAGGGAGGGTCTCGTAGGGTGCCTGGACGGGGCCGAGCGGCGGCGGAGGAGGCGGCGCGTGGTGGTTGTGGTGGTGGTGGTGGTGGTGGTGGGGGTGGGAGTGTGGGACCTCTCCCGGGGCGTAGTCGCTCAAGGCGGCGCCGGTGTTCTTGAGGGCCATGGAGTAGGCGGAGTGGGCGGCGGCGAAGGCATTGCGGGTGGCGACGGCGTCCTTCATTAACTGCTTCCTGTCCTTGCATCTCGACACCGCCTCCTCGTTCTCGATCTTCGACTGCGTGCAACCCATTGTCGCCTCTTTGTTCGATCTGGGCTCAACTAATCCAAAACCAAAGCAGAGCACATTGAGTGGGTGAGTGAGCGAGAGAGTGAGAGAGGAGTGGAGATGCAGAAGAGCAGCAACGCCTTTTGTGCCTTTACACTTTTTGTGGGCGGTTTTGGTTTCGTGAGGTGTGAATGTTATTGTTAAGTAGTATTAGTGTGAGCCTAATCTAACCATAATTTGATTGGAGAATTTTTGCTAAACGTACTCTATCTAAGTGAAATGATCCAATTACACCTTTATATAAAGGGTTTTTACTAACCATACCTCACTCGCCCCACTTACCTCATACCCCGCCTACTCCACTCACTCATCGCATCTCACCACCAACCCGAATCTCACGAAATCCGAGCAAAATCATATCGATTCGACGCCGTGTGTGCATTCATCATTTCTTTTAGTGTCGATTTTGAAGTTTTTCTAGGTTTTTTTTTTCTTTTTTGAGTTGATATTTTGGAAGATTGTTATTGGGTTTAGGGCTTCGATTTGGGAGTTAAATCTTGCATTTTGAGTGCAAAGTTTTGATGGAATCGAAGATATTAAACGATTCTGAGCAAAACCCACAATTTTTTGATCATTTTCATGTGATTTTTTGGAGTTTTGAATTTTTATGTTCATTCTTGTTTGTCTCGTGGGTGTCGGACACACAGAGCTTAAAGAGGTGTCGCACACATAGGACCGACACCTCTAAAGAGATATCGGTCGACTTCAACCGAAACTGCAAAAATAACTAAGTTTCAGTGGGTGACGGAGGAATCCAGCCGAGACTTCTTTAGAGGTGCCCGACCTGTGTGTTCGACACCTCTAAAGAGGTATCGGTCATGTATGTTCGACACCTCTTCAGAGTCTCTTTGTGTCCGAAACATCTTCAGAACATCTTCAAAAGGGGTGTTAGGGTAAGGGTGATGGTAATGGGGAACAGCAAGGGTATTTTTGGAATTTTTTTTAAAAAAAGTGGGGTACGCTAAGTAAAAAGTGGGGTACGACGAAGTAAAAATTCAAAAATGGGGTACGTTTAGCAAAAATCGGGGTCCTTTTAGCCGCTCCCTTTGATTAAAGTTCTCAAATCACGTCATCTGGTCCGTTGGATTTGTGGAATGATTTGAAAATACAGGGGGTCAAAGTCTCAAAGACACGAAGTTATTCTTTTTAGGGCCGCTAAGGGCACCCCACCATTTCATGAAGGCACCACTGTTATTGAGGGCACAAAACAAATTACCAAGGGCACCCAAAAATTACACACGAAATCCCGAAAATACCCCTCCCGCACAAACACGAAAAAAAAACCCGCCGCACCCCACCACCCCCTCCACCACCTTCACCGATCTTGACTCCAAGAAACCATTTGGTTTGAACCGACCCGAGTGAGAGGAATCTCCGAAATCGTGTCTCACCTTGTGTTTCTCCTTCGGTTTACGGCTTTTTGCGCTCGTAGGGTCGTGGTGTGAGCCGATTTCGTCTCCAAGTTAGGGTTCGGTTGAAGTTCGTCGGACACACCTTATTTAGTGTAATTAAGTTACATTTGGTAGAGTAGTTGTGATTTACGGTGGTGGTTTGTTCAATAGTTAAAAAATGGGAATTCGCGGTTCTCGGCCACACAGCCGAGATCAGCTTAGCTGTCTCGCCAAGCATGGCCGAGAGGGAAGCTACATTTTTGGAAGTCGCGATCTCGCCACAAAGGCGGAAAGTCTCATAGTGTCTCGGCTTACGCATGGCCGATAGTACTCTAGTTCTCTCGCCGAGACTTGACGAGAGCAAGACGAATTGAAATGGTCAACCCATATCGGTTGTGCAGGCACAACCGAAACCTTTCCATCGGACTCGGTTGGACACCGCCGATATATTGGAGCAATTGTCGGTCATGGGTGACCGAAAACATGGGCTGGTTCACGAACCTGCTTGACCGAGACATCAGAAATGGATGAAATTGAACATTACTTTTTGTAAATTTTTTGTTGGGTTCTGTTCCATGCGCCGTCCGAAGGCACCGGTGACTAGGGAGGATATTAAAGGAAAGATGAGGATACTTAGTATCAGGGTCACTAGGTGATCTTATGAAATACCAAGGAACATTAGAGAGATAATAAAAAGACTCGATGATTAAAACTGCAAAGAACACAATCATAAGCGATGGAAATGTAGTCCTACATCATAAGCGTCATGAGGAATCTGTTTTAGTAAAAGCAAAGCCACTTCAAAAAGCAAAATATATAATAATTACAACCAGACAAAAGTAAACAGTGAAAGCAAATAGTAACTACTACTTTACATAATAAGAGACCAAAAGCAAAAGCATCTTGCATGGGCGGATGGCCCATCACGTCTATGAAGCATGGGCTTTATGTGAGGATGACATGGGCCCGATTAGTCATTAGGTCCTTGGTAACGGATAATGCAATGTGATGATGCGCGGGAAAAATAGAGAAATTCCCCGAGAGCAGCATACACATAATCAGGGAACCGCATCATAGTCGAAAAATGAATATACACACGTATAATGGGACATCCCAATAAATACCATAAGGCAAGTAGAAGACAAATATCATCTTGTGTCCACACATAGCTGATATGATATGTGAAAATGTTGAGCGAATGCCGCCTTGGAGGAGGATTCCAGACAATCTCAACGCCATTGTTGAATAATTCTTGATAAATGAACTCTACCAAAGGATGATGAATGCCAAGATTCATGGTAACCGTAGGAGCTTCACAGCTAGTCACAAATCTGCATCAAAAAGATTCTGAATGTTATCATCAGAAACAGATCTGGTAGATGACGAACATTTAGAAGCGATCTGTTTAAATTCAACCAAAATGTACAGCACAAACACGAAAAGACCCAAAAAAAAAGGGTTCTCGGTCGTACATATCCGAAACTTTCTTCGAAGTCTCGCTCACGAACGACCGAGAGTTACTTGGGTACTCTCGGTTTTACCATTCTCGTGACCTACGTACACCTATCGGTCATCTATGACCGAGATATCACCATAAATCTCGGTCTGCGAGGCCGATACAATTGTGCACATCCAGACGGAAACTTCGGATAACCGCATAAAAAACACAATAAATTTGCAAAATTTCCGTGAGTTCGACCTCCTCTTTGCACGAGTGCAGACAATCCTACATTATATAGTGGAAACAAGTACGGATTTGAAGAAATTACCAAACCCTACGTTGACAAACAAATCATCATTTTCACGATTATACACAACTAAACAGTTCTAAAAAACCCGAATATGGTTGTCAAACATTGTTACCTCGCTGTCGAACGATGTCAATCCGCAAGAATCGATCAGCTCTTCGCCAAACGGAATGTGGGTGTGGCTTTGTGGTTCAAGCTTGTTGGTGGGGTGCCCTAACTCCTTGTCAAAATGGTTTGTGGGGTTTGAACCATTATATATATACAGGGGGCAAAATAGTCTTTTCCATTTTTGCTTTGGAATTTTTACAAATAAGTTTGGTGCCTTCATGAAATGGTGGGGTGCCCTTAGCGGCCCTCTTCTTTTTACTTTCCAGTGTGCTCCTATGGCCACGGTAAATCTCAGGATAAGTGTAATAGATACGTGACAGGATAAGTGTAATAGATACGTTGTCACGACCAACAAAAATACATCTTCAATGGTAAATATGGATAGTAGACCGAAGTTGGTTGACATAACTGCAAAGCGAGTTGGTGTCCCTTAATTAGTAACTAAAGTTCGAGTCCTAAGAATGGAAAAATCAACTTTAGGAGCTCCCCCCGCTTAAGCGTTGTATGCTTGAGGCGAACTCGGAGTAGTCGGATAGTCCAGATACCGAGTGCTTTAGACAAAAAAATGTGGATTGTGGGTGTTGATTGATGTCGCGTCAGCAACGTTAAGAAGATGTTCGTTCTAAGTGGCTTGAATAGACATTGAAGTTCAAGTGTTCTTCAATGCTCAATGTGGATTACATTTTTATTTTAAGATTTTATTGTTTTTTTATATATTTTAGAAAAAATCGCTAACGAGACTATGAATTGCACCATTATGAGGTAGACATTGAAAATAAACATTATATATTCCTTATATGCCACATTAGCTCAACATTCGAAGTACACATTTGCATTGGAGATGACTTTTTTGTTCCAATGTTTATTCAATTATAGGTGGCTCACATGCACACCCAATCCACGTCCCCATTAGAGATGTTCTTAGTAAGTCATCAGATTTAATGATTTACATCGAATTATGAATTGAGTGTTGTTGAATACATATCTCGATGTGTATTGAACGGTGTGCCACTAGACAACTAAGTCGGTGTCCTTAATTGGGTTTTCAAAGTGGATCCGTTGCCAAACCTTTTCTATTAAGGAAAATGATTGGATGATTATAGTTTAAGGACAAAATGATTATGTGACTCAGTTTGGGACACTCATAATAGACACTCGATTGTTGGTGTCCATTCAATACACATCAATTTGTATGCGTACAAACATTGGCGTGGAAATCAACAGACACCAATAATTGGGTGTCCATTTTGGGTATCCCAAAATGGGTCACCAAGGCTCTGTTTGGTAAAACTAGCTGATAATCTTGCTTGATAGCTGATAGCTGATAATTTAGTAACTATAGTTGAAAGTTGATAATCTAGCTGATCAATTAAACTTGTTTGAACACACTAACTGATTGAGTAGCCAATAAATGTAAAATGACATGAAAGGACATATTTATATTAATGGAATATTTTTTAAAAAGCAAATTATTTTTTATTTACAAAGCTTTTTTATAAGTTTTATTTATATGACTTAAAAAATAACCTATGCAACTTATTATTTATCATTAAATAAATGCTACAATACTCTTACATTCTACAATCATGTCTTTTTTTGTCAAATATATAATTATGTCATTAGATAAGGAATTTATATATCCTTGACAAAAAAAAAGATAAGGTATTTATATGTATTCTACACTTTTTTTTGAAAACATATATATTCTATACTTAAATGTGTGTATATATAATTAATTGATTATTTAAGTATATTTATTTGTTCAAAGTCCCGCGTATATACGTTGATGAAGCTTAGTGAATTGTGATAGATGAAGTGCGTGAGAATAGCTAGATAGGTGAGTGTAACATGTATATGTGTTGGGGCTACTTGTTAATGTTGTACACGTAAGAAGACAAACAATGGCTTTATGGTGTTATTTGTGTGAAAATTAAGGGTAAATGTGGAACCAAAACTTCAATCGGAATGTTTTTTATGGTGTTATAAGCTAGCTTATTTAAAAAATTATCTACTAACCAAACATAACTTATTTTTTAAATTAGCTTATAAGCTAGTTCATGCTTACCAAACAGAGCCCAAATCATTTTGTCCTTTTCCATAGTTTTTTTTTTTGTGTAAACCTTTTTCCATAGTTTAAACACATACATTTCACTCTTATAAAAAAAAGATGAAATATATTTTCCTTAAACTTTGTGTCTTATATGCTTTTGGTCCTTGAACTTTTATTAGTGTACATTTGGTCCCCGAACTTTTATTGTTGTACATTTGGTCCCCGAACTTTGAGTTTTTTATGTTTGGGGAAAAATTAGTTTTTTTTTTTTCGACTTTTGTTGGTCGATGTGAGTTGTTCGGTTCGATAATATCAACCACTTTACTCTTCTTGACTAGTCACACGGCTTTTTTGTTACCCACGTTGGTGGAATTTAACACTTTAAATGGTGGAATGACTAAATGTAGAATCATTGTGAAAGTTCAAGGACTAAATGTGTAGTAATAAAAGTTCGGAGACCAAAAACATAAAAAATACAAAGTTCAAGGACCAAATCACTAGTTTTGCCTAAAAAAAAAAAACAAACAAAAAAAAAAAAAAAAAAAAAAAAACCAAACAAACATACATTTGACGCATAATTGTTGTAATCTTTAATTTGCAAGGATGCCTCAACTTAATTTTTCTATCTCAAAAACTCAAAATTTCTACAACAAAGTCCTTTACGACTTAACCATCCAATTATTATTGGCAACTGGCAAGCTATTTCATTACCAATCAAAATGCATTTTGTTTTGTGTGTTAGACCGTTAATTGTCGAATCGTGAAATCAGGGCGCCATAAGCTTGATTTGTTGTGATTTGCTTTGATTTAATTGTCCAACCGAGAGAAATAAAATATGTAGGACTACTTGCTGACCCCTTTCAAACGTTTCAATGTTTCCATGCTCCATATCAATGTATCATTGATTTATAAATACTTATAAGTTGTTTCGGCTTTACAGGTTGTATTCAAGTAGATGATTTTTATGAAGTTTGTAGATTTACGTAAATTTTTAAAGACTTTCATAAACTTTTTATGTAGATTTGCATTTTGATGACTTCTATTAACATTTAATATTTTCAGCGACTTGTGTGAACTTCTTAAACATGATTTTGATTGACACTAGTAAATTTTTGTGATTTTTATAATGAAACAAATATTTTACATTTTATTATAAAAAATAAATAAATAATTATATTTCTTTTATTTAAAATTATTACTAATTTAAAAAAAAAAGTATTTTTGTATTTTAATAAAAAAATCAAATGGATATATTAATGAATTATTATCAAGGTAGTTGCATAACAAATAAGTAAATAAATATCAACAGAATAAATAGATAAATAAATCATCTTTTAGTGGCAAAAAAGAACTAAGTAAGATCATTTCAAACATTAGTGTAAAAATTTTGCACTTTGTTTTTTGACTTAAATAACAAAATCTATATTTTTTCCTTAAGAATGATATTTTAAATTTTTTAAAATGCACTTCTTGCATTTAGGAAAAAATTATACGTTTATTTTTTTCCAAAAATAATAATACTACACTTTTTGAGATTATAATAATACACATAATAAACGAAACTACTTTGTTAATAACGACATCATTTTCATTTTCATTAATATAGACATTAGAATATAGTGGGTGAGCAATGAAATCCATCGAGTTGTGGAGTCATTGGAGAAGTTGATAAAAATAATTGATAAGAAAAGACATTTGTGAACAATGAAGTCCTAAAAGTTTTATGGTTGAGGAACAGAGAAGTTGAAGATTTCTTTATATGTATTTTTATGCAAAAAGTTTATAAAAGTCGAGATTTGTAACCAATCCACAAAAGTCTCCAAAAAATTAAATACACCTTACTTTTATAAATTCTCCAAAAGTTTAAATTGAATACCCCAAAATTTTTAAACACTTTTTAAAAGTCTATAAAAGCTCACATTAAATACAATTTACTTTTATAAACTCTCTAAAAGTTTTAATTGAATATACTTAAACTTTTTTAGTCATTAAAAGTAACCAAAATTCCATTAAAATCTCAATTGAATACACTCGTGTTAGCATGCTAATTAAGATGATATTAATGCGGTGTTTACTTTTTATTTTTACCATTTAACACAGAGAAGGAAGTGCATTTAAGGGCATTAAATGTTGAGTGTGAAAAAATAGGTGAAATGGGTATTTAAGGTTTGAAAAGAGCAAAATAACTTGTAATTTTGGAAAGTTGAATTGGTCTAAAATGATATATATTATTGGATGGAGGGAGTAATTTTTGTGAGTCCTCACACACTTAATTTAAACATGAGGCGTAAAAGATTTTGATGTTAATTGATGAATGTGGATGATCATGAAAAGAAAAGTTAGCAGATTAAATTGATTTCAAAGAAAAAGTAGTTCAAATAAGTTGAGGATAGAATTGAAAGTAAATCGAAAAGGTTATGACATAATCGGTAAATTCCAAAGATTATGATATGATTAATACCACTTGGAGTTAACTCACAGTGAAAGATCATATTTTCATTTTTTGTTCAACTTTAAACTTGTAGAGAAATTGCAAGTTTTTAAACAATAAAATATATGAATTGACATAAAATACCTTTCAAAGAGATGGATGTGACCAATATGAGTAGTAAAAAGAGTAATTAATGAGGGGTAATTATATCCACAAACTCTTGGGAGATAACTACCTTAAGGGGAGGGGAGATATCTCTCACTCTTGGGTGTGAGTTGAGAGATAACTTGCAAGGAAGTAAGGCAACCAAACAAGATTAGTTCCAACTCCCCTACAAGTTATCTCCACGAGTTTTTTTTTTTAACAGGAAAGAAACAACTGTTTACACCCACCAAGGTTTGAACTCATGACCTTTTACTTCCAAATTACATACTAAATCATTGGGCCACCCAATTGGTTACAGTTATCTCCATGAAGTTAACTCCATCCCTAACCAAACAAGGTATAAGCCTTGTATAATTTTTTAAAAAAATATTCTATGAGTCGATACTCACGAGTCCAAATAGATTTAGAGTGTGACTATTAGCCCCCTCTACTCTGTATCAGCCCTCTTATTAACTTAATAACTTTTTAGACTAAAATACTCCTATTTAAAATTACATATAAGCCCTTATTCTGCTCTCTACACCCATTCCCGCATTACTCAAACTCATATCTACGCCCCCACTTTAAATTAAACTCCTCTTCTATTATCCCCTATCTACACGCCTCCCCATCTTCTTCTCATGCACTCAACACCTCACCCCCAACAACGTTAGAATATTTTAGTTTCAACGTGTGGTAAGTTTTTGCTCAAATACGTTTTAAAATGCTACTTGGAGCACATAGAGGTAATTTTAGAGTCTTTAGACATTTTTTGAATGTTTTTTTATTGAAGAGAAGGTGAGCAATTTCGTGATGGTCCGCTACTTTGTTCGGCAGCGGTTATATATGTCGCCGCTACCAAACATGGCCACTACCATTTGTGGCAACGCACATCAAGTACGCTACTATGAAATGGGGCAGCAATCCAATGGATTTGACAAGTGCAACACGAGTTTTTGCAATAACAAAGATTTTTGTGCTTTTTATTCTCAAACATGCATTCCCAAATGTAAATGATTGATTGTATGTGAATTTAAGTTGGGAAAAAGTTGGAGCCCTAAATGTGGATGACGGTGATGGTGATGGAAGTGTAGAAAGAATATGAAACTGGATGTTTTCGAATGAGCAATTAATGTTTTTATGAAGAGTATAGAAGAGACTAATGTTATTAATATGAAGAGTGAGTAATGTTATTATTATGAAGATTAGAGAAAAGTTTGAGAGAGTTGAAACGAGTGAGTGGGGGGTAGACAAGGTGAGCTTGAGTGTGTCAAAATTTAAGTGAGGGTAGATTAGTGTATTGGATTTACTAACAAGTTTGGTTGGGATATATTGGGAAGTTTATCAATATTTAAGGGGGCCAATTAGTGTATTTACTAATTTGATGTAAGCTACTTATAATAGGGGTTGATAGAGGGTAGAGGATTGTTAATAGTCACACTTTAGATTTATTGTTTCTTCAATGAGAAGTGTTAGAATGACAGCAGCACGTTACACCATAAGACACATTGACTCACAAGATTCTTCCATGCGTGCTTCGAAATGTGTGCCTCTAAATGACATTGTTGTAGTCATTTTAGTATTTTACTGTAACGGCCCAAAAATTTACTAATAGTAAATTAGTCCCTAATTAATAATCGATGTGAGGACCGAGAAACGTGTTAAATTTGATGTGATTATGCTTAGTGTTATGTATATATGTAGACTTATTAAGTCACTCATGCTTGTATATAGATGTAGAGACGTGAGCGGAGACGTAGCTCGAGATGCGTATCGACGTGGGACCGGGGTAGAGAGTGATATGATAGTCTTATTTAAGCTTAATGTAGCTTATATAGTGATTTTAATATGGCTAGTTATATATTAAATGTAACCTAAGTTAATATTTTAAAACAATGGCCATGTGATAGTTCTCGAGATACGTATCGATACATCTAGGAACCAATTGAGTTACAAATTGGTGTTATCTAGATTAAGTAAGTGGAGAGTAAGTGGGACATGTATTAAGGTGTGGACCATTAGATAAGCCTCGGCATACGTATGCACTTAAAGATCAATGGCTATTAGTTAATCTTATCCATTTCATATTTCATATATATATATATGGTTAAAGATCAACTCATTTCATTTTCTTACTTGCTGGAGAAGTAAAGATTGAAGAAGAAGAAGATCAACAAGCTTTTATTGGAGGAATCAGTGGGTTGGTGAATGAGATCAAACTAGGAGTTCATCAAGTAGGTAATTCACTACACTAGCAACTTAGTCAAGTTGATGAATTCATGAATTTGATAATATGTAGGGCTATTTTTATGTTGTTGTTGATGTCTTGGGGCTCTAGAGGTGTGTACGAGGGTTCCTAAGGCATTTGGGTAGCCTATGTGTGGAAAAAACTCAGAATTCTGATTTCAGAATGCTAATTTCGGGTAGCGCACTAGAGATAGTGGTTAACGCGCTAATGAGGCGACTATCACGCTAATCATATCATTTAGCGCGCTAATTACTCTGACAACATAAAAATTTGCAATTTTCTAAAATTTCTTAAACACTATAAACAAGTCTAAAACCCTAAGTAAAGGTCCAAACACACTCGAAAATATGTTATATGATATCATGAACTTAGGAAAGTGCCTCGGGGGTTCGCATACAAGATTTGAGGTGTCGAGAGGTCGAAATAGCTTAGAAAATTTCGTGGATTGTAAGTAAACTGATTGAGATATTTTCCCTCATTTTATGCCTTGATATTGTTGTGCAAAACTTTGTGTGCTTATTTAACTATATGTTGTTTGACTTTATTAGTTTATGTTGCTACGTTTGATAAATTATTGGTGTTATTGTTGGTGTGATGTTTCTTGTTATGCAATTATTGTTAAATGATAATATGTATGTTTAAGATTATGATGTGGTTTTGGTAATACGCGGCACAGGGGGTATGGGACCCAGGATGTTGGTATACTAATTAGTTAGTGAAATGATTAAGCGGTGACCAATTAGGGTAATACTGATGTACTATGTGTACTGACCTATTACATGAGGTCGATAAGTCGTGTTTCTCAACTAATAAGTATAGTACCTACGTGCTCTATTATATAAGTTATTACCTGAAAGGTAATATCTAGTCCAATGTGTGAAATGAATAAACAACGACCGATTAGGGTAATACTGATGTACTATGTGTACTGACCTATTACTTGAGGTCGATATGTCATGTTTCACAACTAATAAGGAGAAGGCCTATGCATAAACGACGACTAATAAGGGCAATACCGATGTACTATGTGTACTGGCCTATTACATGAGGTCAATATGTCGTGCTAAATAAGTAACTACCCAAGGTCTATGTGATCAATAGGGTATTACTGGGCTAATGTGTTAGTAACCATTTAATATGTGTGGTTCATTTGAATAGTTTCATTTTAATTAACTAAAGTATCTCTTTGCATGTTCTATTTTCAGCATAGTTTTAGTATCATGTTTTTATATACTTGTTGCATATTTGGGAATGTGAATATATGTCTCTCAGTGTTACTTTTTATATTACTATATTTACCGTCATTTTTATGAAGGTGGATGCAGATCCGTCGACGAGCGGTCGGGCAAGGAGAAGATTGACGACTACCTCTGAGCCAGCGACATACTTCTGTATCGACATTTGGTAGGTTTTGATATTTTGTGTATTATACAATTTTATTTTGATACACTTTTGGGTTGTATATTGGCTTGAACGTTTAGTTCCTTGATTTATGATGACATCACACTGTTTATATTCGCCACTTTGTTATATGTGTGTGATCGTTGTTTTCTCGGTTTCCACACACTTAGGATTTTTAATAATTGTTTCTGCATAATTTGTTAAGACTTCTGCTAAATTTTATAACTTTTAATAAGTTTTTAATAACTATGAAATTCAATTGTAAAGTGAAATGTGTTTATTTATCTTAAACTGTAGTTGATGAGATTTGGATATAAATGCTGACTAATACGTAGTTAAGTCCTATGTGGTTAGGATTTGGGATTAATTACGGGATTAGGCTGGGCGGTGCCTAGATTACGGAAGGGGCCATCACATTTACTTCTTCAATTGGAGAAAAATAAATGGAAAATACTAGAATGACAACAACAATGTCAAACCACAAGATATATTGGCTCACAAGAGTCCTCAATGCATCTTAGACCTGCGTGTTATGCATCATATCTATATATACCTGCATCTCGAGACGCACATAGATGGCGAGACGCACATAAATGACTCTTGTGAGCCAACGTATTTTATTGTGTGACATATTATTGTCATTCTAAGACTTCTCAAAACAAATAGACACTGAGAGAGTTATTTTAGACCACCAAACAAATGTTTACGATTTTTTTTTTTTTTTTTGTCAAATAAATGTTTAAGATTAGAAGGACAAATAATTAGGGCGTGGGATGTCACATGCAAGACGGGGGAGCCTATGAGATTAAACAACGTACTGAAAGCTACTCCCTGAAAAAGAGCATAAATAAAAGGTGAAGGTTGGGACTTGGGAGACGTGCAGTTTTGGACCCACGTACCCTCTCTTACACAACCTCTTTTTATATTTCGTTTTTGTGTGTTTGTGTCTGTGACAGTGTGAGTGCGTTTAACTGGAACCCAAATCTTAGGTGTAATAATCAATTGAAAAGTAGATTGTTTATAGTCATTGTTTTGTTCGTTTTTGTTAAATTATAGTGTTAGTTGGAGTTTTTTTTTAAAGTTAACATTTTTGTATTTGTTTCAATTTTAAACTTACAGAAAAGTTTCAAATTTTTTAAAAATAAAAAATATAAATTGACATAAATAAGACGAGTAATAAAAGGTCATTAATGAGGGATAATTATGTTTACAATTTCTAGGAGATAACTTCTTAGGAGATGTGGTGGGAAGATATCTCTCACCCTATAATGTAAGTTGAGAGATAACTTGTAAGCAAGTTGGGCGACCAAACAAGATCTCAACTTCCTGTGAGTTATCTCTTTGAAAATATCTCCGCTCATACCAAACAAGAACATAGTCCTTGATGAGCTTTTCAATTTTGGCCCATATGGGTGCCACCCTGTGTACTGCATTTGGTGCTTTGGATTCCTTTTTCACACTTCCCGTATGAAAATATTTCAAAAAATAAAAATAAAATAAAAATAAAACTGTTGTTTGTGTTGTAATAATTATGAAGTAATTTGACTCTTACATTAGGTACATAAACCCTCAATTAGTCATCATTCATTTATAGAAATCGTCCTTTAATTTTTCCTTTTATTATCTATATTCACTTGAAGAATCAAAAAGTATTAATAAAGAGATGCGGAAAGTTCACCACAAAAAAAAAAAAAAAAGATATGTTAAAAGTTGAGAGTATGTAAGATCAGTAGGTGAAATGCTGTAGAGTGGTTAGTTGCAACTAAACTAGCTGAAGAATCTTTGGAGTTTTCAAGACATTTGGTACAACTCCATGGAGACTTGTGGCACCTCAGTCTCAACCAAATGATGCAACCATATAGAGCTTAATTCAAACAAGCTACTTCTCACATTTTGTATTCGTGTTTGCTCAAGATAAGTATAATGGGACAGAGAAAGAGAAATACATAGAGATCCAAGAGATATAGAAGTGACATTAATAAATGTGAAAATTAGGAACTGACAGTTGCAGTAATTTAGATACATCCAAAGACGATCATGCGAATGTTTTATTTAGCAAACTCGACACAATAGAATTTTAAAAAACTCG
This sequence comes from Stephania cephalantha, assembly GCA_039657325.1. Lineage (NCBI taxonomy): Eukaryota > Viridiplantae > Streptophyta > Magnoliopsida > Ranunculales > Menispermaceae > Stephania > Stephania cephalantha. The sequence continues at coordinate 46,611,241 of CM077569.1, read as the reverse complement.
ATAATATAAGAGTTGACCTAAAATAATTGGAGATACATTCAATGAGGAAGGATTTAAAAAATTATAAAAGCACATCATCAATTGTTGTAAATCGAAAAGATAACAACTTGATCAATAAGATGGTGAATGGAAAAAAAAAAAAAAAAAAAAAAAAAAAAAGAAAATTTAAGAAGACATCTTAAGAAGAATATTTGCCAATTAATTTGTTTCAGAAATATATTTGATCTGCCAAATCTCCACTTCATTTCCTCTATTGTATTCCCTGATGTACTGTGGGATGCTTGCATAATCAATACGCTTGCCAACAAAGCATCTCAAGGGCCGAATTCCTAGCTGCCTCAATTCTGCATCATGCGTAGAAGAAACATTTTAAGCTCAAAAGAATCGCATGTTAATAAATTCTCTCATGGAGTGGAACTCAAGAGCATACCTTCTTCATTCTTCAGATAACTGCGAAAATGAGAATAACCATTTGCGACAACATCTAAGTCATCGAGACTAAAGTTGTAACGCTTTTCCAAAGCTAAGTATAACACCTGAAACAAGAAAATCGTACGCTCAGTCATTATAGGCAGTGGACTATTGCATTGTAGTGCATACAGCATAGATCCAGCATTGCTAGCATCAACTATGCAACGCTTCTTCTCGTCTGCTACTTGTATTTGGTTACTCAAATAGCACTGGCAGAAAATCAAGAACGGCAAAAGAGGAGCAGATAATTCCAATATCATTAACTTTTGCAGCTAGTGAGAGCACTAATTTTCCATAGGGATTCAATCATTAAAGCCCAAAAATTATTCTCAGTACCTTAGGGAAACCTTGTGACATTAAGCTTTGCAGTGTATTGAACAATGCATCAGTAAGGTCATCACTGTAAATTACATCAGCGGCTAAGAGTATTGAAGCTCCCATTGCTTCATCAATTTCTTCTTCGCTCCATGAGAATTTATACCTTGATGAATAACAACTTGGAGCTCAAAACAGAAGCAACAAATTATACTTAAAACTAAAAACACACAGAAATGACGCTACATGGTTTTACCTTTCCTCATGAGATAATTGACTTGATCCAGGAACAGGGGGCCATTGATTGTTCCAATCAAGTTCACGCGCATAGACTGAAGCTTGGTGATCTCCAAAGATCTGAGAGTTGAGATGAACATTCGTATAACAATTATCAAGGACTTCGTAACCATGGTCTGATAGTAATTTCATAGGATTGCCAGTTCAACAAATTAGTTTTGGAGAACAATGTTTGAAATGAAACAATGAGCACAATTTCAAACAATCAGAAAGCAAACATTCTTAATCAACTACAAATGCATCAATACTAGAAATGTTGAATTGTTTTTTTATTTTTTAATAGGATAAAATGTGCAATTGATAATAGTAAGAAATCGTTATTAGAAACGCACCTTGAGAAATTGATAAATGATTTGCACTCCACATTACACAAGCATTAAATTTCATTCTATGTTAGAAATAAAATTGGACAAGTACCACGAGTCCAGTTCATAAATTTTAGCGTTTGTCATCTTCCATTAGATATGCATTTCTTGCAGACAAATCTTCATAAAATCATCAAAGCATCCTCAGAATTGAAAACTAATGCCATTACTCCACCACAAGAATCTGAAGGGTGACTCAAACACTCAACTCACTCAGCCACACGCATTTGAATCAAGGACTTAGTCACGAGTTTCCTCACATTCCAGTGAGCAATAGGTTCATCCTATGTACCTTCCCACTAGTTTTTTAGGGTATCCATGGCATATGCCAAAAACATGTCTAAGAGATTTTGCTTTCTTTGTGGTTGAACTATTCTTAACCATTTCACCCTTTCACCCACCCTCAGATGCATTCATGATAATTTTATTTTCCTCCATGCCAGCCATACATGTCGATATTCTTAATTTTGCATTTATGATACAAAGTGATAAGGTAAAATATGTATTTTCATTATTTGTACAACCAATACTCGGTAAGAAAGGGATATGATATAATCTCGTGAGTTTATGTAGAGCTGCTGGTTCTATACTCACAGACTTGTCTGTAGGTACAAAATACGTCCCAGACAGATTCGCAAATATTCTCTAAATAGATACTCGGGACAGCTGAACAAGATAACAACGACAACCTATATATGTCCAACAAGGCAAGAATATTTTGATCGACAACTCGCGAGAAAATAAGGCAAGATTCCTTTAATCAACGAAGAAAGAAAGAAATAGTATATTTGCCACATCATTGATTGAAGACGTAATATGAAAAGTTTCTAAAATCTTGTATTGTGTTTTCTTTATAAATTGTGTAATCAAGAATCGCAAATTGTCCCTTCTTTAGAGACTAAAAGTCGATCTGGAGATAGACGAACACTAGTTCGATCTTTATCTTTTTTTTTTTTTTTTTTTTTTTACAAACCTGTCAAGGGGACTTGGCTTGTAAGCCGAGGGATCTCAAGTACCAAGGGGATCTTGGGTTAGCGTAGGATCATTGTTAGGGAAGTGAATAGTGTAACAAAGTTTGGTGAGGGATCAATTAGTTAGGGACTTTGTGTAAATCTGTACGTCACTTTCTCTTAATGGATCTTCATCTCGGTGTGACCCTGCATACGTAGAACGGGAGGTCCGAACTGCGTAAACAAGATCTTGGTGTTGTGGTTTGGCGCATTCATTTTGTTTACTGTTTTGCATTATTTACTTTTTGAGTGCATTGATCTTATCAAGTGGTATCAGAGCCAACACCTAGGCTCTTTGTTGTGTCAAAGAAGGTGCGATCCTAAGTGAATCAATGACTCAAGTAATGCAATCAGATTAGCCGAAATGTGTATTCACTATGAAACCACCATTATTCACCGGCCCCAATGAAGTTGAATGAAGTTGCCCCTTTATGGACAGATATAATGCTAAATCTTAGTTATTTCCCTTTTTTGGCAATTTGTTTTGTTTCGTTTTATGACAGGAAACAAGTTGGATAGATTGACGAAAAGTGGAGATGTTGAACTTCCTTAAAATGCTATTGCTTTTGTACCTACAGACAATCAGCTTGCTTCTGTACCCACGGACAGTCAACTTGTTTCTGAACTCAGACAGTTAGCCTGCATCTGTACCCACAACAGTGATTACAGACCTACTGCATGTGTTCACAACAACTTATGTTGGAGGTAATGATGAATTCATGGAGAGTGAGTGTAAGTATAAGATTTTATATGCGTCCTTTCATATTGCTTTGATAATGTCTCATGCTACAACTCTTTTATAGTATCTATATTTCTGTTGTGCTTACTACTGATATGGTAGTTAATTATTTTCCTCGTTTCGAGTTTTGATATTTTCTGTCCCAAATAGGGAGACAATGCAAGGATGAAGGGGGAGTTCATTTAGGTAATATATGATACCTCCCCTGTGTTACTTTCTCTTACCCTTGTCTTTTATTTTGTCACAAAGGGGGATAGAAAAGCTTGTATTTAGGGGGAGCGTAATACGCTTGAAAAGTCAAAATTTGATCTTGTTTTGTAAAGAACTCATATCTTTTACTTTTGCAGGACTTTATTATATTGATATCACATGCTTTCACTTATTCATTTTTTTTTTATCTTTACTTGCTTTATGAATTGCATGTTTCTTTTGTTAACTCGGTCATAATCCTTTTGTATTGAGTTGTGACAAATAAATGACAAAGGGGGAGATTGATAAGATAAAATATGTATTGTCATTATTTGTACAACCAATACTCGGTAAGAAAAGGATATGATGTAATCTCGTGAGTTTATGCAGAGCTGCTGGTTCTGTACCTAAAGACTTGTCTATAGGTACAGAACACATCCTAGATAGATTCGCAAATATTCTCCAAACAGATACTCGGAACAGCTGGATAAGATAATAACGACAACCTATATACGTCCAGAGAGGCAAGAATATTTTGATTAACAACTCGCGAGAAAACTAAGGCAAGATTCCTTAAATCAACGAAGAAAGAAGGAAAAAGTATATTTGCCACATCATTGATTGAAGACGCAATATGGAAAGTTTCTAAAATCTTGTATTGTGTTTTCTTATAAATTGTATAATCAAGAATCGCAAATTGTCCCTTCTTTGGAGACTATGAGTCGATCTTGAGATAGACAAACACTAGTTCGATCTTTATCTTTTTTTTTTTTTTTTTTTTTACAAACATGTCAAGGGGACTTGACTTGTAAGCCGAGGGGATCTCGGGTGCCAAGGGAATCTTGGATTAGTGTAGGATCATTGTAAGGGAAGTGAGTAGTGTAACAAAGTTTGGTGAGGGATCACTAGCAAGATGAGGGATCATTAGTCAGGGACTTTGTGTAAATATGTACGTCACTTTCTCTTAATGGATCTTACACTTGGGCGTGGCCCAGTAGACGTAGGACGAGAGGTTCGAACTGCGTAAACAAGATCTTGGTGTTGTGGTTTGGCGCATTCATTTTGTTTACTGTTTTGCATTATTTACTTTTTGAGTGCATTGATCTTATCACAAAGAATTCATTCTACTATCTTTTTTCCTCTTCTTTTAATCTCAGTATACGAGCATTAAGTTTCCCTTGCAAATTTATCAGGGAATCTACCAAGAACTATTTAATCCATCATAATTACCATCTATCACCAGTTCACCGCATATTGGAACGTAGAGTTCCCTTACCATGATAAGTATTTATTCTCAGGAATTATTTTGTACAATTCCTATTTGCATTGTACAATAGTTTTGATAATTAAAATAAAGAGATGGAGAAGCACATGAAATGCCTTTTAATGTAGATTTTTTGAGTTTGCCGATTAGCAAGGTATAAACTACTAAAAGAGTCTAAACGACTACAAATGCGCTCATGAAAGAAACAAGCCATTTAAAGGTTTTTAGTTCCCAAACATTACATCATATTTCAAAGAAAACTAGCCATTCTCAATTTAATGCATTGGATGATGACATCATTTCAATCAATAGATATGGGATTACTACCACTTTAATGACATGTAAAAACTATAAGATCTTCAATAACTAATCAATTATATTTTAAGAGAAATATCAATTAACATTCTCAGCCAGGGTTCTTTGGAATTTTTTTATAAAAAAGGCGGGCTTATGGCTAACATATTAAGAGACTTCTTAAATTTCCAATGCCCCTCAAGTTTTGTAGCAATAAAATTTGTCTAGCTTTTATTCTTCCTATGAAATTCCATTCCCCAACCCTGGAATTTGAAAAAAAAACTCAATTTGTTCTTTGCGGCAAGTTACACCTATCGAGGGTTTTTCTAATTGATAACGAAAAAAAAAAGCCTGCATATCTGAAGAGAAAGAATCAACAGATTTCAAAGTACTAGCACAATTACACAATAGTAAATTAAGACGGAAAAATCGAGATAAGCAAAAGTTCATTAGCTCAGAGTATAACATACCCGTAAGGAAGACAGTCTTTGCAACATGTGCAAGAATAATCCCTAGCAACCCTGGTAAAGAAAGTAAATTGAAACTCTATTACGCAACAAATATTTGTTTCTTAGTTAAATGGCAGGGGAGATTCATAGGAAAACATATAACATGAATAAATCACGTTGAAATATCACTGATTTGTCAAAAAGTCGAAATGCAAGAAAGACTAAAAAGAAAAGAAGAACAAAAACCATATCATGTAACTTGTTTTACTTTTCTATTCAAAATTTATACTAGAAATATTTGCAAACTATTTCATATCTATTGTAACGTAGCATAAGACGCCCAATCTTCCTTTTCGCATGAATGATAGATATAAATGTTGTTCATAGACCTAGTACATCTTTAAGGGGAGTACAAAAATCACCAAGTTCAAGACTATGCAAGTTCAAGACCATGTGAAAACACCCATGATTCCAAATAAACCTAGTTCAAAAAATAACCAAGTCATAAAAGAAAATCAACAATAACAACATAGCCTTTATCCCAAAATTAGTTGGGGTCGGTTACATGGATCAAATTCTTCCATTGCACTCGATTTAGTGCAATTGATGGTGTGCTTTCCAGGTGGGAATGCTTTTATCTTATTGGTTTGATCCATTAATAAAGAGTGACAAAAGTTTTACGCCGACAGTCAACCTATCGCAACCCACCCCCATTTTTCGATATGGAAAATGGGTTTTGGAGTCCTCCTTTATCCGAATTTGGGACCGGCTATGTAGCGCATATAATGTTCAATATAGGTGGAGTTTCATAAAAGAGAAACGCTAACAAAAAAACTCTTAAGGAGCTCCAAAGTGGGCGCACCTGTTCCGGCGCCGAGTTCAAGAGCTACAACCCCATCAAAGTCTGAAGATGTGAACATCTTGTGCAACACAAAATCGGCTAACACCAATTCTGCTTTCCAAACCTTAATGTACACAAATAATTCAGTACTACCACTGCCACCCACATAGGAGTCAAGCTTAACCAAAAGCACAAAACTTTGCAATAAACTATATACGAATTACCTGCAAACCAACTCTAGGAATTGATGATGTGATCTTATGCTGAATCTTCAATCTAACATTACTACTGGGTCCTGTACCAATCAGAATTGAAGATTGAAATCCAAAATTCTTTCTGGGTTTGGTAAAAAAGTGAAAACTTACTGCCTTTCCGGGTCAAAGCAAGATCCCCATCTTCATCCAAATCAATATTTTGTCCTATTTCTCCACCATCACATCTTGATCTCTCCACATCAGAAACTGAATCAATTGACAAAACAATCACTACCCATTAAAGATGAGCCCCGTTTTTGTCAAATTGGGATTGTTATCAAAGATTGGAGTTGTTCGAGAAGATTGAATGATTGAAGAAATGAGAGAAAGTGAAATTACCAGGTGGGCATGGAAAGGTGAAGCGAGAGATGTGGAGAGCAGAAGAGAAAGGTGGGCAGCCTAGGTGAATCTCGCTCATAACTTGGTGATTCGATTCATCTGCACCGTCGGACGATGATGGGTTCGTTAAGGTTTGTTGTTCAGATGAAGAGGACTCGCACTCCATTGCCAAGGGCTTCTCTCTTTCCATTGGCAATCTAGTTTTCATTTGATGATTTCTAGCCGTTGGATTTACCAATAAATGTCTTTCTAGAAATACAACTTTTTTTAAGTAAAATAAAAAAAGTTTTATTAATCAATATTCATCAATAGCTTGATACTGGATGACATGGATGAATTTGCCAGCTAAAACCTAAATAAATATTATAAAAATAACTTTTACATTTCAAGGAACTAGAACCTAGATCAATTTACCAACTACACAGTGTAATCGAGTAAAAAAGGCATGCTCCAAACTCTGTAAGTCGGGTGATCAAATCCTCAAAAAAAAAAAAAAAAAAAAAAGACCACATATAATGTCTTGTTATAAATTGAATGACTCTAAGCATGTGTAACATCAAACATGTGAGACTTTGTTCATCTACATGTTGCTTGTATTCCCTCACTTAGTACACCCACTTGATTATGTGTTGTCAAAGTTACTTGTAATTCATTCTTACATGTTATGTTGGAACACATCTTCCGACAGAGAATGCAAGATGAGAATGGAAAAACCAAACAAAGACTTTAGACACGTAATCGTTATCTTTTAGAAAAGATTTTTCCATATTGGTCGAAATCGGTATACACAATGGGAAAATCGAAACCTGTCTTCAAGATACAATCAAGTCTCTAATGATTATTGTATGATATGTGTGTAACACAACTCCAACCAAGAACACTCTTTGAAGGACTTTAGAGAGAATGATGATATGAACACAAGAACACACTTTGATTCAAAAACCTTTTATGTTTCAATGTTTCTCAATGTTTCTCAATGTGTTTTTGTATGTACTTTCAATTTATAGAAAACTAAGGGACTTCGTGTATATCCGCAAAGGGGCGAGTTTTGGTGCGAAGAGACGAACAAAAAACGGACAAAATAAGTCTCAAAACTCGCAACTTTTCATTATGGGTGCTGAGGTGCTGACCCGACGCTTCATTGCCTAAAACAGTGCCTTTTCGGCCTTGGTGCTGAGCTTGACACCACAGCGCCAGACACAGAACCTACGATTTCCCCCAATTTTCAAATTATATAGACATATAAATTGAAAATTACACTTACGAAATAACACGACCAAAAAATATATAGCATCTGAGCCCAAATAGCTAATCTTAGTTTAATTTGTTAATCAGGATTAAATGACCCGTGACGTGGGACCCGCAGTAAGATACCTGTCATTACTTAGGCTAGGTGGCCGAAGTAAATGTTATATTTTGTGGTGATGTGTGCTTAGCGTATTGTATATGTGTAGATTACTAAGTCACGTTTACGTGTTGATAGGTGTCGAGATGTGAATAAGGATTCGCCTCGATATGCGTGTTGGCGTGGGACCGAGGTAGAGAGTGATAAGGTAAGTTGGTGTAAGCTTTATGTTGGTTTTATAAGTGAATGAAATGGGCTATGGTTGATTTGGTATTAAAATACCAAAGTTAGTAAGTTAAAACATAAGCCACTTGATATGTCTCGAGACACGAGTTGACATGCTTCAACATTACTTAGGTTATTATTTGGTGTCACTTAAGCATGAACTAGTGGGACATGTGTTAGTATGAGGTCCACTAGTTAGGTCTCGAGATACTTGTGCACAAATTATCAAGGGTTATCATTCAATCATATCCAATTCATAAATATATAAGCTTGATCAACTCAAACACCTCACACTCTCACAAATCGATTTTTTCATCATGAAGCAAGGCTGAGAAGTGAAGAGCTACTGAAGGAGGAAGAAAATAGCAAGGAACCAGTGGAATTGGTGAAGGAGAGACCAAGTTAGCTAGTACTCATCAAGCTAGGTAACTTCTTGACTCTATTAACATAGCTCAATTCCATGAATTCATGTATTTGATGCTATGGGTTGCTGTTTTATGTTGTGAATGTTGTCTTGGAACTCTAGAGGTGTGTATGAGGGTTCCCAAGGCATCAACATAGCATATGTGTTGGGAAAACTCAAAATTCTGATTGCAGAATTATAGGTTCTGCAACACATAGGGCGCTATGCAGGATAGGTAGTGCGCTATGTTGGTCATTAGTGCGCTACATGCTATGGCAACATAAAAATCTGCAAGTTTCAAGAAGTCCTTAAACACTACACAAGAGTCTAATATGCTAAGTAAGGGTCCAAACACACTAAAAAACATACGATATGATGTCAGAAACTTAGGGAATTATTTTGGAGATTCAAATACGAGTTTCGAGGCGTTGGGAGGCCGGAGTAGCGTAGTATGTAAGTAAACTGATTGAGAGATTTCTTTACATTTCACTCATATTTATATGTTCATTTCCAGTCGTTTGGGCTGAATTGCCTTTGTACTTCATGTGCCATGACTTGTTGTTCATTCTCATTACATGAGGTTGTTTCATGAGATAGTTTGTTGATAAAATGATTTCATTGACTCTAATTCATTTGCTATGTCATTATTGACTGTTATTACTGGTGGTCAGTGAAATAACATGCTATTAGGTAGTTTTTACATAGTGTTGTGAATCTATATTTTTGTGCATTAGTTATGCAATTGTATTTGTTGGATTCCAATACCGTGTTATTCTTTGAATATGAAAGTGGTTCTTGTATTTAGGATAGAAATCCGTCTGACATACGGAGGTCACTAGACTTTTCAGAGTGATCGGGACTTCTCCACTATCTTGCGCAACACACGGGGTATAAGACTCGGGGTTGTTGGAAAAATAATTAGGGTGACTTCACGAGTTGTAAGACTCAGGGTTGTTGGCAAGTATACATCCCAGTGACTGACATTTGGGATAATTATAAAGGCGTATTATACCGCGTAAGTACGACCTTCACAGGGATGTAGAGCACAGCTCAATCCTTATATAGTGGAAAGGTTGATGTGATGTAGATCACGGCCGACCGACCTTAGATCATTACTACTTAGCCTAGTGTCAGTTTCATTTTGTTTAACTAAAATATCTCTTTGCATGATATTCTTTCAGCATAGTTGCTATTATTATTATGCTTTTTGATACTTGTTGCATAATTGGGAATGTGAATAAATGTCTCTCAGTATTACTTTCTATTTTCAAGTACTCACCGTCTAGTTTGTTATGGTGGATGCAGATCCATCGAGTAGCAGAATAGGCAAAGAGAAGATCGACGACTACATCTGAGCCAGTGGAGCACTGCTACACTAGATTTTGTAGGTTTGATTTTTGATGTGTTGTTTTTTTTATATGTATATGGTATATTTTTGGGGTTATATATTATGGGTAGAATGATAGATACCTTGACTAGACACATGATGTTATATATCGCCGTTTCATTATATATATGTATGTGATCTTTATTTCCTGATTTTTCCATTAAGGTTAGGTTACATGTTTATAAGCTTCCGCTAGTTAATTTGTTAAGGCTTCCGCCGCATAACTTTTAAGTTAGTAAATTTTAATTAACTCTGATTTATAAATTTACATAGGATAAATATATATTTATATCTATTTGAAAACTAAATAATTGGTAAGTGATAAGGTTGTTGAAAAGGTTGCCTAATTCCTTGTTAGGTCCTATATGGTGAGATTAGGACTTAATAATGGGATTAGGTCGGGTGGTGCCTTAATTTGAGAAGGGGTTGTAGCAACATCATTCTGAAATCGATATATAAATGAGAAGTGTCTTTTGGACTTGAACTTTTCACTTAGTGCAAACACTTCAAAGTTTTATCGGGTACTATGGTGAACGTATCTTGAACCAAGAACCTTTGCGACAAAACAAAATTATCACACATACCAATTTCATGTAAGTAAGAATGTTCTGTTGATTGCATATTATGGCCTTGTGCAAATCCTGTCTTTCTTGAGTGCTCTAGAGTCGATTAGACTCATAAGAAGTGACCACACTTTTACACCCATATAGGTAAGTCTACTTAAGTGAATCTGCGAGTCACTCTATTCAACTTATTAAGACCCAATTATCAACCTCCGTCATGCATAAACCAACACTAGAACCAGAAATAAACCTTTTATAATATGAATTTTCTAGTGTTCTGTAATCTTCACTTGACTTGTTAGTACGACATTGAACTTATTATGTATTTTCAAGAATTATGTTGGGTTCCCATCAAGTAACGATTGATTTAGGCAAACCTAAGTCTCATTCCTTTTGATGTCTGAGACATCATATCTCTAACAAGACCCTTTGTTAATGGATCCGCTAAATTCTTATTAGATTCCACGTAATCAACTGTGACAACCTCATTTTGAGTAACCGTCTCAAAAGATTATGTCTTAGACTTATATGTTTAGACTTTCCATTATAAGTCTTGCTGGCGGAGTTTCCTCGTTATCACGATTGATTAATATAGCCGGACATGGCTTGTTCATAATAATATCTCCATTAACAAGTTCTTAAGCTATTCCGTTTCCTTGCTTGCATCTGCTAGGGCAATAATTTCTGATGTCATTGTTGAATCAGAAATACATGTATGTTTCTTTGAGCTCTAAGAAACAGTTCTTCTCCTAGCGTAAAAATCTATCCACTTGTTGACTTGAAATTTGACTCCACATTATTCCAACTAGCATCACTGTAACCTTCCAAAACTGGGGGATATCCATTAAAATGTCTACTATAATTCAAAATATCCTTCAGGTATCTAAAGATCTTGGTAACCGCATCCCAGTGTTGTTTGATTGGATTACTAGTGAAACGACATAACATATAAACCGCGTAAGCTATATCAGGTCTTGTGCAATGCATAACATACATGAGAGTTCCTATCACACTAGAATACTCTAGTTGTGATAAATACCTACCGATATTCTTTACTAGTTTCAAATGAGGCTCGATAAGAGTAGAAACTTACTTTTGATCAAAATGACCAAATTTCTTCAAAATCTTTTCAATATAATGAGATTGAGATAATATAAGACCATTATCTTGTCGTAAGATTTTGATTCACAAAATTACGTTAGCTTCTCCTAAGTCCTTCATATCAAAGCTAGTAGACAAGAATCGCTTAGTTTCTTCAACTAAGGCTACTGAAGTCCTAAATATTAGCATGTCATCCACATATAAATATATGATAACACCAACATCATTGTCAAACTTGCTATGAATACATTTATCAACATCATTGACTTTGAATCCAAATGTTTGCGCAACCGTGTCAAACTTCACATGTCATTGTATAGGAGCTTGCTTCAAGCCATAGAGAGATTTTACCAATTTGTAAATTTTATTCTCTTGACCTGGCATAACAAAACCTTCCGGTTGTTTCATATATATTTCTTTCTCTAGATCACCATTTAGAAAAGCCGTTTTCACATCTATTTGATGGATAACTAAATGATGAATAGAAGCAATAGATATCATCACCCGAATGGATGCTATTCTTGCAACCGGTGCTTATGTATCAAAATAATCAATACCATGCTTTTGTCTATAGCCCTTAGCTACTAGACGCGCCTTGAACTTGTTTATAGTTTCATCGGCATTTAATTTTCTTTTGAATACCCACTTGCACCAAATTGCCTTTGATTCATTCGGAAGATCAGAAAATGCCTAAGTTTGATTCGATAAAATTGAATTCATCTTATCATTGATTGCTTCTTTCCAAAATGAAACATCCCTTGATGAAACTGCTTGTTGAAACGAAATAAGATCATTATCAACATTAATGACAAATTTTGTTTGTTCCTTAATTTCACATCTATTTCCTTCAACCAAGTAGATTATAAATCCGGACCAAAAGATTTATCAATCTTTTTCCTTTTACTTCTTCTTACTTCAACGTTCTCACCATCGTTAGTAGGAAGATTCTCTTGTTGTTTAAAAGAATTTGAAGGTAAATCTTCTAGATTCCCATAACTTTATTTATTAGAAGAGTTTTGAGACAACTCCTCTAGATTCCCAAAATTCAGAAGTAAAAGCATATCATGTATTTTATTTAAATGTTCAAAGAATTGTACATCTATAGATTCAATTATATCATTAGTTTCCAAATTCAAGAATCTATATGTCACACTATGCTTTGAATAACCAATAAAAACAAATTTATAAGTTCTATTTTTCAATTTAAGCCTATTTGGATCCAGTTTCCTTACATAAGCTAAATAACCCCAAACTTTAGGTCTCTTAAAATTGGATTGTCGCTTGAACTATAATTCATATAGGATGACATTAGTGTTCTTTAATAGAACCCTATTCAATATAGAGCAAGTCTAAAGAATGGCTTCCCCCCGTAAGTTCAAATGCAAGTTAGAACTTAGTAGCATGGAATTAACCATCTCTACTAAAGTTCTTTTCTTCAAATTTGAAAGCAAAATTTTTTTCATAAAACTCATCTTTGCTTTTCAAAAGATAAACATAGGAATATTTTGAGAAATCATTAATAAAAGTGAGAAAATATTTGTTTCCTCCTAAGTTAACATGATTTTTCAAATTACATATGTCACTATGTATTAAATCAAGAATTTCGAAAGATCTTTGAACCGATTTGTGTGATTGTCTTGTGATATTTGTTTGTGCACATATCTCACACTTTGTATCATGATCAATTTTAAAATCAGTAATTAAGCCTAAGTTATGCATATTTCCAATGCAATGAAAATTAACATGGTCTAATCTACCATGCTATAAAGAACATGAATCAACAATAGAAGTACAAGAGTTAACAATATAAGAAGAATAGTTCATTGTTATTGCATTCAACTTAATCATATCATTACACGAGTACCCCTTGCTAATAGGAACACCTTCCTTGGACAAGATAAACCTATCCGACTCATAGACAAGACGGAATGTGACGACCCCTTATTCTGAACAGGGCACCGTCCGGCCTAATCCTGTAATCAAACCTTAATCCGAACCACATAAGACTTAATTACGTATTAGTCAGCCTTTCGTCCCTATATTCTTCGTTACACATATTCGTATATTATTAGATTTCAGAGTTAATTAAAACTTTTTATCATTTTAATATTATCACGTAGTTTAAAAATTATGCGGAAGATCTTACTACTCACAATTCCTAAGTGTGGAAAACTATGAAACACAACATCACACGCATGTATATATCATAAAGGTACTAACACAATATGATATATGAGTCTCAAAATGGGAAAACTATATGCTCAACCCACTATACAACCCCAAAAAAAATGTACAGTAAAGATATAAATAGTAATAATACAACAAAAGTCGAGTCATACAAAAATGAGATAGGAGAATCGCCGAAACGCTCAAAGAAAGTCGCCGATCTTCTCCTTCCCCGGTCTGCTGCTGCTCGACGGACCTACATCCACCGTCACAAATTAGACGGTGATTATATTGATATTTAAGTAATAACTAGAGAATTCTATGCCACATTTATGCCACATTTCCAAAATATAAGAAAGGTATTTAAAAGCATAAAGTAGCGAAAGAGTTGCTGAATCAAGTAATGCAAGTAAATACCACGGTTAAAAATGTATAGACTGACACAGGCTAAGTCGAGGTGATCTACGTCCGGTCGGCGGTGAGAACTATCATCTAACCTTTCCCACTACTATAAGGAGCCACGCTCAACATATTTCATACAAGTAACGGAGCTACGCTCTACGCATACAAATCATCTATCTCATTCTTGCCGACCACCCCGAGTCCCATACCACGTGTGTCGCGCAAGTGTAGTGGTGAGTGCCGAAACCTCGGTAGACCCATGTCCCCGTGAGCCGCGCACCTCTTGTGCAATGGACACTACATAATCCCTACTTTAGTTTTCAAAGATCAATAGTTCCAATTCTCTAGTCAACCTTCATTCAATAATTTCCCAAGTCATGCATAAATGACTCTAATAGTTAATTCTATTGACCTCTTGATTTGTCAATATGCGTCTCGATACACAATCATATAATTATTAATTTATTTCACTACCTTAGGCACTTTAATGTTACATTAAATTTGACCACATTAAAGCTACTTATAAAATCATATTTAGTTCAAATTAATTAAGCTTACCTCATAATTCGCTACATCGGTCTCACGTCGTCACGCAACTCGAGGTACGTCTCCCGCTCACCTCGATACCTATATGCCCGTATAAATTGACTTAATAGTCTACACATATACAATACCCTAGGCATACATCACAACAAATATAAAATATACCTCGGCCCTTGCTTCGGTCAATGGACATATCACGGTGTGGGTCCCACGGTACGGGTCGTTGATCCTGTTTAAGGAATTAAACACGATTAGAGATTTTGGGCCGTTACACGGAAACCTCTCTTATTAAGAGGTCATCGGATACAAGATTCTTTTACATTTCGGGTACATAATAAACATTAATTAAATGTAAAACTTTTCCCAAAGTAAGCTTGATATCCACCGTTCCTTTGCCAACCACCTTGGTGTGTTATTGTTAGCCATGTGCACTTCTTCACTAGTGGCAAGATCTTCGTAAGTCTTGAAAAGACTCCGGTCCTTGCAAATGTGTATGGTTGCACCGATATCAAATCACCACCCCACTTCATTTGCAACCGAATTAGCTTGACAAATCGTTGCTATAAGTTCTATGTCCATGTGCTCCACATTGGGACTTTTCTTGACCACTTTATTCTTCAAGAATTTCTTCTTGGAACGACACTCTCGTGCATAGTGTCATAGTTTGTCACAATAGTAACACTTCCCTTTCTTGTTTGAAGTGTTTTCATTGGCATTTCCCTTAAATTTTGAATCATTCTTGGCCTTAAACTTCTTGGAATGATGAGATTCCACTAAATGTGCCCTTGAACTGGATTCAAAATTCAAGTCATCTCCAACCTCTTTCTCTCTCTCTCTCTTTCGAGAGTCTTCCTCAATTCGAAGATAGCGTTGGAGGGATTCAAGAGTATAACTTTTCTCTTCATGAATTAGTTTCTTCTTGTAATTCTTCCAATTTGTATGCAACTTGGAAATAATTACATCCACTTGAAATTCTTCTTCAAGAGAAATCTCAGCCGTTTTAAGATCACCAACGATCTTTTGTAAGTCAAATATTTGTGTAAGTAGTGACTTGTCGTTGGTTATCTTAAAATCCAGATAATTCGAGATTAAAAACTTAAGATTACTAGACTCTGCAATATGGTATTTAGCGTCCAGCACAGTCCACAACTCCTTCGCCGACTTAATGATTCGATGCGCCATATAGACATTATCGGAGAGTGCATTAAGAATGTAGCCCCGACAAAGATAGTCATCCGCCTTCTTTGCGACACGTCGATCCACTAATTCGTTTGAGTCATCCGGAGTTGGTTCAGGGAGGGTCTCAAGCGCATCACCAAGGATGTACGCCAACTTGAGAGATGTGAGAAAGAACATCACTTTCTCTTGCCATCGAGTGAAATTGTCGCCGTCGAACCTTTCGAGGCGGGTCAAATCATGGTTCATGATTTGAATAGAATGAGGAACGAACCCGCCATTAATATTAAGTTTGGAGGACAATGAAGAACCACCATTCCCATTCGTTTGCACAATTCCGTCCGAAGTCAAAGAAGCCATTGATGAAGAAAATCTTGTCTAAAAATTACCGAAACAAATCTTCGGACATAGAATGCAAGATGAGAATGGAAGAACCAAACAAAGACTTGAGGCGCGTAATCGCTTTCTTTTAGACAAGATTTATTTCTACCGGTCAAAATCGAGTATACATAATGGAAAAATCGAAACTTGCCTTCATGATACAATCGACTCTCTAATGGTTATTGGATGATGTGTTTGTAACACAACTCCAACCAAGAATACTCTTTGAAGAACTTTAGAGAAAATGATGCTATAAACACAAGAACGCACTTTCATTCAAAATCTTTTTGTGTTTCAATGTTTCTCAATATCTCAATGTGTTTTTGTACGTACTAGAATCCTTTAATTTATAGAAAACTAAGGGATTTAATGTCTATCCACAAACGGGTGAGTTTTGGTGCGAATTAGTGCGAAGAAACGGATAAAAAACGAACAAAATAAGTCCCAAAACTCGCAATTTTTCATTATGGGCACTAAGGCGCCGACTCAACGCTTCAGCGTCCAAAACAGCGGCTATTCTGGCCCTGGCGTTGAGTTTGGCGCCACAACGCCAGACACAGAACCTACATGTTATGTCAATGTATATTTGTCCGCTTTGTGTACTATATGTGAAACTTACACACTTTTGATTACTTGTAAAATACACACCAAGTTAGAATGAAATCTCTGCATTATCAATTCTAGCTCTCTTCTCTCTTGTCTCCGATCTCTTCTATACTTGTTCTTAGTCTCTTTACTTCCATGTTCTAGTTTTAGTATGTCTCAAGTTAGTTGACAACTCTTGTATATGTAGATGTATGTAGGAAAAAGCTAATCTTCTGCACTGTGACCAAGAAAATAAAAATAAAAATAAAAAGAAAAAGAAGCCTTCTCCAACCTGTTCCAAGTATTAGAATCCATCAAATTAAAGGTTATGTGATACATGCCTCGCATTTTAACTTTTTTTTCTTTTCTGTTCCAAGTAACAAACCAATCTTCTGCACTTTGACAGTAAATGCCTTAAAGAGTGTACGCCAAACTAGCTCAGTTTTGTTATAGGTATAGCGCGTGGATGTACATCATGTAATACATGCGTGCATGCTAGGGAGGATGCTATAAAGTAGCTCTGCTGCAGGACAATTACGCATAAGGATCATGAAAATATGTCTAAAACATGGCTTCACAATATGGAATCAAGTTCACAAAAATTCAAGAAAGTAACCTCAAAAACTATCAGATGGTTCGTAGTTTTGTACCCTAACAACTTAATTTTCAATTTTGAAAAAAAAAAAACAACTTAATTTTCAAAGATTGCAACAAACTAATAAGCAATGGCATAACCAAGAAGATTGTGGTGAGATGACACGGGTCCTCATTCCTTTACCAAAAGTCTCAGGTTCAAGCCTTGAGAATAGAAAAATTTTAAAAACTCTTGGCCAGAGGTTGTCCCGTTTGTGGTCCTTCCCTCCTCGAGTTCAAAATTCATCCGAATAACCTAATACAACAACAACAACAACAACAACAACAACATCAACATAGCTTCAGTCCCAAATTAATTGTAGTCAGCTATATGAATCAAACTCTTTCATTATGCTCGATCAAGTGCAATTGATGGTGAGCTTTACAAACCATTCAAATCCCTCATAATTAATGCGTCTCATGTTAATTTTAGTCTACCCCTACTTCATCGAATTTTTTCAGTTTCTATATATTAAGTTTTTTAGTGGGGGCATCTGTAGGCTGTATTGGCAAGTGACCAAACCACCGCAACTACCCATCCTTAATCTTTGTGTCAATTAGTATTACTCATACTTCTCTTTGAATTTTTATATTTCTCATTATAGAGTTTTACAGGTTTACAATAATCCAAGAAAAAAAAAAAAAAAAAAAACAATGACTAGAGGACTGAATCGATGAGAAAGGACAATTTAAGACCAATATACAAGGAAGAGCAATGTTCAGTTGGGCTCAGTTGCTGAGTTTAGTCCCCAATATTTAATAACACGCGTGCGGTGTGGTGCATTATCTCTCACACTCAAGCAGACACGTTACACGATATGCTCCTTTGCCATCTATCTAAGCTGAAGGTTCTACGTTTAATTTCATCACTCAGGTTTCGATTACTACAATGCATCAAAGCAAGTTACGAGGCCCGTTGAAAACGTAGAATTGAAAAATGAACTAACTAAAACAAAATACAGTGTAAAGACATATCAAAACCCCCCACAAAACAATGCCAACACAACTAAAATATAAAAACAAAGCAACAACTGCACTTGCACAGACAGACTCAGAGAGTTGTAGCTGTTGTTAAGCGTGACTTCGGTTCATGAGCCCAAAAAACAATTACACCACAAAATCCATCAAATAGAAGCAATCTAGCTAGCTAGCTAGGCCGTTGGATTGGCCGTTGGATTATTGGAGATCAATCACCATGAAGGAGAGGTGCAAGGAGAGGCGCACGACGAGGAGGACGACGTGCCGGATGAACAACATTGAGAGATCAAAGAGCATGTGCCGGTACTACTATTAGGCCCTATTGAGAGTTTCTTCATTGGAGTCAAGGGAGGAGTACTAGTGGCCAACAATGGTGGTGCAGGTGAGGAACTAGAGCAAGAACTAGAGTGGTCACCCTTCTTAGGACCTACTTCTTCGCTGTCATCTTCGTCGTCACTGCTGCTCGAACACCCGCCCGTCTCTAACCGGGAAGGGGAAGTGTCTGGTGTTTCAAATGGAGTGTGATCATCAGATTCATCACCACCATTGCTGCTAGGCCTTCGACGACTAGCCTCATTATCGTAAATGGGATTCGATATGTAAACAAAATGCTCAGCGCCATTACTGGTGCTACTAGTACTAGCTTTCAATCCAACTTCTTGGATGGAGGGATTGGGTGGTCTAGGAACAACAGAGATGAATGAAGGAGATAAAGGGGAAGTAGTAGCAGAGACCATGTTACCAATGTGATGTGAGGAGCTAGACATTTGACATTGGTGAAGCTTCTGATGCTTGTGCAACCCATGTTTTCTCTCTTGTTGTTCTAGTTGTCGACGCTCTTGTTCCTCTTTGCCGATAATGACGGGGAACAAGAAGCTTCTGGGCGCGCGAAGAACCCCTTGAGCATAAACATTACTGAGTGGAGAGGACAACAGTTGTGAAGAGAAAGCGGTAGAAGTGGCGGCGGCAGTGGCAGTGGGGGTGGTGTTCGTTAGGCGGCGGTTGCGAAGGAGAGAGCAGTAAAGCTGAGCCAACAGAACCAGGATCAGTAAAAGCACCATGGTTAGGCTCAAAGCAGTGATCAGAGTGGCCACCATCACCAGCTTTGAAGAGCCCTTCATTGTTTGACAAAGAGAGTAGAGAGTGAAAAACTTGAAAGAGCACTGTTAAAGGGGATGTGAAGGATTAGCGAGAGGTGGTTTTGGCGGGAAGGAGAGTTTTTCTGTTAACAAGGGGTAAAAAGTAGGAGAGAATCTCTGAAGGGAATTGAGGGCACAGGACAATCTTTATGTTGTCATCGTTTAGGGGAACTTTCCAGTTTGGTAGCTCTGACTTTGGAGGGCTATTCAGGTCATTTCACACAGGTGGAGACAATCGCCTCTCTGGCTCACTCTACCAACTTTGTGATGTCCTCTGCTCGCTCTGTTCCTGCTAAGAGCCCATCAACCCCTTGTCCATGAAAAATAACATGTTAGTAATAAACAGAAAATAAAGCACCAAAAAAAGTTGAACAAAGCTTTATCAATGCAAGGAACCAATATGATGATAAGAGATTAAAATCAGTGAAGCAGCACACTATGACATAGTAGATGTATAAATTTTTAAGAGAACAATGAACCCAACACGAGGTGGCACTAAGTCAATTTGAGTACAATTATACGGTACAATGTGATGCGTGGAGATGAGAAGATACAGGGTTCTAGTGGAATTTCGAACCTCTTTTACCTCCCTTTGAGTGCTGTGAACTTTGCAGTCAATTCATCGATGTCCGGCAGTTTGGGATGCACATGTCCCGCTTGGTTTAAGATATCGGGCTCGAAGGAGGTAGCACGAGTAGGTAGTCTTATGGCTTCTGTAGGGGAGGATACGGGTTCTGTAGGAAGGGACCTTATTCTGGAAAAAGAACCTGTGTTAGTTCGCGCTCCATCTGCATTTTGACGGTGTCGGGAGTGACCTTCATCAGCTGCATTGTCGAGTGATGAAGCGGTTGCCTTTGGCCTCAGCGCACTTGGCACCTTGTCTGCATCATACTTCGATGACTTCTTACTGTAATGCATCAAAAGTCTGTCCATCATCTTTTCCTCTTCATCTGTTAGCTCATGACCGTCGTCTAGAGCAAGCTGTAGACCATTTCTTCTCACATCTTCGTGTCTGCGGTGACTTCTTCGGTGTCTCTTCTCAATCTCATCATCGACTCCTGCGTTACTCATATGTTCATTCCCGGGTGGTGGTGGTAGTTTTTGCCTTCTCCTTACTGATCTCGGCATTGGCTTTGTGTCAGCAACCAACTCATCTTGATCATATTGGGCCTTCTCATCCCCACGTCCACTAATCCTGGCAGATCCAACCACCTGCCTCTCGTGATAGTTATGTTCCAATCTTGATTGGCTACTTTCCGTTCTGTTTTCAGTGAAGTCTCGGTCATAAATTGGACGATCAATAGGTGATTTATCAGGAAGGGAGGCAGCATTTTGAGCTCCATATTTGCCAACATTCGGTTTCACATAAGGAGGAGGAATTACTTTTCTAACTTGTGGACTCACGCTATCCGTTTCTGCAGGATTTTTTTCTGAGCCACGATCAGGTGTGGCTTTATGACGGCTACCATCAAAATGAATATTGTCGTGATTGCTCTGTGCTGTCTGTTTCCTTCCATAGCTCGAGCTGTATTCTTGGTCTCTGTAAGATAATGTCTCCTGATTTTCTCTTTTATGTAGAGTTTCCACCCTGTTATTTTCCAGTTCAGATTCCTCACTGAAAGTAATCTGGTGATGATCTCTTTGAAGGTAACCATTCCCCCTGCCATTGCCTGGTTTCGAACCATTATCAGCCGAACCCCATCTCCTATGAGGCAAAGTGTCCTGATTGTCTCTGTGAAGGGTAGCTTCTTCCTGTCCACCATGTCCTTTGTACACCTCGTTCGGGAATTCCCGTCTTCCATGACCAGCATTGTCTTGTCTTGCCCTTTCTGAAGTTCTATCTTTGCTGAGGTTGTGTTTGTAACCATCACCAACAGATGGTTGCTGTTTCTGATACAAAACTTCTCGCTTGTCTTCTTTCAGAGAAGCCTCCCTCCTGCTATCTTGTGGTTTATGCGCATGATCAGCAGGATCAGGTCTTCCAAATGATGAAACATCTTGGAACTCTTTTTTCATGGAATTGTTGCTGTGGCCAGCTTGTGGTCCGCGTACATCTTTAGTGGGATCATTCGATCTCTTTCTTTGAGGTTGATCCTAACAAAGATCAGAACTAAGTTAGAAATACCGCAAAAAATTTCCCTTACGCGCTGAAGACATATAGATTTCTGCACTTCTTTTCTTTTGAAAAAGAAAAATTGTACAAGTCAAAGGTTGCGTAGAAAGTTAACCTGTAAAGATCCAGGAGCACTGAAAAGTGTAAGTTCAAAAGCCTTGCGGTCCCACTTTAAAGAGAACTCTTTTGCAATATCTTGCATTAACTGCAGCTTTGTATCCACAAGAGGAGGAGAATTTCCGGCTTGCTTCTTGACAAACTGTTAAGACAATTTTAAGTCTGTCATTTCAGAACAAGTCATAGCTAAACAAAATATAGAGAGATTATTACCTCTTGACTTGCATAACACTCCAGGGAATTCCCATATTTCTCCATGAATATGTTCCTTAGGTCTCGCAATTCTGGTAAATCAGAAAATCTTGCTGCTGCAAACATCAGAGTCGCCACAGCCTCCTTGCATTCCTCAGGGCACTCACTTCACAGGAAAAAGGTTGGAGATTAGCTGCCTCATTTAACTTTATTAACATTGCAGTTATAAATAATTTGCTGATAGAGAACAAAAAGAAAATGTGAACTATACAAACAATATTACAAAGAACTTTCAGGTCTATTATTAGTATTCAGATCATATACCACCCTAGTCCACACCACCCGGTCCACCCCTCCTGCAACACTTCCCCTACTGGCACCCTAATTAAATTATCTAAATTACATCACTACTTTAAAATGAGCTCAAATTTTTAATTTAAACCTACTTTGAACATTGCAAGCGATTCTAATGCAAATATAGAGTCTAGACCAGAAAAAAGAAATTAATTTCATTTTTCAGACCACTGCTATTAGATGAACCCTTGACCTAAAAGCCATGGGCTGTGAGCTATGGCCTATGGCCATCAAGTGGCGGCTCAAATGAATGTCAAAAGATTTCAGTGCACTTCCTTGTCAGAGCCATGCTCAACACAGAGCCCAAAAAAATGAAAGACAGTGAATGCCAAAAATGCTACATAAATGTGAACGCTGGAAAGTTAGAGCAGCGCCTATCCTCAGGCAGAGGGAGCCCAGAGTTTAAAATTTCAAACCAACGAATAGAGCCGAGTCTCTCTTAAGTTTATTGAAGCAAGAGGATAGGTAGGTTCACAGTAAATCAATAGCCCGAAGCAGTCAATCCAGCAAGGAGTGCCTCATTCATTAAAGTCAATCCAGCAAGGAGTGCCTCATTCATTAATTGCAAAAAAAAAAGAAAAAAGGAGAAAACCCAATTCATGAGATGGAAATCCAGTATGTTAAGACAGCTATTAATAAATTAATCTTCATGGAGATTTCCTAAAGATAATCCACAGTTGGCGTCCAATATAGAAGTAATAGGTGACAATCAAAAGCATGTAAAAATGGTTGGGGAAAAGATGCGCATGAAGTAACATATATCTTTCTATTTCAAAAGTTCATGCCACGTTATGTACCATGAGCATGATTTAACTCCAATAAACTATAAAATCTGTAATCAACATAAGATAGGCATACAAATCCATTTTTTACAAAAATTGCACAACATGAGTGATGTATATGAACAAATTCATGAATTTATTCACAACATGGAGCGTTTTGAAGAAATAAGTCTATATTTTTCATAGATTAAAGTTTTAACAAAGATGTTCTATAAGGGAAGTTCATTCAGTTCTTAGATTTTACCTTCTTTGTAAACAGATCTGTTATACATTTGTCACTAGTGGTTAATTTTATACCTTTAGCAGCAAAGACATTGTAAGAGAATGCACAAATAACAAAATAAGCTAAGCAGATGGTGTTTCCTATTCTGGTCCTCAAGTAATGATATTTTCATCACAGAACAAACGTGTTGGGCCCGCCCGCGCCTTTATCCGCGGGCATGTGGATCTTGCTAATACCGATATTGTTCCCAACTTAACCACAATTGGGTCACAGGTGTTGGGTTTTACTTCAAAAGACCTCGGTACTATTTGGGGAGAGATAACCACTTACGCATTTCTTTATTAAGTTACACTTAACCGATGTGAGACTATTATTCGGTCCACACATCCCAACAAAACGTAATTTGCTTACAACCATAGATTTATCATTAGTACATGATGCATTTCCATATTCCAAATATAATAACTTCCGCAAGTCATAGATAAATTCAACAGAAGAATAAGAATGGCATCAGCTGAGATAAAAAAGATAAGTTGATATAACGGTTATACATTAGTTAGAACAATATAATGAAAGACCACATAAAGACATGGCCCATTATAACAAAAAATCAAATAGTTAGATAAACAACGAAAAGATAAATTTTCTCCCTAAATTTATTGAGTAAACAAGATATTGTAGAATACCTCTGCTTTTGCATGATGGAAAGGTGCCTCGCAACAAGTCCACAAAATTGCTCCATAGCATCGTAGCAGTAGGACATATCCAACTCAATCACAAGCCCTGCAGCCTGTTTCACAATAGTTATCAGAAGTATAGTAAGAAACAAAGAAACACAAATTAAAGTAAACCAGTGAGCAAAAACTGCTTATGGGAACATGACAATGATTGTTGGACCCACTAAACATACAGAAAGAATCTCCAATTACTATAGTGATGGCTAATCTGAACAGATTTATAGTGCAGATAGTGAAGAAACAGAATCATATATGTCGCTATAATGCCTTCAAGGAGAAGAAACTGTAGAAGCTAGAGCCCCAGCAATTGAGCCGGTCATTCGGAGCCTTCAAGAAAAAATTGAGGAAATCCATACTTCTCTTCTAGATCTAACATGTAGTAGTATTGTATTACACTGTTGCTGAGCTAGACGCTGATTAAAGAACTGTGCTTGACGCAATCCATCAAGCTCACTGGGAGAAACTCTCACAATATCAAACCTCTAAATTAATAGGGGATAGAAAGACATGTAAACCTAACAATCTCCAAGAAGAAAATTCTCTCGCACAAACAACATTCAATTAACCAATATACCAAAAGATCCTTAGAGTTCAAAGATTTCCCCAATTGACAACTTCAAGTCTTCAATGCTTATAACAAAATTTACAACAATTAGGAAAAAAAAAAAAAGCCAGAAGATTTTTCACATTCACAACGAAACAAGTCTAAGGCGATCATCGAAAATGGATTTCCGCACGAAAACACGTAACGATTCAACTCATCCAAAGAGCAATTACTGAAGATTCAAGAAATCTGAGAGCAGATAAACACAGCAAGTATGTCTATTTTCTCTCTCTCCGAGAGACATTGGAATCAAACAAGGAACAAAACGAAGATTGTTTGTATCTTTTCGCAAAATTAGGTGTCATGGAGCTGGAAATCGGTACAAAGAGAAGGCAAACCCAAAATTCTGTCATCGAAGAACAAATGCATTCCAGATTCTTGAAGAAACGGTTCAATTGAGACACGAAATCACAGGAAAGTGAGAAGATGAAGAAACGAAGATCAGAAGCTCACCCTGCCATAAGCATTGGCATCGTGTCCGCTCTTGAGAAGATCCGCCACATCTTTCTTCAAAAACTTCTGCACCGCATTCCTCTTCCTCCTTATCATGTCAATCCTCGCCTTGATCAGCTTGATCAACGATTTACTGCAACAACAACAACACCAACAAACAACAAATTTCCTCAAATCCATCGCCACATCCATCCAATCTCTCAAAAAACACCGCAAAAAGATCAAACAAAAGAACAAACGCGAGATCTGACGCAACCAAACCAACCTTTTGGAGGAGAACCCTCGCCCTAGCAATCCGTCCAACATCTCCAATCCTTCAAAATCCTCTCCAACGGTCGGATTCCCGCCGATTCCGCACCTCTCCAGCTACTCGCTCTCCACAATGCAGATCAAGCAGAAACAGGAAACGCAACGCGAACAGAAATCGCCATTGACGAAGCTCGGAAGCTTGGAAGCTTCAAAGGCGAGACGAGACGCGAAGAAATCAAAAGGAGCTTTCACAGAGAAGAGAAGAAACGTTGGAGAAGAAAATAAAAGAACTTCTAAAAAGGGCGTATTTCCGAAGCTGTTCTTGCCACGTCAGCGGAAGAGGACGACCGTTCTCCTCTCCTCCTCTTCGTTGTGTCGGGGATTTGTTACTTAATTTGAAGCCCCGTTTACTTAAAGAGCTGAAGAGAGAGAGAGAGAGAATGAGAAGGGGTGGGTCCCGCAACGTCTCTTATCAGAATTGTCTATTCTACCATTTGGGTTTACGAAACTGACGTGCGGGGAATGCTGATTGTCAGATTGTGGCTATTGTAGCATAGTTTACTGGGAGGGTAAAAAGGGAAAGAGATAAAAGAGAGGTGTTGACGAACGGTTGATGCGGAAGTTGATTGATTAACGGTTGGTGATTAAGTGCAGCCCATGTGAAGCTTTACAGCTTTATGTTCCACTATATTACTACTTCATATCATAGCATCACATTTAATAAGAGAAATGTTTGGTTGACTCGAAAATGAACTAGTGTTGCTGTGTATGAGAATGACATCTCTTTGATATTACATCGAGATTGGAAACGGTTTATACGAGGACATATAACTATATGCGTTTTGTTGTTGAGTTATTGTCTTAACCGGTTGCGGTCGTTTTAATTACATGCTTACCCTCTTTTATTGACATATACTAAAGACGCAGTAATTAGTTTTTTTTCATAAATAGCACTATCTTTGATTAATTGAATCATACTATTTTTTTAACAAAAAAAACCAATTGAATCATACTATGATTTCATGAAAGGGAGGTGTTAGGGTGACCCATGATGGTGTCCATCCATTGCGTGCATCGATGCGCAATGGATGGACATCATCATCAAGTGTTCATCCCGATTGTTTCATCACTAAGTCATCTTAGTATTTTGCTTAATAAATTAGTCATAGAGCCTTGTAATGGAGAGAGGGCATGGAAATTAATAGTTATGAGTTTTTCTCTTTATGAAAAACCAAAAAAGTAAATAAATAAGTTAACATATGGAGATGTCAATTGAGGAACTTGTTAAACCGACCCACTTGAAACACCTAGTTAGCCGCACCGACTTAGTGTGTAGTTCAATACACTTTGAGATATATGTTTGAAGTATATCGAATATTGCACCTAAGTCGGTACGCCTAATTAGATGCACAAAGTGAGTGTCCCGTTCATTTTGCGTCAGATAATTAATTAACACGTTAAATCCCATTAGGTTTGTGAAAAAGGTAGGGTTAAAGTAACTCACTTTCCACAACTACATTTAACACATACTAGTTGTTTGAGGTCCTTAATTTGGACACTTTGGAATACTTGCACATAGCAAAATTCAATGAATAAAAATAATTATATGTCAAATGTACCTAGGTGTCGAAATTATGTAACATACTTATTTTGTTTCTTATCAAAGTAAAATATGTAACTTTTAGTTAATTTATGTATAAAAAATACATTTTCAAGTGCTTTCCAAATTCCTTCTATAGCGGCTTCTAAAAAAAATTCCCTCTAAGGTTTGCTTTCATAATTACTTGTGTCCCTCTACTTTAAAAAAAATGTGCTTTTTTTCAAAAAAGAAGAAAAATGTGGTTTTAAGCGCTCTAGGTGCAGTTATATTGTTGCTCAAATTGTTCTATCTAATAATGTGATGGAGGGACTAAAAGTGCAAATTCATATAGAGATAGACGGCTAAATTGCATATAAATGGCAACAGCGGGGATACATTTGCTTTTTATAGGAGGGTTTACATACACACACTAAAATGGAAAAATCAAGGTCCTCCCGAACAATTCGCTTTCTTTCTAATACCCTGATTAATTAATTTGATCCACCAATACATACCTGCATTTTTTTGATATTTGCAATTTTCCAAACTTTTTTCAGTTTCTCTTTGAATTAATCAGGTCGGGTGTTACAATTTCATCACCAGAAATATTAACCAAAGGGAAATGTGCAGTACTAAAAAACATACATGGGTAATGCCACGCATATATGGTCATTTGGTTTGTTTTAATGTTTTGAAAATTTAGTTGCTTACTTTTATTTTTTTTTGTCAAAGATTTAGTTGCTTACTTAAACAAGCAATATATGCGACTCGTTTTGAACGATATTAGTTGGATGTGACTATGAGGGAACATATGAGTTGCATATGGTTGGGTTTGCCATCTGGCATGCATAGATTAATTTGCATGCAAGAAAAAGGCTGGCATACACTCATTCATCACTTTTGATGAACCATCGATTCTATCGTGATATATAGAAGGCATATATGCATTCCTTGCTCTTATTGTTATTGCTTGGACATCACTATCAAGTCGCCTTTGATATGATGTTCCGGTAATTTAATTGGTAACGCAAAACAAGGAATATTAAAGAGGAATGGAAGCATAGTTAGCAAGAGAGTGCATGCATTTGGCATGATTTTATGTTGTAAGCAACCTTGTACTTTAGAGTTTAGAGAAGAGGAAAACTTGGGTTGTCTGTATAAAAAATCGCCTCTCTCACCCCTCTTCTTCCAAAACCCTAGCGCCTCTACTTCTCTGCCTGCTGGGGGCCGGCGGCCTCTCCCTCTCCCTTGAATCCAAACCTCCTACTTCTTTATTACCTCTCCTTTTCTCTTCTCATCTTTACTTCTCTCATCCCCTACACACACAACCACCTCACACCCACCTCCATCCTTTCCACACACCACCACCACTCGATCACTCCCTTTCTACTCCCACCTCTCTTCTTTCTTTTCT
Organism: Stephania cephalantha; assembly: GCA_039657325.1. Taxonomy (NCBI): domain Eukaryota; kingdom Viridiplantae; phylum Streptophyta; class Magnoliopsida; order Ranunculales; family Menispermaceae; genus Stephania; species Stephania cephalantha. Next base: position 46,582,570 of record CM077569.1, on the reverse strand, counting down.
TTCTCTTCTTTCTTTTCTTCTCTCTTCTCGTCTCTTTTTGACAGTCGATCCGGTATGGTAAGTAGCTGGTAGGTTTCCGGTGTTGTCGCGACCGATGGCCCCTCTTTTGCCTGAGTTTTTGAGTTGGATGGAGGAGTACGTGGCAGTGAGACAACCTTGCTAAGCCTTCGGCGGCGTACGTTGATGACCGACTTTACGATGCAAGCAAGCGGCGTCTTGGTGACGTGTGCGACGGCAGTGGAGGGACACCAGTAGTCTTGCTATTTTCTCTATCTTGATTTAGAAATTTAGGGTTTTTTTTTGTCCCCATTGTGGGTTTGTTACCCCTTACGTGGGGTTGTTGCCCTCCTATAGGAGGTTGTTGTCCCCCTGCGTGGGGTTGTTGCCCTCACTTGTAAAGATGTTGTTCAAAGCTTCAAAGCATGTAGTTTATGTTACTCTCACTGTAATAGATTGTTGCACCCTTTTATGGGTGTTACGAACATCAATGCAACGAACTTGACAAAAAGAAACAACCTTATACTTTCAATTTGCTTTGCTTTTCCACAAGTTTTATGCCGAAGCTTACTAAAGTCCAACTAAAAACGATAAGGATTTTTTCGGCAAAGACGGTCACCACAAAAATATCAATTAGTTGGCTTAGATATATAGGAAAGGTAAATGCTAATTTTATTCGCTAGGCACACCCGGTCAGCGCACCCAGTGACCTGGCAGTGACGTGGCGTTGTGGGTCCCACCCACAAATCATTTCATTTCTTTCCCTTTTTTGGTTTTTAAATTTGTTACTTCGATCAATACTTGCTGGTGCTTGCTACCCTGACAGTACTTTTCAGCTACCGTTCACATACGGTCATGTCATTTGTCGTCGCAAGAATCGTCGCCGTAGTCAGTTTGTCGTAGTGGCTCCTCTCTCTGAGATGAATTTTAGCCAAATTATTTGGTGGGAGATTTAATATTGTGGCGCCAAATCCAAATAATTTTCCCCACCCAAAACAACTCATTCACTTTTCCCCAATCACATTTCGACATGTTCTATCATGCATCACCTTTCCCCAACCACATTTCGTCTTGTTCCCTCTTCACAGAGATTCTCTGCCACAACAAGAGCTAGAGCATCACATTCGACAACTGGTTTGGTCGGGGCCACTCTCGTATATAGCTGACTAAAGTAAAGTCCAAGGAAGAGAACCGCAGAGGAAGGTAGAGGTAACCCCTTTTTGTTCGTACTTTCTATTCAGGAATGTTGGTAATTGGCAACAAAAGTAGTGCCTTTAATGTTGGATTGTATGTTGCCTTCAATGTTGGATTCTACGTTGTAGTAAATGAGGTTGGATTCTATATTGTAGTAAATGAGATCAATAAATGTGGGTTTTGAAGCACATGTTTTTTGATGGAAATGCATTTACTATTGCATTTACTATGTGTTAAATTTAGTATGAGTTAGCTTTACATTCCGTCATTTGTGGTATGTTTTGATTGAGAAAGTTGAAGTCTAGGCTAGGTTCAACAGGTATTCATTGAGTTAGGTTTATTATTGGAAATACCAACTGACCATGTATTTCTTCTAAACCATAGCCAATACCTACTGTGAGGGGTTTAGTTGCGTGATATGGTATACGAACCATAGCTAATACCAACTATTTATGATGAAACATTTTTTTTTTCACTAGGTTGTCATGGCACAGTTGGACCCATCATGGAAAGATACTGTTGAAGAAGACCGTGAAGATGATTTTGAAGGTGATGGCGAAGAAGGCGATGGTGAAGAGGATAAGGAAGTTGAATTTGTTGACAAAGAAGTGGTACCACCTCAAGTGGGAATGACCTTTAGCAGCCATAATGATGCCCATTTAGCATTGAAGAGATATGCGAAGAGTGCGTGATTCAGAATAAAAATAAGGTCCTCGGAAAGATTAGACGACATCATTTGCAAGCGCGTGTTTGCATGTTGTAGGGAAAGGCAAACCAACCAAATGAGAAGACACATTACGATTTATATTCATGTTGCGGATGCAAAACAAGAATGGTTGTACGATTATTCACCGATGGAAAATGGCACGTGACATGGTATTTTTTAAAACACAATCATGCAGTGAGCCCAGGGAAGTCTAGATTCTACAAGTGCAACAAAGTTATTAGCGAGACAACAAAGAATAGGTTATATCTTAATGATAGTGCATGAATTTTTGTGTGCAAGTCATTTATGACAGAGTCACTGCGTGCTGAAGGGATTGATCAGTTGACATACGATGAAAAGGATATTACAAATCATATTGACGCAGAAAGAAGACTTAGTCTTGGGGAGGATGATGCTGAGGCAATACTTCAATACTTCTCGAAGAAACAGAAACGTAATATGAGTTTTTTCCATGCAATCAAAGTTGGAAAGAATAATGTACTAATGCACGTTTTTTGGGCTGATTCGCGGTCAAGGTCCGCTTACAAATGCTTTGGAGATGTGATTTTATTCGATACCACTTACCTAACCAATAATTTTGACATGCCATTTGCACCCTTTATTGGGGTAAACCATCATGACCACTCGATTTTGTTGGGTTGTGCCTTGCTTGCTGATGAAAGCAAAGATAATTATGAATGGTGTTTTGAAACTTAGTTAGAATGTATGGGGAAGAAGCCAGCAACCATTATCACAGACCAGTGTCCCTCTATAGGTGCTGTCATTGCAAAAGTTTTTCCTAATGCAAAGCATAGATTATGTTTGTGGCACATCATGAAGAAGTTGCTTGAGAAACTTGCAGGACTTAAAGATCGAGAAAAAATAACTTGGATGATAAAGAATGCAGTGTATGACTCAATAACCAGGGATGACTTTGAAGAATCTTGGACTCTCATGATGGAACAATGTGAATTTAGGGTGTCAAGTCATCATTGGCTGTCCTCTTTATATGAAATAAAACCTAAGTGGGTTTTGGTGTACATAGGATACATTTTGGGCTGGGATCTCTTCAACTCAAAGGAGCGAGAACATGAACCATTTCTTTACTGGGTATTTGAACATGAGGACATCTTTGAAGTAGTTTATATCTCAGTATGATTAGGATCTAGAAATAAAATATGAGAAGAAGGAGAAGTATGACTTTAAGTGCTTTCATAAGGATCGTAACACATTGTCTGACGTCCTATATGTTAATCGGATTCATGCCATATACACCGACAAACTTTTCAGTAGATTTCAAGAAGAAGAGAATGAATTGCTAGGCAAATAAAATATAGATGGACCTGGATTTAGTATTTGCGAGGTGTGAGACATCACCATTCCTCATGGATGTCATCATCTTAACCCCTGCCTTTACATGGTGTATCGGGACAAGGAAAATGACGAGTTTTTGTACATGTTTCGGGAGTTTGAGTTTAAAGGTATTGCATGTTGTCACATCCTTTGTGTATTCGAAGAAATATATAATGGATAAGTGGAGAAAGGATTACAAACGTGTCTACACTCGAGATAAGAGAATAGAAAAGTTAGATTACACTGGCAGTTCAGAACTAGACCGTTACGATGCAATCTTACTCGGTGTGTGACCATGGCTGATTTTGGTAGCACAAGTGTTCAGAAGATGAAGTTCGCTTTCGAGACAATTAAGAGGTAGCAAGAGCAGCTAATGAAAATGGACGATGAAAGGGAGAATGTTGACCCATTGCCGAGGTCCCTTATGGGGGAACCCCACCATTGAAGGACCCTATGCCTCATAATCGAAATGGGTGTCCTCGAGGGAGTAGAATGAAATGAGCTAGAGAGTTAGCCATGAAAAAGAAAAAAAAGAAAGTAAAGCACAGTCACTTAAATTCTCTTATTTAATACCATATGTTTTTTACTTTGTAGTGTAATTGCATGGCCATCTAACTAAGGCAATCACACGACGAAGAGAAATAATATAAATGATGGATAACAAGAAGTTTTGAAGGGAAAATGTAGTGGTAGTGGGAATGGGAAGAAGAGGGTAGACGGCAAGAAAAAGGTGGTTAATCATAGCGATCCAAACATTGTGAGTGTATTAGATGTGCACTCGTTCGATTGTATTACTTACATTGACCCTAATTGTATTTCCTTATATGTGTCATTTGTGATATATTTTGATGTTCTTTCAGATTGACATTACTATTATGGATGACCCCATGACCGTGGACACCGGAGATTGGGCTATGTCAAAGGATTCACAGGACTTCGTTGAAGGGCTTAGCCAACAAGCAACATTGTAACAAGCAAGCTAAGTAATTTTCTTTTGGTACCTCTAATGGTTTTTTTGTTACCTCAGTTAAGTCATACTATGAACCATGAAACTATATTATACATATGATCTATTTTTTGTCGAAGGTTAAGTTATACATGACTTTTCTTTTCGAAGTAAAGTCGCATGTTACTTAGCTTCAAACACCACACATAGCACACAACTATCAAAATTTGTACACTTTTCGAAGTGAAGTTGAAATTTTAAATCGAAAATCATTATGCCCAATTTGTTTAGTCACATTGCACTTTGTGCATTAATATGTGTGACAAATAATGCTTGCCTGTGTATCATGTATCATGTGTGGAGTTTTTGAGTGCATGGTTTGTGAGTCTAGTTAGTTTATGTTGTTATAGTTGTTACTACAATAAAATCAGTATAAATTACTTTTGACTTTCATGTGTGATTTTTTTTAATGGAACATTAAGATATAGACCGTTTCATTTCAAAATTGAAATTTTGAAATGAATAACATTCATTTCAAACGAGATGAGTGGTGAGAATGTGGAAGTTGTGGATTGGTTGTGGATGAAGACGGTTATTATTAGTCCAACTACCCACTTACCCAAAACCAAAGCCACTTTTCTTAGCATTCTCTGATCATCTTCTTTATCTATCATCTTCTTCTCTGATATGAACATGAAACCCTCGACCTTCAAAGCCCTATTTTTTGATTTTCTCATATTCTCCACTCAAAACCATTTCAGCAAAGATGAGCGACAGCAGCAACCCTATCCCACCAACCACAAAAAGGAATCCTAAAATTGAGAGTATCCCCAAACCGAAGCCACCACAGATAAAGGCTTCTAGTGCACATCCCATTCCTAAGGCCACAAAGCCATCGACGAAAGAAACCCAATCCAGCAAGTCCTTGATGAAGGAAGCCACACCAAGCCAGCCCTTGACGAAGGAAGCCAAACCTAGCAAGCCCTCGACGAAGGAAGCTAAACCCATAATGCCCTCGATGAAGAAAGCCAAACCCACCATGCCCTCGATGAAGGAAGCCAAACCCATAGGCAGCAGCCCTAGTTCATCTCAGATGCCAAAAGCGAAGCCTCATATTGCTAATGTGAAGCCCTATAGTTTATACTAAATAATGAAGACCATGAGATGAATATCTAGATGATCATAATGAGTAGTACCTGGAGATGAGAATGCTATTGAAGTCATTAAGGGGTGTGTTACATCATGTCTATACACCACAAGATAATCCTCGAGATACGTACGCACACTTGATCTTAATCAAATATATATACAAGACTTAGTAGATTATTGATTCAAACCACTCACACCATCCATGCAAAAACCAGTAAAACAAGAGGAGAAGAAGAACTTCAAGTTGAGAATTCAACATATTAGAGACCAATTCGAGAGCTCAAACCAAGGTAATCATCATCTTCATCTCCTCCATTCTCCAATGAACCCATTTTTGATTAAATTGAGTGAATTCGAGTTTGATGGTTAAACCTCTGATTTTGGGTTAAAACGTGATGAATTACATGTTGTTAGATGATATTCATAGGTGATTTATCGTTGGTTTAACTAGATTTGATGATGTTGATGAAATTGGGAAGTTATGGTGAATGCGTGAATTTGGAGAATTTGGGTTAAAATTGATGTTTTGGAGTGTGCTAGATGCTGTTTTGAAGTTAATATTATATGTAAACATGTTTAAACCAATAAGGTAGCCAATTGATAGGAGAAAAATAGAATTCTGGACTTGAGAATTTTTATCCCAGAGGACAGATAGCGCGCTAATCGTTCTGGGTTTCCAACTGTTCTTCATCCTGAAGAACAGTAGCGCGCTACATGAACCCCATAGCGCTACCATCACCTAGCGTGCTATGTGTACCCTTTAACGCGCTAACGACAGATTAAATATGGATTTAAAAGGCTGTTTTGGTGATTTTCACTTAATACATGTCTAAACATTAGTAAATAACCTAAACCTATAAAACTTGGACTTTTGGGACTTAGGGGACCATAGCTCGGTGTCGGGAGCTTGTCGGGTTGGATACGAGAGTCCAGGGGCGTCGGAGAGTGGTTTGAGGTTTATAAAACCCAACTGAAAAACTCTGAATATTTGATTCTATTTTCTATTTTGTTACTTGGACGTGGGTTGAGGTTACTCCCTTAGATTCTCCTGGTTGTGTGCTTATGGTGCACTGAGTTGTACCACGTGTAACCTGGTCCTCAGTGAATGGCAACCTGAGCTTGCCCTTGGTGCACGTGTCAGTGATTGCAGATTTGGCTGACACCGCGAGGGACCAAGTGTCGGGCCCATCGGGCGCGACTACTGGTTGGAACTTGGTGACCCGAAGCACAGTCTAGTCCATCTGGAGTGAGCACACACATTTGTTAGCTTATCTGTTATTTATTCATGTGATGAGCCATTTACAGTTGCCTGTTTATATTCTACATGTTTACTTGACAATATTTCTTGCATTTCATTTACTTTATTATGCAAATGCTCAGAAGGGTTCCTTGGGATTTTACTTACTATATTTGCCATCTGTCTTATTATGATGATTGAGTGTAGATCCTAGTACCAGTAGGGGCAAAGTGATCCTAAGCAACTACATCTGATTGCCTCCCGTCGAGGACCTACTCGTACGTGTTTTACTTTGATATTTTGGGTATTGGGAGACTTGTGATGACACAGTACATGTATAATACCTTGTTTATAGTATTGTCTATATAAAGAGTGTTTTCTGGGGTTTCCACCGTAGGATTTGCTCTTATGAATAATGTTTACCATGCTAAATTACTTACCATATGTATCAATTAAAGCTTCCGCGGATATATGTGTTAACTTGTAAGATACAACCTACTAGTATGGTTAGGCATTAGAATAAAGATTTAAATACTTAAGGAGAATAAGTTAAGCAAATACTGATAATCCACTAACTATTTGATAAGACGCACATGGACACGAATTCTAAGACAAGAGGTGGATGGGAGGTGGCGGACACGTGTAGTTGGGTCCACTTGGCAAAGAGTACACGGAGACACATCACCCCGGGGTGGCAGGACCTCCACATTGATGATTACGATGATGATGCACAATCCTAGAGTCTGGGTCTTAGGATTTCTCTAGATCCTGGGAGATGAGTGACACATTAATACTGATTATAGTTTTAATTTATGGTATTTTGACAATATAATAGTTTCTTATTTTTATATTTTTATGTTTATATTATATGTGTTTGTGTGTTTAGTGTTTTTATAATTCAAGCTTATTTTTAAACTTTGAGGACAAGATTTTGTTTAAGTTTGAGGGCATCAACACTATTGGAAGTGGTAAGAAATGATGAAATAAGGATAAACACTGCAGGTATGATCGTAGCATTTTATTTTTGAAGCAGTTAAAAGGGATAGAATGGTAGTGTATCTTTTTGATAGGTCATTATTTATGCATATTATATATAATTTATTTATGTATTTTTATTGTTGAATCCCCGAAATATATGCCTAATTATCTTTATTTATTAATTTCAGGGTTATTGGAGTGTGTGGTTGAATTCGGGGCGAAAAACTACGTAAAATCGAGTATTCATATGCCCGGATCTGTTCAACATCGAAAACCGTGTTAGCGCGTATCTCGAGGCCGATTTGGTGGGCCTACACGTGTTATGGTATTTGATGAAGATAAGTGGAGCATGATGGCGTTGATGCAATGAGGCACGATTTGGTTTGATTTGCATTATATAGGAAAAAATATATATATATATATATATCGATATATATAGAAAGATATGAAAAATGGGAGATATGCATATAAAAAAGCAAACAGAGAATGAGAAATAGAAAGTAGAATGTCCACACAATTTCTCTTCTTTCCAGCTGATGTTGGATCCGTCTCGAGAAGCGCATCAATATTTTCTCCCACTAATTCGCCGATCCTTGAGCGATTCTTTCCTCCACCAGCTTGCGCCATGTGTCACGTCCTCACCAGCCACCACGTTCACAACAGCCTCCTCCTCCAATCGCTGCTCGCCACGTCACCGCTGCCAGCTTGCTCGGCAAATCACACTGTGACATGTGGCAGAGACTGGGAAACAAACTCCTAACAACCATTTGATCGTCCTCGGCGCACGTGTCACAAACCGAACTCGATTTTGACAAATTTAATTAGGGGTTTTTGGCAGGGGATCGATACACATTGTTTTACTCTCTTCTTGGCGGTGGGGAGTTTTTCTTCTCATTTTCTCTTCCACAAACCATTGTTTTACACTTTGTTTTTGGATTTTTTTGGAGTTTTTGACAACGATGGCAGGCTAAACTCATCAATCTGAACCAGAGGTGGATCAAATCACCCTTTTTGGCATAAAAACATATGTGAGATCTATTTATTTGTTTATTTAATTTGTTTTTCATAATATTTTATTCCCTTTGATATCGGTTGAATTGTTGAGATTAAACACTTGTTTAAATCTTGATTTACATGCCAGTGGGTTGTACGCACCCGTACTTGTGCAATAAGACCACATTAGTGACATCCGACCATACCAATTGATTAGACCCTTTTGGGACCGGTTGAGTACCATAGGGATCTAGGCTAAACTGGACACACTAGCGATCCAGGTGTCTAGGTGTAGTGCCTTCACAAAGCCCATTGCGGTCAGCACATTAAACCCAGTTCGCTTGAATATAGGGTTATGTGTTTGACTAGGGAAGTGGTCATTGTCGTACCTTGACCATCGATATAGGGAAGTGCGAGGACCCGCGTACGTTACCGGGTCTATAGCTACACTAATTTACTATGGATTGCATGCTTTGATTAGATTGATGAACGTATGTAAAATTATGCCAAATTGAGGAGATTTGTGATACCGATGGTTTGGATTGTTTCCCCTTTAATTGATATATTTACTATCTATTTTTAGTCTAGTTTTAGTTAATTTAGAAATTATTCCTGTGGACACCTCGAGTTATTTTTAGTTTCGTAGCATAGGTCGTAAACTTGGTCTTCGTGGTTCGACCCCGTGCTTGCCACTACTGAAGTTCTTGTAGTCATTGGTAATATAATCGGGATTATATATATTTTGACGCATTCGGCACGCGTCAAACTTTGGCGTCGTTGCCGGGGACCAAGTTATTTTTTACTTAGTTTGTGTTCACCTTTATGTCCTATAGTCTTTGTCAATCGCTGTCCGCCGGATCATTACTCCCTTTTGATCTGGAGATCGAAAAGACTTGCCGTCGGAACTCAAAAGTAACTCGACAGAGGAACCAATCCTCCAGTGTTCAACTGAACGACGAGCAACCCCTTCTGATGGCCGACCACATTGGGAACCCACATGCACCACATGCATCCATTGCACCACATGAGAGACGGGAGGAACCCCTAGTTATTCCTCATCGACAGTTTGTCGCACCAGCTGGACCACATGCACCAGTGGAACAGTAGAGGCCTGTAGTACACCAGCATCAACCATTCGATCAAAGAGTGGTTGATCCCCTTCCACAAAGGCCACAAGATAACCCTTGGGCACAACCTCAGGCCGACCGTCGCATTACCATTGGGATGGCGAATGATGGGATACATGATCTCCTGGCTCATCAGCCACACTGCATCGCATTCCTAGACCACAGGGGCAATTTTGAGCTCAGATCAGGTTTCATTAACCTGTTCCCCGTCTTCAATGGATTGGATCGTGAGGATCCAATCACCTTCATCAAGGACTTCCATTCTAAGTGTAGGACCATGATTCCCCCTCGAGTTGATGAAGACGAAGTCAAACTCTCAGCTTTCCCTTTCTGCCTTAAGGATAAAGCTCAAGACTGGCTTTTCTATCTTCCTTCTGGTTCCATCACAAATTGGAACGACATGATTTCTGCATTCCTCAAAGAGTTCTTCCCTGAATCTAGAGCTTCCCAACTTACTAGAGAGATATGCAGTATCAAAATGAAACGGGGCGAATCTTTTGGTGATTATTGGGGTCGTTATAAGCGCTTACTTGTGCAATGCCCCCAACATGGCCAAAGAAACCTCTCAATTGTTCGTTTATTCTATATATGACTTACACCCCTCGAGAAACGGATGATTGACAATGCTTGTAGAGGCGACTACAGATGTAAGACCACTGAGGAGATGTTTGAACTGTATGACTCTATAGCAAGTCAATCGCGTCATTACATTGATGACGAGGAAGAGGGACCTTCACGAAGTTTTTATGACGGAGTAGGGTCAAATTCTGCCAATAGCAAGCTTGATAAACTAACCGATCTCATGGAGCGATTCCTCACCTCAGGAAAAGCTCAAGTTAAAGCTTGCGGCTTCGCACGCCCAACCAGACCATTCCACGACTTTTGTCCTACCTTATTCGAGAACGAGCAGGCGAACGCTTTAGGTGGCGGATTCCAAGGACCACAAAGGAATCAATACGGCAACAACTTCAGTAACACTTATAATCATGCCGTAAAAATACCTTATTATAGTTATGGTCCCTAGAACCAGAACTTCCTCCAGTATGTTCCAAAGGGACAACCTCTTCCTCAACAGTCCCAACCAGCTCAGAATTTGGGATCTTTAGAAGAAATGATGAGGACACTCATTGCTAATCAAGACAGATTCTCTAAAGACTTGGCCCAACTAAAAAATGAAACAATCGCGAGCCATGCTTTTAGCATTACAAGTCTCGAGGTTCGATTAGGGCAACTGACCCTTCATGTTGGGCGTACGGATGAGAAAGGCAAGTTGCCATCTCAACCGCATCCGAGTCCTAATGCGAATGTTAATGCTGTCACACTTCGTAGCGGCAGAGAGCTGGAATAGGCCCTCAAAGAACCCAAACCTAAATAGGCAGTCCCTAAATCCAAGGAAGTCAAGCAGGAGCTCGAAGTTCAACCGTCTCACACTGAAACGGTAAACTTGGATAAGGAAGCACAACCTTCTCTCAAAATTCTACCCCCGTTCCCTCAACGCCTCATTAAGAATAAAAAGGCGGGAGAAGAGAATGAAATTCTGGAAATCTTGAGGAAAGTGGCGATAAACATCCCACTTCTTGATGCCTTAGCACACATGCCCCGCTATGCTAAGTTGCTCAAAGACCTATGCACCAACAAAGGTCGAGTTAAAGGCAACGAGAAAATCACCGTAGGTGAGAATGTCTCAGCTATCCTACGCAAAACGTTGCCCACCAAGTGTGAGGACCCGGGCATGTTCATTGTCTCTGCACAATGGGTGAAGTTGAGATCCATAAAGCTATGTGTGACCTCGGAGCCTCTATCAACGTCATGCCACTATCCATATATGAGACATTGAAGGCTGGCCTTCTAAAGGATACTGGAATTATCATACATTTGGTAGACCGGTCCGTCGTTCGTCCTGTGGGTGTCTTGGAAGACATCCTGGTGAAGGTTAGCGATCTCATATTTCCTGATGACTTCTATATCATCGATATGAAGACTCAGCCATACCCCAATTTCTCTTCAATCTTACTCGGTAGGCCTTTTCTAAAGACGGCCAAGACCAATATTGATGTTCACAGTGGTTCTCTAACCATGGAGTTTGATGGTGAACTCATTAAGTTCAACATCTATGATGCGATGCGCCATCCCTGCGATGCCTCTTCTATGGTGCTTGCCTTGGACATTATGGACTCACTTGTCCAGGACACATTTCTCGTGAAAGGTGATGATATGAAAGTGGTGTTAGAGAATCATCTCGACACCGATTATTTGCGACAGCAATGCTTCGCCTTCGATACTGAGATCGAGGAGTTGATATCTGAGTTGGACTCTGCTCCACTTTATTTTTCCACCCTAACATATCTTGACTTACCAGCTTCGAACTCTACACTTCTCCCCTCTATGGAGCGAGCCCCCACACTGGAGCTCAACCCACTGCCCAGCCACCTCAAATATGTGTTTTTAGGTGATAATGATACTTTATCAATGATCATCTCCACTAAACTCACGTTACCAGAGGAATAGAAGCTGATTCATGTGCTTCAAGAGTTCAAAGAAGCCCTAGGGTGGACGATTGCTGACATCAAAGGTATTAGCCCTTCCACATGCATGCATCAGATACATATGGAAGAAGGGTCAAAACCTTCACGAGAAGCACAACGGAGACTGAACCCACCGATGATGGATGTGGTTGAAAAGGAGATTTTGAAGCTCCTTGACGCTGGGATGATCTACCCGATCTCTGACAGCAAGTGGGTCAGTCCCATTCAGGTGGTTCTCAAGAAAATGGGGATCACAGTGGTCACGAACTCACGAGGTGAGTTAGTCCCAACTCGCATCCAAAACGGATGGCGGGTGTGTATCGATTACAGGAAGCTTAATGCTTCTACTAGGAAAGACCACTTCCCGTTGCCTTTCATTGATCAGATGTTAGAGCGTTTAGCAGGTAGGTCTCACTACTGCTGCTTGGATGGCTATTCTGGTTTTCACCAGATTCCTGTAGCACCTGAGGATCAAGAGAAGACCACCTTCACTGTCTTTTTCGGTACTTTTGCTTACCGGCGCATGCCCTTTGGGCTGTGCAATGCACCTGCTACTTTTCAGAGGTGTATGATGAACATATTCTCTGACTTCGTTGAGCACTTCATCGAAGTATTCATGGATGATTTCACTTTGTTTACGGCGATTCATTCGATCTTTGCCTTAGTCACCTGACTAAGGTACTTCACCGATGTATCTAGAAGAACTTGATCCTCAATTATGAGAAATTTTACTTCATGGTGGATCAAGGTCTTATCTTGGGTCACATCGTGTCTGCTAAGGGTGTGGAGGTAGACCCGACAAAGATTGAAGTAATTCAAAAATTGCCTTACCCCACGACTGTATGAGAAATCCGATCATTCCTTGGCCGTGTCGGTTTCTATCAGCAATTTATGAAGGATTTCTCCAAAATTGCACAACCCCTATGTCGCCTTCTTGAGAAGGACGTGCCTTTCCATCTCGATAAGGCATGTATGAGTGCATTCGATGCACTCAAAAACTCTCTCATATCTACTCCAGTGATTCGAGCCTCTAACTGGGAGCTACCTTTTGAGATCATGTGCGACGCCAGCAACTACGCTGTGGGTGCTGTGCTTGGGCAACGAGTCGGGCGGACTTCTCATGTCATATACTATGCCTCCCAAACTCTTGATCCTGCCCAACTGAATTACACCACTACAGAGAAGGAGCTTCTAGCTGTCGTCTTCGCTTTGGAGAAATTCCGGCCTTATCTCTTGGGAACTAAGGTGGTCTTCTACTATGACCATGCTGCCTTAAAGTATCTTATGGCCAAAAAGGAAGCTAAACCTCGTCTCATTCGATGGATAATCTTGTTACAAGAGTTTGACATCGAGATTAAAGATAAAAGTAGTGTAGAAAATCTTGTTGCTGACCATCTCAGTCGTATCGAGAATGGTGAAGCACCTGTCCCGCTTCGAGATGATTTTCTCGAGATGATTTTCCTGATGAACATCTCTTAGCAATTTCTGAGGAACTCTCTTGGTTTGCGGATCTGGTAAACTACCTCGTTACATGAGAGTTTTCACCTCACCTTACGCAAACCCAAAAGGATAAAATCCGGAGTGATTCCAAACACTATGTATGGGATGACCCATACTTGTGGAAGTTTTGCTCAGACCAGGTCATTCGTCGATGTGTCTCCTAGACTGAAACACAATCTACACTGGCATTCTGTCATTCATATGCCTGTGGTGGTCATTTTGGTCCACGTAGGACAACTATGAAGGTTTTGGAGAGTGGGTTTTATTGGCCCACCATTTTTCACGATTCATATCTATACGCCAAGACCTGTGCCAGATGTCACTCGACCGATACCTTGAGTCACAGGGATCAAATGCCACTGACCTCGATCCTATTTTGTGAGATTTTTGATGGTTGGGGGATCGACTTCATAGGGCCATTTCCACCATCACATGGTTTTCTTTATATCTTACTGGCGGTGGATTACGTGTCCAAATGGGTGGAAGTTAAAGCCACTCGCACCAATGATTCGTCGGTGGTATGCGATTTCCTGAAATCACGAATTTCTTCTACTTTTGGCGCTCCACGGGCTTTGATTAGTGATCGAGGTACCCATTTCTGCAACCGCATGGTTGAAAATCTCCTGCGCAAGTATAATGTTACACACCGTACGTCTATGGCCTATCACCCTCAGACTACTGGCCAAGCATAGGTGTCAAATAGGGAGATTAAATCCATTTTGGAGAAGACTGTAAATTCGTCACGAAAGGACTGGAGCACACTCCTTGATGATGCGGTATGGGCTTATCGAACGACATATAAAACGCCAATCGGAATGTCTCCGTATCGCTTAGTCTTCATCGTGTCACTTGCCGGTTGAGTTAGAGCATAAATCTCTATAGGCAGTCAAACGGCTCAACATGGAACTCGACGCAGCTGACAAAGAGAGAAAGTTGGACCTTCAAGAGTTAGAGGAAATTCGGAACGATGCCTACGAGATCCACTCGAATCTTTAAGGATAAAACCAAGGCGTTCCACGATCGCAACTTATCTAGTAAGACTTTCATAGTCGACCAAAAGGTCCTACTTTATAATTCCAGATTAACTCTCCATCCCGGGAAATTGAGGTCACGATGGCTCGGACCTTTTGTTGTTACTGATGTAATTGGACATGGTGCAGTTGAGATTAGGAGCATAGATACAGGGAAAGTTTTCAAAGTGAATGGGCACCGACTGAAGCCGTTCTACGAGAACTTCCCACAGCACGAGATCGAGAGCGAGTCTCTAGCAGTTGTAGAGTACTTTGACCGAGAAAGAGTCAGACTGAGTCGAGCCAACGACGTTAAAAAAAAAGGCGCTCTTGGGAGGCACCCCAAGCTTCTATCCCTTTTCTTTTTGATTTTTGTTTTAGTATTTTTTGTGGTATTCTTACTATTATCTCCTTGTGACTTTTTATAGGTGTGTGACCTCTGCATAGCACACTGGATTTTGAGAGCCTGATATTGCTCCTGCGGCTCCTCACATGTTCTGTAACTACGGTTAGTCACATTTGCGATCTGGTAAGGTCACTCATCTTCTTTTCGTTCGTAGATTTAGGGTTAGTGTCAGTCTTCTGCATGATCTTGTATCATTTCTTTGCCTCTATATCTATCATGTTCTTTCACCATCTTGTATGTGTTCATGTGCGCCTCCTAACCTGTTTTGAACCTTGAGGACAAGATTCGAAATAAGTTTGGGGGTACTTTAAGATTTGTAGACTGAGTTGGATGGGTTTCTATGCGAAAGACCGCAGGTGAGATCGTTTAATTTTTTTTTTCAATTATATACGGTTGTCGGACGGTATTAGTGGTGTTTTGTATATCTTATTCACTCATTTCTTCCATTTCTTTTCCCTACATATCTCACTTTCTCATTTTATTAGAAGTTAATACATTTTCATGCATATTTTTAGTGTAGTTTTCATTTTTATTTCGTTTAGAGTCGCCCGATATTTTGTTTCATGCCTTTGGTTGTGGATGAGTACTCTATGGTTGTTCTGCTGACTTGAAACTCAGGAGAAATTAGGCGAAACACTCCCCCGAGCCCGTATCCCAACATTCTTATGATTTCATGATTAGAGACTTAGTATGTTGGTTGAGCCTGTGCTAGATACCAAATGGGGCAGACGGTCGGAATTGTGCAAGTCTGATTTCTAGGGTACTAGAACGATGATGTAACTCAATCGAGGCTAAATTCTTATGACTGGAACACTTTTGGGGAAATGATTTAGGACATTTTTGAATTTAAACCCTTAACCTTTGACCTACCTTTGATCTTACCACTAGTTAGCCCATTTGAGCCGAATTAAACCTGATTTCTTTGATTGCCTGTCATTAAACCCTTAGCCATTAGCCTTATATCTTATACCTAGTTGGAAACTAGACTTAGATTTGATATCCTTAGAAAGAGACATGAGGAGAAAAAATCAGAGGAAAAATTGTTTACTTGCCCAAATTAAGGGAAAATTCATGATTAGAGAGTCCCACCTAAAACGACATCCACAGGAAATGGAGCAGGGAGCCGGGTGGTTGGAAAAAGGTGAGGACTGCACATTTTGAATGAAAAATGAGTTTTAGTGCAGTTTAGTCACATTCATGTTCTCGGGTAATCATTCTATAATCTAAGTTCTAGTTTTTCAACATTTCGTGTACCATTTACACCACCTCCTTGGTACCCTTCCCAAGCCTTGTTACAGCTTATTGAAGTCCTATTGATTCCCATTGGTGCTAAGTCTACAGTAGTGGAGAATGTGGTTGCATTTCTTGTGTACGATACTTTTGATGCGTTGATGCGCTATTTTCATGGAAATTGTGAACTTGCGTGCTTGAATGTATAGACCAAGAAAACCCGCAAGTAGTTGATGGCGTTTGTCTTGACCATATATTTGTCTTGAGAATGTGATCTTAATTGTGTTTGGGTTGCAGTTCTTAACATATAATAACTCCGAAATTTCTTGAGTGATTTGTTATCTTGGTGACTATGTAAACCAAAGGAACTCCATGAATTTTAAATCGGGTATAGAGTAGTTGAGTCAGTGCATAGTCATATTAGAGGTCTAGTTTATTTGTATGTGTCATTTACACCTTTGCACGAGACGTGCAAAGTCATAAGTTTGGGGGTATTTGATAGGTCATTATTTATGCATATTATATATAATTTATTTATCTATTTTTATTGTTGAATCCCCGAAATATATGCCTAATTATCTTTATTTATTATTTTCAGGGTTATTGGAGTGTGTGGTTGAATTTGGGGCGAAAAACTACGTAAAATCGAGTATTCATATGCCCGGATCCGTTCAACATCGAAAATCGTGTTAGCGCGTATCTCGAGGCAGATTTGGTGGGCCCACACGTGTTATGGTATTTGATGAAGATAAGTGGAGCATGATGGCGTTGATGCAATGAGGCATGATTTGGTTTGATTTGCATTATATAGGAAAATATATATCTATCGATATATATAGAAAGATATGAAAAGTGGGACATATGCATATAAAAAGCAAACAGAGAATGAGAAATAGAAAGTAGAATGTCCACACAATTTCTCTTCTTTCCAGCTGATGTTGGATCCGCCTCGAGAAGCGCATCAGCACTTTCTCCCACTAATTCGCCGATCCTTAAGCGATTCTTTCCTCCACCAGCTTGTGCCATGTGTCACGTCCTCACCAACCCACCACGTTCACAACAAATCTCCTCCTCCAATCGCTGCTCGCCACGTCACCGATGCCAGCTTGCTCGGCAAATCACAATGTGACACGTGGCAGAGACTGGGAAACAAACTCCTACCAACCATTTGATCGTCCTCGGCGCATGTGTCACAAACCAAACTCGATTTTGGCAGTTTTAATTAGGGGTTTTTGGCAGGGGATCGATACACATTGTTTTACTCTATTCTTGGAGGTGGGGAGTTTTTTCTTCTCCTTTTCTCTTCTACAAACCATTGTTTTACACTTTGTTTTTTGATTTTTATGGAGTTTTCGACAACGATGGCCGGCTAAACTCATCAATCTGAACCAGAGGTGGATCAAATCACCCTTTTTGGCATAAAAACATATGTGAGATCTATTTATTTGTTTATTTAATTTGTTTTTCATAATATTTTATTCCCTTTGATATCGGTTGAATTGTTGAGATTAAACACTTGTTTAAATCTTGATTTACATGTCAGTGGGTTGTACGCACCCGTACTTGTGCAATATGACAAAATTTAGTGGCATCCGACCATATCAATTGATTAGACCCTTTTGGGACCGGTTGAATACCATAGGGATGTAGGCTAAACTGGACATACTAGCGATCCAGTTGTCTAGGTGTAGTGCCTTCACAAAGCCCATTGCGGTCAGCACATTAAACCCAGTTCGCTTGAATATAGGGTTATGTGTTTGACTAGGGAAGTGGTCATTGTCGTACCTTGACCATCGAGATAAGGAAGTGCGAGGACGCGCGTACGTTACTAGGTCTATAGCTACACTAATTTACTATGGATTGCATGCTTTGATTAGATTGAGGACCGTATGTAAAATTATGCCAAATTGAGGAGATTCGTGATACCGATGGTTTGGATTGTTTCCCCTTTAATTGATATATTTACTTTCTATTTTTAGTCTAGTTTTAGTTAATTTAGAAATTATTCCTGTGGACACCTCGAGTTATTTTTAGTTTCGTAGCATAGGTCAGAAACTTGGTCTTCGTGGTTCGACCCCGTGCTTGCCACTACTGCAATTCTTGTAGTCATTGGTAATATCATCGGGATTATATATATTTTGACGCATTCGACACGCGTCACTTTTTCATTTACTTATTATGTAAATGTGTACAGTAGTATAAATTAGGTTATACATAGTAATATAGTAATGAATGAGTAATTCATTTGTAAAGTTCTTGTCTTTAATTTAGAATGAGTAAGAAAACAAGTATCTTGTTGATATGAAACTCAAAAGAATATTATCAAATTTTCGATGAAAATAAGACGACATGATTTCATGATTAAGAACTTAGAGTCAGGGAAAACCATAAACTTGAAACAAAAGTAAGAATAATACTAGAACACTTCTTATGGAAAAAGGTAGATCTATAAGGAATTTTATAATAAGTATGAATCTTACTTGAATATAAAGTTAATAAAGACTAAGTACTAAAAGAGGAAGATATATGCATGGTGTATATGAAAAGTTTGAGTTAAAACTTGCTTGAGAAAGTGAAAGTAAGAAGTGCTAACATGAGTTTTAAAAATAAAAAATAGAGAGTTCCACTAGTCCTACAGGAAAAGGAGTAGAGAACTTGATGGTTAGAAAAAGTGAGAAAAAATAGAATCTATAGAAAAATGGGCAGGGACCGTATAACTATATAAATAAATATAAGGAGAAAAAAATAAAGATATATTAAGACCTATGGACTCTTCAAATGAAAAGATTTAGCTCGAGTACGAGTAGCTTAGTTGAGCTAAGTTTTCTTTCCAACTATATCAAGACCTATGAACTCTTGAAGTATTAAAGTCTACAAAAATAGTATGATCTATGCTTATTTGTGAATTCTTGAGCTTAATGAGAAATCATGAGATTATACACTTGCTACTTGAGTGTTTAGGTGAAATAAACTTGAGAGTAGTGATGGTTTTGGTTGTGAACTACTTTTGAGTTTTGAAAGTGAAGTATATGTGTTGTTAAAGCTACGTATTTTGAAAATATTAGTTTTTATGAAGCAAAACTCTTGAGTGGATTATTAACTTGAGTAATAGTAGTAGTAGTAGTAGTAGTAGTAGTAGTAGTAGTAGTAGTAGTAGTAGTAGTAGTAGCAATAGCAATAGCAGCAGCAGCAGTAGTATAATTAGAATATATTTTTACTTGGGACGTGCAATATCCTAATTTTGGGAGTATTTGATAAGTGTTTAATTAGACTTATGTATATGGTTAGTTTAGTTGTATAATTAGATTAAATATCATAGAATGAGCTCTAGTTGATAACATTTATGTGTTTTTAGGCTTACAAGGTATAGAAAAGACAAATGAGTGATTTCATGATGAAATGAAGAGAAAAAGCACAAATACAAACTTGGCGCCATGGCATAGACCATTGACGCTGTAGGAAGCAAGTGCATGGCATGGGCAAGGCGTAGAGAAGGCTTGAAAACCAAAGAAAATGTGCAGTACACTTGATGCAGTGGCAGCGCTGTGGGTAACACACACGGCGCCGGGCTAGTATACATAGGGTGTCAAATCCCAAAATTTTTAAATCGATAATTATGGCTAGTCGGGAGTTAAAGACCGATGAAATTGAGAATTTTTAAGTAATTTTATTATCGTGTGATGTATGCCTAGCGTTGTGTACTATTATATTATGTTATTTTGCGAAATTCAAGGTAACCGAGTAAATTCGATATTTAGCGGGGTTATGTCTTGAGATACGTGTTGAAATGAATGCTGAGAAAATCAAAATGTCGACCCGCACATTTGTTTCGAATTTCGAGAAAAAAATAATTGTATTTAAGTTAAAAATTCGAATTTGTATATTTAATCGGACTTAACGAGTCGACGTGGGTCCCACACCTCGATTTATGCGAGACGGATTGTTCGAGTTTTGGAGCATATTGGTCAATTCGCTTATTTTTTGCGAAATTGATGTATTTTTTTGGGATTTAATTCAAACTCAAAATCGAAGAGATAAATATGAAAATAATAGAAAAATGGTCAAATGACCCGAAAAGGCATTACAGTTGTAAATGAAAGGATAAAATTAGAGGGGCAATTTGGTCATATTGTTTACTTCCCGTTGACACCCAAATCGAAACAAGGGATCAAATGGGGAGAGATCCATAGTCTTCATTTTCTTTACCTTGCCTCTCCCACTGGTGTCTTCATTGTTTATCTTCTCTTTTCTCTCTCTCTCGCTCTCGCTCTCTCTTATTTTCGTACCTTTGGTGGATTGAGAGGAACCGTGACTGATTCGTGGCGTGGAAGGTAATGGAAATTTGTTTTTTTTTTGTTGTGAATTTTCGATTTTGGTAAACTATTAGTGTATGGAACGAAATTAAAGGGACGGGCTTAGGCTCGAATTCGGATAAGTCGTTACTGTTGTGTTCTTGGTTGTGAGGGATAGGTGAAGATGAGAAGAACCAATTCAAAGAGAGAAAGAAAAAAATATTAAAATCGAGAGGGAAGGAGGAGGAAGTAGGTGAGGGAGATGACCAGGAGGGTGGGGTTGGGGGACGATGATGGGAGGTGGACCCAGGGATCAGAGACCCCAAGCGATATTAAAGAAAAAAGAAGAAAAACGTAGAAGCTCTATTGAGGTTGAGGAAGAATAGGGGTTTTAATCTTCCAAACCGGACCGAGCGGGGTCGGTTCAATTGAGCCGAAGCCGGAGCCGGACCGGTCGGATACAAGGGTTAAACCCCTCATCATTTAAAAAAAATATATATTTTTAAAAAATGAAAAATAAATAAATAAATCCCTAGAAATTAGGAAAATTATGAAAAATGAGATTTTTGGATAAATAAATGGAAATTGAGAATTTTAGTATTTTCTCAAGGATTTATATAGGGGGTTTGCCTTGCAGTGCATACTAGGATACTCGAAAATGCTCAAAATTGTGAAAATTATTTTAAAGCATAGTCTAGGTTAATTTTTGGTTCCAAACTACAATTTGGAGTCGAAATTGAGATTCAGACATCCGAGGATAAGATTTAGAGTGATTTTGGGGGTTTTTTGGTTGTAACATGATCAATAAATATATAATAAATTAGAAAAATCATATTTAAGCCTAGACAACATAATTTTTTTTATGTAGAACAATAATTTTGAGTCAAAAATGAAATTCAGGCATCAGATAATTTATTTTAGAAGTATTATAGGGGTTTCGGGACGCGATTGAGTCAATTAAACTGCAACTAATTGAAGAAAAATTATAGAACTGTTATGAAAACTTATCGGACTTACAAATTAATTGTAGGACCATAATTGGAACCCTGTATGGTCTAGCTTACCGACTCGAACCGCAAGGGGATATTGGTATCGCGTTTGTAAGGTTAAGTAAATCTCATGGTAACCTTTACATTATATGAGTATTTCTCGAATACAATTACATGCACGATTTATTTATCGCTACATATTTATTGGTCATGCATTCACGGACACGAGAGGAAGGATGCCTTTGAGGGTCCTATTGTGTTCATTAGCAATATGCGTGGTAGGATGAACACCGTGGTGCTCA
Organism: Stephania cephalantha; assembly: GCA_039657325.1. Classification (NCBI taxonomy): domain Eukaryota; kingdom Viridiplantae; phylum Streptophyta; class Magnoliopsida; order Ranunculales; family Menispermaceae; genus Stephania; species Stephania cephalantha. Next base: position 46,560,636 of record CM077569.1, on the reverse strand, counting down.
ACGACTGGAGTCACCGATCGTTGTAGATACTTGTTTAGGAGGATCTGTGATGCTAGCCAAGATCATACTCCATGGAGAGTCGAGGGCGTGGCTTTCTGAGGGACTTCCTCTCAAACTCATGAGTCTTTATTACTGTTTACCCACCACTTTTTGAAGACGTCATTTGATTGTGGTCGGTCAATAGAAACGAGAAAAATTGCATATTTGTATCTTTATGATTCCTTGTGATATTATAGTTCATTTAAATTCTTGGAATACAATGCATTTGATTATTACAGGTGTACTGAAAAGTGTGGGATTTACTTATATGAAATTATCGAATTTTTATAATTGGGTAATAACAGGTTCTAGTGGCGGCAAAGGAAAGGAAAAGCCGTTAGATTATCTGTGATTTGATTAGTTCTTTTATCTCTATGTATGTATTGTTTTTTAATATAATTAATTTTATAAATGGGTTATTGGGTTCGAGTGTGATTAGGATCTCATTTGGAATGGTTGAAACGGTTTTGGGACAAATTGAGATAATTGTGAAGCGAAAGTAATGTTAGTTTAAGGATTTTTTGTCTTTTAAATTAGGTTAGAATGAATATATAATTTTGTTAATGCAATATATCTTGTTATGGGTGGATTGTGAGTCCTTCGGTATTCCCACCAAGCTGAGCAAGTTTTGTTGAAGATTTTTGAAGGCTGGGTTTTTCGGTGTATGCTTAGAAATAAAGGAGGTGTTGTTGAATTTTTTTTACAGAACTTTGATGATTATTTAATTAATCTAAACGAACTTTGAAGTTTAAGATTTATTTTAAAATCCTTTGTGGCTGATAAATAATTAAATTTGATAACCACGAGATATTTTATATTGTTTATTTATTGATGAAGAGATTAAGACTGCTAGATTATCAACAGATTAAGGTAATCTAGGTCGGTCAGATGCCCTAATTAGGTGAAGGCTACTGAGAGAAGAAAAATTTGTACACAAAGGTCGAAGCTGTGGTGGTGCTGTGGGTTTACATAGACATCGTGGGTCACTTACAGACAACATTAGGACATAAAAAAAAAGTTTTAAAATTCTAGTTCGTTTGGAATTGTTAATTATGATTTCTAATTGTACTCTTATAAGTCTTAGAGGTATAAATGAGTATTATAACGTGGTAAACTCACCAATTATCACTAAGGAGCAATAGTTTGCAATAGATTAATAGTATTGAGAAGAGTTTTGAAGGAGAAGACGTTGAAGATTCTTATTTTGCAACTCAATTTTTGTTTCTTTGATCCAATTAAAGGTAATATCTAGTTTAATATCTTATTTAAATAATTTTTATGAATTGTACGATGTTGTTTTCAATGATGAATGAGTAGCTTATTTATCTTAGGGTCCATGAATCCTATGGTATGAATGATATGCTAAAGGAAGTATGAGTGAATTATAATGATAAAAAGTGCAATTGTTAGAATTTGTATTGATTCTATGTGTAATGCTATGAACATCTTGATCACATGTTTGTTGATTAGGGGTTTTAGGTGTTATCATGGCCATTATAGCTTTTAAGTCGAATATAAACAATACAACCGTAAAATATATAACATCGATAGATAGTTATTGATTAGGGAGACATGAATGGTAAACTTAAGTGGTTATGAATCTAAAGATTTGGAACTTAATGCTATGTGATACTTACATTATTCACACCTATCGGTGGAGTTTTAGTTTGCACATTAAGATCTTTTCCACCACGTTAGTGGGTTGAAGTGAATATAAATAAAATATGTCTATTCTAATTAAGCATTGCATACACATAATAAATATGAAATAAGTATGAGATGAAACCATAGTAATTCATTACTTAGATGAAGTTGTGAACTAAGATTCTTCTCAATAAAAGAGTACAAGTTAATTTACATTGTTTTATAAAATAAAGTGGTTTAGTTTAATCAATTAAAAAGAGATCTTCTTAACAATAAAGTAAACTTAACTAAGTGAACCGTGTCAAGATAAACCTTTCCCAAATGACGATATCCGTAATGAACCTTGGTTGGTCACATTATTACTACAATTGAACAATTATACTTGCGGTTACGATCAAGGGCCGAAGTTCACTTCTCAGATATGGCAGAGCATGTAGGCACAGTTTGGCCAACAGACTGGACTTGAGTATAGCTTATCACCCACATACAGATAGACAGTTGGAGTGGTTAATTTAGGTGTTAGAGGATATGCTCCACATGTGTGTGATAGAGTATGGTGGCTATTGGGAATATCATCTTCATTTATGTGAGTTTGCATACTACAACAATCACCAGGTTAATATTAGAATGACACCATTTGAGGCACTCTACTTCAGGACGTGCAGATCTCCATCGTGTATAGGCACACAACAGTCACCAGGTTAATATTAGAATGTACCTGGTTACACTATAGTCACACTTACCAGTATATTGCCAATTCCTTACTAATATATGTGGTTATAGCACTTTCATTGTCTGACATATGTGGTTACACTATTATATGTCCTTAATTCGCTTGTCTAGTGTATGTAGTTACACCACATACAACTAGCTCAAAGCTTTTTTCAACTTTACTTTCAAAATAAACGTAACTATGTTACAAAGTAGTTACCGGCTCTGACTGGACAGTGGATAATTAAGGTAACCTCTGGCTACTGAGAATGAAGGTCATGACTTATTTCCTGAGCTAGCCTTCACTTCTCAGTCCCGATCCGCCTTATCAACCTCTTCTAATTAATTCGAATGTAATTGAGTTATAATTTCGTTCTTTCTTTTTAATTTAGTGAGTGGATACACCATAACTCCACTTTTCTCGTTTACATCATCATTACAGTGTATGCGGATACACCACTCTTACACTGTTTATTTTCATTCTAGTACATGCGGCTCCACCACAACGTCACTATTTTCGTCTTTTACATTGAAATGCGTGCGGATCTACCTAAATGTCATTTCTAATCCTTATGTATTTCTTTTAGTGTGTGTGACTCTACCGCGTAACTAAACAGATTTTCAAATTTTCACCTTGAGTATGTGCGGTTACACCACAACTATACTAACCGATTTTTCAAAATTTTCAAGTCTCACTCTCATTGTTTGTGGTTACACCACTACACTGACACATTTTCTTTAATTAATATTTCAGTGAGTGCGGTTATACCACAACTCCACTAACCAATTTCATTTCTTTTACACTTTGTTATACTAGATTTTATCATTAACTAGATTTAACCACAAGTTAATTTCTCCATTTTATGGCTAAACCATATTATTCATTGTTAGATCTAGATACACCAATGATCAAGCTCATTCTCTTTCATTGGTTTCCAATTGAGAACTTAAGACTTTGTCAAGTGATTGATATACCTGAAAGGTTTCAAATCATCAATACTTACTCGACCTTAATTCTCAATTTCATTCTTACTTAGTTCATTAGTTGGTTCTCCTTAATTTAAGACAAACTTATACTGTAGATCACACCACATGATTATCCATAGATCAACGTATTACGTGGACTTACATCATTTTAACATTATTAGATCATCATGCTACATGGATTTAAATCACAATAATGTAATTATTTAAAGTTTACATTTCATAAGTTATTAATTAGATTTTGAATCATCTTGTGTTTCCACATGTGACTGGTCACTTACCGAAGATACATCACTGTCTATCAAAATAGGACAGTCCCTCTTTAAGTGTCTTGGCTGACCACATTTATAACATATCACATGCAATTTCTGCAATTCATAACTTTGAACATTAGAAGGAGTTAAGGCACCAATATACATAGTTTTAGCCGGCTCTGACTGGAAATCTAAAAATTCTCCTGGCATACGTACATATTTGCATAACCCTCAGCTCCTTCTTTTCCCAGGTCTAATTTTTCTAACTCCGCTAGATCTTTTCTCTTCAAACTAGGATTGTAGCGACTGCTGTAGAGAAAGATCCTGATGACTCATGTTTCTGAGTGATTAAGCTAGTTGAATATGAACAAACTCCCTTACCCTCTAGCTACCAAGATATTGTAGGCTTAAATGAAGATTTAACAACTGTTCTGGTGGCCCAGCTAACATTGTTGCTTCAACTTCCATTGCACTCTCAAAGATAAATGCATAACTAGTACGGGGATGAGAATATATGATTATCTGTATCTCACGTCTCAGCCCATTGAGAACATGTCAATTTTAATCTCTTCTAACTCAATCAACTCGGAGGGCAAACTCACTAAACTCAGTGAATCTTTGCTCATACTCCCTCACAGTTATATCACCTTGTTTCAAACTCATGAATTCAACCTTCTTTCTGTTCCTAACTGGTTTAGGAAAGTATTGCTTGTAGAAGATGATCCTTAACTCTGGCCATGTAGTTATTGTATTTCCTCTTCTTTTAAGGGAGTTCCATCACTTTTGAGCAGAGTCAATCAATAAAAATATGGCTAGCTTAACTTTAAACTGGTCCTCAACTTCAGCCTCGTTAAATCGCTACTCCATTTCTAGTATCCAAGCCTCTGCAACACTTTCTTGCGAAGTACCATTGTATCTCATAATATATTACTTTATGTACTCCTTTCTATTCCTGAGATATTCATCCTTCTCAAGATATGATGGTACTATTTAGGTTGTTTTCGGAGCTTGGATAGCTATCGCGGGCTGAACTGGAACATTCCCTATTGATTCCACTACGTTTTCCTACCCTATTTCCCTAAGAAATAGTTTCATGTAGAGGCTCAAATTGTTGTGCAGGTTGTACTCTCTGTACAGTGAACATGGCCAAAAGTATGTTATCAGACTCCAACAAATCTCTCATTTGTTGTTATATTTTTGTTTTCCACTTTCTTTTTCACCTCTTGCTCATCCTGAGATCCAAGTCTATTCAGATCTTCTCCATCAGTACTCATCGTATTTTGAGAAACTTGATAAGAAATAAGACCGTCAGGATTATCTTAAGGAAAGTACAGTCTAATATATATCACGATAGGTAATGTGCAAACCAAAAAAAATACTACCACATCATGAATTTTATCTTTCTATTAACTCATTCCCCCAAAATCGTCGATAAACCTTTATCAAGTTCTATGTTTACTTCGTGAACTAAATTTACACTCCAAGTTTGTAAACCTAGACTCACAGTACTGAAGTGGGGCTCTGAATCAGACTTGACCACCAAACTGTTTCAAAATTAGCACTTAATTCGAAAGTAACTAACTTTAGCTCTGATACCAACTGTAACGACCCCGATCCTGATTAGGGTATCATTCGGCCTACAACCCTAATTAAGCATCGGATACACCAGCTAGACTTAACTAGAGCCAGAAACCTCTCTGCAATACCTGATAAGACAACCTATATATCTCGAGGAAAACTGAATAAAACTAGAGTTATAATATAGGAAGACTTCAAAAGAATGTTTCCCAAACTGAAATACAAAACTCGGTTAAAACCGATGAAATATACAAGTTACCTAAGCCCAGCGATAATATAATTTTAAATAGGAAAATTAAAACTTTTATCATATAACTGAAAATTAATTTCAAACATTAAAAGACAAAAGTCTAAACTCCTAAGCTTGCCCTATTTTCCAGTTCCTGCACGTTAGCCGAGGTACTTGAGATTGTTGAAAATAGGGGTGAGCATTCAACGGGCTCAGTAAAGTGGTGTTCACTTAGACATCGGATATCCATATAATAACCAAAGAGAAATGTAATAGCAATATAAATCAACATCATATTTAAACAGGGTATTGAAATTCTTATAAGCAATACATAAGCAGCATGCAAATCCAATAGTTTATATGTCATGTGATACTATGACGTTTTCATTTTCATTTACAATCCACTATTCCCCAAGTATACCAGCAGACTGAATCAATACTCTGGCAAAATATTGTTCATTAAGTTGTATATTCATTCCAATAGCTCTGTCCAACATCCCTGAATTAAGATATAACTGTGTCACCAATCTATCGAGTTCGGATTTACAAATAGTTTAGGGTGCCACCCCTAACCCTATTCCGCCAACATTCTCGATCTTAGGTTTACACACATGATATATCGCCATTAGTATTGCCTCGGATATCACCAAGTACTACACGTCTATTTAACAAGATTTTAAATCAAATACTTTTCGTCACAGTACACAACACTCCACTCCCGATCCATAAACTACGTGAACCACCAATATAACTAGTAGCATGGCATTAATGATAAATAAGCGAAACCCACTTACCTCAGTCGTGTTTTTATAATTTTTATGTATTTTTCACCGTTCGAGTCTTACGAGCTTCTTCTCAGATTACCGACAAACATATACCAACATTAGGTACTTTTAGTATAATTTCACGTTAATCTAAATCTAATAAGACCTTAAAACTCTCGACCAGTTCTCGAACAAATCCCACGAGAATCCCCGAGTCCGAAATCATTTTTATAGACTTTAAGTTCTAAATTGTCAATTTTAAATCCATCTGGACTTTTCACGCTTTCGAGACTAAAACCCTGGTATAAAGTCTCAAAAGAATCCTGAAATCCCCATTTTTCATAAAAATCCATAATTTCTATCTATTTGGCCCACAATATTATTTTTTCATGATTTGTCCCTATTTTTTGAAATTTTTTGTTAATTTTTGGCATTATTTTATTTATTAGTATTTATTACTTATTATTATATCTTTTAAAGAAAGGTTGACCCCTGAACCAGTCTGGTTTGGCTCAGTTGAGCCGAACCGGTCCGGTCCGGTCTAGGGGATAAACCCCTATTGCTTTTTTTTGTTTTTGGAAAGGGTTGGGCCTGAACTGAGCCGAACCGGCACGGTTCAGAGGCCCATCCCCTTCTTCATCAGAGAGCTTTGTTTCGATAATCACTCTTTTTATTAACATCGAACAGGGTTTTCCCCAGTTCAATTAGGGAGGGGAGACGACTTTCCTATGTCGTCTCCCTCCTTGGACCCGAGCCTCCCATCCATCTTTCTCCATTAACAACAACCCAACAAATAATAACAACATCAACAAATGCAAAAACATTCAACAATGAACAACACCAATAAACAACTTACATACATCGTAATCGCCTCCCCCGCTCCATAGCTACGATCTCTCTCCATCTCTTTCGATTTCTCTTTGTTGGAACGTGTTGGGGCATGTGCCCTATGTCAATCCATTAACTGTCTTTATGAATACTTTTAGTTAATAAAATATAGAATTTCATTTGTTGTTTATTATAATTAATTTGCATGTTTACATTATAATAAGATCCATGAGTATTTACAGAAATATCATAAATGTCCATAGTCGATCATTCTACTGGGAACTATAATGAATTAAGACTAGTGTGAGTCTTGATTGATGATCATATGATGATTATACGTATAGGGATACGAATCAAGATCACGAGTACTTGTTAGGGAACAAAGTCTTGGGTGACCCGCTATGAGAACATCACATAGATTAAGTCATAGTTGTTTCTCATGATAGGTATATTTTCCGGTCCTCTGACTTGAGATTACCAGAGACTTCCACATTAGGAACATAGTGATTTGACACAATCAAACGTTATCTTTAACCGGACGATTATAAAGGTTGCGATTGGTTACTGTGTGAGCAATGTGATGAAGTTGTGTAATCGAGATAGAATTTGTTCCTCTCATATAAAGAGAGATATCCAGTGGATCCCTCGATGTGTTAGACTGTTAAAAGGCATAGTCTAAGTGAATTGATATTGATCAATGTCACTTGGATGTTTTCAGTCTACCTAGAGATCGAGACTAGTACGATTGAACATGTTGGATGACAATTCCATGCCTTATATTTGATCAAAAGGATATCGTGTGACAAAAGGATGTTATATACACTATTGATTAGGTTGTATCGATTTGATATTCGTACAACTTGGGTAGTCATAATGTCTTGCTAAAGGCGCTTATGACTTGTATACCAAAATGTGTTTTGGTACACGCCAACGTTGTATGAGCCTATTGGGTCGCACACTAAGAATGATTTTGTGAGATTTTAAGATGGTTCAGAAAGAATAATTTTATATGATAAAATTCATGACAGAAACGTCCTTGTGGTGTATTACACTTATACTTCTTTAAGTAGGGGTATATGTGTAATTTACTTAACCGTCTATATACAATGGTTGTATAAATAGACGCTTTAAGTTAGAACACACGTATGAAAGATTAAGGGCCGAAACTCTATTTTCGTTTCAGAAACGAATTAGGGTTTTCTGGTACGCTCTGGATCATTTTGGAGAGAAACAAAAAGGTTTGGTATTCTCTCGAAGCTAGCACTTCGAATCTCAGCCGCCGTTCGTGTGTGGATTGCTGGTAGAGGGCGTTCGTCGTTGGCAGCGCCTTAGAGATCGATCAACCTTCAGAAAGGTATATTGTGACCGAGGTATGATTAAGTTTTTATGGTTTAAACGTTTTTTAATGGAATTAGATTCAGATCTTGTTGTGGTTTTTGTCAAAATTGCTTTGTAATTTCCGCTGCGTATGAACCCCAAAACTCAACATAACGAAATATAGAGGAGGTGGTGGCATTGTTTTGGGATAAATATGAATTTCCTCGAGACTCGTACACACGAATCTCGAGGTCAATCTAAGGAACAAAAGTTTAAATATAAATATTTCTCAATTCAAGTATAGCACGTATCTCGAAGTAAATCCAATGTATAATTTTATTTGATTTAAACTTTAGGATTCATTTATATATTTATATATATAAACTATATATATAAATTCATAGATAACTTGTATTTTGCGCCTATAAATCTGATGTGCGCGCCAACGACCACCCTTGGGTGTGCACACTATTGTACGTCATACGCATATCACCCACGACCCCGCGTGTCACTGGGCGCCCACCAATTTGTTAATTATTTTGTAAACCTTAGGTTTTAATATGTATATATACATATCAATTATATAGACACCTATATTTTTCTTTTGTATATTTGTCTACCGGACATGCCAATGAGCTCACTCGAGCATGTACATCGTCCCCACGACTTACACATTTTACGAGACATATCCCTGGCTTACTAATTATTTATTCTTTAAATTATAGGATTTACATTAACCACGTTAATCACCTATAATTATATTAATTATCATCACACCACAACAACACATAATTCCTAATTTACATCATATATTACTATTAACTAGACTACCACGATCAATTGTCGGGGTTACACCACCGGCTAATCTCATCAACTTAAGCTAAACCCAACTTTTAATTATTAATAATCCACATTTAATAGTACTTAATTAGGGTTTAGTTTCTCGGATGTTACAATGGGGATGAGGAGCTAACTTGGAAATTGGAGTCTTACATGCGCGAGCACTTCCTAGACCTATTCCAAATTCTAGTAAGTCTTAGTTTAAGTTATTTGAATTTCGATGAAGAATTTTTAATTAGCTGGAAATGTTGTAACGACCCTAAATTTTTTAACTCGTGCCACGTGTCACCGCAGAACCCTGACGGGGACTTATGATGACATGGCATACTTGGTCAACCCTCAAGAGTCGACACCGATGTATTTTATATTTTCTTGATGTGTGTATTACTTATCTATACCCAAGATATACAAATTCAAACCAATATATCTTGATATATAGGCGTCGAGACACAAGCGAGGACACGCCTTGAGATGTGTACAAACGTGGGAACCGGGTAGTAGATGACGAGGTGAGTGTCTAAGTGAGTTTTAAACATATTGCGAATATCCTTAATTACTTAGATTGATTAAGTATTGAATTCATGAATCAGCTAAAGGACATAAGTTGCATAAACAATATAAAAACCATATATATTCCTCGAGATTTGTGACAAGACCGATTTCATGAGATCAAGTGTATTTGTAGTGTTAGAGTGAGTATACTTGTGGAGATGATGGAGTGCACATGATCTCTTGATTGACCTCGAGATGTTTGTGTAGGTGATATAAGGGGAGGATCAAAGGGTTACAAATCTCACAATACACACACACACACACACACACACACACACTAAAAATATGTAAGGGCTTCATCTTATTCATTTGACAAACAAACAACAAAAGATTATAAGCTAAACGAGAAGAGTAGTTGGGAACCAAATGAGTAAATTTAATGCAATAAGCTTCAATTTGATCAAGCTAGTTGAAGAACAATCTTAGGTAATGAACCCTTCATCTCTTATTCATGATTCAAGACTATGAAAAATTAGGGTTTTTGTTCCAAACAAAATTCTTGAATTGGAATTCATATTCATTGATTTAGTTACACTATTGATAATGGAATTCAAAATTTTAATTCATTGTTTTGGTTGTAATCAACAATTAGAACTTGATTGTGAATGACTTCTCAGTTTTAAGAGCTTTTAAAAGTTTAATGGTTTACCAACTTAAGATTTTTGTTGATGATTTATACATGAAATTGAATAGTAATGGAAACATAGTTCTTGTTTGTAAAGGGGGTATAAACATGTTCCAAGTCAACTAAAACATAAACGTAAGATTCATAATTCAATAAGCAAGAAAGTGAGTAGTCTTTTGAAACCACATCATGAATGGAAATTCGTAATTCGTAAATAAATTTCGTTTATTCATGCAACGCGGTCCAACAAGAGATTTACCATGAGAAATAGTAATAAATAATAATTCATTGTTCCATTCAATGCATTCTAGCAAATGGTATGAATCCCGTGACCGAAACACTTACCCACGAGGTGATGTGAACCATTGGTGGTTACAATGGACGTTGTGATCTCCATCTAGTTCCATCAAACCAACAGTAAGTGTTTTCAAGCCATTACCGATTGTGACCACTTGTGAACTTGATATTTGTGGTGCAGAACGATGGGATCATAACCACACCACTCCAATTCGTGTTGCAGACCACTCTCTTTTCGTGGGCACACTACCACACCACCGTTACTCTTGGAGCGAATCACTCTCTTTTGATGAGCATTCTGTCACATCACCACTTTTGATCGAATAACACAAGTATTCATATCACATGCATTCCATAGATAAGCATATTCATATCATTGACTAAATGCAACCCAATCCCAAGTCTTTCCATATAAATGTGATATTTCTATTTATTCAATATTCAAGCCATATTAAAAGCATGAGCGAAGCTCCCGACTTACCTTGACTCACCGCGAATCATATTTTCAATCCTTGCGCACTCGAGATCCAATGCGAACCGCCTTGCGCACCTATATAATTTAAGACACATTCACATCAACGACAAGTCATATTAATTCTAATTATTTTTGGATTTATTTTGGGGTCCACTAAGGACGCGGTAGCGCCCCCCCGTTTGCAGGTAAAATTTATTATTATTTTTTTAATTTTATTTCATATATATCTATATATCATATATACATATATATACATATTATATGTATAAATAATATGTAGAGATAATTGAACAAGGACTTTTGTCCCTGGTTTTGAGGTGCAGGTGTAGCATCCATTAACCCGATTAGGGCGATACTCGGCCTGAAACCTTAATTAAGCCTAGATAACCTAACCCGACTTACCTAGAGCCAACCGCTTTTCCTCATTCACCTAATAAACACCACAGTATATCGAATATCGATATAAAACAAATAATAAACACAGCAGAAATTTAAAACTTTTTCAATAATCAAATAAGATATACAATATCAAATCAAACCTGAATAAACCTCGGCTATACAAAATCTCTCATCCCTTGTGATATTACAAGACTTAATTCAATACAAGTATATAAGATAAGGAAAAACTCATTACATCGTAGAGAAGATCAAGACTCCTATATCTTCTCTATCCAGTAGTCGTAGCACTCGTCGGCATTCCTGAAAAGTTATTTAGGGTGAGCGCTCCAAGTTGCTCAGTAAGTAGGGATTCACATAGCCATCAACATTCCATATAATAATCAAGAACACTATGCAATAACAATATGCACCAATGTTAACTAACAAGAATATAGAAAGCATATAATTCAATATATAATGGATGTAAAGCAAGTTATCATAGACTGTTACACTGTGACCCCCATTTTGTTTATAAAACTAGGGTCGATTACCCATTCAGAAATTCAATTCTTGTCATTATTGATCACAAAATAACAACATATTTAAAATAGGATTTTACAACTTAATACCCTTCATTCATGAACATAACATGCGTTCTAATAAGTTTTAGAGGTTTCCACCATCCACATAAAATGATCCAGCAACCACCTAAAATCATCCTGTAAATATATCCTGAACTCTAATCATATCATTGTGACAACCAGATTTCAACTAACTCTTGAGAACAACTAATTTCACCTTATTATCAGAATAAGTTGTCAATCCCAGGCAATGAATACCCATTCCCATTACTACATATTATTCTTTAGATTCCTCAAATCCTCAGATTCATTGACCACTCATTCTCCCCAATTTAGACTATACCAGGGTAATAAATCAGACTAGGATATCTTCAACTCACTGCTATATTCTGGATTAAACTATTCTTCAATTTAACTAATTTAATTTTTTTCAATTTTTTGTCTTTCATTACATTCTTACTAGTCTCAATAATAGTATTAAATCTCATCTCAAAGTGGTCCACCATCTTTGAGTTTCCCTCAAAGTCATTCAATACTTTTTTGTTTCACAATTTCCATTTTCCTAGCAAACGTCCCAAGGTCTTGATCCAATAGATACTTCTCCATTGACTATTATTTGTCTAATAATATTAGTGAGAACAAAGATTATTGACAATAGTTAATAGGAAAAGAGTCTAATTTCATCATTATAACTTTTCCTTATGTCTTTCCTTTTCTATCTTTTCGAGGTTAAGACTCTTTCGAGCTCCTAACTTCAAAACCTTCTCATATCATGAGAAATAGATGGACTTCAACCATCTTATTATCATTCAGGAAAGACATAACTCTCATATCTACCATGTAGATATAGTATAAAATAACAAATAACATATCTCTGTCTTTTATCTTTTAGTTACCCCTCAAAATCACGATAAAAATTGTTTATTAAACCCTAAGCTTATTCATAACTCGAGACAACTCTCAGAGTTAGTAAACTTAGGTTCCGGTGCAAAGGAATATATGTTGTCACTTTGAAAACAATCAGAAAGTGAAAACAAAAATAGAGCCTTTTCCATGATACCAAACCGTATCAACATTACCACTTAACTCCAAAGTGATAAGCCTTATCTCCTTAGAATCTGAAGTAGGCTCTGACTAGTATCCGATATTAAACTATATCAGAGTTATTAAATGTAACAAAGCCCTTAAACTAAGGCTTTGATACCAAGCTGTAGCATCCCCAAACTTAATTAGGGCGATACCCAGCCTGAAGCCCTAATTAAGCCTATATTACCTAACCCGACTTAATTAGAGCCAACTGTTTTTCCTCCTTCACCTAATAAACATCACTTTATATCAAATATCGATATAAAACAAATAATAAATGCAACAAAAATTTAAAACTTTTTCCATAATCAAATAAGATATACAATATCAAATCAAACCGGAATAAACCTCAGTTATACAAAATCTCTCATCTCTTTGTGATATTACAAAACGTAATTCAATACAAGTATATAATGCAAGGGAAAACTCATTACATTTTAAAGAAGATTAAGACTCCTATATCTTCCCTATCCCGTAGTCGTAGCGCTCGTCTGCATTCCTGAAAAGTTATTTGAGGTGAGCGCACCAACTTGCTTAGTAAGTAAGGATTCACATAGCCACCAACATTCCATATAATAATCAAGAACATTATGAAATAATAATATGCACCAATGTTAACTAACAAGAATATGGAAAGCTTATCATTCAATATATAATGGATGCAAAGCAAGTTATCATGAACTATTATATTGTGATCCCCATTTTGTTTATAAAACTAGGGTCGATTACCCATCGACGTCATTAATGCAATTGCTAGACCAACATCTGGTCCGATATGTTATCTGACCAATCCATTAATGCCCAATAGTTCTATCATAAACCCTCCACTGAGTATGTAATCCGCGTAACCTATCAAATTGAGCATGATTGATATATAGGTCGAGAAGGGGACCCATCTCCTATAAACCTATTCTCTAAACCATGAGTTATAGTCGTGGTCACATTACACATCGTTTTCCGTTTATTGAAAACCATCACAGTGTACATAGTCCCCCATTTCAGTCCAATATCTACATGAACTACATATATTAGAACAGCCAGACAACATTGATAAATAAGCAAATTCGTACTTACCTCGGGTTAAGACTCTGTTACCAAATTCCCTAACTTTTAGGTTATCACACACTTTCTCGATGTTCCACAACCTATCACCAATCATTTGTAATCAATATAGGTCTATTACCATATATTTAGAACCCTTAGTTCAGTCCGTAAGACCTCAGGAAATTCTATGTAAAACACAGCACAATTGTTGTTTTAAGGGGTGGGAGTGCGCTCCCTTAGTAGGTGGGGTGCGCTCCGCCAATTGGGTTCATCCCAATTGATGAAAGGAGCGCGCTCCTCTGCTAGGTGGAACGTGTTATACCCTACACTGTCTTGACAGTAAATAGGGCAGTAGCCACTGTTTCCCTACCAAATCATTAAAACATTCTCAAATACACTCCCAAATCATCTGGGAGGTCCTCTAGTGAGGTAACAAACCATTTTTAATCATTAAACAACATAATTCACAAAGATTTCATTACCTACTAACGATTGAACTTCAACTAACTCAAAAACAAAACTTCCTAAAGTGATGATCACTGGATTTTGAGTTGTTTAAGCTCCTCAATCTCATCCAATTCAGCTCCTTGAATCACTTCCTTGCATGTGAATCAAACTCTTAAACCCTTTCTCTCGGTTTCTAGATTGATCGAATGAGATAACGATGAGAATTTTTTATTTATATATATGGATTTTCACCGAGATACACATCGTGTTATCTCGAGACTGATCCAGCGATTGATGTGTTAAAGTGACACTCCTTAAAGTGACATAAATTTTGACACATCAAGTACTTACGCTCATCTCAAAGCTGATCAAACAATCCGTATTTTTCAAACTAACTTTATAACTTTAATATATATATATTTATATGTCCAATATATATAAATATGGAAAATGATATTTTAACATACTTTCACCTATGATTGCAACTGGGATGGGGAATCCTCATTCCCCGCGGGGCCCCACCCCGGTGGGGCATGAAATCCCTGCTTTTTGCTCCACGTGGAGCGAGGCACGAGGCAAAATCTTGCCCCACCACGCGGGCCAAGGCGGGGATGATAATCGTTCTCGCCCTTCGGGGATTCCCGGCCCCGCATCCCTTGCATATAATACTTCATTTTTTATGTTTATACAAAAAAACTTTATAACTTTTTTACTTAAAACATATGTAATATAAAGAATGAAACTCAAGATCTCCAACAATAAAATTTATTTTTACCATTAAATTAATTCCATAATATATATATGTTATATCATAAATATATATATATAATTATATTTAGAAATTCATTGAAATATATTTGCCATCTAGATTTGGAAATCTTATATATTTATTTAAGTATGATAACTTGTAAAACAAAACAAATTCACATTAATCCTTCAATTTGAGAAAAAATAGTTTCTTAAAAAATTGAGAAATTAGTACTTAAGTACCAAAATGACCAAGGAATGAAGATCAAAATATTTATATTTTTTTACAAAATTGATGGGGCACCACGGGGATTCCCCACCTAGCGAGGATCCCCGCGAGGTGGGGCGTGGGGCGACAAAGTGTTGAACTTTAAAGAGCTTGAACTTTAAAGGTTCTTTGAGTTTGTATTGTATCCAGTTTTTGTCCCACATGGGAAAGAAACTTTTTGTTTCTTTCCTTATAAGAGATCTTCCACTTGAAGTAAGTGGTTAAGTGAATGTGGGGTTGGAGGAAAAGACCATGGGTATTCTCCATTGATTAATACACATTAAATACTTGATATTTAATGTCTTTGATAGGGCCTTGGGCATTGGGTCCTTTGGTGCTAATGGTTAAATAACTTAGCCAATTCACAACATAAATTTTTTACTTTTTACATTAAATTTAGTTAATTTCGTAGTTGTAATTAGTGGTGAACAGTTACAACCTTTAGCTTTTTAAAATGTGTTTAATTAGTGGGATAATTGGTGGTTAATGAACCACACCACTAATAACCTCGTTTTGAACAGTTGTAACTGTTCAAGAGAGGTAGTTTTTGGTTTATAAATGAAAATGTTTTTAACTTCATTTGTGTACTAAGAAAAAAAAATTTCAAAATTGAGATTGTTTTCTTTGGTTTTTTGAGAGAGATTTTTTCTGTTGCATAAGAAATGATTTTTGGTTGGTGATCAAAGATCAATCCAGTTGTATCCTGGAGACGAACCTCTTGCAGCGTTCATACACCGAATTAGAGGAAATTTCGTCTTAGGACATTGTCATTAAGTGCAAGCCTCTGGTATTATTTTATCTAGTTCTTTGTAATTGAATTCAAACATGATATATATTATAGTTCAGTAATATGCATGTTGTTGTGTATGTGCTAACAATCTAAGATGAAAATATTTTGTTATCACTGATTTACGTACAATAGTTGATTGCATATAGTTTTTCACTGATTTTTTTTTAAAATTAGTCACTGATTTATACGAAATTGTTGTTTGCATACTAGTTTGAAATGACATATCTTGTAACTAAGAAAACCACTTCTGCTACCTCTGCCAATCCCAAAGATGAAAGACCAGAGAAGTTTAAAGGTCTTGATTTTAAAAGGTGGCAGCAGAAAATGCTTTTCTAGCTGACCACTATGAATCTTGCCAACATAGTGAAGGAAGAAGTTCTGAAATCTAATGAGGACCCTCTGTCCAAGGAAACTCTCCTTACTATTGAAGCATGGAGGAATTCTGACTTTCTCTGCAGGAATTATATTTTGAATAGACTTGATGATACACTGTATGATGTCTATTCAAAATGTAAAACTGCAAAGGATGTTTGGGATCTTCTCGAAAAGAAATATCGAACTGAAGATGCAGGGGCTAAAAAGTTCGTGGTAGGCAAGTTTCTGAAATACAATATGGTGGATTCGAAGTCCGTGGTAAAGCAAGTGGAAGAACTGCAAGTTCTGATACATGAATTGCACGCTGAAGGGTGCATTGTAAATGAACATTTCCAGACTGGAGCCATTATTGAAAAACTTCCACCGTTGTGGAATGACTTCAAGGTCTTCCTAAAGCACAAGCAAAGGGACATGTCCATTGAGGACCTCATTCTGCGACTTCGTGTTGAGGAATACTACATGAAGGGAGACAAAAAGGAAATGACTGATGCTAATGCTAACATGGTGGTAGGACAATCAAGCAAGTCCAAATTTTAGAAATTCCAAAAAAAGAATTTCAAGAAAGATTTCAAGAGAACCACCTAGCCGTTAGCACCAAAGGGGAAGGATTACAAGAAAATTAAGGGAAATTGCTGGGTTTGTGGAAAGCAGGGCTATAGGGCTCAAGATTGTCGCCACAAGAAAGACCAGAATTATGATAATTCTGGTTTGACCAACCAAGCAAATGTTACTGACATGGAAATTGATGATATTGACATTGATCTCACTGCAGTTGTTTATGAAACCAATATGGTTTCTGATGCCAAAGGATGGTGGATCGATACTGGTGCGACAAGGCACATTTGCAGTGACAAAATTTTATTTTCTGAGTTTCATCCGGCTGATAGTGAAGAGAAACTTTACATGGGAAACTCGCCCTCCTCCATGGTTGAAGGCAAATGAACAGTGAAGATGAAGTTCACGTCTGGAAAAGTAGTTAGTTTACTTGATGTTCTGTATGTTCCTGATATTAGGAAAAATCTTGTATTTGGCCTTTTACTGAATAAGAAAGGGGTTCAAACTTATTTTCGAGTCTGACAAATTTGTATTGACCAAGGGTGGCATGTTCTTAGGGAAGGGGTACCTTACTGAAGGTCTTTTCAAGTTAAGCATTGTAATCGTTAATGGCAGTGGCAATAGAATGTTTCTGCGTATATGACTGTCTCGGCCTATATGATTGAATCATTTGATATTTGGCATGCTAGACTAGGGCATGTAAATAACAAATTAATTCATAAAATGGTACATTTGAATATGTTACCAAAGTTTAAAATTGATTTAAAACATAAATGTGAAGTTTGCGCTGAATCAAAGTTTGCTAGGCAAACATTTAAGTCTGTTCAAGAAAAATCAAGTGAATTATTAGATTTAATTCATAGTGATCTTTGTGACTTCAAATCAAATCCTACGACAGGAGGAAATAAATACTACATCACCTTTATTGATGATTGCAGTAAGTACTGTCACGTCTTTTTGATCAAAAATAAAAGTAAGGATTTTGATGTATTTAAAATATATAAGGCAGAGGTTGAAAATCAACTTGACAAAAAGATAAAAGTGTTAAGAACTGATCGAGGTGGAGAATATGATTCCATTGAATTTGCAGAATTTTGTAATATAAATGGAATTATTCATCAGACCACCGCGCCATATACACCTCAACAAAATGGTGTGGCGGAGAGGAAAAATAGAACTCTCAAGAATATGATTAATTCTATGTTGAATGATTCTGGATTTCTCCAAAACTTGTGGGGTGAAGCACTACTGACCGCAAATCATATCTTGAATAGAGTTCCTTCTAAGAAACCTGATAATTCTCTATATGGGATTTGGAGAAAAAGAAAGCCCACTTACAAAACTTTAAAAGTGTGAGGTTGCTTAGCAAATGTTCAAATTCATTTACCAAAAAAAGACTAAATTAGGACCTAAAACCGTAGATTGTGTGTTCATCGGTTTTGCTAAGAATAGTGCAGCATATATATTCTTAGTAGTTAAATCACATATTTCTGATATCAGTGAAAATACTATTATAGAATCTGCTGATGCTAAATTTTTTGAGCATATTTTTCCTTTAAAGGAAAAACAAAATGGTTCATCACGAAAAAGGACGGCTGAAGAGAGTCTAGAAGAACTAACCACTTTAAGGGTTCAAGAACAAGAATTGGAACCTAGAAGGGGAAAAATAATTAAGGTTCCAAAGAATTTGTGACCTGATTTTATAAGTCTGTTAACTGAAAATGAACCAGACTTATAAGGAGGCTATGTCTTCACCTGAAGCGCCTTTATAGATGGAAGCAATCAATAGTGAAGTTGAATCCATTTTACAAAATAATACATGAGAATTGGTTGATCTACCATCCGGAATCAAACCAATTTGATATAAATGGATATTCAAAAGAAATTTCAAAGCTGACGATACTATTGATAAATACAAGGCACGATTGGTTGCAAAAGGTTATAGACAAAAGGAAGGTGTAGATTACTTCGACACCTATTCTCCTGTTTCGAGAATAACTTCCATTAGAATGTTGATTTCCATAGCTGCTTTATACAATATGGAAATACACCAAATGGATGTTAAAACAACGTTTCTAAATGGAGAGTTAGAAGAAGAAATATATATGGACCAACATGACGGGTTCATAGTCAAAGGCCAAGAGAATAAAGTTTGTAGACTTGTTAAGTCGTTATATGGACTTAAACAAGCTCCAAAACAATGGCATGAAAAATTTGATCATACTATGCTAGCAAATGGTTTCAAAATAAATGAATGTGACAAATGTATGTACATTAAAGAAATGAAAAACTTTTGTGTCATAGTATGCCTATATGTTGATGACATGTTGATTATGAGCACAAGTAAGGATGTCATAATGTCAACCAAAAAGTTGTTGAATTCCAGTTTTGACATGAAAGACTTAGGTGAAGCAGATGTTATACTGGGAATTCAAATTAAAAGAAATAAATATGGTTATGTTCTTACACAATCTCATTATGTTGAGAAAATCTTGAAAAGATTTATTCAATTTCACTGCAAGCCTGCAGTAACTCCTTTTGATGCAAATTGCCATCTTAAGAAAAATAATGGAGAAGCAATTTCTCAATTGGAATATTCTCAAATAATTGGAAGCTTGATGTACTTGATGAACTCTACTAGACCTGACATAGCTTATGCAGTTAGCAGGCTGAGTAGATACACAAGTAATCCTAATGATGCTCATTGGACATCATTAAAGAGTCATAAGGTATCTTAAATATACCTAAAATTATGGACTATTTTATACAAAATATCCAATTGGACTTGAAGGGTATAGTGATGCAAATTAGATTTATGATAAAATAGAAACCAAATCAACAAGTGGATATATATTCACATTAGGTGGAGCAGTGATTTCTTGGAAATCAACAAAACAAACGTGTATAACACGTTCCACCATGGAATCTGAATTCATTGCTCTTGACAAGGCATCTGAAGAAGCTGAATGGCTAAGAAATTTCTTAGAAGATATTCCTTGCTGGCCAAAACCAGTCACAGCAATATGCATACATTGTGATAGTATGGCAAAGACAAGCAAGAGCTAAGAACAACATATATAATGGTAAGTCAAGACATATAAGGCGCCGACATAATACTATAAGACAATTACTCACAAGTAGAGTAATTAGTATTGATTATGTTAAGTCTAAGGAAAACATTGCAGATCCTTTGACTAAAGGCTTACCAAGAGATCAAGTGAAGATATTATCGAGGGGAATGGGCTTAAAGCCTATAGAGTAAGTCAAGTCTAGCGGAAACCTAACCTAGCTGATTGGAGATCACATGGTCTAGGTTCAATAGGCTAACTTGTTAGACTTGACTTAACAAATAGGACACACAATTACCTGCTCCTATGATGAAGTAAGTGTGTTGATAAGATGCTTAGGGTATGCAATATTGCATTTAATGACTAAATATAAGTCACCTATATGATAGTAAATGTGGGGTCGCATTTATGAGAATGAATAGGATAAATTCTCTAAAGCTATCATGAACCCAGGATATGTTCAGGACCAAAATGAACAACATAGAATAAAGTGCATCATGAATCATGTCATAAGTGAGACATATTATCTTAGTTTACTATAAAAAGTGAACAGTTCAAGATACATGCATCACTGCGTCACGAAGTGAACTCGATATGATCTTACTAGGGTAAGCTCAAGTCTATACGACACTTTCCTGATTAACATGACATGATAATCTCTCTCAATTGTTTTTAGAATAATGTTTGTTCTTTAAATTTTGTGTTTGTGATTTGGCAAAGTAAACTCAGTCAGGGTAGCTGATGGTTACAATACAAATGTGGGGTATTGTTGAACTTTAAAGGTGTTGAACTTTAAAGGTTCTTTGAGTTTGTATTGTATCCAATTTTAGTCCCACATGGAAAAGAAACTTTTTGTTTTTTTCCTTATAAGAGATCTTCCACTTGAAGTAAGTGGTTAAGTGAATGTGGGGTTGGAGGAAAAGACCATGGATATTCTCCATTGATTAATACACATTAAATACTCGATATTTAATATGTCTTTGATAGGGCCTTGGGGCTTTTGGGGCTAATGATTAAATAACTTAGCCAATTCACAACACAATTTTTTTTACTTTTTACATTAAAATTAGTTAATTTCGTAGTTGTAATTAGTGGTGAACAGTTACAACCTTTAGCTTTTTAAAAGGTGTTTAATTAGTGGGATAATTGGTGGTTAATGAACCACGCCACTAATAACCTCGTTTCGAACAGTTGTAACTGTTCAAGAGAGGCAGTTTTTGGTTTATAAATGAAAATGGTTTTAACTTCATTTGTGTACTAAGAAAAAAAAATTTCGAAATTGAGATTGTTTTCTTTGGTTTTTTAGAAAGATTTTTGCTGTTGCAGAAGAAAGGATTTTTGGTTGGTGTGTAATCAAAGATCAATCCAGTTGTATCCTGGAGACGAACCTCTTGCAGCGTTCATAAACCGAATTGGAGGAAATTTCATCTTAAGACATTGCCATTAAGTGCAAGCCTCTGGTATTATTTTATCTAATTCATTGTAATTGAATTCAAGCATGATATATATATTATAGTTCAGTAAAATGCATGTTGTTGTGTATGTGCTAACACAAAGTTCACTCCGCGGGGAATTTGCGGGAATAAATCCTCGCCCCGCATCCCGCGGGGATGGGGACGGTAATTACGATCTTCGCCCCACCCTGCTCCACTTGCAACCCTACTTTCACGACATACAATGGATACACACCGAAACTTTTCGATTCTCTTTTGGAGGGAACCAAACACAAACAAGCTTATGTTCAACTCTTTTCATTTGAGAGCTCCATTTCTTTTTTCTTTTGTTTGTGTTTCCTCTTTTAGTTGTAGAGCATAAACCACAAGATCGATTCAAGAAAATCTGAGCATGGTTGGAAGGGAATACTGGTGAGGGCTCTCGATCAATTTGATGTGCATTGTTATCAACTCAACACCTCAATCAATTGCCCAGGTCGCTCTAGCATTCCCAAACTGGTGGTGCATCATCTAAGGGAGTTGGATTTTAGGTTGGCCTTGTTCAGACCTTCAATCAACAAGAACAAGTCCTTGATTGAGGATTTTATATCGCCCTTGCTTTCTCGAAGGCTGAACCTTAAGTGCATCGGGCGTTCTTGTGTGCAGAAGAACAAGCAGTCCGTTTATTGCTAGGACGAAACTTTGGCAGTGACCGAAGCACCATTGGAGAGACTTACAATTTGGGGGACGAGAACCTTTGGATTAATTTCTATTAAAGGACTTCCTTTTAACATGTGGAATCAATTTAGAGGTGTTCTACTAGCAGCCTAATCAACACTGATCTCAACTGGAATTTGGAGAGTTTTGTTGACATTTGATTCATAACATGCCCGATTATTTTGTTTCTTTCTCTTTTGTATAGGCGATTTGTTAAGATTTTTTTAATATGAATTAAGCCCTCTGCTTTAGGATGTACAAATTGAAACGGTTGGATGAATACGACCCAAGTAATCTTTATCCAAGAAAAATCGGACTCTCTTTGTTCTATCTTTTTCTGGTTTGCATAATTTTTTGTGTTGCTGAGATTTTAATAGTCGAATGCAAACTTGGAGCATCAAATTTATAGGTAGATACATGAAAGATGGGCATGCTCACTTTTCAATTTTCATGTTCTTTTGTTGATGGGTAATGGTAATAGTGGCGCCAGTGCCAGAGTGTTGGAGATGCCCTCAATGATCTCAGTATCTATGGATGTGCGGTGTTGCTATGACCAAACTGGGCAATGAGGACTTGCACCCCCTCCACCACTGCCTATTTTCTTACCTTCATATATGGTCTATAGATGACGAAATAGATGATGAAGTGTAATTTTTCCTTTACTCACTTTGATAAGATTGAACTCATTGCTCTATGAACAATTTAATTTTTTCATAAACTGTATTTATTTTGTATAATTGAGAAAAATTTATCAATTTGTTTGGAAAACCATTTTTCAAGTGACATAGCTTAGTTTAGACCGATTGCCATCTCAAATTCAAAAAAAAAAGAAAAAAAATTATCATCTCATGAAACAAAGAATGTGGTTAATTTCACAGATGGTCACTCAAGTTTATAGTTTGTAACACTTTGGTCACTGAACTCATATTTGTCTAAAATATATCACCCAACTTTACAAAACCTCCGATCAGAAATCCGGCCACCCTGCTTACGTGGCGCCACATGGGATTTCATGAGAGGTCACCAAACTATTCAAGTGATGATGTGGCCTTAATTGAAGTTTTTTTTTTGGTTCAAATGAAAGCACCCCAAATCAGTGGGGTGTATAAAAAACAAATCCACCAACAACGGTCCGTCACTGCTCCTCTTCTCTCCGCTGCACATCTCCTTCTTCCCTCCGTCATCTTCGTCCGTCACTGCGCCTCGCCTCCGGCTGCTCGTCGTCGCCTTCGACTACGCCACCTCCGGTCTCTATCTTGCTCACTCTACATCTCCGAGGACGCCGGTGGCTTCGCTCTTGCGTCTTGGCGCCCTCTCGCTCACCCATTCTCCTCACCCGCCCTCCCATTCTCCTCTCTCTTCTGAGTTCTTGATCATGAAAGGCTCACAAAAGTTCTGGACTAGTGGGAGATGGAATGGAGTGATTTTCAGCCAAGTCCCTAATTTGAGATTGAATGATATCTATAATGTCAGCTTTGTCTCTAATGAGAATGTCACATATTTAACATATGATTTGCACAATACATCTATGATCTCAAGAAGTGTGATGGACACTACAGGGAAGTTGAAGAAGTACCTATGGCTTGATGGTACTAAGGAATGAGGTTTTTTTTGGGATCTTCCTAGACCGTATGCTCTATGTGGCACTTTCAGCACATGTGCTGATATGCAGATTCCGAACTGTCGATGTCTGCAAGGTTTTGAACCGTATTCTTTAAGAGATTGGTTGCTGCATCCGAACTTCAGCTTATTAATTCTGGTAAGGCAGATAACCACTTGTCTTCCAAGTTAAATTGAGAATCTCCTCAAAAACTTTAAATTTTGCTTTTTTATTTCTTTCCGAAAAATTTAATGAGTAATTGATGAAGATTTTTAATGTTTTTTTTTCTCTTATTTCAGACTCCAAGAACACAACTTCGTCTTCTAAACCAAGAGATAAGAAACAACTTCTATTAACTGCAGCACTGCCTGTCATGCTTATTATGCTTATTTCTGGCTTCTTCGCCTTTTTCTTACGAAATATAAACTTGAAACGAAAAGGTATTAGCATCCATTATATTTGGCAGTCACAGCATTCTCATTATACTTACAAACATCAATATTGGTAACAACATGAGGGAAGGTGACGAGCCAAGATCTTATGTCATTTGATTTTAATACAAAGATGCAAGCTATGAATGGACAGTTCTCTGATATAAGCAAGAAAGTCAGCAAAAGGTGGGATGCCGAGTTGCCATTTTTCAATTTGGCAAGCATTTCAACCGCTTCAGATAACTTCAAAAATGCAAATATGCTTGGGCAGGGTGGTTTTGGACCAGTTTACAAGGTGCATTTGATCTTTTCAAGTTCATTTTTAAGTACCAAAAAAATGTCAGGAAATCATTTTCCTTAATAAAATGTTTAACATGAAGTGAAGGAGAAATAATAGATTGAATCTCTCTCCTTCAGAGTAAATTACTAAATGGACAAGAAGAGAATTAATAGATTGTATCTCTCTCTTTCAGGGAAAATTACTAAATGGACAAGAAGTGGCAATTAAAAGGCTCTCAAGAGGATCTGGACAAGGACTAGAAGAATTCAAAAACGAGGCAACACTGATTGCCAAACTACAACACATAAATCTTGTTAGACTTTTGGGTTGCTGCATAGAAGATGAAGAGAAAATACTGATCTATGAATACATGCCAAACAAGAGCTTGGATTTCTTTCTTTTTGGCGAGTGACTTGCTCTTTATCTCTCCAAAACACAATTTTTTTTTTATGTTTGTGATTAGAGCAATTAATTATAAAATTGGTGTTCATGTTTGAGACAGATCCAGCGAATCATAGAGTGTTAGATTGGGAGAAACGTATTCACATTATCGAAGGGATAGCCCAAGGGATCCTTTATCTTCATCAACATTCAAGACTACGAGTTATTCATAGGGATATCAAAGCCATCAATATTCTTTTAGATAGCAAAATGAATGCGAAAATATCAGATTTTGGAATTGCAAGAATTTTTGGAGGCAATGAGTTGCAAGCTAATACAAATCGAGTTGTTGGCACATAGTAAGTGAATTTAGTACTTACTAAATGTATATGTTTGCATTCTTTTTCATCCATAAACATGAAACAGAGACTAATGGCGAATTTGATTGATTGACAAGCAGTGGTTACATGTCCCCTGAATATGTCACTCGGGGTCTCTTCTCAATAAAATCTGATGTCTTCAGCTTTGGAGTTCTATTGCTAGAGATCCTCAGCAGTAAGAAAAATTGTAGCTTCCATTTTTCCGAATCTCACTCTTCTTGGACATGTGAGTATCTGAAATTAAACTTAAATTAACTACCATTTTTCTAAGTTCATAGTATTATTTAGCTTACCTTAGAGTAAAGTAACTTAAAACTTAGAATTTTCAGGCATGATACTTGTGGAGAACTGGCAAGGGACATGAATTGATCGATCCAGTGTTATGCGACTCATTTAATATTTCGAAAGCTTTGAGATACATCAATGTTGCTCTATTATCTGTTCAAGAGCAAGCAATTTATAGGCTTACAATGTCAGATGTTATGGCCATGCTTAGCAATGAAGTCACATGTTTAGATCCTCCCAAGCAACCTCCGTTTTGTACCATGAGCAGCATAGAGACATTCTCAGGTATGAATCTGTCGAGTGATTCTTCAACAAATGATGTCACACTCACAGTGATGGAAGGCAGATAGTGAAATCCATTCACCAACTACTGACTAGCCTAACACATCAATTGTAGGAATGTACATGAAAGACCATATTTTGTTGTAAATTATTTGTTTCTCTCTTTGTTTGGTCATATGAAGGATACATGTAACGAAAGATAAAAAGACATATCTACAACTTAATATAAATGTTGGAGGGTATCCCGTTGAAAATCAAAGGCAAGTCTAAGAATCTCAAATGAACACAAAATGGAAAATCAAAGAGAAACACAAGAAAAGGAAATAGTTCCAAAAATATATATAAAGTACTTGCTGTAAAATGCCCTTTATTCATCGACCATCCATTGTTGTAATTGTTACATTATTTGCTAAAACATCAATAGCATCGTTCATATTAAAGTCGTTCTCTACATTGC